>JACCID010000004.1:4800000-6000000 GCA_018906775.1 Sycophila sp. Sp_5
GATTGAGGGCGTTATCCGAGTTAGCAATGTTTGAATAGAGCTTTAAAGTTCGATTGTTACGCGACGACTTTCTCTTAGGAGGCGAGGGTACTTTGCTACTTGAGGAGCAAGGATTCGCGGTATTAGAAAGTTTGCGAGGCGCAGGGCTACTGTTTCTCGACGAGAGCGACTGCGGACGTCTGGACGTCGACGACGCCATAGAAATGACGGGGATGCGCGAGACGTTCATCGACGAGGTCGAGGATGCGGGCGAGGCGGTGGCTGAACTGCAGCTGCTCTTCCTATGAACGCGAATCCTCGTCAGTGTCGGCGAGATCGGAAAGTACTCAATCTCGGTGTCGTCTGTGGACAAAGTTCAGACAGGTATTCGTCACGACCCTTTTACACACGTGGGTGACGAAGCCCGAAGAATTGTGAGAGTAGCGCTAGTCCCTGTCACCAGAGCCTTTGTGGTCAAGAAGTAAAAGAGTAGACGAGTCGATAGACAACTTATCATTGATCCAGAAGTAGTACAAGCGTGCGCAGATCCTTACTTTTGGCGTTGATTACTGGATGGTTACTTCAAGTGTAAGACACGTGTGAACAAGGCAGCACTTGAATTCAAATTTCTGGTGCATATTACAAGTGCATATACAAAAAAAACGTGATGTCAAAAAGTAAAACTAAAAAAACTTGCATGATTTAAGGCGTACCAATATCGATAGATATTAATAGACTGATAAAACAGATTCCCGTAAATTATTTTATTAATGGAAAATATTTCATGAGAATTAACTTAGTAAATTACTGGAAATATTTTCCAATAATAAAAAGATGCAAGAGACTGTTTTATGCTGAAGTCGTGCTGATGAATTTCAGTAGAGCAGAGTAAATCAAATTAAAACTGCAGCATTTAATCGATGACTTTATAAGCAAATAACTAACACAGTCTACAAAATATGAGAAAAGCTTCATTCTATGATATCAAAATAACAAACTAACGTATGCATGTAAAAAAGATTTCAAACGATAAAGTGCAAATAAAAATTGTGCAATTTAATAAAAATCGATTGCACGTTGAGCGAAAAAATAAAGCCAATTTCATGCTCTGACTACAAATGAAACTACGTAAAAAATATAAATGTTGTTTTTTCTAAGCAATAATATGACGATATAAAATTCTTATAACTACAATAATCATGTTATTTAATAATTGGTTTATACCCAATTCGAATTCATGCCGGATTAGTTTAATCGCTGTCACCATATTGCATAATGCGTCGAAGAGAAGTTAATATAAAGTAGAAGTTGCTTTATTCAGCATACATTCAGATTACAGAGTATCAGTAAAATTAATCACGATGCATTTGTTTCTATTGTTAAAAAATCTGCCTCAATGTATGCCAATAATTCATGAAATAATATATATATCTCGATTAAAATGAAGCCTCCTATAATCTACGCGGAATTTCGTCGAGTTTTGAAAGCTCGGAAAAACTTACCTTTCGGACGTTCGGGAGCAGGTTTGCGAAGACCATGAAGAGGGACGTCTCCACCTTTTTGAACGGTTTTATAGGCTATCCTCTGCTCGAGGGGGCTCAATGGACTGGCGTCTTCACGCCGGCGGAAGACGAGTGTCGAGTCACTTTCGTAGCCAGACTCCTTGAGAGCGCTGCAAATGTCGTTAAAAATTAGCAAACTTGGATAATGAATTTTTCAACAGCTGGACTGTCGAGAATAGTTCCAACAACTTCCACTTCAAGAGTTAGCTAAGCTGAGATCACTTATTAAATTTTAAAATTTCGCCAACTGCATTTCAATGGTCGTTCATTTCTCGCCAGTCCGCAGTTTGTTTAAATTTTTTTTTCTGAAAATAATTTCACTTACTGGGTCATATAAGACTTGGGCGAATGTCTGTTAGACTGTTCGAACGGCTGAAAAAAGAATCGCTTGTTTAATTTATTTCGTCATAAATGATAAATAATTTCAGTATTGACATATACGCTACATGCTATTATGTATGGACGTGCTCGAGTTTTAGTAACCCAAAAGTGTAGCGAATATTCTACTATAATACATCAATTCATATTTTGTAATAAACATTTAAGTGCCATAATAATTATTTAGGATTTAATTAATTGAATAAACGTGTGTTTCGAATTATAGTAGATAATCGTAGTAGCGATTCATTATATGTTACGTTTATTATGAGTGGTGAATCGGTGATATTGTCGAAGGTTTCGATATATGAAAACATGCTTTAGACTTGCAGCTTTTGCAAATATTAGTATGTGCGTGCAATTAATAAGGTATACAGGTGTACAAGAATATGAGAAACGTGTAAATAATGCTTTGGCTTCACTGCTTCGGGGAGGGAAATATCAACATTGCATTTCATTAAAATCATCAATGCACATATAGACTAGCAATTTTAATTTAGCTACTGTGTACAAGTTGATTGTCCAATCAAATTATATACTTCAAACGGACTGTATATGTAATGCATTTTGCAATCGCATGTGATTGTTTGTAAACTGTGATATTGGCCCGGGATGTTGTTAAAGTATTGACGTATGAATGTAAAATTGTATATCAATGGAACAACAGCTATACGAAAGGTACATTTCATTAGCAATATGTAAATTACTAGCTAAAAATTGCAATAATTAATTCTAAGTGTTTCTGCGGTTTCGTTCCTAATTTGCCGTAAATTAAATTTAAATTTTACAAGAAATTATTTTAAATTGCAATTTTTAGTAATTGGCTTCTCTTCGAGAATAGGAATCTATCAAAAAAAATTCGCATACCGAAAAATTGTTCTTTCAAATATTAAAAAAACAAATTGCTTGTACAAAAACTACCTGAAGGGAATACGAGAAATAAAGAAGATAAATGTACACGCTAAAACAGTTGGAGTCAAATTTCACTCTCAGTTTATAGCGAACACTCGTAGAGTTAAATTTGACGCTATTGGAGTCAATCTGACTCTGCACGACTTTAGAATTGTAAAATAGAGTAAAATTCATTTAAGTCCCTACGTTTTGCTGTACTTAAAAGCAAAAAGAATTACTCTATTTTACTCCATCAAGGGAGTTAATTTCACTATAAAATTGAAGCGAAAATTTGACTACAATAGAATCAATTTTCACTCTACTTCACTCCAGCTGTTTTAACATGTAATAGAGAAGAATTAAGGGCGAGCTCGCATTCCGTGCGCAGTCAAAGAGTAACAGACCAGAGGGTATCATACCATACAGTCAGAAATTATGCCAATCTCGCAGCTAGAAGTACAAAGACAGAGAGTATCGAGAATACAAAAGAGAGCGAGTATCGTCATGAACAACGGGTGAAGAGGAAACAAATCAGACTCCGAGCGATGCATCAAGTACCATATATATGTATATACATACACACACACATATATATATATATTTATATAAAAAAAAAAAAAAATTGCAGCGAGCAGTGCAGCGTGACGGTGACAGCCGTGGGGCGCTCTCTAACCGGACGTGAAGAAGAAGAGGGCGCTACCGCGGCATGATTGGCGGAGGTGTTGGTGGTGGTGCCGTTAGAAGACGAGTTGGTGACCGAGGAGGAGGAGGAAGCAGAAGAAGAGAGCGGGGCTGGCGGGGCTCCGGCCGCGTGCGCGAGCAGCAGCGCCGGCGGCTGGCGCATCATCTGCTGCTGCTGCTGCTGTCCGGCCGGCGCCCGGTGCCCGCCGCCGAGCGGACCCCAGTCCTCGCCCTCCAGCGGCCTGATGAGGCGGCCGCGCTCGGACTCGCCGGTCGAGCCGCTGCGCGGCCTGGCCTGCGGGCCCGAGGCCAGCTCGAAGAGGCTCTCGAGCAGCCGGGACTGCCGGAGCCGCTGCTGCTCCTCGTTGAGCTCGAGGTCCCGGCGGATCTTGCCGTTGGCCTCGCGCGTCGAGCGCGAGCGCCGCGGGCCGAGCGCCGAGCCCGGGAGCTGGTAGAGGCGGCCGAGGGGCGAGGGGCCGCGCAGCGAGCGGCTCAACCCCGCGGGTCTGCTTACACTGTACGACAGTTGCTGACGCGTCCGGTAGGCAAGCCCCGATGGCTGCTCGCGCTGCAGCAGGGTGCTGGTGGCGGTGCCGAGCTCGCCGCCCTTCTGCGCGCGGTTCTGCAGCTGTCCGTTCTCGTCCAGCCACTGGAGTTAGCGCAGCACGGACGCAGAGGCGTAGATCGCAGGGAGCACAGATTGGGAGACACCCAGGGACACACAGTTCATCGCAGTTGTTACTTTAATTGCCATTGTAGTGGAAGTTATGTCTTGAGGGGCTTTTTTTAAGGGACTGACTATTGGGAAGAATTTCCGAGGTAATATATATTCTCTACTCTCTTAAAAGTTCGCAGAGAAAATTCTACCTACAGTTGAGGTAGTGAAAAAGTAGAATTTTCACTGAAAATTAGTGGAAACTACGGTAATTAGTGAATTTTCACGAAAAATTAGTGGAAAGAGCTTGACGATTTGGGTATTAGTTGAGCATCTTCCACGAATTTTAGTAAAGTTTTACTGATTCAATTTTAGAAAGAAAATAGTGAAGATGAAGGTTCACTTTATACTTAGTGAACAACTATTTAAAAAGTGATAGTGAATTTTTCACTATTTCAGAAGTGAAAAAACGTTCGCTAATTCAAATAGTGAAATTTTCACGAAGAACTTTTAAGAGAGTAAATCTAAATAAGTAAAGTTTCACTTACTTATTGGTCAAGTGCATGGTCATCTACGCAGAATAAATGAATACTTACTTTTTCAATAAATGATTTATTAATGTAATAATTTGTTAACGTTTATCATTAACAAAACATTTTTTCCTTATTTAAAAACATAAAAGCTCCTTGGCCTCGTGTACAAAGAAATGTCGATTTTCATTTATCCACGAGCAAAAAATAACATCCCTTTTTTAATAAATGAAGTTTCACTTTTCGCTAGTGAAAACTATGTGCTCACTTATTAAAAAATGTGAATTCTCGCTTATTTATTAGCGAAAAATGTCATCACTTTTTCAATAAGAAAAATTTCACTCATTTAGATCTATAGAGTTATTAACTTTCTGGAAATTCTTCACTTGACTGCTCGGCCAGCGTCAGCGCTTCTTTTATCTATTTTTTTTTTTAAATCGCGATTGGTTTGAGAGAGCATAGCTTGTGCTGCAATTTCCGTATTAGATAGAATATTTAAATGACGGAGACTGAGATTTATTGGAATAACGAGAATTGAATTTGAATTCAGTTAGCTTGACGCTGACGAGGTCGAGGTATATAAGCTCTGCTCGAGCGGCGTAATTAAACATTTGCAAATTAAATTTTCTTTGCCTTGAACGAATTGAAAGAATTGGAGCTGCGCATGAGAAATGTTAAGAGACGCGTAAACGAATATCTGCTTTCATCCGATTCGTCAAGGAAATGCATTGTCATACTTTCAAGTATCGTATTACTGGTGAGAGGAAGAAATTACAATGTGAGATATATAAAATAGGCAGGCAAGACATTTTCACTCGTATTGCACTCCAGTTACGTGAAAAGGTGTCAGTACGCAAAGCGAATTGCAAATGTAATTACTGTACAACTACAAGTCCCGCTGCAGTTTAATCAAATGTCGATTTTTCCGAATGAGAAATGGAAGCTCATTTGCCACCACTTGGGCCGAGCTTTTTAGCTTTGTAATTCAATATTCCATTTGCGAATTAATTAATCGACAATGATCTTTGTTCATTTGTCTTTTACGTATCTTCGCAATTTTAATGAAATATAATACAGTTAGATTAAATAAAAATCTGTTAGTTGTTAGTAAAAAAAAACGGAAAACCCTTGAAAACAGCGTCAACTGCGAAGACAAGTAAACAGTGTTTAAAGATCGTTTGATCACAAACGATTGTTCTTAAATTAATCACATTTTTGGAGAATAAAGTTTTGCGTACCCCGTCAAATATGTCCATGACCTCGTCCCACCACTAGAAAAAAAGGATTAAAATAATGCATTACACTATGCGTCATTTCTACGTTGGTTATTATGATAAAAAGAAATCAAAATTGTTAAACTAAAATAAAAGTAAAAAAAAGTATCAGTAGATGCCATCTATGAAAATTAAGTTATTTGCGACATTCCTCGCAGTTTTTAAGTTAGTCTGTTCTTCACACTAATGAAGATAATGAAGATAGATGACGTCTGCTTGGCAAACGAAAACTTTTTTTTTAACAACAAAAAGAAATAAATATCTAAAAAAAGCATTGCTACATAAGCTAAATACGAAAAAAAAAATAATACACATTGAGTATAGATTGTATTATACATAAGATTGAAATGATTTTTTGTATTGCGTTCGCAGAGAGAAAATATTGTCGTGATTATATAAATTAAAAAGTATATAGTTATAAAAGCTCGCATGTTATGGCTGATTCTGTACATATGTATAAAGTTTGCGTCGCTTGCAGAAAAAAAATGAGTCGCTTCTCAGGCGAAATAAAGGTGCCCTCTCGCACATTTTACGAAAACAAAGACCACAACAGAAACACTCCGTGTCAAAAATAGTTAATAAAGATATATAGAAACTTTTAATTCTTATCGTCGTTACCTTTCGCTTCTCCCACGAGAGATCGCTCAGCGGCTGGAAGAAAAGCCATTGCAAACTATCATAAGCGACTATCCGGATAGTTGATCAACTTATATATTTTTTGTTTTTGTTATTCGAACTTTATCTGTTCATTTTTCAACTCAATTCTCTTTTTCTCATCCACTCACGATTTTTTCAAAATTATTCCTCGGTCATTTAAAAAGCGTAAATCGAAGTCGCGTTAATTAGCAAACATCTCGAATTAACGGCAATCCTGCTGTAAGTAATCGCGAAGTAAACCCCAGGTTTATGCCGATCCTTAATCGGATTACAGAATTTAGGCTCGCGACCGAATAAATTTGGTAATCGCGTAATGCGAGCAGTATAGCCTTTTCCCCGCGACACTCAATCGCCCGATTAGCAATTCGACCGCGTAACTTTTTCCTTAACGACCTCGGCAAAGTTGGCGTTCGCACAGAAGCCACGAAATTCCACTTTGCTACGATCGGTATATTTCTGGCGCTTTACAGTCACGATCGGCTACGATGACCGAAACAATTCCACACGTGAGTCACGTCACGCGCGTTTGTGAGTATCCCCGGGAGGCTTTTTTTACCTCGATCACGATATTCATTTCTATTTCTATGAGTTTCGATACCTCTTTGGTTTCCTTCTCTTGGATCGAGCAATTTCCCGGCACGTAGTCCTCTATTCTGCCAGGTTGCATATGATATGTATCCGGCGAGTAATGGCCATCTATGCGTCCAGTTCTACAATGGAAATAGGGCGACTGGTTACAATTTGGAATAAAAAGAATATACGCTATTTTCATAATGAGCATGTGAAACTCACGGCCTGGGTAGAGTAGACGTGGAGAAGTCATTTTCCTTATTGCGCTGCCTGAGCCGTCTATTGTCGAGAGTCGCCGATCTGTCGGTGTAGCTGCGTTCAGGCTCGCTCAGATATCCGCTGGATGTCCCACTGTAGCCGGTCCTGTTACCTGAAAAATTAGCGGAAAAGCAGATCTGCCGTTAGTCCAATGATCGAATAATAAACGGCCAACAAATCAACTCCACACTGGATTGTTTTTAGTAGATGCGTTAAGAAAAAAAAAAGTACATTATTATTATTTCGTATGCCGAGTCACGGGAGAGTCCTTTTGCGCAGCCAGCCTAGCTAATACATCCTTAAAAAGCAGATATTATGGTTTAATCGGCATGGAAGCTTCTTCCTGTCAATCACGAGGCAAATCGATCGGATCTTGATGCTTGGCGAGATCCTCGTTTTTCGATTTAATCGCGACTGATGCACAGAGAGCTTTCCAGATAGATAAGCGCATTAAAAGGTGGGTTATTGTGAGGGTGCGTGAATTACAAAGATTTCGCTGTTTTTTTTTTGTGTGAATAAATTGGCATTTGAGCGAGCTTCGAGAGAAAGAGAGCAGATTTTCATTTGCGTCTACTTTTTCGGCTACTCGCTTTTCTGTGTGCACGCAATAAGCAGGAATTAATGCGCTGCTAAATCATCTCGTCTCCTAATAGATGTTACTCTATCGCTGCACACGTGAACACATCCATAAATCATTGTTAGGGCAAAGTAGTATCATTCAGTCAGCTCCTATAGTTTTAAATGAATTAATATTTATTTTATTATGCATAAGAATAGATAATTAAACAGAAACGAGGTATTAATTAAAAAAACGCATATGGACGCCTTGTATATAAAAAAAAAGTAGAATAATGACATATATCCATTATTGATTTATTATTACAGAGGTCAATTTTATTTTCGGACTGAAATGGGTTTTTTTGCGATACAAAGTAAGAAATTAGTTAAGCTGTAAATGTATAAAGTTTATTAGCAGCCAAGTTAATGTCATTAATAAGTCGCACAAACGTCATGAGCTTAGCAAGGAGTAGTCGCATTGTCGCTTCTATACAAAATCCAAGAAGAAAATTATAAGGGTAATCACCTCGATGTGGTTTGTAGCGGATGGTTACGTAGTCGTCTGTAAATGCGAAAGATTGACTTTCATTCAAACGGCTTAAACTCGATGCTTTTGTTTAACAAATTATGAATAGTACATTTCAATACATGTGCGGGAAAGTGATTTTAACCCTCGCGTAAGGGTTGCAAAAGGTTTGAAATCACTTCCTCGCACAAGTATCAAACCTTTTCTTTTTCTTCACAACGTGTGTTAGATGCGATTTTCCGCAGTCGAATTTGAGCGATCGTGCGAAAAGTCGTAACTTTGCGCACGGTGTGCAGAAAAATCAATAAGTGTTTTTGTTCTCTTAACCGAGGAGGAGTGAACTAACCATTTTTTGGCGCGCGATGAAGGGAATCGTACATTCGCTTGTACCACTTTGCTTGGTTGTTTTCTTTCACTTCCTGCAAGAATTAGATGATTGTCGTGTTCAGCTAAAAACTGCTTAGTATCACCGGCCAACAGTCACTTTGTGCAATCGATTCAGGAAAAGAAGTCGCTGCGAATTCAATGGAGACGTTATATCTCGAGAAGAGGGAGGTAAATTTCGAAAAATGGGATTTTTCAATTCGCATCCTCCAATTCGAAGAATCGATAGCATTCGTTCCTTTTTTTATTCTCTTATCCGGCCAGCGGGTGACTTACGGATCGCAGCACGATGGGTACGCCGTTCCTCGTAGTCGGACCAATACCCTCGAATTTACGAGGCCCGAGATCGGCCATCTTCTTCGGCGGAGCATTTTCGGTCTCCGGCTCGCTCTCGTACTCCTTCTTCAGTGTGTAGACTGCTCGAATTTTTTCAATGAGTTTAGAGGATCAGATTTTTTTTTCACAGCGCAGGGGGTTTCTAGCGCAGATATATATATACGCACACTCTACGGACTGTTTCTTTTGTCTCGCTCCGAACCTTTCGCACGCGAACCTCATCGACTTGAACGATGCAGTAAAGATTTATGAGGTGACGCGCGTGCGTGTATATGCGAAAGCAAAGTTTCATCGTGAAGTTTGACAATAAAAAACAAAGGTGCCGTGAGTTCGTGAATAAAATAAGAAAATTACCGAAGGGTATATATAAATTTATATAAAAAAAAAGAAAAGGAAAAAAAAAATAGAATAGAGAAAGTTGAGACGATACTCACTGACTTCTCCAGGACTCAGCAGCGGCCTCTCCTCTTTGCCTGGCGCGATATGGTCGGCCTCGTCCAAGTAGGCCGCTCCCTTTGGCAACTGTCCCTCTGTTCAGTGAAAAGAAAATTTCAGAAACGTGGTATTCCAAAACGAATAAATGGCGAAAAAAAATTATTTTTTCCTCTCTCTATCTCTCTCCGTTTTTTTTATTATCATGCGCAAAAAAAGGAAGAACTGTAAAATAAGCTTTCAGAGGAGGGAGCACACGGGCAAGAATTTACCTACAGCCTGGGCTGCTCGGAAAAGTGCAGAGAGAGAAAGAGAGAGAGAGGGGGGGGGATAGAGGTACCTCTGGCTTTCTGCAGTAGAGTAATGGTCGGATTTTGTGCCCTTGGCAGCCGCGGCGCGCCCGAGAGCGCATTCAAGCCCTGAGAAGGAGCCGAGTAGGAATTGACAATTCGCGAGGGGATGCTCTGCGAGAAGACTTGAGTGGCCTCCCTCTTCTGCTCCTCTTCTTCCCAGGGTGGCGGCGCTGTGTCCCCCTTGGATGGCTGTTGCTGCCGCTGCTGCTGCTGCTGCTGCTGCTGCTGCTGCTGGACGAATACACCGAAAGTCAATATTACTCGCGATTGCTTTGCAAGTCGGGAAGCTGCCACTTCCCTTGCAGACATTCGTCTCCTCCTTTTTTGTTTATTTTTCTAGCTCTGCTTTTAAAACTTTTTATGCAAAAACGTTCGCTTCGAAGATTTATTTTTGAGAACATTGAAAAATCACGAAAATTCGTTTAGTTCTTAGCAGGAGATAATATTCGTTACGCAGTCAGTATAGTATTCTTTTTAAAAATCAATAGCTTTTTGTAAAATTTGTAGGTAATATATAAAACAATGGTATTTTTATAGTTTTACAAGGATTCGTCTTAAAGTTTTTTCAAGAAATGTACGAATTGAATATAAACTTCGGATCAATGGATAAATCTACCAAGTAAGTTTACGTTAAATTTTCGAGAATAGCGAAGCCTTTGATCTCGCGGGCGCGTAGAATTACCTGTGAGAACTTCTTCCTACTTAGGACAGGACTTTCAAATGGGACTGGACGGAATTCTTTCCTCTCGGGAACTGGACTTGGTCCTGCGCTTGAAGGGGTCCAAACAGGCGGAATTGGCTCATCCTTCTTATCCTTGCCTCGCTCTGGACTTGGCGGCTTTGTGGGTCCGCCGCCCGGCGACCAGATACCTGAACAAAACGCATTATCAGAACATTTCCTTTCATCCCCTGAATACTTTTTTCCCCATTAATATGTTTCCCCCTGCTTTGACGACATTTTCATTATCGACCAGCTCTGAAAACTTGGCATAAAAAAAAAGAAAAGAAAGAAAACCGTAATTACGAGTAGCATGTCGTTGTAAAACGAAGCTTAAGAAAAAGGCATGCAAAACGGGGGCGGCGAGTTCATTCAAGAAGCTCTCGGCGACGCTCTCGATTTTTCATCCGCGTGACTCAGTGACGCGATTTCAGAATAACCGCGTCGGCCCGGCCGCCCTCGCAGGAACGAAATAATTAGGGTCTTCGGTTTCTGTTATGAAAGCCGGACGACGGGAACACGTGAATTTACGATGTGATGTTCGAAATATACACTGTACACAGTGCTATATATGTGTACACGTATACGACTATATATTAGTGTGCTATCCGAATTCGCAGCGGCCGAGGTGTGCGGGGGCGGCTGAAAAAGAGCTAAAGTTGGCCGGCCGTAGGAGTATTACATAAATGATCTTTCTTTCTCGGCGCGCGCGCGGCGACTTCTTCCCCGGGGTAGCCGCTTCGCGATAAATTTGTCCGAAACGACCAAGGCGCACTGCGCCTTTAAGCTAATTTGACGAAAACGACGAATTTATTCGACTTCTCCTCGGGCAATTAGGGTCCCTACAACTCCGTGCTTTTTACGATTAATCCAATTGAACGCGCTCATTGTGAGCACACAAATGGGGAGCCGTTATAAGAGAAACTTTAGTTTTTAATCGGCGTTTTATCGCAAATAAAAGCTTCTTTTTTTTTTAAACACGACGAACGAACTTGAGAGAGTATACATACACTTCTCTCTGAGAGCCTTGAAAATAAAGTTCAATTTGCTAAGGAGTAAAAGAACACCGCGCGACAAAACAAGATACGACGAAACGAGGTCCCCGAGCAGACGGCGGGTCAGGAGTAACAGTGACAAAAGTTTCGTTTGCTTTTCTTGTTAAAACGAGCGTGTCGAAAAAAGCCGGCGGTGTTTGTCCACGTGGTGGCGGGTCCGTGAAGTCGCGGCACGGGGGGAAAAATGAGCACGTTACATGTAAACAAACGAGACCTCATTTGCGAACGATAAGCGCCAAGTTACCTTTTTCCCACGCGACCGAGTATATGTAAAGTTTCCCGCGGACGAAAGATCGAAAAATCTTTACAAGAGCAATTGAGATTTTTTTTTACGCGAGCCGATGATTTTTTATTCTTTCGCGAGGGGAGTATCTATTTTTGTCGATAAGTCAAGAGCCTAATTTACTTAATTAACCGAGAATACATGAAAGCGAGCCGCAGGTAGCGCGCAATCTTAATTACATTTTATATCTAATTTGAGATTGTGCAAAGTGCAAATATAAAACGCCCTGAATCACGGCTATTAAAAGCGGACGTTTTTATATTGCGCGAGAATAGTGCGACGCCGTGTAGTAAACTTTTATTATGCACAATAAACGGATAAATATATCAATCTCCAAAATCAATAAAAGAGCGGGAGAGAATTCCATGCGGGCGTAATAATCGCAGCCGAAAACGCCGAACGAAAATTCTGAAACGCGATTTTTCGATTCGAAAATAACCATCCGTAATAACTCGCTGGTACACCGAGCCTCGGCGGTAACAATGTAAACATTGCGCCAACTTTTGGCACGAATTTCGCGCGTCTGTTTTTCGCGTTCGCGCTTTTCATCTTCGTGAAACGCGAAATACAAAAAAAAAAAAAATAAAAAAGCAGGCGGAGCCCCAGCGACACGCGTAGGCGCGAGGAAACAGGAAATCGAGTGCGTCCGCGTATAAATTTAGCGCTCGCGCGTTTATAATTACGGTCGGGGGAAAAGTCGGCGACGCGCTTTCCGCCGGCGGCGCCGCGCTTTTGTTAATGCGCCGATAAATCGCGAGTTTCTTTTTTTTTTTTTATGCAAGAACGAAAAAGAACGAGGGAGAAGCAGAGCGGCTGTTTAGCTTTCGAGCGTTTCGAAGCGCGGCCCATTAATCAGCCGCGCGATGATCGAAAGTGGGTTAATTGATGACTCTCGGGGAGTTTTTCGCAGGCTTTTCCGCGTCGGTTGTTTTTCAAAAAGTTCGAGGAACGTGCCGCGGATGTCTTGATAAATGCCACCGGTCCGGGGATTAAATCTCCGCCCGTCGGGGCTCGTATAAATAGACAGTCTTTTTATTTTCATTTTGCGCGGTTAACGATCGGCCACGCGGAGAAAAAAGATGTGCGAAGTTCTTATTTTTTTCTTTTTTGTTTTCTATTCATTTTGATCAGTCGAGTGGGAAATTATATTTTGCGGCCGAGTGGAATGGCAACTTTGTTGAATGGCAGCTGAACACACTCCGAGCAACACACGACAATGAAAATTCCATGCTTTGTTAAAGATACTTACGTCGGGTGCCACTTGTTATGTGGTGGGTATAATTATTTCTTTAACTGTTAATAAGATTTTTTTGTTATACTTTTTTATTATTTGTTTTTTAATAGTTTCCTTAGTTTTTGGTTATGCAACGTAGTTTTTTTATTTTCCGCGGGGTCGCGGTGAAAACGACATATAGATAGCGATGTTACAGGCAACGTTTTCTCGATCAATTTTTACCTGGCTTGGATGACGCTTTGAATTTCGGGGCGATCATTTCTGAAAACACCAAAGTCATCCACTGTTACTATCTTGGACATTAACACTCTATGTATAACGTTTAGTTTTCTTCACTCGGTGTGTTTCTAATTTTTCCAAAACGTCACTTATATAACACGAATCAGTTTTTAACAGTGTCTAGCAGTCTATTAATATGTATGTTAATAATGATAATATACATCTGGCAGTTCAGCTAATTTTCATTTTTCTAAATATACACAACATCCAAATAGTCTCAAAAAATTTAAGGCGAGAACTAATACAAACAAAAATGACGTAAACTTAAATCGTTCTTCTCTAAAATAACAAAAAAAGTAACTATCTATAACTAAAATTATTTGAATCCTCCACATAAAATTAGTTTGTTGACTTAACTTAACGTTTATTTTATTTGAACAATTAATTTAAAAAAATTCATTAAATTGTAATTAATAAAAAAGTTTACATAAAATATGGAAATAATTAAAAAAAATCAACCCGATCTAATTAACTTGACAAAAACTGAAGTTAATAAAATTAAATCAACTAAAAAATCCTTCTGTAAGGAGAATTCAACAAATGTTCTTATCACTGCCCCAATAAATGTAAAAATCTCTTCGTCTTACCCTACGTACCCAACGTAGTTATTTAAAAAAAATCATTAAATTATAATTAATAAAAAAGTTTACATAAAATATGGAAACAATTAAAAAAAATCAACCCAATCTAATTAGCTTGACAAAAACTGAAGTAAATAAAATTAAATCAACTAAAAATCCTTCTGTAAGGAGAATTCAACAAATGTTCTTATCACTGCCCCCAATAAATGTAAAAATCTCTTCGTCTTACCCTACCTTCGTAGCACAATAAACCAAACAAAAAAGAAAGTAATCCCGGAGGAAGTTCTGAGTTCGCGCGCGAGAGACGAGTGGCGAAGAGGCAGATGTATCGTCAAAGAGTGCGCGATACGACTCGGTCGCTTATCGCGCGCGCGTCTGCTTGGACCCGACCCGTCCCTGGGGAGCGCGCAAACAGGGCGGCGCCGCGAGGGAGGGCCTGGGCAACTCTCGGCTCGATTTTTCGCGACTCCCTGGGGCGAGGCTCAAAGAGCGCGTCGAGTCTTCGCGGTTCATTAATACAGAAGCGCACTTGATGAGGAAGAAGAGGGGCCAGCAAGAGAGAGAGGAAGAGAAGGCAGATGAGCTGCCGAGGAGGAGGCCCGCCCTAGACGCTGGAGACGACCAAAAGGAAACGCCTCGACCTCCCTCCGGTGGCCTCTCTTCGGAAGTGACCATGCTTTTCGCGAAGGCTATTTTTAGACCTTGATTTTCCGATTGTTTGGAGTCTTCGTTAATTTTACGATGTTTTTTAACGAGGATAATTTATTAATTCTTTTTTGTTAAAAAAGTATTTAAATGGCGACGTTATTGTACTTCTGCATTGAGTTGGGTTTACTGCGGTCATAATTACGGTATTCTCTAGACAAAACGTATAGTTATATTTCTCAGCACATTCGCTTAGCAAACGAAACATTAATTGGGGGGATGAATAAAATACTGATCTCCTCTAATCCGTCGTTAGCGACCACAGCAGAATGGTCAGATGTATTTTTAGTCCGGTTTCTATAGTCTAACGATCCTCGTAAGTTATTTTACGGCTTAGATTCGCCTTGGATTAAGCTAACAATTTTTAGCGTGAAAAAATTTGTTTTTTCTCGTTCGCGAAATAAATTCGCGCCCACATTCGTCATCGTTTTTTCTCGCAAAAAGCAAGAAGTCGAAGCACTGCCAAGAGGCCGTTAAAACTCGAAGCGTAATTACGCAAATTAATGCAACAGTTGTCCGAATCAATTCGAGAATTATAAATTGGCAGCCCGGAACACTGAAGATGAAAGTGCCGAGTGCTTTATTTCTGTCAAGTAAACAGGATCCGCAAACTTCTGCACAGGCTCCGCGTAATGGTTTCTCTTTCGAGTCTGTGGAGATGACTCAAAGGCGCGTTTGTACGCACCTTATTTACTATTATACAACTCGTAAGCGCAAAGCGGGGGAGTCACCCTTCGGACGCTTTGAATGTACCGCTTGTTTTGACGTCACGCGATGTTTTCATTATTTGCGCAAACGAGCGTTAAATAATTTTTAGCGGGGGCACGCGACGCCGCGAGCGTAGACTACGCTCCACATAGTTTGAGAAATGGAACGCCATCCAAATTAGTTACGGGATTTTAAAATCGTCTTGTATGCAAAACGGTAACACGATATTCGGTTGCGTAATTTCCGACGCGTGTTTTCTTACTCGGCCTTTTCGAATTTCCATCCCGGTAGTCGATAGTTTAACAGCCGCGGCGCTTGTTAATTTACACCTTTACGCTAGCAGTTAATAAATGTATTTTTTTTAACGATTGAAAATAGTCCGCATTATTAGAAATTTATTATTATCAATTTAGTTTCGAGTGACTTGTTGTTTAGAGCTGAGAGAATAGTGGGTCGCTACAAACGGATTTTTTTACGCAATTTAATGTTATTGTTTTGCCTTTCAAAAATACGTGTAGATAAGTAAACAAAGAGGCAGCCGCATTCAGCCGACCGTCTTACCGTACCCGACCTTTTCTACTGACGCGCGCCGAGGCGTGCACTCTTTTACCTGTCACTACTTCACTAAGCTACAGAAACGAAGAGATTTATCATTATCTGTCTGTTTTTTCCTTATTCCTCCCCTCGCACTGCACAACATCTTCCAGAGAGGCTCTTTTCACCGAGTCCCAAAATAATCACTGGGAAACACCTGACCACAAAAGCTCGTCGATCCCCGCGTACAAGAGATCCGCCAACAAAAAAAATCACTCACTTTTTTCCAGCATGACGACCACTTTGACACTCGCTGAGTCTCTCGCGGAGGGGAAGGGGCAAGGGTCTAAGGAAGCGCGGAGCAAAAAAGTCGGGCGCGCGAGTCAGTTCATAATAGGCGCGAGCGACGCTCGTCCCTCTCTCGGCTCTCGAGAGCTCGGTGGTGCGCACAGAACTGCGAGAGGCGGGCGTCGCGACGCTCCGCGCTGCCGTTTCCGCTTACGTTTACGCGCCGTCGGCACGACCGAGAAAGAGAGACAGAGAGAGAGAGGCGCCTGGGAGCGAGAGAAATAGACGCGCGACCGGGACACTCTCTGACTTAATCGTCGGTGGGCCGATCCGAAAACGCCGGTAAAGGCCGAGCAGTCGTTCTGAATCGTCGCGCTGATTTTCCGGATTTTTCGCGGGCCCTCTTCAGCCTCGGCGCGAACAATGCGCCCCTCGTTCGAAGAACCGGGTCGTCGAAAGCTCTGTACTCTTATAACACCTTGCGAGCTCCCTGCTATTTAGTAACAATATTCGGAACGTCATTTCTGAAGGTTCCCGCGTAAAAAAAATTTAAGTTTACACAAAATTCATGTTTGGCGGTCGTTGATACGACCACGAGCAATGAGACTTTATCGAACTTGCTTCTTATATATTTTGCAAAAATTTGTCAATGCGTGATATAAACAGATAAATAACCGCTCAAGTTATAGACAAAAATTCTTTACATTTATTTGTTTTTAACGTTCGCCATGCGAACATCTTTTAAATTCAAGAAAAACTTCATCCGAAGTTTGTATAAAGTATTGCAAAATTATTTATCATTTAGTCTCATTGCCCAGGTTCATATATCAACGACCGCCAAACATGAACTTTGGGTAAACTTTATCCTAGCTTACAATTTTTTTACGCGGGTCAATGTTAAAAAAAAAAAATCTTTGGCACACCCTCGCGATTGAACATTCGAGCAGGCGCTTTCTCACGGTTGAGGAAGACCGCGAGTTTCTTATCTTATCAGCGACGCCGCGCTCCGTATTGACCGAGGCGCGGCGCCCGAGGAGGCTCCCCCTTTTTTTCAGCTAATGAAAAATTAATATTTCAGGGGGGCCGTTACGATCCATAAATTTTACGGGCAGCATCGAGAGCCCAGCTCGCGGTTCGTAACCTCGTTCTAAAAAAGGCTTTCTCGCGCCTCGGCCGGGCGCGCGCTTTATCGGAGCTTTCATCGGGGCCGAAAGCCTCGACCTTGCCCGGTGCCTTTTCCTCGTCGGGGTATAACAATACCGGGGCAGCGCGATTCAGCCCTGCGCATCTCCCGAGAATTCGCGCACCTGGATAACCAGAGCGTGAAGGACAGAAGCCAAAGCCAACGCCTTGGGCATCTGCGAGGCGGATTTTTCGATCACTCGAGGATGAAATGTACCTTCGCTCGAGTGGCTTGTTTTCTTTTTTTGGAGAAGGATGCCTTGTTATAAATAACGCGCGGTGCTCGAATTTAAATTTGATCGACGACCGCGACTAACTCTGGGCAGTGCGTCATTCGTAATTTAAAAAGTGTAATCGATTAAATTCTTCTTTTTTTTCGGATTAAAATGTAATGGATTCGCTTCATCGGTACACTGGTCTAAATTCAATTTATATACGTAGAAAACATCGTCTCTTTTGTAACGTTAATTCATTGCGTATCGAGTTATTTGTATATAATGCAACGAAAATGTACATTTACATGTTGTCTGCAGAAGCGAATAATTTCCGCGTAGTAAACCATTGAAGCGTCCATTATCTTATTATCAATTAACATTTTCAAGTAAACCGTACTTTATATCCTCTTATGCTGTATATCATATTCATACCAGCCGTGCATTAACTTGATAAAAGCATAAGCAAACTCTCTGCTAAAATTGAATATTTAACAGCCCGTAGATTCTGCTCTGCAGCAGCTCTCTTAAAAATTGTTGCCAAATTTTTGTTCATCTTCGTCCGATAGCCATTGTAAATGATAAAAAAAGTAGACAGCGACCTTCTTACAGCAATGGATCAATCACCGTACCTTCTAAACCTGAAAATGTAATATTCACTTGGAAAACGTGAATAGCGACAAATTTCACGTGAAAAATCGTTCGCACGTTTAGGCTGTTCACGTATTAAATGTCACCATTCGCATTTTCCACGTGAATTTCACACTTGCAAATTTACACGGTAAATAAGTGCACCGCTATGAAGACAAAGCAAATTTATCAAGGTAAATTGGGGATCGATATACTCCGGTGTCGCCGGCGGCTTTCGTTCGGCGATCGACAGCTTCGCACGAGCGACAGACACGCGGAACCGGCGATGCGACCCCCTTCGATGAGGGGGAGGGGGGGGGAGTCTCTAAAAGTAGTCGCGCGCGTGCGCCTGGGCGTAAATACGTTCGCCTAGGCGCCGGCGTGCTGAGCGCACTTCGAGTGACGGATGGCGGAAATGACGGGCGCGGATCTATTATGCCGGCCCGGGCGCATCCCAAGTTCCCGTCGCTGTCGTCGACGGGACCCCGTGCCGTTGTCTCCGGCACTTCGCGAGCGACTTCGGCGGATCCCCCGTCGGGCGACCTATTTCGCGACGCGCGGCCACCCCCGCCTCCGCTGGCGCTATCTCGCCGAACGTCATAATTTGTCGAGATGTATTTTTAACGCTCGGTGGGCTTCCTTCCGCTCTTTTTCACTCAAAAGACGCGGCCTGGAGTGACGTATCTGCTGCCGCGTAAACAGTGGTTTATTCATCACTTTTTTTTGGACGTGCGAATACATGAAATTACTGCGGTACGAAAACTGAAGAAAATGGAACTAATTGAATTTTAGATGGCCATGTTTTTCTGGCGTTATTACTTTTTCAGTAGAATAATTTAACTGCAGGAACCTACATCGTAATAAAATAATCTTAATGATCTGCTCGGAGTGAAAAGTTCTGCACGGAGAAAAATGTTATAGTAAAAATTATTATGTCCCGTAGGAACAGTGGGATATACTCGACTTATAACGATTGCTACTATACAAAATAGTAAATATAGCAATTTCTACTATTTATATAGGAATTTTTTGTTTTATTTTATAGTAAAAATCATCGTAAGAGGAGTATGTTTCACTGTTCTTATAGAACATAGTAATTTTTACAATATTATATTTCTACGTGTAGTAAAAATTATTATACTCTTTTGTAACGCGGGATAGATTTGAGAAATAAAAATTTTTACTAGAATGTATAGTCAAATCTACTAAATTTAAGTAAATTTTACTAAACTTACATAAAATTTTATTACAGATCTAAATGTGTAAATTAAAAATGAAACAAGTAAATTATACACTATACTAGTCATTAAAATTTAATTTTTAGAGTCTATCCCTGCGTTACAAATCAGCATACTAACTTTTGCAAAAACTATTCTTTCCATGTGGTCCGCAAAAAGTGTCAGATCCGACAATAACGACATCTGAAGGAATCGAAAAAGCTTAATTTAGTATAAAATATACCCCGAAAAATTTATTTTCAGTTTTCCCATCCGCGGAAATTAAACGAACTTCGTAGAACTGCAAACGAGTAAAAGCTTTTCGAACTTTGCGTCATTGCAAGAATGCGGCGATAAATATCAAGCGGTTGACCGGCGGCCCGGGCAGCTTGCAAGCTCGTGCGTTTCTGCGATTAGCAATCGGCGAGTGCGAACGCGAGGCTCAGCGATAACGAATCAGAAGCATCGAAACGGCTGGTGCGTAGGAATCCGGGATCCACCCCGCGGGACTGTTATAAACAGGCCACTTATCCGCACCGCACGAGGACAGTGGGCGTGCGCGGCGACACCGCCGATACAGCGGCGCGTAGCGCGTGCCTACGCGCCTGGCCGAGATATAGAGGCTCTTTCCGCGTTGCCGCGTTATCGCTCCCCCGGAGAGAGAGCTCCGGGGTTATATGTGCGCCGTAACGTTTATATGGCGCCGTTCGCGCCAGGTGCCGTCCCGATAGCCGTCGACGACCTACGCCCCCCCCCCCCCCCGGCCGGCCACGTCCGCGAGCCGATGTTTTATTCGCCCTCGTAGCACGCCCCTTACGTCGTTGCGGATTCCGAGGAGCTGGCGCTTCTTCCGTCGGGAATGGTAATTCGTCGATTCGCCGCTCGCGGGAGCGAGAAAATTGAGCGGATAAAAAAAGGAAGGGAAGAGCCGCTTTAATGCGCTTTTAAAAAGGGGCAAATTGGAGATAAAAAGGGGGCATGTCATTAGATTTTTTACGCCGGCGGCTCGTTAGCTTTTTGATTCTCTTTTAGACGGGCTGCGTTTCTTTTGTGGGTAAAATGCGGCAAGTGGGACGCTGATGAAGGAAAATAAAAGCAACGGACTAACAAACCTCTACCAAGCAAAAATCCCTTTCCCAGCTTCAAAGCTCCGTCAATCTCGTGCAGCAAATCTGAGGCATTATCAGCTCGTCTTTTACCTTCTGTACAATAGTGTTTACCTCTAGCTAAAAAAGCGTGCGTTTTTCTTTTTATACTTGCGAGAGAAATATTGCTTAAAATAGTGAATTTGCGAGTTCATTCGAGATTAACTGCGTTTCATGAGTTAAATGTTAAATGTAAACGTGATATTTTACTTGCTAACGAAGAAAGCGTTAACATTGCAAAGCCTTTTCCATTTAATAATTTATTATCAAAAGGATGCTGAAAGCAGCTTAAGTACGGAGTACACGGAAAAGGGATAATATTATTAATAATTGACAGTTAAATATTCAGTTTGCAAGATATACCCTACCGAAGGAGCTTTCTAATGACCATTTCGCCAGGAACTTTCAGAATTAAAAAAGCTTTTCTTTCGAAGGAGCTTTGTAATCGACACACTTCGTCGAGAATTTTTAAAAGAGAAAACCCTTCTTGTTTCACATTGAACTCTGCCAGTGAAAT
This sequence comes from Sycophila sp. Sp_5, assembly GCA_018906775.1. Classification (NCBI taxonomy): domain Eukaryota; kingdom Metazoa; phylum Arthropoda; class Insecta; order Hymenoptera; family Eurytomidae; genus Sycophila; species Sycophila sp. Sp_5. Next base: position 4,821,313 of record JACCID010000004.1, read on the forward strand.
ACGAAACTTGCATAATACCAAAATAATGGAATCAATTAGGCGAAAGGTTCTCCGCGAGCTAACAACTCCCGGGACTTCGGTCCAATATCCGATCCAACGGCCGTTAATCGAGAGCCTCGCGCTCGGCGTCCGGGGAGTCTGCTTTCCATCAAGTTCTAATCGTGCCTCGGTTCCTCCATTAAGGCTCGGTCACGCGCTTTAACCCCAAAACTCGGGGTTTCGCAATGTTCGGAAATAGCCGAAAAGGAGGTGGCGGCTCGCTGGTAAAACGGGATATATACCGTCCAGTCGGTGGCCTATTTTTCCCGTGAGAGCGAGCGAGAGGGAAATAAAGGTGTCGAGCTAAATATACACGCGGCGCGCTGTCTCCCTCTCCCCGTAGATTTTCGGAGGAAATATAAGCTTGGCCCGGAGCCTCCTCTTTGCTAGACGCGGCGCACAGCGCGCCGCTAAATTATGCTACAATTAAGATTGAGTTCTTAGCTCCCTTTTTTTTTTTAATTTCTAAGGTGCGGAAGTCCCTTTGATTTTGCCCTTTGGTCCGGTGCACAGTAAAAATCGACGACGCGCGCTGACTCTTGTATGTTTTTATTCTGGACTGTTACGTAAGATGTTTTGGTGGTATGTGCGATCGAGAAGTGGGTTGGAATAATCTGGGATATATATTCTACTCATTTGCTGGAAAAAACACGGGATGTACCGAAATACCCGTTTTTCTACTTAATTTATACTCGCTCGGATTTATCTTTTTTTTTTCATTTCCCCCTTCCGGTAGCAGCAGGTGCTTTTTTTTTTAATTCTATAATTTTAGTTTTTCCGAACCATCAACATTTTCGGTGTAATAGGCAGCATTGCCGTCGCATACGTTCATTTTAAATTTATTAATGTACATTGAATTAAACGTTAATCATGTAAAGTTTAAAAATAAATAAAAAACAAACACTTGGAAGTGCGTTAAAGAAGAGATCACTAAACTACAGACACTCCACATCTGCCGTTGAATAGAGAGTAAATAAAAATAAAAAAATAAAACTCAGTGAAAAAACAAACAAACTCGAGGCAACGTTAGTGACTGGTCAGAAAGTAAAAGAAATCGGGCAAACGACTGCGCAGCCTTTGGAAGTATATGTCCACTGATCAAAGTTCCAGGCCGGGCGTGTTAGTGACAGCAGCTAGTCAAGTCTTTATTGCGCGCGGAGAGTACACAGCGCCGCAGAAGGGGGAGGCTCACTCGAAACGTTCGTCAGGCAAGACAAAAACAAAAGCCAGCGGGACGCTGCCAGCACACACGAGCACGACTCACCCTCTGGATCCTGCTCCTCCTCCTCCTTCTTGGCAGGCGAGAGCCTGAGAAACTCCTGCAGGTGCTTGGGCAGCCTCCGGGCGTCCTTGACCTCCCGGCCGTCCACCAGGCACTTGCCCGCCGGCTGCTCGGCGCCGCTGCTCGCCCCTTCGGTCTCGCTCTCGTCGAGCTTGATGCCGTGCTTCGACAGCCTGCTGCGCGCCTTCTCCATGAACTCCCGCTCCACGCGGTTGAGGTCCTGGTCGTGCCGACGGCGCCGACGCTCGCGCTCCGGAAGGTCCGCCCGCGAGCTTATTTTGATCACCTTGTGCTGGCGACGCTCCTCGCGCTCCAGGACCTTGTGCACGTACTCGTCGTACATCTGCCGGCGGAACACCTCGCCGTTCGTAGGAATCGCGGCTATCGTCACCGGCCTGTGCGTCTTCGGGCCCTCGCGCCTCTTCACTTCCTCCGCTTTTATTTCCGGACTCTCCGGAGGCTTGTCCGGCTTCTTAGGGGAGTCCGGATCGAGCCGGGGGTCGTGCAGGTCCCGGAGAAAATCCTTCAGCTTCGAGCTGGTCACCGTGCGCTCCTCCCGCTGTTCGATCCTCTCCGAGCAGGTCTTAGAGAAAAAACCCTTCTCGTCTTTCGCTTCCTGGTGCACCTCGCGGCAGCTCTCCTTGTTCTCGCTGATCGAGCTGTCGCCTTCGAGCTTCCGCGACGACTCTTTCCACTGGTCCTTGCTCGAAAAATTCTCGTCGCCTGTTTTCTGCCTCGTCGAATCCTTCAGGTCCTTTATCTTCCGCTCGTAGTCCTGCTGAAGCTCCTCCGTCGCTCTCCGCTCGGCCTCCGCCTCCGCGACGATCACGTCCCGCAACTGGTTCTCCAGCCGCTCGATGTACCTGAGCTGCCGGTCGAAGTACTCCTGGGGTAGCGAGTGCCTCTTCTGGCCCTCAGCCATGCGATCTTTCATCCCCGCCTGCAGCTGCCTCAAATTTTCCATGATCTCCGCGGTGCTCACTTGTTTCGCCTCGTTGATCCTCCCCGCCGGTGCCGCCTGGTCGAAGATGCTCCGCGTGTCGATGCAGTCCCTGTCGACGGTGACCCGCCGCCTGACCTTCGGCGGCACCTCCGGCTTGTCCTCGATGATGAGCGCCGGGTTCACGTACCAAGGCTCGGAGGTCGCGCTGGGCCTCTGCCAGCCGGCCTCGGGCGTACTGCCGTTGCACGGCGACTTGTCGATTATGGCGCTGCCGAAGGAAATCGGACTCCTGCGCGGCCCGCCGGGCGTTGCGTTACACTGCGTTGCGGGCTTATCGCCGTCGGAGCGCCGAGCCATGCTCAGCCAGTCGCTCAGGCGCGTGGCGCGCAGGCGCTCCTCGGGGCCCGAGCTTTTCTCCTCCCCGGATACCACCAGCTTCTCCTTGGTGACGTTCGGGGCTTTTTTCACGTCGGGCACTATGGGCTCGAGGGGACTCACGTCGACGCGGAACTTGGGCGGCGATATGGAGTGCGTGTGCTCGAAGTGATAGCCGTGGCGGTTGATGAATTTCTTGTGCAAGTCCAGGAGGTTGTCGGGACTCGCGCGGACGAAGGTCTCCCGCTGCGCCGGGGAGAAGCACACCAGAAGCCTCGGGTCGTCCTTGGTCGGTACCCCGGTCCAGTTTTTAATCTTCTCGACTTCCCTTTTCGGCGGAAGGTGCCGCCCGCTCGACTCTTTAGGCCTCGCCTCGCCGTTCATTTCAATGGGGATGACGCGCGCATTTTTTTCATGAAAAGCTCGCGAGAACTCGGGTCGCGGCGCGAAGAGGCTCCGGAAGACGCTGAAGGTGGGGATCGGCAGGGCGCTGATAAGGCGCTCCCCGCGGGGCATGGAGAGGATCTTGCGGAGGCACAGGTCCCTCAGCGAGTGCGGCGGATCGTCGCTGAACTTGGCAGCGTTATTGCCGTTAAAATTAGTCCAGCCGTGGGGCACGTAGTAGAGGTAATCGTCAAGTCGCTCGGGTGACGCCTCCTGCGAGCCGCTTGGCCCGCGGCCAGCGCGCGCTCCGGACTCCTCCGGCGACTTGTATTTAGCGGTGCTGAAGGACGCGGTGCTGCTGGACGAGTCCAGCTCCCGAGCCTCCGTCGGGCTCAGCGCGCTGACGGTGATCCCCGCCGGCTCCGGCAGCCGCGGTTTTTCCCGACCCACAGGCTCTTGCGCTTGACCGTTGAATTGAGAGCGTCGGGGAACTGTTCCCCCTGCTCCAGGCGACGCTCGAGAGGTGCGGGTGAATTTTTCGTCCCAGAGGTTCCGCGTGCTCGCGTCTATTTCAAGGCTCGGCGCGTCGCGTCCAATGCCAATTTTATTATCGGCTCGCGGTGCCTCCTCGTACAGGTCGTTGCATAAGTCGCCGTAGTCGCTCGACTCGGAGGCGCTGCTGAGGCTGGGCGTGGGCGCCAGCAAGTCGTCGACGACGTCGCGGATGTCGCGCGGCAGCTTGTCCACGTCGTACAGGGCCAGGAGTCGGTGCACGTCCTGGCGGCTGCTCTCGTGGTTCGAAAGGACCGCCAGGAGGGACTTGACGAACTCGACCACCTCCAGACGCTCGTCGAGGTCGAAGGCGTTCAAGGTGCGCTCGTGGAAGGTCGAGAACTTGGAGGGACTGTCGGCGAGGTACGCCGGCAGTGAGTCATGCAGCTTTTGGCGGCGAGTCGGCGGCGGCGGCGGAAAATTCTCGACGAAGATGAGTCTGTCGCGGATGGGTACTTCCGGGGCGTCTGGATGGCGCAAGCTCGTCGACCTTCTGGGAGGTTCTGGTGCTTTCTCCTCCGGCGTTTCTAGCGTTATTGGCACGCGACGCTCGTCGCCGAGCGACTTTGGCCGCTCCAGTTTTATCGGTATTTTGCGTTCGTGTTGATTTTTTGCATCGGGGGCGGGTGCTTTGACGGAGGAGCTATCTACCTTTACCGGGATTTTGCGTTCCTCCGATTTGCTGTTGACGTTCGGTTTTTCTATTGTTATGGGTACCATTCGCTCGGAACTCTGGCTGGGTGGTTTATTAACTTTTTCGATTTTTTTCGTCTCGGATTTTTCAACTTTTATCGTCACCTCGCGCTCCTCTTTTTTATGAACTTCCTGCTTGATGTCGATTAATTTTTCACGTTTTTCCAAAGTTATGGGAATCTGGCGCTCGGAGGACTTTTTAAATGGCTCGTCTGTTTTATTTTGTTCGCTTGTAGGGCCATTCTCGAGCTTAATGGGTATTTGCCTTTCTTCTTTGTGTTTCGATTGAACATCATTTTCGGTACTCGGAACTTGCTCTTCTATTTGTATAGGTATTTTTCGACCCTCGCTTAATTTTGCCGAATCACGTAGTTCTGCAGATATATCATACTCCATGACGGCTCGTGTATTTTTGACCTCGATCGGAATTTCTCGTTCATCGTTTTCCTCTTCATTTTCTGCAACTGGCACCGTCGGACTTTCTAATTTTATGGCTATTTTACGTTCGACTATTTTCCTTCGCGATTCGTCAGTGCCTTCGGAATTACTTTCTGCAACGGAAGAGCCAGTATTTTCGTTCACGTCAACCGTTTCAGTTTCTATTTTTACAGGTATTTCGCGCTCTTCATGTTGCTCGCTCGAAATTATTTCATTCTCCGCAGTTACTTTCACGTCGGTGGCGCTAATACTTTCAAGCTCTTCATATTCGTCTGATTTTTTGAGATCAAATTCTTCGGCGATCGTATTATTGACTCCGTCGCTCCCATTCGCGTCTTCCCTCTCCTCTTCGTCGATCTTCATCTCGACCTCTTCTGATTTTACCGCATCATTATTTTCGCTCAAATTCGCGTCGACTGCACTCGGTGGCACTTCATTAGCAATGGTATCACCGCTATTTTTACAATCGTTTTCATCGTTAACTAAAGTTTCGTTCGTTTCTTTCGTCATTTCGTTGTTTATGTCAGATCGCCTCGTAGCATCTTCTAAAACTACAGCGCTATTACTTGCGCTATTTTTAACATCAACTACGTTCTCCTTCGGAGAGTCTCTGCTCTCGAGGTGCATCTCGGGTTCACTAGTTTCAATGATTTCCTCAATTATCAGTCCCTCGTTCTCGCTCGAGAGCTCGCTCATCTGATCAATGTGTATAATAAAATTAATCCCCTCATTTCTGTCGCCGATCAGGGAATCCCGGATAAATTCAATTTCATCCGCACTGTCTTCCACGTCCTTATCGTCCGGGACGAATCCCAACGACTCGACCGATTTTTCCTCTCCTTCGTTACGGCGCACCGACTCACTTTCCGAATCGCGGCTCTGCGTCCGCGCGAAATTTACTTCGTTAATGACACTTTCGTTCAAACTTTTAACAAGGTTCATGAAAGTCTCCACGTTCTCGCAACTCGGATACGCGCTCCCCGCCATCGGCTTGATTTCCTCCACCTCCTCATCCTCCTCTTCCTCCTTTTTCACAACGACAACGTCCTCCGTGGCCTCGACCTCCTTTACCTCTGCCCTCGCCCCGGCGACGTCTTCTTTGGCGGCCGCGATCAGATCCTCGATCCCCTCGACCACGTCGCCGATCGTCTCCTTCGTGCTCCTCCTCGCCTCCATGTCGTTGTAGACTCTCGGGTCGTGCGGCTCTCGGCGGAACTTGCTGATCTCCCCGTTGATGAAGTCGCGAATGTGCTGCTTCTCGGCGGCCCCGTCGTCGCCCTGGCTCCGCGACTCCGCCTCCTCTTGGATGATGCCGAGGCACCGATTCGACTCTTGACTCATCTGCGACTGATACGAGCCAAGAATCGCGGCGGCGCGTTTTCGCGCGCTCTTGCCGCGCGACGCGTCCCTCCCACCGGCGTGCGCCTCGCTCTCGGGACACTTCGGGCGCTCCGTCGGCGAGCTCGGCAGCCGGAGGCCCTCGATGAAGTCGCGCAGCTGCTGCTCCGTCTCCCAGGACATGCGCCGCTCCTCGCTCGCCTCGGGCTCCACGCTGGACTCGCGCTCGGCGTCCGACTCGGCCTCCACGATGATGCCCTGCGCCTGGGGGCGCTGCTCGGAGTCCGTCTCGCTGTCGGTGACCTCGTGGATCTCCAGGAAGTCGAAGCGTTTGGTGGGGATGGCCAGGGCCCAGCAGTTCTCGGCGCCCGGCAGATTTTGCACCTTGAGGTTGAGCTCTTGCGGCAGGGGCTCGACTGGCTCGGAGACGGTCACCGTCGAGTTGGGGTCGTCGGCGGGGGAGGCTTCCTTCGAGGGCAGGCAGGACTCTACGATTCCGACGCCAGGAATGTGATCCAGTCTGGCCTCCAGCGGCTCCGCGTTTCTGATCGTCGTTATCTCGCAGATGCGCGTGTCCGCGTTCACGACCTTCTTCTCGATCTTGTTGCGGCGCATTAGCCTGCTGCGGGCAGTCGACAGGTTCTCCACGTAGGGCAGCTCGTCGAGTCGTTCCGTCGTTATCGTCAGGGTCTCGCCGTCGATGCGCGTCGGCGTCGACTTGGCGTCCTGGATCGTCCCGAGCTCCGGGCTTTTGGCGGGGGGTGACGGAGCGTCCTCCTCGGAGAGGCGTGACAGGACGTGGCCGTTGACTGTGACGTCATTGGGGGGAGTGGAGGGCCGCTGGATGTGCTTGCGCTGACGATTCCGCCGGTGTCTGCGACTTCGGGAGCCGCAGGGCATCCTTATCCTCAGGCAGCTCGATGACTCGCTGTCCGTTGAGTAGTCCAGGCAACAGCCCGTCGACGAATCGATGGAATCGGTATTTTTTGAGACTTACGAGGGGCGGTTAAATTGTACACGTTTATTCTTATTGTTTTGACAAAATTTTAGTCACACTCACTTAAAGAAAAGGGATGTTATTGATATAAAAACACTCTTATTAGATCGGAGAGATCGTTAAGATGTTTCCTCTGGGATTTACTCTCTAAAGTTGAATTAGTGGAAATTCCACTAATCTTTTTAGTGATCAGATTTTCCACTAATTAATTAGTACAAGTTTACTAATTGAAATAGTAAAAAAGTGTTCTACTATTTAATTAGTAAAAAACACTTTAAATTAGTGGAAAATAAACTATTTGTTAAATAAAATAACTATTTTGGTCTTTTCACTGATTAAAATATAGTGAATTCCCCAATTACAAAAAATTTTAATGTCATTAATTTATTAGTAGTTTTCACTATTATTAATAGTGCATCTATTTACTATTTCAATTAGTATAATTTATTCACTATTTCAAATAGTAGATTTCCACTAATAATTCATAGTGGAGCAATTTTCACTTTTCAAATTAGTGCATAGTCACTATGAACTAGAGGGTTTTCACTAATTCAACTTTAGAGGGTAGTGTTGACAAATCACAAGAATATTATTTCTGTTTTATAGATCTGATTATGTTGTCAAACAATTCTTCGCGAAAGTAGTCCTCTTTAACGAAATCAGCCGAGCGTGAAGAAATACGCTTGCGGATAAAAAATCGTAGTCTCAATGAAACGCAATACGTTGGCGAGGTATGCGCGCGGTGCAAAAAGACAGAAGGAGAAAAAAAAAACAGCGGGATAGCGAACGCGCGCGGCTCGTCTTGAGTTTTCCTTTGAACCGCTTACGCACGCGCCCGGGATCAAAGTGCGCGCGCAAGAGCTTTTGATTCGCGACGGGGGTATATATACGCGATGTTTGTCGACTTCCAGCGGAATTGCTCGGAAGCTTCCCCTGTCGTAATCTGCCACTTCGGACCGACCGAGGCGCGCCCGAATTTCATTACACCGCCCGTACGTCGGGCGGGCGTTCCGGTGATAAAGCTGAGTCGAAGGGAGGAGGGAACGGGGAGATAAGGTGCTTGAAAAACTTAAAATCGAGTCTCGAGAGCGCCTTAAAATAACCCGCTCCCTCATGGCGTATCCATTCTTCGTTTCGCGCTGCAGTCGCGGCTTTTGTGCGAAGCTTTCCTGCCTGCGAGATCAAGAGCTTTCGGTTTTTCCTTCGGGAGTAAAGGAGCTGCAAGGAGGACGGCATGCACGTGCTAAGCGGCGGATGTGTATATATATATATTTTTTTCAATCGAGCGGAAAAGCTGTGTTGATGATTGGAGAGGCGAAAAATCGATAGAGGCGTAGGTACTCACTTTTGTCGCTCTCGTCTTGCTTCTCTGTGGAGTTGGTCTTTAGATTACCGTTCTGGTTCTCGTAGCTCGATTCGTTTTTCGCGTCATCTGAAGCACAAAATATATTCTTTATTTTTTTAATTTTTTTTTATTTTTATTTTTCATTAAAATGCGACGAGGTAAAACTTTATTTATGTCGACGGAAATACGTATTTTTGATTCGCGCACGCATGTACCCATGCCTTCTGTGAACGGAATGAACACGTTCGTTACGCTGAAGTGTTCATTAAAAACATTTGACTAAAGAGCGCACGTTAACTCGTAAAACATAAATTAAAAAAGTTCCGTAACATTAATACCAAATGAACATGAAAAGCTGCGCTTTATAGCGGCAAGTAACTTTTTTCTTCCTTCTTTTTTTTTTTTTTTAATCTCACCAAAGCGACGCTCCCATTCCGAACGACTTCACTTCCGCCGAAGCGCCAGATCACTGCCCGAAATAAAGGGACAAAAAGAAAGGCGAAGGGAATTAAACGAAAAAAAATCAAGCGCAAACCGAAAGTGCAACGTCGCTAAAATAAAAAATAAAAAAAATAACAGTACTCGAAATGAACCGCACAGGGCGACTCGGACGGTCGATCGGCGACGAGGTTCGCGTGCCAAGAGACGGGCGCGCGCGGGATGTTTGGATCGGCCACTGACGGCGATCGAGCCGTCCGAGTCCACCGGCCACATACGAACCGGACTCCCCTCCCCGCGCCTCTCTCGTATCAAGTGCGTATATAATGTGCGTGCTTTTGTCTCTCACACCGCTCCTCTCCGCGCTCGACTCTTTTTCTTTTTTTTTTCGTCCATCGTCCCTCCCAGGGGGGCCTCGTCCACACCTCGCGCGGAACGGAACAAAAAAAAAAAAAAAAAACGCGTGCGTGCGCGCCTGCGCGAAGGTTGCATGCATTAACGCACACGTAATTTCGTTAAGTACGGGCGGGACTGCGCGGGTGTGCGAGCGGCGAGGCCCTCTCTGTGTGCGAACGGCGCGAAGGTGTGCTGGCGCGATTTGAAGCTGAGCCAGGCTCAGCCGTACCGGGGATTAATGCGCGCGAAAGCGTATGCACGAGGTGCATTTAACGCATCACTCTGCCCGCTCTCCTATTCAAACTTTAAGAAGAGTGCACTTTTAAACGCATCGATAGTGTACTTCTTTTCTTTTCTTTTTTTTTTGATGGAACTAGTCTCTCACTATTGGATGGTTAATTCGAAAATGTCACCGAATTTCTGAAGATCCTCTTAATTCACTCGTTTGAATTTTTATACAATTATAAGACTGTCTATCTCTAAGTACGTGCAAGGGAAATACACTTGAAAGAGAAATAGATTTCGAAAAAGGTTTTTGTTTAATTTATTTTTATCTCTATCTATCTTTTTTTTATATTTATTTTTGCCTAAATTGCCGGCGAATAAATATCTATCTATCAATCTCTAAATACATGTAAATGAAATTCACTTGATAAAACACATTTCGAAAAAAGTTTTTGACTAACTTTTTTTTTATTTTTTAAAGCATTTGGAGAATATAGAATAGAATAGAATAGACGTTTATTATAAATTACGGTAGATTCTCAATTTGTAGGATATATTAAACTCCTTCAGAAGCCAATAAGTTTATAGCATCATTTGCACGTTACCCTATAAATGGAATTTCGCTTATTCAAATTCAGAGGGGCGATAGATAGATAAACAGCCTTTTATTTAGCAGTGTTGGCAAAAGAAATGTGATTTAGAGCTTGATAGAGTACATGATGTTAATACATAACACGTTTCAATACGATTGCACCAGAGCGTTTGCACAGGTTTCTTTTAAAATTAGGATATAAAATACCACAGTCTAAATATACGTACACGGCTGATATATCACACAGTGAAGATCGATACGAAGGCGAAGCAGGGAGGGAATGAAGATCGCAGAATTTCGGACTTACAGAAAGAGCGCAGTCGTTGATTAGAACGAGGAAGTTAATCCGCCGTGGCAGTTGAGCAAAGTGGAGCGGCGCGTTAAAATCGTGCGGTACGGTGCCGCGAGGTCCCGCTCGCGGTCGCGCGCGCACTGTCGGACTGGAGAGCGCCGGGCAATTTCCCATGCGCGCTTCAAAAGCTGGCGGCCCTCGCGCAATTGTGGCGTCCGCGAAGCTCACCGAGTGTCCCCTCGCAGCGGCGCGTTTCCGAGACGGACTTCCTTCCGAGGCGCGCACAATGCCAGCCGCGCGCTCCTAACCCCACCCAATTGGAAATGCGCCCGCCCAGGTGTGCAGGCGTACATGCAGGCGATTACGCGCCTCTTTTGTATTATGTCACGCGGGAGAGCGCGGCTCGGGCTCGCGAGAGGCCGCCGCCGAGTGGGAGCGATCGATTAATTGAATCGCCCCTCAAGGAGCGATCGATCGCGCGGTTTAGCCCGTTGAGACGATTGCCGTGGCTTTTGCCGATAAGGTTTGCCGAGTGGAATTGCAGACGGCTGGTACACGGAGAGAAATGTTTTAGTAAAGATTACTATGTTCCGTAGGAACAGTGGGATATACTTAATTATTTATTTTAATTTACTTATTTTATCTAATATTTATTTATTTTACTATAAAAAATACTAAAACTTCCTATGTACATAGCAATTTCAACTATATAAATATTAATTTTTGCTATGTACACAGGAATTCTTAGTATGTTTATATGATGATGATTATATTACGATTTTTACGATAAAACATACTGCAAATTCCTACGTACATAGCCATTTCAACTATATAAATAACAATTTTTGCTATATACATAGGAGTTTTTAATATGTTTTATACTAAAAATCGTCATAGGTCGAGTATGTCCCATTGTTCCTGCGGAATATAGTAATTTTTACTATAACATTTCTCTCCGTGTCATTTAAAGAAATTCGACTGTTTATTACTTTTTATTTTTATCGAGGAATATTAATGCTCTGAATATGAATAAGTGAAATTCACGTCAAATAAGTGAATATGCACATTACAAAGTTGATCATATTCATCGAATAAGTAAACGACTTGTCACGTAGAATAAGTGTATGTATTCACTTATTCGATGTGAATTTCACTTATTCATTTTTAGAGAGGAGATAAATGATGTTTGATGAGGATTCGAATGAAATGAAAAGAAATAAAATAGAATTGATTGATTTATTTCTACGTTTTTTTCGGAGGGGCTTATAGACGTCTGTTGCAGTGGATGTAAAAAAAATAATAAAATAGTGAAAATAGCAGTAAATCATTTTTACAATTTTGTTAATAATTTCAAATATATTGTATTTAGGTTTTTCATGCAATATGCATCGTACGAACGTTGCAATTATTTTGTTCCTTTTTATAGCGTTGAAACGCTAAAGTAAATAAAAATCCACTGCATTCAAATAATCTATCAGAGAGAACGTAATTTTTATGAGAAAATAAAAATAGTTTTACAAAAGTTTCAGTGATCGTAAATATTTCAAGCAAATTTTAAATACTTTAGAACCTGAAAATACGCAGTTTGCAATCACTAACTTTATATTACTACTGTCAAAAATTGAAACACTACTTTCTATTAGAATTATTAAGCATGAGAGAGATTACAATTTTAGATAAAATATTCTAATTTTAAAACAATTATCAACTTAAATTTTTGTTTGTTTGTCTTTAAAGGCCTATCGAAGATTAAATAAATAAATAAAATAGTCAACAAGAGCCATTCGTCAAAGAATAAAAGGAAAGGATCGTACAAAACCCATAAAAGAAAGACTAATCGTCCGCAACGGGGGCGCATCGAAGGGAAAAAATGAGACACGCAATTCGATCGAGCCTGAGGTAGGAAATTTCATTAACATCGCGAGCCGAGGTCAATTAGAAAATTGAAGCCCGTCCAGTCCAGCGACCGCGAAACTCTGCGCGCACTTAAAACTCGCCCCGCCTAATTCGCCAATTAGCCGGTAATAAGCGTCCGTTAATTCCGGAGAGCGAGTGCGCGTCGCCTCGACCCCCCATAAATTCGAGCAGAAAAAAAAAAAAAATTGCTCTCGAGCACTCGGTGCCACCGCGTCTCCAGAGGCCGGTGCAGATGCGCTCGCTCCGGAACTATCCTTCCCCCGCATCGATTCGCCGGACTCGGCCGTTCGCATTAACCTTATTGCCTGGACTTGTTTACGCTGCGGGGGCGTTTAAATTTTAAGCGACGTGACTTGCGGCTCCGCGCACTCGACCTCCGAAGGACGAGAGTCCACTGTTTAATCCAGTGAGAAGGAAAACGCCGAGCGGGTCGAACTTCCCGTCCTTTGTGGCGTTTGATAACGAATATACGCGTGTATCGGGCGATCGTGACGCAATCGATTATTCAATCTGTCCAGGGGATTCGTAAGCGGCGTGAAAACGAGGAGCTCGGTTAAAATCGCGGCGACAATGCTCGAGGATGAAAAGGCGCCGCGTGAGGAGGGAGCCGAGGGGGGCGGGGAGAAAATCGCGGAAACGTGGGCTCGGCCCTGCCGGCCCATGACACCGCGCCCATGCGCCGCATTAGCGCGTCGATACGCGCGGCGTTTCTAGGCCGCTGCATAGGTGCAGTGCACGCGAGCGGCAGATGCGCCGGGACGCTGCCCAAATCATGCGGTGTCCATCGCTTCGACCGACATTTCTCGATGGCTCTGTCTATCAAAAGCTAAGAGCTCTCCATTTTCCGTGTCACTCTGCAAGAGCTTTTTTTTTATTGCCTTTCATTTCGAAAATAAATTCGTCGACGAGAGCTTTTTTTGCGCCGCGACGAGGGGACGCAATAAAAGTATATGATATGTATATACTTCGATTTAAATGTATTTTTTTTTTGTAGCTGTGCGCACGTATATATATATTATATAGGGTATTCGCTGATAAAATTTAATTAAATTCAAAAAATGTATCGATTTATTTTGAAGCATACAAAATTCAACGGTCTGACAAGGAAGCGCGCTGAATTCTGCGACAAAATGCCTTTTGCTGGGCTTGGGGAAAAAAATTTTAATTATTCGCGCAAAAAGGAGCAAAAAGGTGCTTTGGCAAAAAATGTCAACGCGGCGAGCGATGGTGAAAAGGCAGATCAAACAAGAGATATCGAAAACAGTGACCGAGGGAGATTCGCGAGTAGGGCGGTTTGCACAGACGGCTTGTCTGTCGCGCTTCGCCGTTATATGCTCGCCTGGAAATCGATGCTATCTACTCAACGCGGCCCATTGCGTGCGCCTCTCGCGTTACCCCATTCCTCGTCCGCCAGCCTCGGACCTCTTCCATGCCATCGAGCGTTCGTGGGCTACCCGAAAAAAAAAATTGGCGATTTTTAATCAACATGTTGAATCGCTTTTCGCACTTCGTCAAAGTCTATTATTTGCTTTAAAAAAAAAAACATGAATATTCTTTGAAACCCTTTCAGATCCAGTGTCCATTTTCGATTTTTTTTTTCAAATTAAAAATATTTTATTTAAATCTCTTATTTAAATTAAATAGAAGTAATTAAAACTTTTTGAAATAAAAATGTAAAAGACGTGCAAGTTGTGGCGGTCGGAAGAAAAAGCGAGAAAATTGTAATTAAAGAAATACAAAACGTGTGTTTATAAGAGGACGAAAAAATTAGTAAAAAGGAAAACATAAATTTTGTGCAAATATTCACGGAGTATTTTTTAGTGCAAACACAAAATTAATGTCTCAAAGGGTTCAATAAAATTCTAATTTTAATTTTACAAGAGCGTAAAATGACTTTTCTACTCCCTTCCAGCAGAGTTTGCTATTTACTTTAAAAAAAAAAATTACGCACCCTTTTAAATGAAAATATCTATGTAAATGCTTTCGAGGACATTTCGCGAATCGCATAATTCACCGTGACACGGCAAAAACGATTAATCAAGTTCATTAATAAAGCTCGGCGATTGATGTCAGAATGTGACGCGACTGTTCCGCCCTCGTCATTTGATTAATCTGCCTATCACCGCGAGCGCCAAAGCCTATCGTACGTACCTCTCGTTTCCCAAAGAACATTTTCCTCCACGAAAATCGCTCGCTCGAATCGAGAGCCTCCCGGCAAATGAGCTAATTCGTCTGCGATAAAAATCTAACGATAAAACTGTCGCCGCGGCAATAAACTCGAGGCATACGCAGCGGCGGGCTTATCCCGATCGACGGGGCAGACACAAAAAGCTCGAGGAGGGAGGGCGAAAAAGAGTGTCGGGCGAACGGACTCGATAAAGGAACAATTTCCGGCTGCTCGCGCGGCCGACGAGCAGAAGTTGTTGCTCCGAGGTACGACGGCGGGGCCGAAGGGGGATCGTTATTTCCGGAACGGTATTACTCCGAGGAGGATGCGAGGCATATCGAATCATCCGCCGAGCGACGATTTAAATCGTTCACGCGTTACACGTGAATTAGACGCGTGTGGACTTTATTCAAGGATCTACATACGCCTCTTCCCCTCCTTCATTCTTTTTTTTTTTGGATTGACGGCGAGGCTAATTGGACCGGATCTTATCGACGTTTTTTATGGTTTGATTTTCTCGCAAGGACTTTTGCGTGAGATGCGTGATTCCGTGTGCTTTGTGGTATTTTATTCGTGTGTTGTTAGTTTATGATTGCACTGTTAATGTGTGATTGGATGGCAATTGAATAAAACGATTGCACTCGTGATTAATTTTATTTATTTCGAAAGAAATTCGTGGATTGTTACAGTAATTGTTTTTAAATAGTAGTTAATTGTAACACGACTCTGCATTAACAGTAGAATCACAAACTTAACGTACCACACATATATGTTTAATATAGTTTTAATTTGCATTGTAATTGGAAACTAATCGTGAGACATGAGTACTGGTAATTCGATTAAAATTCTACGTTTGTTAAGACACTTTATCAAATAACTATAAATTCATTTTCCCGAAATTGCGGAAGACCTGATCCCGAGCCCTCCTCATACCGATCGTGTCGTCAAGCTCGTGCTCGTCCTTCATCCCGATCTTCAGCACCAGTGCCTTATCCTCGACAGTTTTATCCTTCAAAAAGGTCGTCCTGCGCTCGACGTAAAAATCCTCGAGCTTCGTCTCGGGATCGACGCTCAGCTTGATCTCCGTCTCCTGCTCGACACTCCCGTCTCCTTTCAAATTGATGATCTTCTCACCGGCCAGATCTATGCGCACCTCCTTCTTGTCGTCGCAGCTGGCCACCTCTTGTTTATCGTCGGAACAACACGCCTCCTTCTTATCGTCGGAAAAGCGCACCTTCTTCGCGTCCTCCAGTCGGCTCTTCCTCAGGATCTTCGTTCCAGGATCCCGGCCATTTAGTAAGTCGATCATCGTCTGCTCGATGCGAATGCGTTCTTTCAAAAAATCCTCGAGCACCGTTTTCCTGGCGCACTTGCCGATCGGCAACGAGTGCGACTCGTCGTAACTGTTTTTCCCGTAGACGGAGGCACTGGTCGAGGTCGAAGGCAGCGACATGGGCTCCTCCAGGGCGACGGTGTTCATTCGCTTGAAGTCCAGAGTATTGAGCTTGTTCTTGAAGTTCTGATGGCTCTCGAGGCTGTCGTCGCCGCTGAAGCTCGCCGGCGGATCGATGAGGAAATCGTCGGGGTACCTGCTTCCCGTGGGCGACTGCGCGCGCTCCTCGTACAATCGAATCAGCCTCTGGGTCCTCGAGGGTGGCCGGTAGCGCACCACCCTGCGCTTCCCCGACGGCGGGTCGATCACGCGCACCGTCTTCTTGATAGTTCCGGGCGAGCCGTGGGGCTTCGGTTGAGATCGGCGACGGCGCCGCGGCCAAGAAGTCAGAGCACTGAAGAACGCGGGCAGTCGCTTCTTACTGGCAGTCGGAGTCGCCTGCTTCTTGGGCAGGACCTTGGGCACCGGGCGCTTCGTCACCACCAGCGGGTTCGTCACCTCCTGCACGGGCTGCCGATCTCCCCGCCGATCGGCGTCCTCTCCGAGGCAGTGGGAGCACGCGAGGAACTTCATACTTGCCGCTCTCAATCTTCGCCTCTCATGCCTCGATAAAGAGTCGTTTGCATCCAAGCAAACCACCAAATCGAGCCTTCGCCTCGATCGTTCGAAAAAAAAAAAAAAAACAGCAAACGCGATGGGAGCGCAATCAACAGGCACGATCGAAGGAAAAAGCAGCCTCGAGCATGGCGGTCGTCGAGACTCTGGGGAGGAGCGGCGTCCACGCCTACTCCTCGATCGCAGCGCGTCAAGACGGAGCGCGTCGTCCTCGAAGGTGTCGCGAGAACTGATCGGCGCGGGGGAGAGAGAGCGCGCGAGGGCCTCGCCTCCCTCTCTCCGACTCTCTTCTCGTCGAAAGAGGAAAGCGAGGGCTCTTTAAGTGGCCAGGGTGCGCCCCGACTTCCTTACTAAACCAAGTCATGCGAGCGAGGCGAGCAGAGCCGAGGCGAGCACGTGGGCAGGTGCACGTGTGTGCGTGGGGACGCGCGAGTAGGGATCCCCTCGGGGCCGTCTTTAACGGTCTCTTCCTCTTTTTGCTTGGGAGCGCGACTTTTTCCCCCGTGGGTATCTATCGCGGACGGTTAATTCGTCGGCGATTAAGACGGAAAGGATGACTGGGCCAATTGACGGCGGCGCTCCCATTTTGGGGGAAAACGCGGCCGAGCGACTGATTTACGAGTGAAGCGCGAGCGAAGCTATACGGGAGGGAAGGACGCGAAGACGCTACTACGGGTGTGGGTGTGGGCGCGATGACAATGCCTGGAATTTGTCGATCTCGAGGTCGCGCTTGGAAAGGGTTCCAGTGACCGGCTGTGTGCGCAGTTTAAGTTTACTGCGTCGCTTCGCGGTAAACATCGCCTTTTTTTTTAACATAAGTTTATCGCTTTTTCAACTTTATCCGAAGGACATCGCCCGTTGATTGTACATCAAGGTTTAGAGCAGCGTAAATTGGCACTTTAAGACGAGGCACTTAATAAAATAGAATAAGATTATTATTGTGAAAGATACGGCTGTTTCAAAAATATAAAAATTTCAGATAAATTGCAAAGATAATGGAATAATTCAGACAAGTATATCGAGCGCTAAAAAGTTATCAGAGTCTTCGCTTTTATAAATATCGATACTGAGAAGTAAGTTGAATTACATAAAATTTGTAGAAGACATTAGTAGTATTGATAAGGAAGTTAATATAATAAATAAGGAATAAATGTCTGAGAAGAGATTTAAATGACTGAATAAACATATTTATGAAAACGGACTATTCGTGTCAATGAAATAAAAGTGATATAAAGCGATGTAATACTCTTTTAACAGTGTCATTTTTCATAATTATCGAACGCATAATTGAAAAATTAATAATTCTCTTTTTTCCACGCAAAAAATGAATGCACTATCCAACTGGTTCGTTAAAAGACCGCTAACTTTTTTTTTTCCACGATCAATGTGCGAATAATGCGCGAGAACATTGTGAAAGTGCAAAACGAAACGGCGAGAGCTCGTTCTCGCCATTAATTAAAACCCGCTTTAAATCACTCGCAGATTTAAATTTCAATTACCGAAACGAACGCGTCACCTTAATTTCCATAAACTCCATATCGCTATGAAAAAAGGAACGAAATTGAGTAATGACTGGCTCGCTCTCGCGCGCGTTTTGTATAAAAGTGAACGGCGCGCCCTTCCGATAAACGGCGAAATATAAAATCCCGCGCAGCGGCAGTTAATCGAAGATTTGCAGCGCATCAATCTCATCCGGCGCGTTGGAAATACCGCAAACTCGACCGAACGTCCATCGCGTTTTCCCATTACGCGCTCGTACACACAGGGCTCGCGCCTGCGCCCGCGGGGCCAATGGGAAATTCGCTTTTTTTACGCTCGAGCGCCTGCTTACAACGAGCGCCGCGTCCAGGCGGTGTATATATATACCTACGCGTGCATTGTGCACCCGCAGGAGAAGCCCAGCGCAGCGTGACGCCCGTCCGCCCAGAAGATACCCGGCGCATCGGAAGGGGAAGGGAAGAAACGGTGGGACCGCTCCGTTATGCACGAGCCGAGCGCCGTTTCCGGAATCGGCGTATAATCGCGAGAAAACGAAAGCGCGTCGTCTAAATATTCCATTAGCGCGAGCGAATTGGATCGAGCTTCTGCGCTGATTGGCCGGATGGAAAGCGTTTTTCAGCGGCTCGAGGGAAGCTTTTTAGGACGAGTCGATCGCGCCGCGGTGGGGCACGCTCGACCAATTAAAGTGTAATTAAGGAGAACAAAGATCTATTTCCTAAGAAGCGGGAGCGTTTTTTTATAAGCGGCTCGAATAAGGCACTTACGTAAAGAACAATGCGGACTCATGGACGATCGTTATGTCACGTGTATATAGTTTGTTCGCCGTTTAACGCGGGCGTGACATTGAAAAAAAAAACAACAATAAGCGAAAAGGGAGGAAGATGGAGCGATGTATAAGCTTGGGGGAAGGGGTTGAGGAGAGACGACGACGGCAGATTGAGTGCATTAAAGCAAATAGAAATTTAAAACTCGAGCGCTTCGCCCGAGCGATAGATAAAAACTTTCCTCAGGCTTTTGTATTGTTCGCCCTGCCTAGCCTCGAGAATTTACGCGGCGAAATTCAATTAAAGGGAATTAGGTTTCCGGCGCGTCGGGAAATTATTGTTACCACTGGCCCCTGATACACGCCAGTTGCATGTACATTATCGAATTGCACTTACCGGTGCCGTTCTTCTTGGTTTCCGTGGAGATTATTTGGGTATTCGTTGTCGTTTTTGTCGTGGTTTCTGCAAATTTTAAAGAAAAAAAAAAGAGACAATTTCACGTTTGAATATTTTGCATCTACAAATCAATAAGTGGTTCATGCGAGAAAACTCGTAATCTTACTTTTGATAGTTTCGATCGTAGAAGTGTTTTCCTGGAGGCTGCTCTTGTAGATTCTTCTTTTCGGCGAGCCGTTTTCCCTGAAAATCAATTAGCAAGATCAATTGGCGAATAGTTGGGGAGACTCTAAGGACGGAAACCAGTATCTAAATTGAAACGTTCGAGTGGCAGTTTGTATTTATTCATAAAACCTAATCAGAAATTGGTTTGCTAAGTAAATACCTTAGGCGATTCCTCGAGTAGGGCGCCTCGGGTGAGTAATTGTTGCCGCTTAGCTGCGCATCAGCCTGGCGGTGCTCAGTCAATATTACTATAAGTTCATTTATTTAAGCTCCTTACTAAGTGGAATAGTTGCTCCAACAAAGCAATATGCCCTTGCAACACTTCCGTATTACCGCAAACTATAATATTCAATTTAAATACTGGTTTTACTTATTTAGAGCAGCTTAGCTTGGATAATCCATTTTATACGTAATAGTTGAAAGCTGCGCAAAGAACCGTCCAAAATTTAATCTGCTTTAAAATTCCTCTTATTTCAGTTATTTTAATTAGAAATTTTATTCGCTGCTCTTTTTTGAGCGCAAAAAGCACACGACGCAGATCTATTTTTTATTTCAAGGCTCTAAAAGTTCGTTTACTATGTAAAACATAATTTTAAAAGAGGAAATGAATGATTTATTACACAATTAATAAGTGCTCATTAAAAAAAAAACCGTTTCTCTAGAATAACGACGTGTTTGCGCTTTCCGCATTTAATTTAAAATGTGGGCCGACTTAATGAAAAGCCTTTTCCGATAAATCCATCTAAAAAAAAATACATAAAAAAAAACTCGATGTTTTATGTGCATCGAAACGGGCAATCATCATTAATAGCACTAACGACACGTAATGAAACTCTTTGTAAAATACCGACTCGCGCGGTAATCCGCTCTGAATCGAGCCTCTTTCACAACATTCCCATTCGACGGATCCGACTGCGGGCAAATTACATAGCTTCCGGCCTCGATATATCAATTACAAAATATCCAGAGCGCGTTTAGCTCTGCACATATTCGCGGCGACACGCGCACCCGCCGTTTTAGTGACGCTCGCTTAGACGCGTCATTTGATTAGCGGCGACGATAGAAAAACCCAACCCACGTAAACGAGCGGCGCTCACTGGAAATAGGAAAAAAAATAGAGAAAAAAGCTGGTTTGGAAAGAGAGGGGGGCTGTGTGTACGCATATAGAGACACGCAATTCGAAAAGCGCGCGAAAGCGTTTTGTCACGAGGGAATCCGGCGCCGCGAGCTTTTTCAGAGCGCGAGAGCGAGGCGGGAGGACAATTGATCCCGGGGCCGGCGGAAAACGAGCGAAGGCAGGTTCGGGCGCACCCTGTCTCACGTGACGTCACGCCCGAGTACGTGCCGGCCCCGCTCTCCATACGCGACGCGCTTCCGTTTTTCAACCCCGATGATATTCCGCTTTTTATCCCGGGGCATCTTGCATCGCTGATCGCGGAATTTGCGCGATTTTTAAACGCTTTCTTTCTCTCTCTTTCGCGCTCGCGCCGTTTTTTTGCGTCGCTGTTCTTTCTGCCCTTTTTTTCTGCGGGGCGCGCACATTCTGGCGGATTAACCGGTTTTTTTTTTGCGTCGGGAAAGCGGAAAATTGAATTCATTCAATTACGAATGGTGGAGTTTTCAATTTGCATTTTATGCAAAGTAGGCTACTCCGATGCTTTGATGCATGCGACACTGCTAGATAGTTAAGCTGCGGGAAATTTTAGATATTTAGCGCGAGGATTAATCGTGGCGATAGGATTTTCTCGTTGCAATGATTAATTTTTGTACAAATCGCGGCGCAGAATTGAAAAAAAAATGTCATGTTGGCTGGTCGAAATCTTATTATACTAATACTATTGAATCTTTTTTTTTACTAAGGAAAACACGAAAATAATTTTAACTTAAAAATCTTTATTTTTAAATATTTAAAAAAGTGAATGATAAATACTTTGTTATTTAATTACGTGGACTGAATTATCCCTCGATTTATTACTATCGTTACATTATATAGCGAGTATATAATATTTGCCTTTTTATGTTTCGCAAAATATCTGAATTAATATAAATTAAATATTTGCTCTTTGACGACTAAATTCAAAATAACTTTGACCTGCAGTATCATCCAAATAATTTTGCTTTAATTAAGTACTGGGTATATTTAATCTAAAATGTAGATAAATAAATCAAAATTTAAAGGATTGCAATATAATCAGCTCTTCCTGCCGCTTAATTGATTAACATAAATTAAAATGAACCAAACGTTAGAAAAAAAAGATAGAAAAAAATATATGGAATGCAAGTTTTTACAGATAAACACTACATGCTAAATCAGCTGGAGTAAAATAGAGTAAAAAATAACTCTATTGGAGTGAAAATGTTACTCTATTGTTATAGTGAAATTAATTCTCTTGATGGAGTGAAATAGACTGATTTTTTTACTTTTAAGTAAAGTGAAAGGTATAAGGGTCTTATCTTGCAATGCGCTACTCCATCTTAGAGTGAATTTTACTGCACTTTAAAGTGAATAAAATCACTCTACTCATGTAGAGTAAAATTTGACTCTATGGGTAGTTTCATTACAAACTAAAAGTGAAATTTGACTCCAACCGTTTAAGCGTCTATATGAATAAATAAATTATCTTAATTTATTAGAAATAGAAATGTAGTCGTTACTCACTGATTGAGTCCCAATTTGAGGTGATCGCCAGCGTTGCGTAGGAGGGCGTGTGCCTCGCCGTTCGTCAATTCGCGCGTGCTCTTGCCGTTGATGCTGCTAATCAGGTCGCCCTCCCGGACCCCCTGCTGGGCCGCTTTACTTCCTGGATTCACCTAAAAATAAACGAGCAGGGTAGCCATTATTATAAAGCCCCGTGGAGCACAGGCCTTGCGTCACGCTGCCGTGACGAAATTACGCTCGCGAGTTCCGAGTCATTTATTTCCCTCGATAGGCGTACACCGAAACGCGATTCGTTCATTCGTCGCTCTGCTCCTAATTAGCCTACGCGGCGGCGCTTCCCTTTTTCATTCTCGTCACCGTTCCCCTGGCGATGCATCGCGGCGAGCTTAGCAGCGCGCAAATCGAGCCGCATAATGCTTGATTTACGACGCCCCTTTTATTGTGCCGTACGCGCGCGCAAAACAAAACGCGAATAAATCTCTCGCTCGCGCATCACAAGAGTATCCCAATAAAAGTTATACCGCCGATAGCGTACTCCCCCCTTCTTTTTTTTTTATTTATTTATTTATTTATTTTTATTTTTATTTCTCGTTTATTGGAAAAGGTGTAGTGATTTAACGATGCAATACCGGTTTAGTAGTTTTTATTCAGCAACGAGAGTTTAAATAAAATTCGAAGCGAGTGTTTACAGCAGAGAGAGTAATAACTTCGCGGGAGTGCATAGGAGAGAAAAAAAAAAGATGAACGGAAGATGTACATCGAACGACGTCGTTAAATTGGCGGGCACCGCTAATGAAACGACTGATTAGCGAATAACGACGCGTGCCCGTAGAATCTCGCCGGCCAGGTGCCGGGGCGCCCCGCCCAGCAGCCTCGACCGCGTGCAACTGCGAGCATCGGGTTGCCGGAGCAGCAGGCGCTCCTTTCCCCATATCCCAAATTGAAATTTGAATTCAGCGCGCTGCTTCATCAGGCCTCGTAAATTCCCCGCGAATATGAGGAAGGCGTACTTTCGCGCGCCTCCGAAATAATTCTCACGCCGGTCTCGCGCCACCATTAAATCGGAATTGTTAAAACATCGGTAAAAAAAAAAAAGCGCGACCGCGGGCGACTTTATTTGAATTCCGAACGGCTTCGCGCGCGCGAGCTTAATGAAAATCTACCGGAGGTATAAAGCAGTTTGAAATTTATTCAATCGCCGCTACGAAATAAAAATTCTACGGCGCCCACCGCATTCGCCAGATTTACGATTCATCGAAAAGTTTACCGCGGCAATATCGACTGGGAATTTCAGTCGTCGTGTCTCCTCACCGTGTACGTCGTCAGGCATGTGTTGGTGGCGGCGTTGCAGCCGCGCCGGCGCTGGGCCGGCGAGCAGAACTTGAGCATGACGATCACGCGCCCGACCGCAGCAGCGACGGGACAAATGTCGCAACCCGACGGGCGTTAATCACACTTATAAACGCGGGATTTCGGCGGCCTGCCGCGCACACCGAATTTTATCTCTCCTCGGCTCTCGTGAGCTGTTGACCCCTCGACGGGGCGCAAGGGTCGCGCGTGCCCCACGGCCAGTTTACTCGGTTTACCAGGAGCGTCGGAAAGTTATTTCGAAGCTGCGGAAGCTTGCGAGAAGCTCCCGGAGCTTCTTCCGAGTTTGCTTGTTCAGCGATGAGCGGAACTACTACCGCGCGATCAGGGCTGAAGAATTTCGAGTTTCGCCGGCGGAGTTTTATTTTTAAGCGCGCGGCTTATAAAGTACTGGGCTTCGTATCCGTTAATTCGTAGAACTTTTCACCGAGTATCTTCGCTGCCAGGTTTAATTTGCTCCAAAGTATCTGCTAATTATCTGAGGCGAGTACAACATTTGTTATGTGCGTTCACGAAATATTTTCGTGGCTGAATGCAACGTGAAATGATTTACGTAAAAAAATGTTGGTAGGGAAAAGTGGAGCAAAGTGAGTTATTGGAGCATAGTGGGCCATCCTGAAAATAGATTTCTTTTCTTATATAAAAAGTACTTTCTAAAAGGAAATTCTATATCAAAAAAATTTTTTTTTTTTGTTTTTTTAAAATAAATTAAATAAATTATTGTTTCTTGAAACTAGTACGAAGTACTTTCCACAGAAAAAGAAACATACTTTACTTAGTAGTCCCCTATACATCCACAATTCACGCTGAAACTCGCTATGCCCTACTTTCCCCGATTAAAAAGTACTATACTCTTTACTAAAGCTTTTTTTGATTTTCAAACTTTCTTCATACTCGAATAAAGCCATACGAGTAATTTTTAACTCAACATTTTTCTTCGCTCACACTCTGAGAAATTTCTCAGTATGTTTTCTTAGAACATTAAGCAAAATTCCACGGCTAATGTACGAAAAAGCCTTTCAATGTCAATCTGTAACCAGAGTACCGTACTCTACGGTATACAAAATTAACTATAAAACATTTCTCTCGCAAGTATATAAACTAAGCCAGAGAAAAAAAATTTCACCCGCACTAATGAATGAAACAAGTGTACACCTCGCGAGTAGTAGTCTTTTAGAGTGTGGCACACTAAAAAAGAAATAAAAAAAAAAAAAAACGGAGTCACCGTAGGGCAAAGATTCATTCACAGAGCGTCAACCCGAAAGCCGCTCATTCACGACTCGCGCGCGCTAATGACGTCGCGCTCGCGCCGCGATGCAGAGGCTCGAGAGGCTCGGCGCGCTCGGGCACGTACGGGCGCGACCTCAGCCCCGGTGCCGAGGGCGCGAGAGACTGACACGGGGTTACGCCTCGGCCAAGCGTCGAGCCGAGCCCCGCGAGAGCGTAGGCGCGCAAGTCCTGACCTCGCGCAGCGCTCGCGCTCTTTCTTTCCCTCATTCTTTCGCCGAAGAGTGCCGGCAGTCTATATCCGCCTAGTCCTCCTCCTTCGCCGGCGCGAGCGGCAGGCCCCTTTCGAGGCGGAGTCCGCATAGTCAAATCGAACCGCGCCGCTCCCCTTAAGGCGCAGGGTGGGATACCAGGACGGAGCGCGCTTATTGAAACTTTTCATGACGCGCGGCCTCCCTTTGATTGAATTGCTGAACTTTCGACGGAGTTAGTAGCTTCCTTTTTTTTTGGGGTGTACGAATTTGGTTGGTTGCTGCCGTCGCTTGTATCACCGAAAGAAAAAAAAGTATAATTCTTTCTCTTTCGCAACAGTAATATTTACTAGATTATAGGAAAATTAAAAAGTAGTATGAATTTAGCTTTGTTAATGTCGTCGCTTGTGTCATCGAAAGAAAAAAAAAGTAGTTCCGACTCTTTCGCAACAGTAATATTTACTAGATTATAGGAAAATTAAAAAGTAGTATGAATTTAGCTTTGTCGCTGTCGTCGCTTGTATTACGATAAAAGAAAAGAAAAAGTAGTAATATTTGCTATGCTGTAGGAAAAGTAAAAAGTACTAAATCAGTAAAATTAACTTTTCTTAGTAGAAGTATGAATTTCTTTATTCATCGTCACGACTTTTTAAATTTTTAATCGGGAATTTTATTTTATTAATACAATATTCAAACAGAGCTTTAAAGCTCTTTAAAATTAAAATAATAAACGAACAAATTAAACAGATTAAAGCAGTAGCAACTTAAAGTTTATTCGTAATGAAGCTTTTAAATGCATCAATTATTGTCATAATATCTATAAACGAAGAGAGAAATTATTTCAAAGCCCCTAGAATCTATTACGCGTAAAATGAAAAGCAGTATTATAACTTATGGCCAATTTGCCGAGGTAAGTTTTAATAAAAGTAAGATTATAAGTTACAATTTCTTTCGCATATATGAAAATCAGATTTTCATTGTTTATACATAGTATTTATTTTTGAAACTCGTATTCCTTTGGAGT
Organism: Sycophila sp. Sp_5; assembly: GCA_018906775.1. Taxonomy (NCBI): domain Eukaryota; kingdom Metazoa; phylum Arthropoda; class Insecta; order Hymenoptera; family Eurytomidae; genus Sycophila; species Sycophila sp. Sp_5. The sequence continues at coordinate 4,847,148 of JACCID010000004.1, forward strand.
AGCGTACCACGAGGTCATAACAGTAGACACATTAAATTGTACATAAGTAGTCTTTAAAGTGCTGAAGTAAATAACGGCACTTTACTGAAAAATTAAATGATATTGTACGTGGGAAACGGCGTTTTTAAAAAATGAATTTAAATAATTTAGGTTCGCTCGCTTACAGCGAGATTGTTTCAGATTTCCGGAAAATGTACGAAGGTACGAAGGAGATGCAGAGATTCCATTACTTTCGCAGTGCACATAGTACCAGCTTTAAAGCGCCAACCGTTTCCTGCTTTCTCAGAACACAAGAGATGCCAGCCACTTGAATATAAAAGACCTACGCGGAAAAAACATCATAGAATTTAAAAAAAAAAAGTAGCGCTTTCTCGCCTTCTAAAAAGGACACGCAGAAACAAGCGTAAACGCATGCATTTATAAAGCGACGACGAAAAGTACTTCGTTACAGTCTCACATTTATACCCAGCGAACAAAAAAAAAAGGATAGCCGGGCAAAATCAGCCAAATCCGATAAAAGAAACGAAGAGTGCCATTAGGTCCATTAGCTCGGTTACACGTGCAGCCGTCGCCGCGATCGATTCGACTGGCCGGCTAATACCAACAGCTGAAACTACATTACGGTTCACCCGGAAGCGCTGCTTTTTCGCGGCTGTGCTTTCTCAAAGGGGAAATCGAACGTTCCGCGGAGCTTGCGAGAAGAGCCACTCGGCCAGGCACGAATCGTATTTTTCACGTGGCCTGAAAATAAGTCTTCTCATCGCTGTGGCATGAAAAATGGGCTCTGCCGTATGGAAGGACTGCCGAAGTGGAGTCGAGGGTCAAACGTCAAAAGGCCGTAAAAATTGGGTATCGAATGAATCAACGGTATTAGTTTACACGTAAATCTATACACTTCCATAAAAAAAGCTCTTGTATACTCTTTGACAGATAATAGGGGCTTTGATGAGGCGGGACAAAGGCAGCATTTGACGTCAATTAAAAATCGCGGTGTTCACTTTCATCGCAGCGTAATTCACGGGTCTTTTTACCTGGCGATATTGGAGAGTTTCACCAACCAAAAAAAAAGCAGAGCGGAGAAGAGAGCGAAAAAAAAGCGTCTAGCGAAAGAGAGAAAAAAAAAGCTGACAAAAGTAGGCGAGAAGAGCGGCACTCCCAATAAAAGTTTCCCAGCTGTGAGTGTGTCGAATTCGCGCGGGCTTTTCAAGCTGTCGCGATAATCCCGCGGGGACGAACTCCGCGGCGCGCTGATGAAAAGCTCCGATAAAGCGCGAGACCCGTCGATGAAAGGCGAGCCGTTTTTAATTGATGCGGCCCTTCGGATCGCGCTATCGCCGCCGAATTTATCCCTTCCGTTGCAGTTGCTGTGCTAATAATTCTCGCGCGTTCAAAATCGAAAAATAATTGGCTCCAGTTGATAAAAATGTTAACCCTCGTACTGCCACCGCGGCTGCCTCGATTCGCCCCGTAGCGCGGAGATTTAAAAGTTTCCAAGCGGCTGGGTATTTTACGCGAGTCATACGGAAATTCGCGATGCGCCGCGCTTTTTTTTTTCACGTAGTTTCGATCGCGATGTTTCTTTATGGACCGATAAAAATAAATATGGAAAGTTTTCGTTATGAAATTTTATTGATATCGTAAACTTCCCGAATGGGATGCCGGAAAAGAATGCCAACTTATATATATACAATTAACTGCACTTGAGGGAATAGTGTATCACAATGCGGAAAATTTTAAGATAGTTGTGTAAACAATACTTTAAAGACTTGAAAACAGAATATATAATACTTCCAAAAATGAGAAAATAGTATAGTATTTTTTGATGCATAAAAGTTGCTTCTCGTGCTGCAAGTGCATAAAAGTTAATTCTCGCAATTGAAGCAGTTCGATAATCACACACAAGCCATAATTAGTTTTCGCACATTCCTACAGAAAACTTTAAGAAGGTATTGCTTAGAATATATTAAATTTTATTTTAGTTTAACATATTCAAACAACATACAAATATGACAAACAATATTTTATAATTATAACGATTTATACATTGAGAGAAATTTTTTGGAAAAATTACTATCCAGTCTGCGAGCAGAGCATTAGACTGCATTTCGTGAAAAAATTTATAATACAAAATGTTAATTTTTTTATTAAATCCAGTCTGTGGCCACGCTCCCAGACTAGGATAGTAATTTCTATTAAAATAACAGTAATTTTTGCTAAAACATTTCTCTCGGTGTACAAATAAATCGTAAAGCGAATGCAGAGTCTTAACCCAATCGAATGTTAAGTTACACACAACTCGAATTCGCAAGGATCTCCGCGAGCGGCTCGCGCAGCAGTTTGCCAGGGAATTATCGGCGAGCCATCGGCGCTCGGCGCAACCATCGGAAAGTTTCTGCGCTGAAAGCTGAAAATTAACGAGGAAAAGCTCCTCACTGTGCCCCGGCAAGAAAGCGCGTGCGATATGGCCGTGGGCTAATGCCAAGCGATTATTATGCGAGACGCGCGCTGCCGGTAGCGCATCGCGATCGGCCCCGCGGACTCCTCCCACATCCTCCTGGGAACGCGCGAGCGCCTCTCCCAGGAGCCGCGTGCACAACGCGAAAGCCGCGGGATTTTCATTTTTTCCCCCCCACCGGGAAATCGACGACCGTCCGGCTAATGGGATCGGACGCTCGCTCGAGCGATTATTGGGAAGTGGATCGACGCCGCTGCGGTTAATTAGTCGTGCTGTTGGCGCATCGTTTTTTTTTTTTTTTTATTTTACGCGGTGAGATCGCCGACGAATGTGAAGGAGTAAGGAAAAAAATAAATAAATTTCGCGGGATGAAATTAAAAAAGCGGATATCGCGTTCCGCTGAGCGAACTCTTATTTTGCCTCGTTAGCTCTGTCAATATGTAATCGGGCTTCCGACAAATCGCGCGTTCGGGGTAATAAAATCAATACCTGGGCGCGCATCCGCATTTCGCCTCGCGCGAGGAGCGCGGCCCTGATGGGACTGCGACTTCCGCGTCTTCGTCGCGCGTGATTTCGCCGCGCGAGAAAAATCTCGTAACGCGATTGCAATAGCTGCCGCGTGGAAAGTCGAGACGAGCGAGAGCCTCGATTCTTGATGAGCCCGCGAAATTGAGATTTCACTGCATACGTGTATTCAGCTCCTCGTATATTTACATAATATTCTTGCTTCGCGATAGGTAAATTTGTGTGCTGAACTCAAAACACGGCGAATAACGTTTAATCAAAACTCTATGTTTGTTTAACAAAATATCACGAATTTCGTTATAACAAGTCGACCGCAAACAATTATAGATTAAATCGCAAAAGCTTAGAAACGCAAAGTAAAATTATTTGGAAATTTCATACAATGTATATTCAATTAAAATGACAATGTTGTGCACTTTAGAATTATAATAAAATTATATACGTCCGGATGAAGCGTCTGCGGAAATTTTGTGCAATTCGTTTAATATAAATAAAGCAGGATTGCAGTGAACGAGGTGAAACGATTGTGGAGGCGCACTAAACTAGCGAGACGAGACTCGCTACTCACGCGTCGATTTTCGTGCGAAGGCCTGCGATGCTCGGGGTTGTATAGCCGGGGCCAATTACGTTATTAGCCTTGCAACCTGAATTATTTCTTCTCGAGGCGTAACTCGCGGGAACTCGAGCCGCACGCAAATCAAGCACTCGGCTTTCGCGCGAGCTCCTCCTTTTCATTATCGAATATCGATGCGGGCATCTGGCAGCGTTCAAAACAAAAAATAGCGCATCTCTCAGCCCCTTCCCACCCTCGTTTTAACGTACAGCCTACCGGGGGGCTTATCAGAGGGTATTATTGAATTTTTTAAAATATTTCATTACCTGCTTTAATAATTTTAGAAGTATTGAAATTCATACTCCTACCGAGGACCGATTGAAAAGTTTTTTACTCCATTCTGCTCGCGTCGAACTTTTCATTAAAAAAATCCAATATTTCGTCTTAAGTAATTAAGCGAATTTATAGTTTCGCAACTTTGAATTTGTATTGCGTAATCCGAGCTCTTACAAATTTAAACGGTATAAGCGTCAAAGGCTTTTTATGTTGAAAATTAATATACATTGCGAGAATGTTGCTACGGAACGTTATTGAAGAAGCTATACACAAGAAGCAATTTCTTAAGGAACTTCTAGGCGAGTTACACCTTTTCGCTCGAGTCGTAACTGCGTTCGCATTACTCCGTCGGGGCGTGTGTTCGCCAAAGGGTTTAGCGAGCCTTTGTAGGCTGGGCGAAAGTACATAGACGGCCGATTCCACGAATATATCCCTCGAAGGTGCGCTTTACGTGACTGGAATCCACGTCTATAGCGCGCCCCATTCACGAGGCCGGCCCGACGTAAACAGACTTCCAGGAGGCGACAAATTTTTGCACCTCTCGCATTGGCATTCCCCGCGGAATACGCCGACGCGTCGCGCCGAGACGACAACCCGCGAAAGCTTAATCTCTCGGACAATCGCGAGCGAATCGTTTTGTGCTCTTGCCCGGCCGCTCACTTCGCTTTCGATTTTAGCAGCGGAATCCTCTTTTAATGCGCTCGCCTCGAATTTAAAACGATTGCCTGGTGTCTTTATCGATTCCAGGGTAATGAGAGATCGGCGGGATGATAAAAATTCAATTATGAAAATCCGAATTCGCGACAGGATCGACTTAATCCCGGGTAAAAATTTTAACGCGCTCTCGCGCCCGACGGATATTCCCGCTGAACGAGAGAAAACTCCGCGCATCGGAATTAATGAAACTACTTTCAGCGGATTGTTCTTAATTGCGTCTAGCGCTCGGTGAAAATTCTGCAAACACGACGTGGCGATTCCAAATAATGCGATTTATTAAGGTTAATGACTGCGGCGATCACATCGGAAAGCTGATTACATACACCTCACCGCGGGGCACCGTCATAAATGCGGTTTCAGCGGAACACGTCCAGCGAGATGATTAGCGACGACGATTGAGATATTGTCCTCCAATCGGATCTATACGATATAACGAGTCTCAAAGCGTCCGTCGGTAAACTATACGGCCGTGGCATAAAGGAAAATCCCCGTACAGGAGGCGCATGTTTTTATACAAAGTTTTTTCTCTGTTTTCCTTTTTCGCTTTCTCGCTGCTCGGCAAATCCCTCGGAAGAGGATACAATTCGGAAAGCCGATATCTGCAAGTTCGCCGCGACGTCAAACGCATCGGCAGTTTAAGTTTAGGGTCGCCAGAGGAAAAAAAAATGGTATCGCCGCAGCGAGAGGGAGAAGAATCTCGGAAGCCTCGATAAAACGAGAGGAGACGAGATTGAAATACTCGAATCCAATATAGGAGCCCCGGGAGGGGTGCACAAAGGAGCGAGAGGAAGCGACGAAAGAGTGAGGCGGAACAAAAAAGCTGGCGGAGAAAGAGCGGAGAAAAAAAAGGAGGAGCGAGGAGTCCGGTCACGTTCGCGAGGTGCTGTCGTCCCGGGGGCTCCGTATCCCGCGCGGACAATGGGCGCAGGGAATAATTGGGGGACCGAGGCGAGTGTCCCTAATCCGTTAATGGGACGAGCGCGCGCCTGGTATCAGCTGATCCGCTGGCGAAAGCGCCTCGGACCCGAATTAAGAGTTTGGCCGAGCTTTTAATTCGGCCTGAGTGCGCTGACGCCTGCGGATCCCAATTGTTTGATCAAAGGGTCCGAGGTCCACCTCTATGCGATTTTCTCGAATTTAAAAATCACCCCCCCCTCCAACTTGTAACGATCGACGCCCTTTCTTTTCAAAGCGTTTTTAAAGGCCTCGTTTATGCCGCCAATTTGAACAACACCTTGAAAAAGGAATTTTTCACTTTCGCCGGCCGTTTCAATCGAAACATTGTTTTTCCTCGTCCCTTATAACAGACCAATACTCGAGGCAATTACAACGCTTAAAAGGGAACTAAAAGTCCCATTGCGAAATGTCAATTGGAGCGCGGCGCGGCGCGCACTTGGCGTTTCACTCGGCGCTTTTAATCACCGACGTTCACCTTTAACGTCCGAATTATTATTCATTACAAAGCGTTACATTTCCAACGCGCTAATACACCACAAAGTTTCGCCGCGGCGCTATGCTATTTCCTTAATGCGTATGCCATTAGTCCGCGACGGCGAAGCGCACTTTTACGGCACGGCGTTTCTTTTCTTCCTTTCCTGCGCGCCTTTGCTCTCACTCCCTTCGCTCGGTTCACTCGGCGCACGTTTTTTTTTTTTTTCGCCTCTTACTTGGGCACAACGCGTCGCGAAAATAATAGAGAAAATATCCGGCGGCGCGCTCGCATTCGACTGCGCTCGCTCATTCGTCCGGGTACTTAAAGCGCAGTTTGATTTCGAGGCCCCGGCATTCAAGCCACATGACACAAACACGCCCCTCGCAGCTATCGCCGATGGAGAGCGCGGGTGCCGAGGGAGAAAAAAAAATTCCGAGCCGAGAGACGGATGCCAGAGACACTCGCCCGCCGAGAGAGAGCTGACTTTTTTATTAGCGCTGCTGCATGTGATTTCCATGCTCGATAGGCTTATATCTCGTCGTGGCTGAATAAAAATCGCCCGGTGCTGAGTTGAAACTGTGCCTCGCTGACAGGAGTTATATTACTCGAATTGCTTTTGTCAAGGGCACTAATAGAAAAGGCTTATTTATTCCCCGGGACTCCGCTGCATTTTACCTACACGGAGAAAAATGTTACACTAAAAATTACTATGTTCTTTAGCGATGGAAGGACATACTTGCAACGTGAGAAAAATTAGCATATTTTATTTTAAAATTTACAATACGCGTAGTAAAAATTAAAAAATTATTTATTCATTTTTACTAAAATTATACTAAATTTTAGAATATATACAGTAATTTTTCTCACATTACAAGTACGTCCTTCAATTACTAAAAAATATAGTAATTTTTAGTATAACATTTTTCTCCGTGTACACTGAAAAAAAATTGTTAATTTTAAGGAAATTATTTGCTTTAATAGTACTTATTAAATATTTCTTTGAATCAAGGAATTAATTTATTAAAACTAAATGAATTTATTTGTTTCTAAATAAATTTATTTGCTACTAAATAAATATAGTTGTTCCAAAAAAATAATTTTTTGACTCAATAAAATACTCTTAATAAAGTATTATTGAAATAAATGTTTGCTTAAAATTAACAAATTCTTCTCTCGGTGTAAAAGGTATTTAAAATACATTTATTTATTTCTTTATTTCAGTCAATTCCTTATTTGTACTTTTTATTCTTATTTATTTATTTATTTATTACTCTGTCTTAAAAGAAAGGATTACAAGCTGTGTAAAATAAAATATTGCAGACTATAGTGTCGATTAAACGATTACTTCGTGTAAAAGTTTTTTAAAGATTCTTTAAAGCTACTAAAGCTACAGTGAATAACTTTATAGGCACTTCAAAGTGAGATTCTAGTAACCCTTATAATTGTAAATACACTCGAGATCAAGAAAAAAAAATAATAGAATTACTTTGAAGAATCGACTTGTGCTTGGGTCGTATACATACCAAAATTATTAACTTTTAATAGAAGCAAACTCGATTTCGCGCGCATACTAGGAAGAAACAGGATTTACAGCAAGTTTCGCGGGAATAAAATTTCGTGGCGCGCGCAATGCGATGCAAATTTTCAATTCCAGCCCGGCATTCCCTCGCATAGCGGATGAATTCCTACGCTCGCGAATTCCCCGCAAAGTTTATCAATAATCCCCGGCTAAACCAGCAAAAATATATAAAAGACTCCGCTCCAGGTCCAGTCGTAAGTTGTTGAACAAGTCTAATTGTTTTCTCGCTGTTTTACGGCGTTCCGAACTTTCAAAAGCGAATTGATCCGGTGCATTCGCGGGAATTCGGCGAGCTGAAATTCGCTAAACCTCAATGAAACAATATCGGCGCACGCGATCTAACACTTGAGTTTAAAAAAAAAAAATTCTGTGGTAGATATCTAATTACTTGTCGATTAATTACCCTCGTACGGCGCTTTATAATCCCGAAGCTTTTATAACAATAAATTACGGCGCGGTTCGTTACAAAACCCCCCGAGCGCTCGGAAAATTGCGAAACGCACATAATTCGCGTCCGCAGTGTATACTATATAAATTACGCCAGTATCCAGTCGCGTTCCCATGACTCGGCGGTGGCAAAGATTAGCGGCGATCGAGCTGAAATCGCAAGAACGCGGGAATTTCAATTTCCCTGCGGAAGTCCGTGCGTTTGACGGACGCGAGGCATTCGACTACTCGCGTGCCGAAAATGAATTCGGTCGGATGGGAGTGCAGCGCGCTGATTAAAGGGCACAGCCGCGCTCTCGCCTTGAACCCCCCTCCCGATCTCGCCGACGAATGTAAATTTCTTTAGATTTCTATATGGCTGTTCGAAGAAAGAGAAAATAATTTACGCGTTGGAAATTAACGATTATAGCGACGATATTAGAAAAAAAGGAGTGAAACTATACGAGCGGTCGGAGAGCTAAAAAAAAAGTGGAAAGTGCATAATTAACGTCAGGAAAAAAAAAGGACGGGCTAGATATTTCTCCGGAGGATGTATCTCCGGGAGATGTGACGAGAAGGAGGTCGGAGATGGAAAGTGTGAGTGCGAGGGGAATGGATCGAAGGCGAAATGCGCGCGATGCATTATTTAACAATTTGCAAATGGTCGCGAAGATTTCAACTTGGTCACGAGTTGGCGAGGTCAATGCTAAACTGAGCCAAACGGTGAATGGCAAAGTGCTGTTCGAATTTTCAAGAACATTGTCCGGCTACACTAGATTCAGTAATTTTAAATGGGTCAATGCTCACTCGCCTTATTTTCGACCCATTGTAACCCTTTAATCTCGATCGGGCTTGTACGACCCTCTTTTGGATTGGCGACTATCGCTTTCGAGCCTACAATATTTGTATTTTTAAAGGACCATTTTTTTTTTTAATTTTAATTTTGACGAAGAAATTAGAAGAGGAAAAATTTAGGCTATAAAAGCTATTAAGTGGTAGCAATAAACATTTACGATGCACTACTCGTATAAAATTTTGTTTACGTACCGTTCTACGAACAGATAACACTTTTACCGCTTCTAAAATTAATTGTGTAAATTATCTCGCAGAACAAATAAATAAAAAAAAGAAAAAAGAAGACACCAAACATCGCGCAAACTCGTTTTTATATCTCTTATATAGAAACAAATTATGTACAAAGTGTAAATTTAGTTTCTTCGGCTTTTCAACGGGCGCAAGGGCAGAGTTGCAGCGAGAGAGTCGATTTGAATAAAATGCGCATTAATCTCGCGTCGACAACAAAACATCGCCTATTAACACGAAAACACTCCCATCTCGAGAAATAAAAAAAAAAAAAAAAAATTCAAGATTGAGCGTGAGGGGCCAAGGCGACGCAAGAAGACAGGTCCTCCTAATTGATCGATCCCACCTAAATCACCGTGAACTTCTGGCTCCTGCGGCGAGCGGATGAAAGATGGAGGGGAATAGACAGAAAGAGAGAGACTCAAATCGTCGGCGTTCGGTTCGAGCGGACGCAGACGAAGCGCAGCCTCGGCCGGACATTTAAAAATAACCCGGACGACGCCTTTGGCGAGACCCAAGTGCCACTCTTGCTCTCCTCGTCCCTCCCGGCGTTATCTCCGCGCTCCGGCGTCTCACGTTTCTTTTGCGCGGCTCTCTATACGCGCTGCATTTTTTACACGATCGACGCACCCCGGTCAATAGGTGCGCGTCTATAGTTATACCGGCGCGCCGGCGCCGTTCGTCTCCGCAGTTTCGCGCTTCTTTTTTTTTTTTCTTTTTTTTTATTTCCGTTCGAGTGGTCTGAACGAGCCACGAGGCGGCAGCTCTTCTGGAGGATTGTATAAGGTTTCGTAACGATGTTGTGGTTATTTTGACGGGTTCCGAGGGTGGAGATCACGAAAATAACGCATTTCGCTTTGCTGATGTCAGTGCTCATTAAAGCGCCACTGTTTCTTCGCAGAATTTTCACATGCACTGTCCGTGTGGTGCTCGCATCGTCGTTTTCCTTCGAGTGTTAGTGAGATTACTTTTTCGCTGGTAAAAGCTTCCAAAAGTACTGAGAAAAATAATTTAAACCGATTATGCGAACAATTTTTTCATCTATATTAATATTCCGCGAACAGGCGCGTTAAAGAAAGCTGATCAGCGGGTAAGTCTGTTTTTTAAAGACCGCGGCGAATGAATAACCGTGTTACGCATTTAGAATAGAATAAAAAATTATGAAATGTTTTATAATACTTGGCGAATGAAAAAAAAAATTGTAAATCTTTTAAGTAGTACAAACAAAATCAGCGCAAAAGGAACGCAAATAGACGAGATAAAAGCGAAAGCTCTTAACGGCTACATAAATCTCGTTTCTGAAAAAGCTCTTACAGCGGCAATTTTATCCGCGATACGACCGAAGGAAGCACCGAGGAGAACGCGAAACGCTTCGCGTGCGGTAAATCAAGTGGTAATTAATTAAAGGGAGAATTTCCATTGGACAAGGCGGAAAAATGCCCGATGCGAGCGCATCCCGGCGCGCCGCCTTTTATTAATTGCGTATCAATGTAATTCCTCGTTCGATCCCGCATGCAGAAGCTGTAAAATATTTTAACTCCGTCGGCAGGTAAATTAGTAAAGTAATTACCGCTTCGAAATGAAAATTAATTTCGCGGCCACGGCAGCGGCGGCGGCGAAAAGCTTTCTACCTCGGAGCACCGTCAATCCGCCGCTCGAAGAGCAATAAAAAATTTATGCCCACAATTAATACGTCGATATCGGAATCGTAAAGCGAACCCATAGAAGAAGCTGCATTCACCGCACATTCACTTATCGATCGGCGCTTTTATCGCTCGCCGGCAAAAACCGCACTTTCTTCCACGTCGAGATAAAAAAAAAGAAAGAAAAAGGGAAGGTAACGACGAACAACCGGACACGACGCTCCTCCTCGGAGTCACTCACCCTCGGCCAGTGAGGGTCCTTATCCCACGATCATCCCCCTCATACTCGGGCGGGCCGTACAGCTGTTGCTTTTCGGACGGAAGTCACTCGAGCGAAAGGTGGAGACGCAGCTCGGCCGGTTCACCGGCAACGACTACGCACTCGTGGCGGCGCGCGCGCACGCGGGACAATATTAGCACCGCGACTCGGCGCGCGCGCGCGCGGACTCCGCGTTTAGCTCTCAACCCCCTGACCCTCCTGCACCGGCGCGCGCACCGCGATTGACGGATTGATTCGATGAATCTTTTTTTCGCGTTTCAAACCTCGAAACTTCTTTTCAAACAAAAGTTCTGACATCCACGCGGAGAGAATGATTCTATTTAAAAATTAGCCTAAAAGTACACGGTGAGAAAAGTTTAGTGAATATTACTCTATAAGTATACACGGAGAGAATGCTTCTATTTAAAAATTATCCTAAAAGTACACGGTGAGAAAAGTTTAGTGAATATTACCCTAAAACTACACCGAGAAAATGCTTCTATTTAAAAATTACCCTAAAAGTACGCTGTAAGAAATGTTTAGTAAAAATTACTCTGTAAGTACATGGGGAGAATGATTCTATTTACAAATTACCCTAAAAGTACACGGTGAGAAAAGTTTAGTGAAAATTACTACACTATTTTACAACGCTGGGACAGACTCGACATTTAAAATATTTTACTAAAAAGTATAGTAAGACGTGCTAGACTTAAAAAAACTTTTACTATACTTTTTAGTAACATTTTAGATTTGTTGAGCCTGTCCCTGCGTTACAAAGTAGTATATATACTACTATAGTAATTTATTGCTAAGCAGTATAGTAAAATTTAAAATTCGCATTGAATTAATTACATTGAAAACAGTAAAAATTAATTAAAATTTAAAATAATAATCGCTAGAAAGCCAAGATATCCTGAGATTACCCTGATAATGTAGGCAATTTTTATCCAACTATTCTCTCCGTGGATATTCTTCGTAAATAGACTTGGTGTGTATATAAGTTACATAAAATCCGATAAAATTTTTTCAGTCCAACATTTTATTACATGATTTTACAAGGACTTTTCGTCCGTTTATAATGATCCTCTCTTAAAAAAGTGATGGCCTTTGTTGTGAAGTTTTCAAAGTAAGATTCCGATTGGTGGTGAAGATTACAACCGAGATACGAGCATATTAAGTAGAATACGCGAGCGCGAATTTTTCCATTTTGGCGAGAACATATATACGAAACTTTCAAATCACATTATGATTTAAAAAGTAATCTAAGTTGAAAAAGTAGAACTTAAGGAGCTAGATTTTACTAGTAAAATAAAAAATAAGTAAAAATAAAATTTCCCGTCAATTTCCTACACGGAATGCCGGACCAACAGTAGTGCGAATAATATATCAGCGACGTAAAACGCGCCAGTGGTATAAGACGCGGAGTAGTAATCCACTTATAAATTTTTTCGCTTAAAATTTTATTTGGCAAGATCCTAGTTTCGTCTATGTAGGTTCACGTTGATGGGCGAGCAGGGAGGGACGAGTGACAGCTGCGGATGCCCCGACGTAGCTCGCGCTCGGCCGATTGGCTTTGAAAGATTTATCTACCGCTGAATTTCGCACGACGGCCAGATGCGAATCCAGTACACGATGTGTACACGTCCGCGAGCAGATGTTGGACGATTTTTTCGCCGGAATTTTTAATTTTTCAACGCGGCTACCGCGGCGATAAATCGGCGCCGCGACGACCGGCACGTCTTAATTGTATTGAAGAGCGGAAAAGCGGCGAGACACGCGTTTGACGCCGCAGAGAAAGCTGCGACTGATTTATACCCGCCGTAGGAAATACTTTATTAGCAACAATCGTCCATTAACTCGGCACGCATTCCTCCCCCGTCCGCCGCCGCAGAAATATTCCATAAGCCGTGATAAATCCATCGATCGGTCGCCGCACTCCCTTCAAAGTACACATGCATTATTCAGCCGCAATAAAAGGCCACCGACAAAAGAAATAACTGCAAGACTCGCGGCTCTCCGTATCTCCCTCCTTCCCGACGGCTTCAATCAATGAATTTACGGCGTCATTGTAAGTAAAGCGTCGAGCGCTCCAGTTTCGCGCGACCGAAATATTTTCACCGGGACGAGTCGGGCATACCGTTGACGGGGGCGGGGATCGGCGAAATCGGTCGTATAGGTGAAATGCGCGCTCGCACCGCAGCAGCCGCGGGGAATTGCAGGTCAAGAGCCCAAGAGCTAATGCCTATGTCGAGAGGGACCGGGAGGGGGGGGGGTAGACCACTCTCTGTGTGTTTATTAGCATAACCGCATAAACAATCGCACGCCGCCTGCGCCCGACGCGACTGTGTAATGCAACGCGGGCCATATTCAGATGACGGTACCGATGTGGCCGCGAGGGTCATTAGGGTCGCCGCTAATCAACTCGACTTAATTTTTCTCTGGAGATCGGTACCAGTGCGTTAATCTTCCGCCTGTTTTTTTTTTTCGCCTTCTATATATGTATGCACGCGCGCATTGATTACGTGCCTATGCAGATTTTAGAGAGGCATACACTGTAATTATTTGCGTGACGCAATGCATCTCTTCGTCGTGGACTTTTAATGGATAGTTTTATAACTGCACTTTTTATTTCTCAAATCTATACGGTGTACCATTTTAACGATAGTACTCGATCGTTTATAACAAACGAAAGTTACAACGTAATCTCTATAATAATGTCGTAATAGCAAAACCAGAATGTACGCTATGAATTATTTACATAAATTATTTGTACACGCAGCAAAAAACAAACAAAAAACAAATAGAGTAAACGATTTTTCGTTGAATTATATATCTGCTAAGAGATCGGAGCCGATCGCGAGTGGCCAGTCTCGATTTGCATCGCCGTAGATGGGATTTATAGCAGTGCTAGGAAGGCGTTATTGCCTTTCTGAATGTTTTGAAATCAAAGAGTTATGACAGGGGTCCCGGGAGTTTACTAAAATGACAAATGTGCAATTCGTAGTTTCGCAACGCGCGCACGGAGGCCGCCGTACATTGTATATACAATCGTCCCGATACATTTTAACTGCGACGCTCGATCGCGGAAATCTCACCGCGGCTCTTCAAAAAAAAAAAAAAAAAAGCGCAAGCGCAATTAGATCCCGTCTACCGACGTCCCGTTACACGCATATACAGACATACGCAGGTATGCACAGGAGCAACATCCCGAAGGATCAGCCGCGACGTTTTACGCGTCGTCAAAGACAATGAGAGCGCATTCCGCGGGGCGATCGATCCCCGCCGAGAGGAGCCGCGGCCATTGTGCGTGAGAGGCACGCGCTCGGAATCAGAATGGTGATAATGCTACGGAGCTCCGCGGCTGGGTAACGGGCCGCGCGCGGCCAGCCTCCGATGAGGCACTGCGCACACGAGGCACCGTCGGTGCATTTTATTGTGAGCACTTCGTGGAAAGCGTATTCTCATGGAAATTCTCGCGCCGCTTCGGACGCTCTTCTTTTTTTTTTCTTTTTTTTTTGCTCGCGGCGAATGCTAATTTGCCGCGGAAGCTTCGAATAGGACTTCTTCACTCGCCGAGTGCGAAGCTTCTTGGCTGGAAGGTGTTGTGTTTGGTTTTTTTAAGTGTACGGTACTCCTCCGGCTGGACATCGCCTTTGTGCTGCGAAAATATTTGAGTAGCTTCGGGCGCGCGACGAAAGTTTGCTGTGAATTATTTAAATCGCGCGCTTAAAAGTGATCCGCCACTCTAATGCACCAGCATGCTGTTGCGCAGTACTTACTTATTATTATTCCTTTTTTGTTATTAGTACAGTACGCGGAGCTTAAATCATATTTGTATTTCGACAAATTTTTTTTTTAAATGAAGCTTCTTACAAAAAATCGTAAAAGTCCATGGGAAAAATTAAAAGGACGGTAATAAATAGTAAAATTTGTTAGAAAAACATATTGCAGTGGTGATTTTCCTGATTTAGAAAAAAATATCTATAGAAAAATTGAATTATTTTTATTTTAATTAGTTTCATCTTAATGTTAATAATATCTTAATTATTGAGACCATTAGCGAAAAAAAAACGCTTAAGTAATGTATTCGATATACGCAATAATATGATTAGTGTTTTATTTGGAAATTATTCATATTCTTGTTATATTATATGAATAGCGGCGCACTTCATTAACCGGCCTGTATTATGTCGGAAATCTGGAGTTTATGCAGCATTTTATGACGTCATTGAGAAAATTCGAGCCGCAGTATTGTGCCCGCACTTCGTATTCACTATACACCCCCGTGATACAAACAGCATATGTATAAACGGCATAATGGATTGATTTAATTAAAGCCACTTCGCGGCATAATTAATAACTCGAAACAAAACACGTCGCGATCCACTGAAATATCAATCAGTCCATTTACTTTTCCATTAATAATAAGCCCCCCCGCACCCGCTCGAAACAAATCAAATTTATAAGCCTTGGCGTCGAGAGCGAAGGAACAAAAAACAAGCGACCACAGACGAGGACGGCGCAGGAAACAACTCGTTGAGCGTCTGAAAGGAGCGGAGATCGTCCGGGTCGTCTTGGGGTCCCCCGGCCGGCGTATATATAAGTACCGGCGTTAAACCGCGCAACTGACGGCGAGGCCATTAAATTATCCGGGCGTCGAATGCGTCGCTGCTCGCGCCCAGCGTGTCGCCTCCCCCCGCCGAGCGCACCAAAAACGAATCCTCGAAAGCTCAATCAGCCCCGAGAGGCCCATCGCTCTTCGCCGATATGGCGGCCTCATGCTAATGGCGAGGTGTGGGTGTGCGCCGCCCGAGAGCCATAAAGATTAGGCTCTTTCTCTCCCTGCACGATTCGCCGGGAAATATCAATTTCGTGCAGGAATCTCGTTAGTCGAATTACCGTCGTTTTTCATAATACAAGCCTCGCCGGAAGCGCTGGAAAACTCGGGGCTTTAAATGACTCCTCGGGCTTTCGAGGGCTCCTCCCGCAGGGCCCAACTGTGATTCTGACGTAATCAACGGCCGTCGATATATCTCGTCGTCTCTCCTGAGCTTTGGACGAGCAGCTGTGTATTTTATCTTTCCGATCGAGAGCTCATCGAATTTAAAGTGCCTATTCAAATCCGCTTGTTTGTTTTCGTTATGCGTTTTTCGGTGAGTGAACTCAGGTGCGTTACCCTCGCGAGCTTATTAAATTTTACGAACTTATTGAATTCCGATTGTATAATAAATTTAATTTTAACGCCGCCCCGCGGAATTAATTTAACGAATGGACGAATCGAACTTCCTTTAGTTAAAAAAATAAATAAAATAAATATTAATATTATTAACCCAGTTATATTAACCTTTATATTAACCCAGTTTTAAACGACCGCAGCCGCAAAGCTCAAGAGCAAAGTGTAACGTACGCTCGAGTTAACCTGCTACCAAATCGAATATTTTGTGAACGAAAATAAAAAAGAGAAGCGGAGAATAAGAGCGGTAAATCCATCGCCAAAGAGTGAAACCGCAACGAAAAATTCCAATTATCCAGTAAAGCCTTTTCCCTCGAATCGGAGAATTTGAAAAAAGGCTCATCGCGCGGTATACGAGCAATCCGATATCCCTGTGGCCTGCCCATAGGTACACACACTGCGCGAGTTTCCACGAGCACGGACGCCGAGGTAAATTCGATTGGAGGCTGTATCGCGGTGGGCCGATCGGGTTCGACATTTTTTTTTTTTGGCCTCCTCTCCCGCCCCCGATGCTCCCCTCCGCCTTTGTTTTACCGAGGGAGGAAATCCGATTATGTGGCCGAGCCTTCCGAATTACGGTTTCTTATATGCAGATGAATCCGGCGCATACGGGCAGATCCGAATCCTTTGTTAAAAGCCCCCCCTGCACCGCCGGGCCTCTAACGATGCTCGCCCGAGATACGACCGCGCGCCTCTTAGAATAATTCATGCGATTTAATTCCGGCGCGCTCGGACTTCCAAGGTGGCCTTATTATATCGCCCATACCTCGGAGATTAGGCGCGATAACCGCGCCCCGCGCTAGAAATATACAATTTACTAATTATATTATATCCGCTTCCTCCCGATGTCCGCCCGATTTTATTACCCTCGGCAATAGCGCGATAATCAATGGGAGCTTTGAAAATTCGCTCGAAATGGAATGAAAAAAAAATTTTTTAACGAATATCTTATCGAAATTATGGCCAGGGAGAAGGGAAGCGACGAGGCGAAGAAAAGTTGGGGGGAAGGATCGAGAGAAGCCCGGCGAAAGGCTCGCGAGGAGACAGAAACACGCGCCGGCGGATTTAATTAGCTATGATTGCGGTCTGCGGCTGACGTTGATTTTAATGGGCCCCGAGTAAGTACGACGGTCTTAATTTTTGCCCGAGAGCCCCGGGCGCGCACGCCTCTCTTTTTCCGAGGGCTACGCGTGCGACGCCATTGAATTCTTATGTGCCCAGATCGGCGGATCTTAATCTGTAAATATCGAAAAATCGTCAGCTGCGAGGGATGATTTTCCAGCCCACACTCTTACCGTTACATTTATTTCTTTGCTTAAAAAAAAAAAAAAAAACAAATAGAAAAATAAATAATAAAATAAATAAATTGCTCGTTAGGGTTTCGTTAGATATCGATCTACCGCGGATGTTCCTTTCTTTTCGAATGCCGCTGAGAGTGAAGATCCTCGCGATGCATTTTTTTTTTCTCGGTAGAAAGTTCCGCTTGAAACTGAAGTATTTTAAGTAGGCTATTAACCCCGGCTTTTTTCTTTAATAATCGGCGCTGACTTTACGCAGATTGAATCGATGGATAACGAGAAAATTGTCCGTCGTTTAGAAGATTTTTCCTCCCTCAAATGGCGAGGTATAAAGCCAAAGCCGAGGAAATTTAATGACTGTTTTCGGCGTAATCGCATCGTTGTTTATGCGAAAGTGCCTCGACGCGCTTTTTTTTTTCGCCTCGGCCTTCCTTTCAGTACTCCTAACCGCGATTAGAAACTTCATTATCCATATCACCGCACCATTACCAACACTGGCCCTATTCTTTCTATTAAAAAATTAATCGAAAAAAAAACCTATCTGTCGATAATCAAAATACATCCAATCTACAATGATAGTGACAGTCGGTCCTGCTGTTCCAAGTTTCCCATAAATGTTTAATCACCCTGATAGTATTACATAGATAAGTATTGCGCCCTCTTTTCAGTTTATTCTTCTAAAAGTAAACTTTCTTTAACTTTTTTAACCGAAAAAAAAAAAAATTCGGCGAATGCTCGAAACTAAAAGAAAAGCTGTTCCTTAATGAGTCCGCACGCGCCCGGGAAACGGAGCAAGAAGAAAAGGAAGCCAAATAGCCGCTCCGTTTCGCAACCCGGACTCGATGTCAATCCCTCGGCTGAGGTGACGCAACCTCCTGCATGCGAGCATTCCTCCGTGGAAGCTGGAATTCCGCGCGGCCCGCGTGAGATACCGAATCCTTTGTCGCGTATAAACGAGGATCCGCGCGAATCGTCCCCATTTAGGACGTCCGCTTTCACTTTTTGCCCCCCGTTGGCGCGTTGCGCCTCCTTTTTCCTGCGCGCGTCTAACGCGCTTCTGCCTCCTCCTCGCGCCGTGACATAATGGGAATATCTTGTACGCTCGTAATTGCCACGGTGCCGTCCCCCTCGTAAATTCGCCATTCCGGAAAGTCGCGCAGCACATACGCAAATAACGATTTTTTCGCCTCGCATTGATAATATTACCCTCGCGTGTGCGCCTCGGAACGGAAGTCGGACGATATCTTGCACACGCTTCAATGTATACTCAGGCGGAGTTGAGTTGCACGTGTCGCTGTTTTAAGTAAGTAGTCCGTGAATGTTAAAATTCGTCAAAATTCCGTGACGGTCGCATACCTACGTAATTTAATAAATTATTATGGATGGAATTACATAATAATTCGGTCCGAGGTTCCTGAACTAAAGGTGCACTTATTCAACGCGCGCGATTTAATTTAACGTATTTTCGCGTGTTTTCTGTTTGATAAAAGACTTGATTGTACGAAAGGCGTATACTCCGCATTGTATAAAAATAATGTGTACTTATTCTTCAAAATTATTTGCATTTCCAGAGGAAAAATAAAGATATTTATTATAGATTGTAGAGTAGGAGACATTGTTTTCGTAATTAGCACAGCCTTCGAAATTTTTAGCAAGCATTTCTGAAAATTAAAGAAAAGATAGAGGATTCTTTTTAGAAGCCGCGAGCTCGTGCATAATTACCGTGTACACGAACGAGCCAGAGATAATTCATGGCCGAGCCGTATTACAGGTATGCGCGTAAACGAAGGACTGTGTTTTCCTGGCAACTCGTCGGGGCGCTCTGCATTCTCAGTGCTCATTTTAACGGAGGCACTGGAACGTTGCTGTCGACGCTCGCTTCAAAAGTTATCCGATAACTTTTCCGGCGAGCGCCCGCGCCATCTGATAAAGAAGCGTCCGAGGATTTCGCAATCAAAGGAACTTATCGCTTTTCAATGGCAGTCTCGCTATATCAATTGGAAACTATTAAATGGAGAAAAGTGTAGCATTAATAACTACTTTGGGATATACTCTCTAAATTCCATTCAGTGAAATTTTCACTAATCTAAACAGTGATTATCGTGTTCACTGATTAAATAGCAAAATTTTTCTGATTTAACTGTTTCTTACCTGAATGAAAAATGAAATTTTCACTTTTTTAAACAGTGATTGTCGTTCTCACTAATTAACTAATCAAATTTTTTAAAACAGTAACTTGATCTTCACTAACGGAAGTAGTGAATTTCGCTGAAAAACGGTGAGCGTTCACTGAATGGAATTAAGAGAGTAATTTTTACTATGCAAATTGCTGTGTACATAATAATTTGTACTATGTACATAGCAATTTTTGTTATATTTTATAATAAAAATCGTCTTAGAACGAGTATGTCTCACCGTTTCTACGAAACACATAATAAGTACTATAAAGAATTCCTACAGCAGTAAATACACAAGTAAATTTTTGAGTATTTAAAATTAAACTTAAACTATTAAAATATTAAATTAAATTAAATTCAAGTCACTCCACTGAAGTGACTTGGCGGTCCTGCCTACCGAAAAAATATTTTGTGGATTTAACGCCCCTGCCGTAGTTGATTCGATTCGACGCGGGGCCAAGTAGGCATTAACGAGCGTGACGCTATCGGTTAACGCGCCACTTTTCGGCAAAGGGAAAAAGGTCAGTCGATGAGAATCCTGTTCAACTTGGGCATAATCAGCAGCGTGAATCATTGTCGCATAGACCCGTTTCCGCGGCCGCGAGCCACGTGCGCTCGATTTCCAGGCCGATCGGGCTGCTTTACTTCTGGAATCTTTCTATACATAGCTGAATTCTCAAATTTTGACGGGGATTATGGGCGACTCGCTTGCAATACAGATGTGGGGGGGCTTAATGAAAAATCCGCGAGAGAATCGCAAATGGCTTTTATACATGGGCACGTCCGCGTGGCGTGACCTGCATAGTTTTCGCAGCGAGAAGTATCGCTTCCGACTCTGTCGTCGGGGCTGCTCCGTTTCTCCAATCGAGTCGCGCTCCACGTCTCTGACTCTCATTACGAAGTTCGCATTAATTCCGCTATTTATCGAATATTCGAGAAAATTACAATTCCCTCCCTGCCCGGCGCCTTTGATAGAGTCGAGTGGAGCTTTTGAGCGGCGCTCAATCGAATCGCTTTGTAGGACGAAGAGCGTTTATATTTAAAATACTCTTTTACCTACGAATCCCTTGGAAACTTTCGATAAAAGTTATTTAAAAAAAAAAAAGAAGAAGAAGAAGAAAGGACTCACGTGACGGCCAATGCGCTTAATCGAAAGCAGTTTTGAAAGACTCACCTGAAACATGAGAAAAGAAAAATAATGTACATTGTATAGAAGAGTTTGATTGGATAATCTCGTTAAAAAGAGGTATGAGTAATGTTTTAATTGGGTTAAAACTAAGTGCTTCTCGGAATAGTGAGCTGCACTCGCCGCGCGCGATAATAGATGATAAAGCAGCGATTTACAATTCAGCTTAAAAGTGAGCAGCGAATTTCTAGCCGCTGATATAATAATAGACTCCGCTGAACGGGAATAACGAGTAAATTACTCATCGGCTACGTGACGGAGGCTCCAATTCTTACATCATTTCCCACGAGCGCCCTCACCTTCAATTAGCGCAATCGAACCTCGCACTCTTGACTAGCCAATCCCCTTTTTCTGCCGGCAATCGAAGCTGCCCCTTTCGTTAAAAAAAAAAAAAAAAAAAAAAACGTCGGAACCCCCGCAAAAGGAGAACGAAGAAAGACAGAAGCAGTGCCTTTGAGGAGGTGCGGGCGGCGTCGAGCGCAAAGGGCGAGGCGCGAACACATCTGGAATATCGATCTCGTCAAAAGTGCAAACGAGCTGCGAGATCGGTGCGTGGCGTCTCCTCCCGCGGTCGTCTCGGTAATCGAGCCAGCCCCGACTCGATCCAATTACGCGGTGCAAGGAGTAACTCGTCGGATCGACCTTCGTAATCAGATATCGACTGATGCGGGGGGATAAAAGTACGCCCACCCGCGCGTCTCCTCCAGAGTGTCTTTCTATAAGACGCTTGAGTTTCAATTGTTTCGCAATCGAGATATCGCGCTCTGTTTATTTACGAATTAAGCCGATGTGCGTGCCATTAATCAAAGCGAGAGATGATTAATTATTATACGGCACCAAGACAAATCCTTTAGTAAATTCAAGAAGGTATCTTTGCTATTTTATTGCGGCTGCTTAATCTCATAAGTTTACTACGTATTATTGTAATCTATTCCTTTTTTTAAAGATTTTTTAAAAAATTTTCGAAGAAATCGACGGATTTTTCTGATACTTATATGTGATTTTCTATATTGATAGAGGTGCGACAGAGAGTGAGAATTTAAATTTGTCTATCAGAGTTTAATTGTTTTTTTTAAATCGGCAATAGTGGTCAGGTTTTTATCCCTTAGAGCTCTTCGACGGTCGACTATCAAAAATTAAATTTTTTTAATAGTCTAATACAGACTTTACATTTTTCCAGTAACATAACGTTTTCGAGTGACGATCGCTCGGGACGGTTTTTGCTTTACGGGTAGGAGACGAGATTGTCATCGAAGATTATAAGCATTCCGCGAGTATAGGCTAATCTTGTGAAATGAGGAATGGGAATGGTTTGAAATTCCGTTATGCAAGAAGACACGGTGGTCGAGTGTATTACGCGCTGCTGATAAGTATAATTACTTTTTTTATAATTTTTTTTTTGTTTAAGTAAATATTTTCCTATACCGGCCGCGTGCGAGTATAAACTCCTTACGCGCCTACCATTTTTTGGGCTGGCTCGATGCCTTACATAAATATTGCTTTACATAAAGTCGATGCATTTCGATTCTGAGACTCGGCAAGTTTTCACTTTCGGGTTTAAAAAGTGAAATCTAAACGCGCGCTTGCGCGGATTTACGAGCTCCCTCGTAAAACTCAAAAATCTCGGTGCACTTTTGCCGCAGCGGTGAATTTCCGCAAAAATACCGATCCGAGAGAGAAAGAGGGACGAAAGGAAAGAGAAGAGCGTCGAGCGCGCGAGTCATCAATTAACGAGGCCGCCGGCCTTTTTTTGCGGACGCACGTGCTAAACACTCGTCCGCCGAATCTCGGCGGAGAGGCTCGTTTCGCCAGCGTCGCTTAATCCTTGCCTGCGAAGCCGCCACTTTTCGTATTTATGATGCGCGTGTAAAGGATTAACCCCTCCGTAGCTACTTGCTTTTTGCCGCGCTGCTGAGAAAATTGCTCGAGGCTTTCACTTTTTTCCCCCTCGAGCATCGGTAGGCGTTGGAGCTTCGGCAGTCGGGAGTCTATAATTAATCGTGCTTCCCGATTGATTTATCGGACAAATCGCCGCGATTAATTAATTACCAAGAACTTTCGTAATTTTATTAATTGAATCTCCGCTTCGATCGTTACACCTCATATAATTCTCCAATCATCTGCATGAAAATGATGGATGCAGTTTACGGGATTCGCGCGACATTCCCCAAGAGCCGGCGGAATAAATTTCTGTAATCAACGTCGCAGGATTACAATTTAAATGCGATCCATTAAAAATAGTTCAAACGGAAAGCGCGGCCGCTCAAGTTCGCGCGTTTCGCCAGTCACTTTTCCAAGCGCACAATCATAAACGGATTAGCCGCGGCGAGGCGAAGCAATCCTCATCCCCGCGGTCCTTTACGTTCTCGCTTCCCGGCGTTGCACAACTATTATACAGAGCGGAGTATGAGAGCGAGGCGTGTGTATAGCTACAGGGCCCCTCCGTCGGGCGAGAGTGCGATTTCCAGCCGCGGCAATAAAAGCTAAGTGCGCACTTATTGGCGGGCAGAACGGCCTGCCGGAAGTCTGCGTGCGGCCCCTAACGAAGTGGAGGAGGCCTTTCTTTCCCTCCTCTCCGCGGCGCGGCTTTTTCTCCCATCGCGGCGCGGCTCCGCCTGAGATCGGCCCCGAGGGCTGATCAGACGCTGCCGATCGGAGGCGCCGAGCAAAAGTGAAAAGTAACGGGCGAAGCGCGCGAAAAGCGATGTCGCGCAAGGCTGCCTGGGCGAGAGCCGTGATTTATTAATTGGACCGAGATGGAGACGTCGATCGCGGCTCCCAGCCTCGGTGCGATGGGTACGTGTGTGCAGGGTGTAGAAACGCCGCGACGCTCTTTGTGGGAACAAGAGGTGTCGACGCGGAAAATTCGAGTCGCGTGACCGTACGACTCTGCACTTTCTTCCCTCTCCCGGTAATCGGTTTAACCTTTGTTGATACGAAGCATCAAAGCGCTGGTATTTTCACGTTCTTTTTCTATGTTTTTTGTACGCTCATTTTTTGCGAATCTTTATTCATGAAAAATATTCAAAATTGAATGAAAGTTTTGAATTTTTCTTCATGGAAAAATGTACAAAATTTGGACTGTATTCGCTAGAAAAGATCTACTATATTTTGCATAGAACGACGTTATTGGAAAAATAACTAAAAAATTGCAATAGGTAATGAAACAAAAAGAATTATCTCAGATATAGAGATTGTAAACTCGCTACGGTTAAATAAAATTGCTATTATGTTTGAGTATTATATTTTCAATAATAAACATGCTAAGTAAAGACTTTATCCTATCAGAGTTACAGGGGATTTAAATCTATGAAACTAAATAAAAATTATACCAGCGTTACTAAAATGAATATAATTGG
The DNA here is from genome assembly GCA_018906775.1 of Sycophila sp. Sp_5. NCBI lineage: Eukaryota > Metazoa > Arthropoda > Insecta > Hymenoptera > Eurytomidae > Sycophila > Sycophila sp. Sp_5. The sequence continues at coordinate 4,871,409 of JACCID010000004.1, forward strand.
ATTGAAAAAAAAGTTGCGTACTGTTACATTGGTCTGAAATGATTATATTAGTTTACTTTTAAGAAGATCAAGCATAGTTTTGTCTCATTTCACCAAAGTGGCGAACAAGAAACTCATTTTCCTCTATTGCATTACTTTTAATTTACATTACTCCGTAATATAATGTACTCTTACTCTGAAAATACATAAATAAACAAATAAAATGTTTCTCCAACTACTAGTCAAGAAGCTTTTTAAAATAGAAGTAAAAAAAATCTTCAACTGCGCGCTATATCTATTCTCTAAAGTTGAATTAGTGGAAATTCCACTAATCTTTTTAGTGATCAGATTTTTCACTAATCAATTAGTACAATTTTACTAATTGAAATAGTGAAAAAGTGTTCTACTATTTAATTAGTAAAAAACACTTTTAAATTAGTGGAAAATAAACATAAAATAAAAAACAATATATATTTCGTGATTTTTATTAATTAAAATAGTGAATTCTCCAATGAAAAAAATATTTCATTTAGTAGTTTTCACTATTTTAATAGTGTATATATTGACTATGTCAATTAGTACATTTTATTCACTATTTCAAATAGTAGATTTCCACTAATTCATAGTGGAGCAATTTTCACTTTTCAAATTAGTGCATAGTCACTTTGAATTAGTGTTTTTTCACTAATTCAACTTTAGAGAATTAAGCTCCTAAAAAAAGCATCAGCGTAATCTGCAGCCCCACTATAATTCACGAAAGACAAGACTCCGCAATTTGAATCCTCCGTACTCCCGGCGAGAGCGTCCCCGGCGGATCGAAGCGCATAGGCGTCAGGTGGGCTACGAACCTTGTTGCGGTAGGTGCTGGGCAAGCACGCCCACTGGGCGTAGCTCATGTGGACCATCGCGTCGTCCTGGCCGTCCGCCACGGCCGGCAGCCTCGCGCTCACCCCCAACACTTTGCCGGCCTGACCTCACCCTCCTTTATATACGCACTCACACACTCACACGTGACCGGAGCCGCCGAGAGGCGCAGGGGAGCCCTCGACGCACCTGCACCCCGATCGACTGGAAGGACGCACGTGCGCCGCGCGCGAGGAGAGCGTGTACACGCCAGACGCGGACTTAGGCGAGCGGTCGCTCGACACTGGCCCGAAGGAGCCGCGACGCCCGATGTATAAGTCGACGCGAGCGAGAGGGAGTGAGACCCAGGCGGCGAGACGGCGGCGGCAGGGCCGTAAAAGATAGTGGGGGCGACTCGCATGCACCGGCCGCTAGCGTTACCTCCCCCCTCTGCAGCCGGGATATCTGCTATGTGGCCTTTTCCTCTCGAATTTCTGTTTTTCCTTCAGCTTTACATTTTTTTTCCCGTTTTTTTTTTTAAAGAAATCCGAGGAGGCGTCGCTGACGGCTCTCGATTAGGCATGCGACGGAGGAGACCCGGTTTTACGCGGCAGGCGCGCGCTAACGGATTCGTCATTTCGCGAGGATTCATTCTAGTTTCACCTGACGGGCTTACGGTAGTTTTAAGATAAACAAAGATATTGACTGATACGCTGGAGTAACTGTAACTCATTGATGGTATACGTTACTTTCCTCGTTTTTGCATAAGTGTACAAGCTTTAGCGAATTAAACCATTAGCTTTCGTTTTTTAAATCCTCGGATGCACGATATTCGTTAAGCAACGTTATATTGAAATTTATTCCGTTATTAAGTTTTTTCACGCCTCTCCGATAAAAAAAAAAAAGACACCGTAAAAGATAGAAAGAGAGAGAGAGGAATTTAAACGACTTCAAATATCCGTTCCCAGGATACATATCGCGCGGTAGATTCATAAAAAAAGAAGCGTCCCCAGCTTTTCCATGTAGCCCGGTCCAATGAATCCGTCGTCGGCAGGACAAAGCGCGTCGCCCCGAGAGCGAAAAGTCAGGTGGCGACTAATCCGCCGTGATCTATCCAGGAGTCAGTAAACAAACATCCGAAGGAGCATCCGCCCCCTCGCGCCTCGAAATTCTCGACATACCTGCAGGGTTAGTGGGACGGGGGGGTACGTGACAAAAAGCCTGGGGACCATCGCTCACCCTCGCGCGCCAGAGGCGACGAACGCGGACTCCCCCCCCCCCCCTCTCCCGTTTCCCTCAAGATCTCCCAAAATCTGGCGGAAATTTCACAGGGAGTTTCGGCCCCGGACCGCCCTCCCACGGCTATAAATTCCCCGAGTCGGTAGTCCCGGGCCAACAACGGCGGCGTGCGCACCGGCTTCCTGGATCTCCGAAATCACGCTTGCCGAGCTTTGGAGGCCCCTCGCTCGTTGCCAGAGATCGAGACGGGCTTGAATATTCGCTGCGGAAGCCGCTGATATTGAGCCTGGCTGTGATACCGGCGAAATCTTGATTAAGCTGGCCCTTGTTCCGGAGCTTTTGTTATGCCGAAAGATAGATTCGAAATTTTAACGCATCATTTGTATTTAATTTATGAATAATTCGTCACTTCGTGTATATTACTAAATTTGTAATATCGCCCGCGTAAAAAAATTTAAGTTAGGATAAAGTTTAGCCAAAGTTCATGCTTGGTGGTCGTTGATAGTTGAGACTTTACCGAAGTTGCTTCTTATATATTTTATAGAACTTTGTAGAGGTGTGAAGCAAGCGGATAAATTACCGCTGAAGTTATAGAAAAAAATCCTTAACATTTATTAGTTTTTAACGTTCGTCGTGTGAACGTCTTTCAAATTTAAGAAAAACTTCATCTGAAGTTTGCATAAAGTATTGCAAAATTATTTATTATTTCATGTTCATATCAACGACCGCCAAACATGAACTTTGGGTAAACTTTATCCAAACTTAAATTTTGTTACGCGGGCGTATAAACATTTATTATTACAAATAATTTCAATTTTTTCAATAAGTTTTTTTTAAGTTTTAAGTATATGTAGATCTTTTAATTAGGACGTTGTCGTGATCGGCGATTGCGTAAAGACTACCGTAAAATAGTTCTCAGCTAATGAAATTAAGTATCTTAATTTTCCCGGGAAAATCTAGGCTTATAAATCACAGATACGATCTCGGCATTCCTTAAATTAGAAAAAAAAATCCAGTTGACTAGACCAGGCATTCGCTTATAATAATACCCCTCGCGATATACGTCAATTACACCTTGCGCAACGCTTAATTCGAATCTAATTTTCCGGCCGGCACTCTCGATTATTATCTCATTTCTTATATTATTTAAATTCCGTTAGTGTCCGGCTGCAACTAACGCTACCGCTTATACGTGCCTGTAAATTTGAGCAGCGCACGTAGTGCACTTTCATACCCTCGAGAAAGTTTTCTCCTCGACTATGAAAAAAATTTCAAAAAAAAAAAAACCTTGACAAATGCACCATTCACAATCAGAATTTCAATCGATTGCGCAATCCAACGCCGTACACCAGGCTCCGATCGCGTAAAAAGGATACATTCGGGACTCCAAAAAAGAAAAATAAATAAAACATAAACAGTAGTCCCGATCGGGAACTAAAACCAAAGTCCTTTCGACTCGATCCCAGAGAAAATGTGTATAAGTCCTCGAGCTGGGTGGCCGGCAGCGGTGGCAGGGCCTCGGGATCGTGCATGCCTATGGGCGTGCAGGACCGCATAGATGCACCGAGCGAGAAGGACAGAGGCGTACGCGAGGCTGACTCACCGCTGCGCGTCGGCGAATGACCAATGAGTCAACGCGCGGAGGATGTCTGACATGTGTTCGTGCGGCCGGTGTATTGAGACGAATGCGCGTGATTTATGCCCCCGGCCGTTTAGAGCGGATTGATAAAAATTAAGGGGGGAGGGGAGGATGCGTTTGTTTGTTTGGTCCCGGCGTGATTCGTTCCTTCTCGTTCGTGCGGAGACCCCTCTGGGCGGAGATGAAGCACGGCGATAGTGTCGCTCCGAGGTTTGACTTTTTGACAGGCTAATTGTGTACTTTATTGGGCTTATGAAAAACCTGTTTCACGGCGATGCATTCAGCGCTATTGTACTTGGGATGCCTTCGTTTTGTGCTCTCCAGGCTTTTATTCCGTTTTGTAGAAGCGCGGGATTTGTGTCAACGGCCTGCGTTTGTCTCGAAAGTTTAATTCAATCCCTGCTAATTCGTCATTTCGTTAAATTTAAAATTAACTTCGGAAATTTAATAACGCCGTGTCCTTTTTTAGTAGGGAAAACGTTATTACACGGGGAAACGAAGTATTTCAAAATTTCATTTGACAAATTCAAGTTAAATGTGGAATTAAGGTGCGCATTGCGATTTTATCTGGGTCATCGTATATACTAAAAATTTGTTTGCTTTGGTTAATTTACATTTTCAAATATCTTTGCAGGGTCTACAATAAAGTTAAATTAAGCGGTGCAATTAGAATATGGTGTAATTTTTATTTTCGTAAAAACGTTAATTACCCCGACTTTTGCCGAGAAAATTGATTTAACAAACTACATTTTACCCGTAAATTGATTCTTTTGAAGAGGAGAAAAAAAGAATTCAGAAATGCAATAATAACGGCTGATAGAAAAAACGTCCGGCAAGTAAATAATAGTTCGTGCAGCGAGCAGGAATAGGGTCGAAATGAAATTAACGTTGATCGCATTAACTTTGACATTGTTTCAAACTTCCAACAGCGAGTATTCAACGGACCGCTAGGAAAACGCATTAAACGTTGTAACGACGGAAAATCGGTCGAACATTCGAACCGCTGTTAGCCCGGCGCGCAACTTTAAATCGACCCGATAAATTCTTTTGGCTAAAGCCGCGAACTTTAGGCACACGCACTTAAAATCGCAACTTCACAATGAAGTCCCGACCCCAGAGGGTGGCTCGAGAATTTCGCCGCTCCCTTTTCTTTTTATACAGACAAAAAAAAAGGAAAAAAAAAGGCTAAGAGAGCCGTGCGTTCGTGAACTTGTGGAGTCGCTCTTAATTCCCCGGCTGCGGACGGCCGGGAGGGAAAGAAAAAGGGAGGAGAGGCGAGGTTGGCCTCTCGCGCGGCGAATGCAGGCCTAGAGATCGTATAATAAAGTTATGCGAGTCGGTTACTTCGCCGCGCAGTTTCTCTCCGTTACGCGCGGGCGTAGCCGCGCGGCGCTTCCACTCCGGCGGCCGTAAGCGTGTTTCTGGGTCGACGAACTTTCCGTCTCGATATTGCGCGCGTTACGCGCGCCTCGCGGCTTTCTTCGCTTTTCGCCCGCGTTTCCGGGAATCCGACCCTCTTCCTCTTCTTATCCGTCTTATCGAGCGATTTCGGCGGGAATTTTCTTTCTTTTTTTTTGGGAGAAGCTTTTCGTTTCTCTCACCCCTGGTGAAATGGGAATTCGCTTTTTAATTCTCTCTTCTGTGCGATTTTTTTTGTTTGTGGGAGTTCGATTGGATTTTTTTTTTTTTATTCAAATGTTCGGTAATTCTCTTTTCTGATTTGCCGTGCCATTTATCAATTTGCACGTTCGTTTGATTGGATAATTATTATTCAAATGAACGAGGATATGATTAAAGTGGATTGAGAGATTTTGCCGAGGGGGCAGGTTTTTAAAGACGTAAAACTGAAATAAAAAATTTTTTTACGCCTTTCAGAGTAGACATATGTATTCAAGGACAGACCCTATATTGCCAGTGCGACAGTGGAGTGCAGCCGATTTTAAGAACCGGATCATCTCACTTGCTCCCGAAGTGCTCTTCTGAGAAAAGTTGTTAAAGCAAGTGCCTGTCGAACCTTTTTCAAAAAAGGACTTTTCACTTTCTATGTAAAGTAACTAATGCATATAACCGACAGAGGCGCGTTAAATTTTGTATTTTATTACATCCTGAATTCGTTCGACGGAAATTAAATTGTAATTAGATGATAACTAACTCGTTCATTTTTAAATCTCTTTTGTTTGTTTAATGGCTTTGGCGCGTACAGTTTAAATAACTTTATCAGGCGGAAGAAGGCTAAAGTATATACACCCGCATCGGCGAAAATGCGCTCGGCGAGCTCGCGTGAAACGTTTGTTCGAATTTTCCAAACTAATTTATCCTAAAATTTACGTAATCCATGAAACTCGCCGCGAACTTCGTGCAACAATTCTCTAGAAAGCGTTTCCCGTGAAATTCCCTCCCCCCTTTTAAAAGTGAAATTCGTTGAAAATTCACCACCTGCGCTCGTTTTGTCACTCTGGTCGAGAAAAAAGAAGCGCCGCGGAAAAAACCTTAACTTCCACCCCAAGAAGGGGTACGCCACCCACCCCCGACACGTCGCGAACTTTTTTGAGCGAGCGAGAGAAAATTTAATATCCGAGTGTTTTAAAAGCGTCGACCGGCGTCCAAATTAATTAACCTTCCCGCCCCTGCGAACAAACATCTGCGAGGAAAAGGTGGCGGGGAAAAAGGATCCCGGGCAGCGCGAAAAAAAATTCCCTCTTGGCACCTCTCCGGGTGCCTCGTTTCAACAACTCGCGAGCTTATAACCCGGGCTCTTATAAGCGCATCACGCGTGCCTTGACAAGCCGCGCGCCGCCGGAAAAAGAGCGAAGCGCGTAACCCTCCCGGCAGCCGCTCTGACTTTTATATTAAATTCCGCCGGTGGTGCACGGCCCCGATTACTCTTCCCCCCCCCCCTCCCCCCTCGACTCTGTCCGTGCAGTTCCGCGCGATAAGCCTGCACTTCCATTGAAATAGCGAAAATCGCTATAATACGAAAATATATGTATTGTTTAGAATAATAATTGAAAATAATAAATTTCTTTTCTTATAAGGAAACGACGAGGCTGAATGAGATTGAAAACTGAATTTGACTGGAATGGAGAGGACAGACAATTATATTCATACACTGAGAGAAAAATTTGTTAATTTTAAGCAAATATTCATTTCAATATTATATTATTATTTATTAAATATTATTGAGTCGAAAAATGATTTTTTTGAAACTACTAAATTTATTTAGTAACAAATAAATTCATTTAATTCTAATGAAATTATTACTTGAGTCAAAGAAATATTTAATAAGTACTATTGAAGTAAATCATTTCCTTAAAATTAACAAATTTTTTTGCAATAATGAATTCCTAAAAATTTTTAGTCTCATTACCTTTAGTGTAAATCTGAAAATGTGAGGTACACTTGGACAATGTAAATAACAAAATTTAATACGTGGAAAACTATTCGCATGTTAAATGTAGAAACGATTTTTCACATAAAATTTGTCACTAATTATTCATATTTTGCAAGTGAATTTTACATTTTCAGATTTAGAGAGTAAACCTTATATCAATGTAAAGAAAAATATTTGAATTTATATGATAATTATTTAAACTTCTCTTCAGCCTCCTCATTTCCTCATAAGAAAATTTTTGCAATGTGCATTAGCAGCTTTTTTCTTTATCACTTTGGGGGACTTTGATGGAATATTCAGGCCAACTTTTTAGGAGGGGGCGAATTTTCATTACGTCGTCGAATTAATCCAACGAAGGTGGTAGTACTAAGCGCGCGAAGGCGTCACTTTACAGGGCGGAGAACCGAATTTCATTACACGTTTCATCGAACCATGATAAAATGTGGTATTGACTTTCGAGAAGAATATATATATATAGGCGTGATCGATTGGCCTACCTAACGCGGCTCATTTTCGCCAGGAGTATAAATTTTCGCAGTTCGAATTATTTCTGCTATCCGAGCATAATGAAACGATAAAGTGTAATAATATGGAAATAAAGTTTCGTTTAATCTGCATTATTCGAAAATAAAGAAAAGAAGCTTTTTTCTACCGTACACTGTGAAATCGCCTATAGATCAATCTACCAACGAAGAAATCGCGTTCCTCTAGCTTATCGCTTGCATCTTTTTTTTTTGCGAGGCTTGAAAAATCACCAATTTATATTGCACTCTGCTGAAAAGCGGACGGAATAGCTCATCAGAATTCCGCGTCGCGGGTGCTATTTATCTTGGCTGTTTACAATTCCGCAACTCCTATATTTCCTAGGGAAATCGCAATTTTTGGAACCCCCGCCTCTTAATTACGCATGAGCGGCGCATCCGCTGGAAGCCCGCCAGAGCGAAGCAGGAGCTCCTGCGCCCGGGCAGCCGCGCGCGCAGCTGCGAGCGCCGTGTCGACGTCGCTCAGGAGCGTCTCGGCCCTCTCGTCTAATTACGCGCGAGCGAGCTCGATTTTCAAAGGCGCGGGTAACGCTTTAATTCGATTTTTCAATTGTACATTTTTTTTTCACCAATTTTTCGTTTATATTCCTTTTGACAAATTAATTAGACCACTACAATGAATGAGAAACTTTATTTTTAACAATTACGATTTCCTATTTTTTTAATTTAATCTCAAATAAAAGACTTGATCGTCCGAAAAATAAAAATAAAAATCTTAACTCAAGTAAATCGTTTATAAATTGGTAATTACTAGTATTCAATGTAGTAAGTAGTTTGGTCAGTCTCATAGGCAACTGTCGATCCGATGGGAGATGCCTTATAAATCGTGAGAAGGGGTATAATGGACCCCTAAGAGGAACAAACTTAATAAAGCAAAAACCAACAGCGGGGCTCCGGCGAGATCCTCCGGCGCCACTATACAGCCGCAATGATTTCCGGCGTAAACTAACGCAGAGCCAAAACCTCGAAGTTCGCAAACACAATCTGCTCAAGAATTACCATGAAGCTGCGGGGGTTGCGCTCCTACCCCCACCTATAAGCAACCTCCTTGACGGCGCGCCGTAACTTTTCGTCGCCTTACGTCGGCCGCGCGTCAACAATCCACCCCCACCCCCACCCCCGGTGAACTAATTTCCTAGGCGGCCGTACCACCCACTCACCCCTCCGCGAGGCTATATATACACGGACTAGCCCTTTAATGGAGAAACATAGTTCGCGGCTGCCGGTCGCACGCGCTCTTCATAAATGCAACACGCCGGAGCAAGTCACCCCCTCCCTCCGGTCAACGTGCCGCGCGCCGCATTCGAGAGTAATCCCGGCGCGTACCCCTTCAATGGGGCTCTTTGTGCCGTCGATTCGCCGAGTCGCCCGCGAGTTTCGGCTTTGTGATGAGCCGACGCGGACGTGCGAGCGCGCGATACCCCTCCGGCGATTTCCGCTTTGAGTCGCCACTGACTGCCAAAGAGTCCGACGTCAACTGGCCCCTCTCTCTCGCGTGTCAGTCTGGAGTTTCGTGTACTTTGCCCAGGGCAATCGTTCGAATTTTTGAAAGGTTAATTCTAATTGCGACCTGCTGGTGTATATACACTCACAAAAATCGATTTTTACATGGAGAGAAATGTTATAGTAAAAATTTCTATATTCCGTAGGAACAGTGAGATGTACTCGACCTATGACGATTTTTACTATAAAACATACTACACGGAGAGAAAAGTCTAGTAAAAATTATACTATGCTATTTAGTAGTGAAGGGAAGGTATGGTAAAATGTGCTAGACTTGTAGCAAATATTACTGTAATTTTTTTATTAGTAGAGATTTATTATTTAGTAGAGACTAACGATCTATTTTGAAAAGTAGAAAATGTGTATTTCGTAGCTTCCTAATATTTTTTTCTAAAAGTAGAAAATGTAACTTTTAATCTTTACCCAAAGAGTAGAACCAATAAATCACTCTTTATGAAGAATAAAATCCTTTTGTTTTACCGTACAACTGATAAAACGATTATTTTAATCTTTATAAAGTAAAAAATGACCGCTTTGCTCAAAAGTTTATCCCCACACTTTACTCTTCACGCTTTAGAGCGTAGAAATCACTGGACGCGTGAGGTCGAAAAATAAGTCTCTGCTTGAGGGGACATCCGGATTTGAACCGGAGACCTGTCGATCTGCAGTCGAATGCTCTACCCCCGAGCTACGTCCCCGTCGTTTGCATATCAGCCGCAATTGATCGACGCAATCGACAGCAGTCCCTTCGCCAATTCACGTTATTTAATCGCCGCACCTGCGCGTCGCCCGCAAACTTCGCCTCGCCAGTCCGGAAACAAAAGAATCGCGCAAACACCGAAAATCGTCCGCTGCCTCGGCGATGACACGACGCGCACTATCCTCGCCTCTCCGCGATTTCCTTTTCCCCTCCTCTTCCAGTTGACCTGATCGGCTGCAGATCAGACGCGCCGTCGAGCGAGCGAGCCTCGAGTGCGAGGAGGAGGCAAGGATGCCGGCGTCCGATGAGATGGTGGGACTGCGCCCGAGGAGCCGCCCGTCGGCGAGGGCAGTGGGCCAAGTGCTGACCGCCGTGAAGAACTCCAGGAGCGAGGAGGGGCCCACCATGGTCGAGATCGTCAGGTTCATCTCAAACGCGCTCATCAATCCGGCCACCAAGCGACAGGTGAATTGCGCGCATAGTGTTTCTCCCACCCCGACCTAACCCCTGGATCAAATTTTCTTTCTTTTATTTTTTAAACACGGTGTAGTGGCGTGAGAGTTTGATTTTTTTACGTGGCGAGTGATCCTTAGTTTAGAATGTGTGCATTTCACGGCGGGCGGGCACACACGCGGGTTAATATTTACATTGCGCCGACGATAGCTCAGACGAACTCTTTGGTCTTTTCGTCGTTTCTGGAGCTGAGCAATTGGAGTCGAGCGAGGTCTAATTATAGGATAACCCGAATGCTTTCGTGCTGTTTAAATATTGGCGCGAGTGCGTGTGTTCTCGCTCGGCTCTTTCCTCGTATGTACTTTACGTGTCACTAAATGTTAAAATGCTGTTGACTTTTTGAAAATTCCATTCATCCTTGATACACTGTCCCTGTGGAGGGTATTCTTTCTATTCTAATGCCGAATTTAGTTAAGAAAAGTAAATAACACCTGCAAGTTCTATTATACTTCGCTCGCGTGATAATTTAAAATAAAATACACGATAAGATAGTGTAAGCACCTTGACAGCAATTCATAAATCTCTGCCTCAGTTTCTCAATGAACAATACTAAAGATGAAATATTAAATCAGCTGGAGTGAAATAGAGTGAAAATTATTTCTATTGGAGTCAAAATTTGATTCTAATTTTATAGTGATTATTTTAATTATGATGGAGTTCGCTCCCTTGATGGAGCGAAATAGAGTGATTTTTTACTCTTAAGTAGAGCGAAAGATAGGACTTACTCAGTAATATGTTAATCTTTTTTAGAGTGAATTTTTTAATAGTGAAATTTTTACTGAGAACTTTCATGAGATTACTCAAGCTTAGAGTGAGTTTAAATCCCTCTATTCATGTAGAGTCAAAGTTGCTTTTATTGGAGTCAAATTTAACATTTCCATGAGTGTCTTCAATATAAACTACTTTCTAAAATTAAATTAATGAAACTTTACTAAAATTAGTAGAAGATAGTCCACTAATATCTAAATCGCGAAGCTCTTTCCACCAATTTTCCGTGAAAATTCACTAATTATCGTAGTTTTTCACTAATGGAACTTTAGATAGTAAAATCTGACTCCAAGCGTTTTAGCGTGAGCGATAAATAGAAGCCTCGTGTATTCCAGGTATTGACGGCGTTGAAACGCGGCGTGGAGTTCGGCCTCCTGAAACGCATAAAAGGCCACTACGTCATCCCGACGCCGGAGGAGAATCTCCAGATACCGATAGAAAAAATTCGCGGGCTTAAATCCAAGCTGGTCCGGGTGAAGAAACGCCGTGGACCGCGTCGTACAAAGCCGCCCTACCGACGCACTATGCCGGACTACCAGGAAACGCCTTTCGAGATCCGGGACTATTATCGCAACCTGTCCTACCGGGCGTCGGCCGTCTCCTCGACGACGACGCTGGACCAGTCCTGCCACGACTGCGACTCCGACTGACTCTCCTCTTGCCTCCTCCTCCTCCTCCAAAATCGTCCCCGAGCGATGAATCGTCCCCGGGAGCAGCAACAGCTGCGAGGCGCAATTCCCAACTTTTTCCGATGCACGGCTCCAGCGCTAATGCATCCGCGGAACGAGACACGGCGAATCGATCGGCCAGCCTCCATCGCCTTCTCCGCTGTCTCTCGTTTTAATATCGGAGACGCGAGCGAGTCGCAACTGGGTCGACACTCGAGATATTGCGCTGCGACCGCCCGCCCTTTAACGGACGCTAATTCTGAATTCCCCCCTTGGCGATGCCGGAGACTCTTCTATCGGCCCTTCGCCGTTTCCTCAAATTGTCCGCGAGAGTTTCGATTTAAATGCTTGTTTGGAGAAATTTTTGTTTAGTGCTCGTATGCTTGACTGCGTGCGTAAAAAGGTGAACTGTAGATTTTTTTTTTTAAGAATAAATTTGTTGTATTTTTTTTACTCGGCACTGTTTTTTCCTTGCGTATTGCGTAAACTTCATCGTTATCAGTATTTTATTTAAAAAGCATGAATATGTAACGAAATATCTACTATCTACTCGTATTTTTTTTTTACAAGGTGAATCTTTTAACTGTAATTGCGTAACTACAAAAAAAATGTATCTAATTTACTGTTATAAAAATAAAGTATGATAATTACATTTTTTTTCTTACAAAAAAAAAGAAAATCTCGAACTTTGTAACAAATTAAAAAAAAAAAGAAAAAAAAAAACTAGCAAGAGATTTATTAAAAAAGTTTATTCGAATAATACCTCGTTACAACTCGTAAATCGTACCGTTCGATCAATCGCCTCTTCTTTTCATTAAGCGTCACCCTTTTTCCCGCGTCGACCGGCAGTCACGAGCGCACCCGGAACTTTCGCGCGTTCAAGTTTTACGCTCGACAGCTGCTCTCAGCCGGCGGATTTGTGCTTCTCATCGGCGAAAGGCCGCGGCGCGTCGAGAGTAGGCGACGCTGGACTCGTCACCGGCGAAAAATGTCTCCTTCGTTAGAAACGATTGGCCGAGACGCTGCTTATTGGCTGCTTAGTGCCTATTTAGAATTGGCCCCGTTCCGACTCGCGCGATTGGCCGCCTCGCGAGGGCGAGTTAACGGCGCGATATGGAGTGATATATCTATCGCTTTTTAGAGTTGGAAAGAGAGTGCCGCGTCGGTACCATCGGCCGAAAGTGCACTTAATCGAAATTCTGCAGCGGTCACCGCGATTGCCAGCAGCGAGTTTTCATTATCTGTATTATCAGCGAAATTGCATGCAGCCGGCCGTGACGCGCGTCCTGCAATCCAGAAATGCGGCGCTTTCCACGTACTTCCGCTATTGTTTCTATCTCTGCGAGCGTGCGCATGGAAAGGCTTTGCTGTACGGTTGGAAATTTGAATTTTTCTGACGCTACCATTTAAATTTTTCCTCCTTTCTTTACCCCCAAAAAAATGCAAATGAAATGTAATCCTGATATAGTGGTTGACATTGATTTTTTTTTTGAGATAAAATATATTTTAAATTTACTAAGTTGTGTATTTATTTCTTTTTTATTTATGAGTTACTTTATGTTTTTAATTTACGAATGAAACATACGGTCTTTTTAATGTACGGAATACATGAAGTAGTTGCATTGATCTACTTCAGCGATAAATAAAGCTCCGTAAAAGTCCAGTCCGTGGGATGTCAAAGGTGAAATTAGTAAAAATTTAAGCGTCACTGCCCGACAAGTGCGTATAACGTACGAAACTTTGAAATCACGCGGACAAAATGAAAGCCCTCATTTTCCGTGGCTTAATTAAAGACTCCTGGGGACGGCCCCACCGAGACCGCAATAGAAAATTAGATCGCCCCGGTTGCCGAAAAATCGCGCGCGCCAAACGACGGTATGTATCCCTAATTAGGATGCGGGCGCGAGCTTTCGAAGTGACGCGCGCTCAAAGGCGCGAGCCGCGGATCTGAAAAATTCCCGCTTCGCTTTTAATTAAGCGCACGTCGCGCGCCACGAGCTTCTAACGCCCGATATAATGGCATCGCGCTTCCTTTGGATTTTCGTAGCGCGTCGCGCTCGAGAGCCTGTAAAATTAACGGCTGCGCTCGCAGAATACGTAAGTGGAGCAACATTTTCCGAAGCGACAAAGCCTCTATTTATCAGCTGCTGCTCAAAATCGGGGCTGCGAGTAAACGACACAAAGGGGTGGTTCGGAATTTTTTGGCGAGCGAATATTGCCTCTGTACGCTAAAATATTGTTCAATTTTTTCCTTCTGCTTTATATTAATTAACCGCCCCAAAAAAAAAACGAAAAAAGAAACGGTGCGAAATATTTTCTCATCAAAAGGGAAGACCTTTGAATGAAATATAAGCGGCGCACAGCTGCATTATTGCAATCTGGCAGCTGTACTACTTCATTCAATAAAATTTCATTCGCGTCACTTTATTACGATTCATTATTTCAATTGTGCATTAGCGCGGACAAATCGCTCGGGGCCCTCGGGCCACAAGGAAAACAGCGAGTATCATTTTTCGCGAATTAAGCGCGCATGTGACTCGTCGCAGCCCGGGAACAGGGCTTGACTCGTCTTCATCAAGCTCGAAATCAGAATTAAAGCCCGGGCAAAAATAAAGCTTCTCGGAAGGCGCCGATCAATATTCCGTCTTCATTGTAAATACTCCGCTGCGATATATTCTTCTCCTCGCGAAGAAAAAGGGGGAGCGGAATGCGCGCTAATGTAATCCGGCCGCATAAAAAGCGCTCTGAATCACGGGCAATTAGCTTGAATTTTCGGGAAAAAAAATATAAAAAAAAATAAAAATAATAATCGTATAAATCTGCGGAACGAGCCGCATCCTGCCGGGCGAACAATGCGACTTCCGCGAGGATTCATTCCGCTGGCGTCGCTGCGGGGTAAACTAGGCGCGGAGGCCTCTCGAAATTTCGAATAAATTCGTAGCCGCGACCTTTTGTCGGCACGCGGGGGGCACTCTCCCGCGCGCGCGCATAACGGGAGGTTCATTTGTCAGGCGTGATTCGAATTCCGAGCAGGCCCGGGAGGCAGAAATTTGATTCGCGTCGGCCGCAGATGCAAATTTTGCACAGCTGGGGGGCGGGGGAGGGTGAGAGCGGCACTCCTCCCTTGGCTCGTCGATGCCACGTTGAGGAAGATATAGGCCCGAGACGCGGAGCGGCTGTTACGTAAGCTGCCGGCGGCGCGAGGAAGCCTCGTTACTTCGATGCATTAATTATCGGCCGTGATCAAACGACTTCCGCTTTACTTTGAAATTGTCAGTTGCTTCGAGGATCGCACGCTGATGAAAGGTTAATTGAGGTGTTGCGTTGTTTTGTACACTTTTTATTATACTTTTTTTTTTGTGGACGCGCAATCGAAATTAAAATGAATAAATTGTTCGTATTTTTTTTTAAACACCTGTTATTTATTTTATTGTGCCCGCTCTTCGCGCGTGACTACATTTTTTCTGCATTTAATAAAATTTATTACACGAAAAAGTATGTTACATCTGCGCTTGAAAATAAATTTAAATGAAAGTAAACTTTGAAAAAAAAATAGTTCGAATAAATACAAAAAGAAAATAAATAATAAATAATAAACATTTTTGAGCAGCGTGTATAAATAAACAAATTGATAAAGAGTTTTTTTTAACGATGAAACAAGCTAATTGCTTGTTTAATCGAGACAAAAGTGAATCACGGCTGGTATTACAGTACTTAACGACGGATTAAATGTCAATGCCGTGAGAAGAAGGCGATATTTTTAACTAAACTTGAAAAATTGTATTACGCATTTAGAACCTTAAGAAAACAATTCTTTCGTGTCAAGGCTTTTTTTCCATCGGTGATCCGTTAGTATGCGTAAGAACCATGCCTAAGCAGTGTATGATCTAAAAGTTTACAGTATCTTCTAGTTTACATTCTACAAATGTATTCACTCGAAGTACGTAATCGCAACTGGAATTTCAAGCGTTTTCCTAAGCTTCTTTTTGCGCAAACTGTCGATACTTCGAAACTTTTCGCACGTTTGTTTTTTTGTAAATAACGGTTTTAAATAGACTTCCAAAGTACTTTAAATACTGTAAAAAGTTGCTCGACTTTTCCTGTCGAGACGCTGTTTTTGAAATGAGCTGCAAGTATATAAGCTGGTTATATTTATTTTTTTTCTTATGCCTTTTTATCATATCAGAAGGTTCACTCTCTGAGATAAAACTATAAAAATGTCACTAATTTAAAAAAGGTAGCGCACTTATCATTGTAAAACTATATTTTATTTTTACTTTATTTTAATTTATTGTTTCACATGCACTAAAAGTAATAAAATTTTCACTGTTTCCACTTGAAAGAACCGATTTATTATCACCGTATGCAAATTGAAAGAAAGATAAATGAATCAATTGTCATCAATTACAGCACAAAGTGTTCGAATTACTTTTCAATCAGGCGTAGGATAAAATCACACAAGAACAGAGAGATTTACATTACTTTCATTCATATTTTTAGGACGGTGATATCTGAAATTAAATTTATTTTCAAAATAAATAATTTAATTACACACTTTTTTTATTTTTAGTGAAATTTATAGTGCAGAATAGCATTTTTTTTCACTAAATACAGTATGTGGCTCCGCTACCAGATTGGATAGTACTTTTTATTAGAATAATAGTAATTTCCCAAAATATTTTTCTCAATGTGGGTCATTTTAATAGGATCATTTTCTCCGTGCACAACTTTTGAATTTCAAAATAGCCATAACTGATAGCATCGTTCGCATCTGTGGAGCTGCGCATTTGTTGCCGCGGAAGCAGCCTCCACGGAAATTGAGCTAATGAGAGGATGATACAATTTGACAGGAGCTTTTTATTTATTTCTAGAAAAATTTATAGTAAAGAATACAATTTTTTTCACTAAATATCGTCTGCGGCTCCGCTCCCAAATTGGATAGTACTTTTTAATAGAATAACAGTAATTTTTCCAATACATTTCTCTCAGCGTACACTGATAGAAAAGATCCTTTGATCCGAAGCCAGTGTCTTTAATATAAAGCCGTGCGCATTTAATATAGTCCAAAGGCGTAGGTATTAGATGTAAAGAAACGGTGCATTAACTATTAAGCCATCCACAGGATTTTTGTCAGTAAAGATGATCGCGCATTAACTATTAAGAAATATTTCTTGAATGCTAATGCATACTTCTTTATTTCAAGTACCACGACAAAATTATTTTTTAAAGCCGCGAAGACTTTGGGTTAAAGTATCTTTTCTACACGGAGAGAAATGTTATAATAAAAATTACTATATTCTGTAGGAACAATGGGACATACTCGACCTATGACGATTTTTACTATAAAACATACTAAAAATTCATATGTACATAGCAAAAATTGCTATTTATATAGTAGAAATTGATATGTACATCGGAATTTTTAGTATTTTTTATAGTTGTACACTGTTCCTACGGAACATAGTAATTTTTACTATAACATTTCTTTCCGTGTATCAGTGTAGGATCAATTTAGAGGCTCATTCTCTCTGAGCATAGTTTTTGAATTTCAAAATAGCCATAACTTATAGCATCGTTCGCGTCCGTCGAGCTGCGCATTTGTTGCCGGAGCCTTAGCAGCCTCCGCGGAAATTGGGCTAATGAGAGAATGATACAATTTTGACAGGGGCGCTGCACTCGTTCGTTAGCTCGAGCGCGGGGCATCGCTCCGTAGACGCATTACCCGGCTATTTTAGTGATGTAGCCGCCGTTCGTGCTCGGCTACGCCGTCATCGCTAGACATAGTCGCTCGGTCTCGCCTTTTAAAATTATATTCGCACTCGCCGCGGCTGAAATCGACGGCGCGGCTGCCCTCCCTCAAGAGCCTAGGCACCTCATGCATTTATGCAGCGCCGCTTCACGGGGCTTGGACCTGAAGTGGGTCAGGAGCGTAAGGATTTTATGGCTTCTCTTTGTGCCACTGCGGCCTTTAAGGGGCACTGCCCGCGCGCACCTACCGCTTGTTTAAACAACCGGCAAGGCAACTTTTTTTTTTTATTTTCGCATATACGCCGGGAGTATTGGAATCGCGCGGCTGGCTATTTTACGTCGCGTTTCCGGCGAGAGTATTGTGCCGTCGCACCTCCCCCCGATAGCCTTTTTTGTAAATGTGGCTGCCGCTTCGGGCGAACGTAACAATTTGAAAAGTCGGGGAAAAATTATACACGCCGGGGGCCTTGATTGTTCCGGGGCGTTTATTAAATTCGCCGACGTTAAAGCCCGGCGCGTATTATTCGGCCGAAATAAATGCGAAGAGGGAGGGACACCTTCGTGAATTTTTTTTTTTTCGGGTGGGAGGAAAATTATGCAAACGACGGGGGCGAGAGAGAAAAATCGAAGCCGCGGCCTAGATATTATTATTGTTTTTCCAGCCTCGCTCCCTGGCGGACCGAGACTTCGTGGCCAGGGACGATAAGCACACGATTTATTTCCTCGACCGCTGTGCGCGACTATTCTCTGTCTTTTTCTGTCTCACTCTCTCTCTCTCTACGCTTTTCCGCCGTCTTTTTTCGCCCCTTTTCTCGCCATCGGTTCCCCCTCGTTTCTCTCGTTCCTTTTCTCCATTTCCCTCCGCTTCCCGGGCCGCGCAGGCACATCCGGGGGCGGCCACCGTCGCGCCCGGGCTGAAAGGGATGATTTCCAGACTGCAGGGAGTTTCCGCGTCGAAGCAGTTGTTTGCTTGTAATCGAATTTTAAACTTCATTTTACGTTCTCCCTTGACTAGTCCGGCTATTTGCAGTTGCATTATGTGCAACTTTTTTTTGCTACTCGATGTTCAATTTCAAGTCGGGTGATTTCGATGCAATGAATTGCCAATTATCGTATAGAACAATCGGAATTTACTTGCATAGAATTTTCTCGTAAAAATTTACGACGCTTCAGAACTACTATTGTAAAAATTATAAAGCCTATTCGTCAACGTTTTAAAGTTCAGGTAAAAATTACAGTGACTTTTATTATTTATAATCGGTATTGTATTTGTAATATTAATTGTACTTTTATTAATCGTAATTACAAAACTTTTCAATAGCTATAATATCATTATATTACAATTCCAGCATTTTCACACAACTTTTATGGGAAAATTGAATTTTTTCATTGCATAGGTTACTCAGTGCCCTTCCTTATAATAGATATACCTTGTTCAAAACTTCTCCGTACGTTTCTATTAAAGAAGTCAGTTAAGGACTTCAAAAACGTACTTTATCTGTGTTTAAACAGCTTTGTCGACCGCTTGCAGAAAATCGCATTTAAAGTCGGATGAAAATTGCAACAACTTCAATCAGCTCGCGAGCAACGTAGAATTACCTGTTTCCAAATACACGGACGTCCGTTGTGTCTATGAGCCTCGGAGCCGAGATTCAGCCTCTCATATTTTCGCCCAGGCGGCATTTGGCGAGGGAGCTTTACGCGAAAAACAAAGCACCGCAGGGACCAGAAAGCCAGAAGTGACACTCGCGCGTCGCTGCTGTCGGCGAAACGCGCGTGTGTACACCCGAGCTCGAAAACGCCGACGACGCCGGGAAATCCCGAGTGTCGCCGTGGAAGTCGCATTGCCGTGCGCACGGGGCCACGAAATATTTCTTTTTTTTTTTTTTGAAAAAAGTAAACTGCGCCCGCGATCAAAGGCTCCTCTTCCGGCTTTCCAATTCTACATCTTGCGTCTATGTGGCGGATGCATCGATATTTATCGAGAAAAAAAGTTTTCTCGGCCATTAGAATAAGTAAAGAAAATAGAGTGGCTTCTCTCTTATTGTTGATCTACGTTTAAGGGTTTTTTTTTCTTTTCACAATGTAATTATTTAAAAGTACTCCTGTACTTCTCCTGAAGAGGTCGATTCAATTTTTATTTACTGGACGCGTAACAACGTGGCGTATAACGGTTCAGCGTTGCGCTGGGATTGTGCGCGAATTAAACGAAGCAAATCGCCGCTAATGAGATGAAAATCATGTCAAGTGGGAAATAATGGGGAGCGCGGGTCGTCCAAAGTTATCATTTGTGACTCGCGCGTCAATTCCCACGTCAGGAGCGGCTGGCTCTTCAATTTACGTCGGGGATCGGGCATCGTGCGGCGACGTTTTATCGGGATCGCAACAATCGCATTGATAAGCCTTATGGGCGTTATCTTCGATGTTACCGACAACTTTTACCTTCACTCATTTTCTAGTTTCTTTTTCTTAGATATTGCAGATTACAAGTTCCGAAAGCTACGGACGCACTTTAATTTCTTGTTTAATAATTCAGAGGCTCTGTGAAGCTTTGTTAATTCTCTTGATCAATTCATTCTTTTTTTGAGGGTGACGATCGAATATCGATAACTTTTTTTTAACGTAACATCTCGTTAAATTGTTTACGACAAGAAAAAGAGATAAGATTTATTTATTTGTCTATTTTTATTTGTCAAAAAGCACGTTCTCTGTATCTCCCTTTTAATTCTTTTTTATTTTAATTTAAATTTGACACACTTTTATAAAATCAATTACAAAATAATTGAAACTATAGAGTCTAATAAATTAATTAACTGTTAAGTATTATGTACACTGAGAGAAAAAACTTGATAAAAATTACTATTGTGATTAGGAAAAGAGTGACAGTCTTGACGAGCGAGAAATTTTAGTATATGAAAAGTAGCAATTTGTAATACTCAAAATAGCAATTTTTATTATTGAAATAGTAATTTTATAATTTTCGTACTAAAAGTTACTATTTTTCATAATAAAATTTCTCGCTTGTCAAGACTCTCTTTTCTTAACCACAATAGCAATTTTTATTATGTTTTTTCTCTCAGTGTACCAGTCTATGTACAGATAACATGCGCTTATCTCTATAAAAGTTACTTATGTAATTATTTTCTCGTTAAATAAATAATTTTCTTCGGTTATTAAAGTTGAAATGTCAACGCACCTTAATAAAATATTAAATTCTGGTGTCATTTAACAGGAAATCTATGCACTGACAGCCCGTCATGGTTTTGAAAAAAGAAGATTTGCTACATTCCGCTAAAAATACTTGTAAAAAAATTCTCTGCTCTCGGCAGAACTGAAATCGTTAGAATAACGGTGCAAAATTCGCTGGGAAAAGGGACATAAAAAAAAAAGTATGAACGAACAAAAGAATCTATAACGTTCGCGTGCCGCGCAGGTAGACGGCGCGTATCTAAGGTAGCATCTAACACGTAGACGATATAATTGCGAGTGCGTCGCGCGCGTTACCGTGCACCTGACCTTGACTGCGTAATTCACCTCGAGGCCGGGCTCGCTTTGCAGGCGACTCCTCATCTCGCTCGTCGCGCTCTTTTTCGCGCTCTCGCGTCTACGTTTCGCGCGTTAGTTTCCCCGGCGCGGCCCCCGCCATTTGTCAAGTTCGCGCTAACGAGTCAACCGGCTCCTACAATAGTGCCCCGCTTCCGCGGGGAAAAACCAGTTTTCGCGGGCGCGATCGCCTCTTTCAGCACTCCACTCATCTCTCGCTCTCCTCAGGCCGCCGCGCGGCCCGTTCATATAAATTAATAGCGTAATAAAGAAAATTGCGACGACCTACTGCGTCCCGGGTTCCCTTTTTTTTTTATCTAGACACTATTAAAAAAAAAAAAAAAAAAAAAAAATTCACCGGAGAGCGAAGTACCGCGAGTAGTCATTAAGACGCCTCTTCTTACTCGCGCAAAAAGCGTCGTGTCGCGGAGTGCGCTGTACATCCGGGTCACTCGACGTCTTCCCGCGATCCCCCTAACTATGCCGCTTGAACGGAACAATTCGCGCCTTTACGAGGGATTTAACTGGCGGCGAGGATGACGAGCCGCGGAGGTGAAAAAGGCGACACGTGCAGCGTCCACTCGGGTGCATCAACCCGAAGGGAGGACGAAACCGCAGGAATGCCGCTGCCACGGCGTCGTAGTCATCGCCGTTATTATACCCGGCTTCGCGAGCGTAACCCTCCTCCTCGACTCCCAGGATGTCTTCCAGGCGAGCGGCGATCCAAGCCGACCTTAAAATTTCGATCGCTTGACGCGACGATTTAATGAAAGCGGATTTCTTTTCGAGCCCACGGAGCTCCCTCCCTCAGGGCGCGATTGTTTCTGCCAAGTCGGTCGGCGAGCGGCGACGGAAACGAGCGAGAACGACAATAATTGACAATTAATCCGAATCAAGCAGCTTGCGGCGGTGCTCACATTGTTATCACCGATGCCTTTCATACGCAGCGCTCGATCGGAGCAAATCTAGTTAATGACATTGGCGTGCGGCTATTGTTTCTTGAAATCCGCTCGTTGTTATTTTTTTTTTTTCATTTTTTTTTACCTCATTAACGTCGGGCCTTATCCGCGAAAATTGAACAAACAGTCGGATTGCAATTGAATAACCGTCGGAGTGGGTTTGCTTTAGTTGAGTTTTAAATTGCTCGGTCGAATTGAGGGATAAGTAAAACGATTCTCGAAATAGTACAGCGCGGGCTGATTGGACCGGATGTCGCCGTAGATTTAAATCTTCCTGGAGTAGTCTGTTACTGGGCGGGTATCGAAAAACGTCATTAAATTAATTGGATTCGGAGCGGTCGTAACTGGCTATTGCTGCGATGTGAGAAAGTCCGCGCGACTTAATTCTCGTCGTAATTATAAACACGAACGTCGGTGGCTGCTTTTATTTACCCGCCCTGAAGAGCGATAAAGCACGATGCGTCCGTATTTAATTGAATCAGCAGCCTGGGCTGCGTAACAAGTCGCCCGCCGGACAAAGTTTCTAGTCGCACCGCCGAATGCAAACAGACTCTCATTCACGCCCTTATCTGCCGCGCGACTCTTGCGGAAACTACCTTCAAGTTGCATGAATACATATATATGCATTGCGCTCTCCTTGCGAAATTGATGAATAAACCGCAACGCCGAGCGTCTCATTTGCATTTCGCGCGATTAAGTCGAGGAGTTGAATTTTCGAGGAGATGACGCCTCTTTTTTTTTTTTTTAAATCTGGAAGAGACGAGGAGTTAACGGGTAGGAGGCGGCGCATTAGCGAGATCGAGCAGCCGGAATCGTCCTCGTCTTTGCTCAAAGCTCCATTGTGTCGCGGAAAAGCTCGCGAGCGGCTCCCTTGCAAGTCCTCTCTTCTCGCTCACTTTCATCCGACGCTCTTCTCGGCTTCTTCTTCCTCTTCTTTTTTTTTTTCGGGCCATCGAGACTGCGCTCGCGGAAAAGCGAGCCCGAGCCGCGGTGGGAACGACGAGCGCGTGATAAATTGCGAGCGTGAAAGAGCCTCGTTGTGCGGCTGACTCTTAACCGGGATTAGCGGGAATGAGTCTGAAACGCGATAGCCGCGACGACGGCGTGGTTCAATGGCGAGGCGGGGCATCGATCAGCTTGTAAATTCACGCTGAAAATGTCCCCCCTGTGTGTAACGTCCGGGGAAGCGCGCGCTGCTTCCTTTCATCTTTCTTCGTCGCTGCAGCTTCCTTCCTCCTCCTTCATTTTTTTTTTTATTTTATTAGGTTTTTCATGCACTTTTATAGTGTTGTAAAGTTTCTTAAGTTAGCGCGAGGGTATATAACTTATCTTAGTCACGGATGAAACTTTTTTATTGCATTCGTATAAGCGCAAGAATGGCTAACTAAAGAACAATTTCTGGCTTTATACCGTTACTTCAAATGTATATAAAAATTTTTAATGTCCCGACATAAGTTGTAATTACGCGTCCACCTTTAAAATCGTTTATTTAAACAATTTAATTACTTTCGTTGATGACCTACTGCTTAATTTTTCAAAATGTTTCAAGGTACTCTGCTTTTTCACATGCGAATATTGATCCCAGCGACGATTCAAGGAAACTCGACTAAAAAAAAAAAAGAGTCGGCTTGATTAAAAAAGCATTGGAGGACTTTTTTTTTTATCACGGCGAGAATGTCTTAAAATCCAAAAAAAATTGCCTTTTTGGCGCAGCATCCGGCCTTCTCGCTTTTATTAATAACAAAGTCATTCCCTCTCGGGAAAGCGGGCAAAAAGCCGAACGAAAATAGAGAGATGTGTCGAGAAAGCTCTATGCGAATATATCATAAAAGCGTATAACAGAATAGCCCCGAGGCGCTGGGCTCGCGTCAGTCTCCTCGGCCACGCTTCCACTTTATCACCTCTTTTCGTTTTCTTTTCCCGGTACCAACTCCCCCCCTCCACTTTTTTTTTCTTTTTTTTTTTCATTTTTCACAATCCACCCAGCAGAGCTCTCCGTACCCTATATCCATTCATACCCAGCGATTTTACAGTCCCCTCCGCTCACTGCGATGTTAATAGCCGATTCTAATTTACATTCGTCGCCTTTAATCCGCGATTCAATTAGCGGCCGAGTGACCCGAATGCGTCTATTCTCCGTCGACCCTGAACAATTAAGATCGGCCCGACAAACAAGAGGCAGCGCGCGTTAATTAATGTTTTCCCGCGACTCGCCGATGGAAATCGCCGGCGCACAGGCACGTGGTTTATATCTGCCCCGTCCGGAGTAGGCTTAGCAGTCGCCGACGTATCGATTCGTCTACCTCCGTCGCGCAGTCCGGCGCCGAGCCCAAGCCGATCGATGGGAAATCGCGCGCGCGGCCTCGCCGCAGCTTAAGCCAAGATGAAAGAGGCAGGAGCCGAGGTACGCGCCGCGGCTCGTAATTTCGCAATTATGCACTCGGACGAACGAGACGGTCAATGACGCGCGGCCGACGACGTCTGCCGGTGTCGGGGACCGCGGAAACCGCTTGACCGGCACGCTTTTAGCGGCCGCTCACTGCGGATCGAAGCGGCATACCTCCTCTGAAGATTTCCATCCGTCAAATTTTCATGCAGCGTTTTAAAAAGTTTCGGGGAGGTGTTATTTTTGGTATTGCGTAAGCTGCGCTTTATTGAGCTTTCGATGAAAGTACGAAAATTTATAAGATAAACTCGGGAATGCGGGGCTTGATCGGGGCGACCGTACGTAGGATGCATATTTCGTCTGTTTGTGAAACTATGCGTGCGCTTCGCGTATATATAGTTTACGTACTTGCTGAGGTAATCACACGCCTCTGGGTACACACGTGTATCAGATTATTTCAGGAATATAACGAAGTTTGCCAATATTTATCTTACAACGGGCCCTGCAGCTTTTTTCGTATTCAAAAAGCGATCATCGTAAATTCTAAAGAAAGATTAAATTAAAAAAAAAAAATTGATAACAAAAAGAGCAGACCTCTTTGTTGTGTCACTGTTATACAGCGCTGCAGATAAGATAAAGATTCGCGCATGTGAAAAAACGCCAGAGCCCGATATCCCTCGGTTGTTTATAAATAAAGAGACCGTTTTCCAGCTTTTATAATGGTAAAATTTTATATTCCATCGTTTAGACGGCATTAAAAAAAAAAAAAAAAGCAGTGGCTCGCGCGAATCCATTGTGCACCGCTCAATAGAACCCGCTCGGACAAAAGGTCAGCCAAAAAATATGTTCGATAATGGATGTGCAAGGGGGTCAGCACACCGTGTGCGCGGTTATCGATTCATAGACCGCGCGCGTCTACAGGGGTCCCCCCGATTGCACAACTTTTGCGCGCAAAAAAATAAATAAAAAAAAAAAATTAAAACAGCTGTGCGCGATTCATAAACAGTCGTCTCGTGCACTCGGCGAGAACCGCAAATCAAATTACGTCGGGGGGAGCAGACCGCAGCCCGATCGCGCCCGTCAAAGTCAGCGGGGGCGCATTAAGAGCTCTAGCCGACTATCCGCGTCACACTCGGGGCCGCGCACGCCGATTATAGGTGCACGGCGCGGGTAACGGGCCGCTCGTTCGGAGGCACGAGCGATGAATTTCTAATCCCGGCAGAAATTAGCACGCTGTCGGGTTTTTTTTTTTTTTTTTTTGTGGGTCGGTGCAACGCGGAGTTGAGCCACGCGCCGGAAAGCGACACCTGCGGATATACCTGTCGATCAATCCTCCGAAACGGTACACCTCGCGATCTCGCGCCGTTGCTTCTCTGTTGAGTGTCGAGTCGAATCTATTCGCCACGCGGACACGTAATTGCGATGGTTAAATATATATGTGGCGTTGGAATTTTTTATTTCAAGGTTCGTGTGTATTTTTTTTTTTATTTATTATCTCCTTGATATTTTTTTGTAACCATGATTTATTACGAATTGATTGGATTAAAATTTACTGAGTGGGTTAATGACGTTTCGAAATTCATTTTCGAGGTTCGAAGGAGAAATCAAGCATGCAGTTCTTATCTTTATAGATTAGTTTAATAAATAATAAGTGTATTAATAATTGACACACTTGCGGGTTTTAAAAATTCATGATTAATAATGTTTAATAAATCAATGTTTCCTTATATTCCACCACGCGTATCGTATTAAGTGTAATAGAATTCACGTGTAGTTTATTTTAATCTATCCAGTTCATCTTATACGCTTGCAAATAAGTGAAGTATAAAAAAAATATGAAGGAAAAACAAATTAATAATTCGATAAGTGTTTCGAGCTTTTTTAGCCTCTTCCGAAAGTAAGCGAACGCGCATTGCCGTGATAAGGCGATTTGACTGTGCCGCGTGTGTCAAGGCCGAGGTGACGTTTTTTTCTCTTCCTCGGATCCACTTCGCTGGCTGCATAATATATCAGTGTTTTTCTGCTCTGCGACTCTGTTTTGTGCACCGAGTTTTTTCGACAGTCTCGAGATGATCATCAAATTTTAATACACAAATTTATTCATGTAAAGAACCTTGTGACTCCGCGGCTGATCGATCTTCGGAAGCTTAACCGGCTTCTCAATTTTCAGGCGAATTAAGCTGCGCGCCGAAGGTGCGAAAGCTTGCGCGGAGCTTTCAGGGGGGCCGCGGCATTTAAATTTAGGCGGCGAGTCTTTTGTGAGGCTCAGCCGGAGATCGCGGTATTACGATATCCCGGCGTCTTTACGAGCGTAATGCGCGTCAGCGACTTTCCTTATCACCGCGCAGCCATTTAAATACGCAGACGCCTCGCGAATATATTACAGAGCTCGCGTCAACAATGGAGCCGACCACATATCGACGTTGCATCAAAATTTAAATTAGTCTGTCGTAACATCCCCACGTGCAGAGTGCAGCACGCGATGTAACGACCGAATAAAAAAATGTATCTCCGTCCACATAAAAAATATGACTCATTGAAAAACATCTAAACACTAAGTTATACAATCGAACACTAGAGCTTGCTTGAGGTTACGTTTCGCGGCGTTTCGGAACTCACACACAGTCGGTTATTTACGTAACCGTCTATTATTAAAAAAAAAAATTCCCTAAAAGAAGCAGCGCCAATTTACGCTCCACCGCCGAGTCCTATCTATAAAGTTGATGAATTAGTGAGAAAATACTGCAGCAGTGAATTGCAATCAACGTCTTTTACAAATTCGCTGCACAGTGTTTTCTAAAGCAGTAGCATGTTTTTCATATAACTTCAAACTTAAGAGAGTACACTGAGAGAAAAATTTGCTAATTTTAAGCAAACATTTATTTCAATAGTACTTACACAAAATATTTTATTGAGTGAAAAAATTATTTTTTTGAAACTGCTAAATTTATTTAGAAACAAATTCATTTAACTTTAACGAAATCATTACTTGAAATATTTAACACATCTAACAGACTAAATATTATTGAAGTAAATCATTTCCTTAAAATTAACAATTTTTTTTTTAAGTGTACACTGCCGGCATAAATTTGGAAAACATTTCGGTTGGATTTCGAAACATGTAGCGTTTCGAAACGTTTGGCCGGCAGTGTATAAGCACCCCCTGAACAAGGGAAAAAAATGAAAAATTATAATTTTCAAAAATTGCAATGTAGAGGAAAATGAATACGAGTTCTCACCCTCGAGATGCGAAGAGGCTGGTGCTGGTCGCAGCCGCCGTGCATGCGGAAGCCCCAGGGCGAGCCGCCCACCAGAGTGACCTCCCTCGCGCTCATCTCTGATCCCCGGGGTGCTCGACACTCTCGAACACTGATGTCACACGGCACACGCGGGCCTCGGCATAACCACCCGACGACGGAGAAGCTTGGACCGCGCGACGCAGGAGCTCCCGCACTGGCTCGCGGCTCGCGCCACACTAGGCGGCCGCGACTCCCCCGCCACACTGGCGCGCGCCGCCTTCTCCTTTGACGCGCGCGCAATATCGCCCGCGTGCGCGTGTCTATACGCCCGCACCTGCGCGCGACTGCGAGAGCCGGCGCCCGCGATCAGCTGATCGCCCGCCGGACGTCTCCGTCCCGGGGCGCCCCGAGGCGGATGCTGCTGCTGCGTCTGAAAGCAGAGGTGTTGCTTCAATTGAGAGCCTGTCGACGGGCTTCGATTGATAGCCGCCGGATTAATTTTTTTTTTTTTGTACATCGCGCAGTGAGGAAAATGTTTAGTCTTAGTAGGCAAATCCACTTAAGCGTTATCTACACGGAAAAAAAGTTTGTTAATTTTAAGGAAATGATTTACTTCAACAGTATTTAGTAAATAATTCTTTGAATCAGGTAATGAATTTATTTGTTTCTATATAAATTTAGTAGCTCCAAAAAAATAATTTTTTGGCTCAATAAAATATTTAATTAAGTGCTATTGAAATAAATGATTGCTTAAAATTAACAAATTTTTCTCTCAGTGTACTTCATGATTATATTACAAAGCAGCGAGATAAAAATATTAAGAATTATCGATAAAAATCTATTCGCACAAAACAAGCCGATGAATGTTAAACAAATATTTGTATGGGAATTAATTACGTTTCATTATACATACTTGGCTAGTGAATCCAAAGCTAGAAATATGTAGAGCCATCAGTGATAAAAAAAAATTATATAATGGCAATGAAAATATGTAACTCACTATCAACAGAGTTAAAGTGTTTAAGAGGAAAAAGTAGTAAAAAGATTATAAAAATAAACTTGAAACGTGGATAAAGAATAATAATGGCTGTTAAAATTACAGTAGGTTACCAGAGACAGAATATTAAGAATAAACAAGAAATATAAATTGTTAAGTCTTTAAAATTGTTTTACTGTTTAACGAATATCTAGCTTTGTTGTATAAAAAAAATATCTTTGCTCTTGGGACTCTTAGTTTTAAGTTAGTTGCAAGTTTTGTTTGTGCCAGCCTATGTGCAGGTAACTATGTTACCTCTATAGGATTTTACATATGTAAACTTTTTATCTAGTCAATAAATAAATAAATAAATAATTTTAAAATGTACTTATTAAATTGAAGAATACTTCTGCTTCAGTATAATTCTCAATAAGTTTACTAGAAGTATAGAATTCTCTTAATTTTATCATAGATATGTCAATTCTTAGTGTTTTTCTGCTTATTAAAAACTTTTTTATTTATTCAAATGTTTTTACTTTTTATGATATTAAATGAATATTAACATTTAATGAATCACTTTAAAATTGATCACGGAGTCTATGTATTGGAAAGCGATAATCTACTTATTTGAAGAAGTTTTAGCAAATGAATCGTAAATGATTGTCCGCTTATGCACGGCATAAATAAGTTTGGCTCTATAGTAAGTAGATTTTCCAGTGTTATTCAATGAATTCTTCTACCAGTTAGATTAAATTTTTGTGAGTGTGCTTTGTCGATTGTGCAAGCGATCATTAACGCGAGATTTTCGGGAGATAAGAAGATCAAACAGGTGTTACGTGCTCGTGCCTTTGTGTGGCAGTTCTTTTCATTCTACAAATGAAGGATGAGGCTGATGGTTTGTGTAAATAGACTTGTCTGCTTTTTTTTGAGCTTGTAAATTATTTGATAGGTCTGTAAGTTCTCGTTAAGAATTAAATAAAAAAATCTGTTTGGGAGCGAGCGATGTGAAACTTTTAATATACAAGACGTTTCGACACGAAAAGTTTGTTAGGGAGATACTGGAGAAATCTTATCGCTGGATTCAGTCAGCCTTGTCACGATGCATTCGACTTGCTAACGTAAAAACTTATCATAATTCATGCTTAACAAAAAATAAAACGTTACTTACAAAAAAAGTTACTATACGGTATCTACAATGCTCCATTTTATTTAAAAATTCTAAAAAAACAAGTTTCATTTAACACAGCTAATATACCAAAGTTCGAGTGAGCATGCATTTTTAAGCACACAAACCTCTAAATTCTGTAAAAGTTAATTAAGCAGAGGAAAAAAAAATGTCGCTGTGAATTACAAAGTGTGCGAGTTTCCCGATGCCAGAGCGGATGTTTTGTGTAGAAAACGATGACGATTTTTCTCGCAATCCTCCTTTTGACGCTGGGCTAATTAAAACTTCAAGACGACAACTCGCAATTACCGCACTATCTTGCTCCCGTCTTCATAATGGAAGTCGGACATCACGTAAAACAGAGGCTTTTCGAAAAGCTTGCACGCGCAAGCTGAACGCCCGAGGACGTCACAATTGTGCAAACTTACTTTAATTCATTAATTAACAAACTTGCCTCTATCGTGTCATCTGCCCCTCAGACAGTCTTGCGGAGACTGCACGCGTTTGCTCTTTGAAGATGTTCCCTCGTAGCGTACCAATGGAGAGTTTATACAATTAAATTTCACCGCGAGCCAATCGTACAAAGCGGTTTAGAAAATTAAATGAGATGGTCGTTGCCTAATGCCTTTTATTACGCATATCGAATCCTCGGGCGCCCATTAAATCACGAGCTTGTGTGATTTTATTTAGAGGTGAGAGGTAGTGCGTATACTTCTCAAGGTTCGGCATTGAATAAACGGAAATATGGCTGTGCGAATCCGAATGGATTTTATAAGAGATTCAGGCTCTTTTTTGTCGCTCTTTTTATCGGATTTCCTCACTTCTATAACGAGAAGCAAACGAAAGTGAAGGACTCTTCATTTTTGTATCATTACAAATGGGCAGCGTTTCATTTGAATTTAATTGTCGTAAATCTCAAGCCCGCGGATAATCCTCCAGGGTATGAATTAACGACTTGTTTTTAATAATCGCAAAATAATTTTTCAAAAAATATTCAACATTCTAAAAAGGAATAAATAATCAGTTCCGCGAAAGATTACAGCCTGCACAGCCTCTTAGCTAACATCGATCTTTCTATTTGCGCCACACGGCACTACAGTTTATCACAGACTAAATGAAATTAATGCTGCAGGAAGTTAACAAAAAGAGACGTTAAGCGATTGTACTTATAATTGAAACGACTGCGAGGCGGCCACAAATCAAGCCTCACTCGCAGGGCAATTACTAAAACATACAAACCGCGCCGACCACATCGCCGGCCGATCTCCTTTCCTCGTTTCACTCGCTTGGCCTGGGCGAGTAGGTGCATTGGTCGCGCGTCATCGGCGACTCGAGTAACCGAGCCGCACTGTCAAGTTCGTTAAAAGGTGACGGGAAAACCGGATGGTCTAGTTCGCGCGCTCGATTTCGCTTCGCCCGCGTATACGTCGGAGTCTCGGTGCACTCCGCGTTACGCGAGCGACGCGCTGCGGCAGCCTTTGCCTGGCCATTTTTGAGCCTCGTCGGGCAAGAAGGCGCCGAGGGCCGGAGGAAAAAATTCTATCCGGCTGTGTCCAGCGGTGATTTCATTCCGGTGCAAAAGGAACGGAAAGACAAGAAGCTGCGGTTTTATTTTTGAAGTGGGTTAATGCAAGTCATTCGTTTTATTTGCAGCTTTCAATTTAGATAACTTTTCCAGATACTAATGTTATTTAGATCCCGCGTTATTGAATGAGATTGCACTCGCTGGGTGTGAAAGACCCAGACAGCCAGGATTTATTTGGAGATTTTTTTTTTTTTTTTTAATTGACTAGGCAATTTACGCTTGACTGACTCGTCTGCTTCCACCGGTAGCGGTTGCATGCACCTATGCGGAACAGGACAAGTGTGCATCGGTGATCGATTGATTGATGAAATGAACAGAGAAACGTTTTCTGTTTATAAAACTCACGGATATTTATTATCTTGTGAAAACAGTTTTCCATCCTTTTAATATTATTATACACCAGAATGTATTATTTAATACTTTATTGCTTTCTCGCGAAGAAATGAACTTTTTTTCGAAAAAAAATCTTAGTACTTATTATTGGTAATTATTAACGATTCTACATGGTATATGAACTTTTAATTTCGTTAATGATATTTCCACACAAATTATGAGATACAATTTAACATTAGATGACTTTGTATTGTATTGCATGTATTATTAATAATAATTAATAAAATTAGAAATATTATAAAGTGTAGTACAAGCGACAGAATGTTTATGACAAGCGCTCATCGTTAAAAACACTGCTAAATAAATTTTCACATAAAGCTCGACATGACATGTATAAAAGCGCTATTACATAAATATATTAAAAATAAATAATTAAATAAATACAGAGCTCAGCTGTAGTTACACGTACGAGTGTGTGCTGCCTGCAGTGCGGCGTCGTCGTCGTTAATCGCCGGGACGTCTCCCATTGTCACACAAGGCGTCTCCGTGTTTCTCGGCCACGAAGATCCGCGCTTATCAACGACCTCCGCGATTAGCCGGGGAATGTCGCGGGGGTGCCGGCATATTGCCTCCGGCTTATTTAGCACAATGGAACCCGATGCGTGCCGACT
This sequence comes from Sycophila sp. Sp_5, assembly GCA_018906775.1. NCBI lineage: Eukaryota > Metazoa > Arthropoda > Insecta > Hymenoptera > Eurytomidae > Sycophila > Sycophila sp. Sp_5. Next base: position 4,903,799 of record JACCID010000004.1, read on the forward strand.
TGCTGTGCGTGCTCAGTCGCCCGGCGTCGAGCGGCAGACATAACAACATTGCGGGAGATGCGTGCCTCTGTGATCGCGCACGCGCCGCAAGCTGCAGCTTTTCTTTGCAAGCTCGCGGGATATGCGCGAAAGCTTCTCACGCGAAGGACGATTATCGGTACAGACGGTCGCAATATCGTCGAAAAGGTATGTGGATTGCTCATTTTGCATCAACTGCTGATAAAGGAGATCGTAGAAGATAAAATTTCTGATGCCATGGTTACAAATTTATCTGTTTAAATGTTTAAATATTTCAGTATGATTAACGGCACGTTGTTAAATTTTGTCTCATTTTTATTGCGTAGGTTTTATTAAACATTTAATTGATCAGCAAAGGGTTTAATAGAATGGATAAAGTAGTTCTTCGAATCAGAATAGATGGCACTAATATAGTTCTGGATACCGAGAAATTTAAACCATTTGCGAAAAAATTGCAAATAGTAATGAAATTGTAAGTGCTAATATGCAAGATTTAGTTAATAATGTTAATGTTATACTATTTGCAATAACTTTCAATAAATGGATTTTATGAATTTCTGATGATATTAATTGCTATTAATTATAATAAAGTTATAAAATTATAAGTATCTATTAAATTATTGGATACTATTTTAAACCTGTAAGGAATATGTATAGGAATTCTATGATTTGGAATGTTAGGACATATAATATAAATTATAAAGAGATTTGTTTATTATTTTTTTTATTTATTTATTTACAAAATATTTTCAATACACACAATAGTAAAATAATACATTTTCACACGTTTTATAATCGTTATCCTATCCTACATCTGCTTTTGTATTTTTAAAAGCGACTTACACTTAACGCTCTATATGGAAAGTATATAAAGAAACGTAGTTTTCCGTAAAACGGTAAGGCACCTTGGTGAAACCAAAGATTGACAGTGTCATAGTGAAATTGACAATGTTTCAAACTTAATCGCAAAAAATTTACAAACATAACCACTCGCACCAAGGCAAAACTTTTATTTCAATAGAAAATGTAATTTCATTTTTGAAAGATCATTAAAATGGTTCACATTGTTAATTTAGAATACAACAATAATTTTGAGAATTTTGCCTTGATTTACAATCATAATAGTACACAAATTAACCAAAACAATTTTTGAGGTAAACATGGTTTTTTTTTATATGCAACAATGCATATACCAACAATTATGTTTTCATAATGTAATTCAACAATCAGTTCAAAACTGTAAAGAAAATTTTTTAACAGATCAGTTAACAAATTTAACAGCGTAAAGTTGGTTTTTGTAATCATCAAATCATAATTTTGATTGGATAACAACTTTTAAACACAATTTTTGATCATATCTCAGAATAGCTCTGTATTAACTGATTTTCAATTAACAATGAAAAAACAAAATGTTAATTTTTAGCATTTTTCAAACTTAATTTAACGGAATAATTGTGCATAACAGTATTATTAACGAAACAGTTGCTTTTTTAATCAGTACATTAATTAATGTATTCAAATGTTTAACAGTGCCTAAATATAGCTTAACAGACAAATTTAACCTGAACTTCTTAGAAATTCATTCAGAAACAAGAAAAGAAGACAAACTTAATATTCGAAAGTGAATTCATAATTTTTCGCCAAAAACATTAAACAAAAATTCAATCAAAAAATGGTTAACGTTAGCTAAACTTATAAAAACTGAAAACGTAATAGATAAGCGTATCAAACACATTTCGGAGCGGCACCAGTTGAAACAGTAAAAAATTAACGAAAAACCAAATATTAAACAAAAAATCAATAAGAACAATAACTTTCTAGAAATTCAAACGTAACTTCAATGTAATAAAAAATAAAAAATGCAGATTTTGAACGATAAATCAAAGATGAACAATAACAGCTTTTAACTGACTGCATTATAACATGTAACACATATTTAAGCAGTCTCACAGAAAAATCAACGAGTGGAAAGCAAGTAACATTTCAGCGATTAACGAACAATTATTAACAGTAACATTAAGAAATATTTGGTAAAACAAAAAAGACCAAATGATTTTTCAAACAAAAATATTGAATGTTAACAAGAAAATCCAAACTTAATCGTTTTATAAAACAATAAAACAGAACAGATTACGACAAACTTAATGGAAACAAAATCAATAAACAAACGTGGTATTAATTTTAATACAACAATTCGAATATCTATTTTTAACAAAACAAGAAATGGTCAAACTTAATCATTCATATAACAAAAATGTAAACAAAATAATTGAAATGTGATGTAAAAAACTAAAAAAAAAATAAAAATCAAACTTAAAAAATAAAAAATAATAAAGAAAATTTAAATCAATGAAAAATAAAATAAAGAAAAAATAAGATGCAAAATAAAAATAATAAAACAAATAAAATTAAAATAAAATTAAGCAAAAAATAATAATAAGGTAAATAAATCAGTTAACTTTGTTTCTAGTCAAACTTTCCATAAATCGCGTTTTAAGTATAAGTCTTATTCTAAAAGTTAATGGCTCTTCCTAAGCTAATTCTTTTTTTTTTTTTAAATGTACCTTAGTATTAAGACAATCTATTTGATACCTTAGATAAGCTACATGAACAAGATAATTTGTTTCGATTCATAAAAGCAATACTCACTACACTATCAAAATTGGAAAACAATGGATTATAATCGAATATTTTAAATTTATTCGAAAGAAAACGACGGAACATAAAAAACCTCAAAGAAAAAGTGATCAAGATTAGATAAGTGTGCACTAACCTAACTTTAAACCTAAACACACGAAAACCCTAGATAAATTCTAAAATTATTTCTGAAATACACACGAATATGTAAAAAAGCAAAATTATAAGTGACACAAGAAAGACAATTAATATAAATTAATTATATCAATAGTCTAATTTTAGATCTATTTAGATCTACAAGAAAATCTAAGACCCTACAATTAAAAATGGATTGCATAAAAATGCAGAACCTATTACTATTCACCAGTATTTTCATCCACTAAATGCGAATATCAAATCGCAATGAGAAAGAATAAAACAAAAATAATAAAAAATTAAGACGAAAACTAAAATTGACGTAGGTTTTGAAGATCTCCCTATTATTCGATTACATTTCTAAGTTTTTTTGTTACAATGAATAAAAATAAAGGGCAGTACAAATTATCATCCGATTTTTATCAATTCACAAAAGCAAATATCAACTTAATATCAAAAGCAAATATCGAATATCACTTTAGTTTGAATATGCTTTTCATGAATAAACTGTTTTATTATAGTTTGTAAACGAATAAAGGAGAGTCATCATCAATTGGGGATAACGAAAATAAAACGCAAGAGAATGGATTATTTCACAAATGCATGAAAGCAAATAAGCGAAATTAAAGAATAAAATTTAAAAAACTCAAAGAAATTAAAAAAATAAAATAAAATTTTCAATTGTCACTTTAAGTGACTAAATAACTCATAATGTTCTGCGTTCAGCGGATGAATTTCGAAGAAGGCATCATTTTGTAAATATCATAAAACTACTTTCACAATTTTTAATTTTAAAAATTAGTAGTTCTTTAATGATAAAGTGACAAAATGATCTAATGTATTTTTCGGAAATCATCCGCTCTATCGATGCATCTATTCAAGAAAATCTATAAAACTACATAACAATAAATTTTGAATTTTTTCATTCAAAATATAAATTTTTAACAACATATTTTTGTACAGTTTTTTGTATTCGAATCAGGTGATAATTTTGAAATTATTTTTCAAAGTTCATTTTTTAAAGTTTGATATAATTTTGCAATTAAATATTATATCTGTCCAAGATAAAGTATATTTACTTCTATTAATTCATTTGTACTCAATTTTTATTTAAACTTGTATTAAATGAATTAACAATTTTTTTTTTTTTTCTTCAATTGTTATCGAATAAAAAATATTTCAAATAAAAATAAACAAAATAAAAATTAAATTTTGCAATGCCTCTATATGAAATATTGAATTTGTTTCATTAAACAATTGATGCAATTTCAAATATTCATTTCTGTAATTCGTATTTTGTTGGAATTAAAACATTTTTTTAGATGGAAATTAAAATTTTAAATTTCCTGATTAGTGTATTTAAAAAAATTTAATTAGGCATTGTAACATAAACAAGAAACAAATAAAATAAAAACAAAAACGAAAATAAACAAAATAAAAAATATGAAGTGTACAATTTTTATGAAACACTCCTTTGATGTTATTTTTTAATTTTTAGCCAATTCAACCCAGATTTTTTTGTAAAAATACACAATTAGTCCAAAAATGTGTAATTCACATGAATTGTATGGCTTAAATTTAAATTTATATTTTAAATTTAAATTTTTTTTTCTTTCTTTTTTTTTTAAATTTTTTGTTCAAATTGTTATCGAATAAAAAATAAGGCTTGAAATCAAATATAAACAAAACTAAAACAAATAAAAAATTTTAAACATTTTGCATAAAAACCATCGTAATGCTTTGCTGTAAACTGTGCATAATTTTAAAAATTAGCAAAGTGCAAAGTGAATTTTGCCAAATAATTGTTTGTATGCCTAATCTATAGTGGAACTGCATTTTTTAGCAGGGTATATGATCCGATAGTTTTTATACAAAAGGTGGCCAAATCAATAAAACAAAATAAAATAAAAAACAAAAAACAAAATTATTTTTATACCGCTAAGTCAATCAAATCAATAATATACCATTCATTGAAGTAGTTGCATTAACAAATTTTTACTTTTTTATGAAAAAGTATAGTTTTTGTTGAATTAATAGGCATGCCAATTAATAAAGATTTAATATAAAAATGTAATGATTTTTCATTAATTTGATTATCTTAGCGTTTAGTACAAAATATACGACAGCGCATGAGTTTTGAACCAATAAAGAAACGCAAAAGAACGCAATTATATTTCTAAATAACTATTATATCTTAAAAGTACGATTGTCTTAAATTTAAAAGACAGCCGTATTATTATTTCCAATATGTAAAGTTTGCGAAAGTGATATAAAAATGAGAGTTTTGATCATAACCAATAATAGTTTTTAACGTCATTGTTAGTGTGTAATTTTTTCATTTCTTCAGCAGTTTTAATTATATATAAAAAATTTTAAAAAATTTGGATGGATAGTATTATTACTTCAACAGAAATAGGAATATCAAACAACGATCAAAACTCTCTTACGTAATGGCGAATTTCTTTTTTAATTAATTTTAATGAAACCAAAACTATTTTTTCTTTGAATAAATCACCATTATTAAGTTTATTTTGAGACTATTAAAATTTGGTTCTACTTGGCAAATTTGATTAATATCTAAGAAAATGAAGTTTGACGGATTTGCTTTTAATTCTATACTTATAGGTTGTGAGTTATTTAGTAAATAAGTTTTGGAACGAAATATATTACGTTATTTGATGGCGATGTAATCCCACGACGGCGGCTGTCCTCGAGGAGAGAAAGAGGTCCCACGATGAATTAACATAAAAATGCCCACGTGATTGATAAACTTCAAATTGGTTGAAGTTATAGTTTTACATTTGTATTTTTGAATCCTTCTATATTTATCTTTCGTATTTGTATATTGCAGCGCAAAATACGAATATTTGGTTTTCCATTGCTATTGTTTAATTACCGAAATAAATCGTCGCATGATTGGATCTTGATGAATCTTGAAAGTATCTGGATAAGCACTAGTATTTGGAATTTGATTATCTGATATTGTTATTTTAGAGGTTTTGCTGTGCAATAAAATTAAAAACATGATGTCGGTTTTAAAGAAATTCGAATAAATGATTTTTTGAAAGCCGAGAGCGACGAGATTTTCGGCGACTTATTTTTGAGATCGCTGGTTAAAATTCAGCTGTTGATCGAGAACATTTTGGCTTCAGTAATAATTTAATTATTAACTGAATATAAGTCAGAAAATTAAGTTACTTGATCTCTGTAAATAAATTACTAATTTGCAACATAATTCAGTGACGCTCTTTGTACATTGACGTGTTTTTGGATTAAACGTTAGTTTATCTTAGAAATTAATATCCAGAATAGAGCTTTGAAGATCTTTGTCTGAATATTATCGTCAAAGCTTCAAGAGTGTTTTGGAAATGTATTTTGTGTATGCTCCAATGGTCATCCAGAGTCCTTTTTGAATTTTCCTTTATGCGAAAGTTGGTTGGCTGACTAACTTTCGTCTATTATTTAATATTTCGTGGTAAATTGAAAAAATAAATTCAAATTGTAAATAATTGTTGTTGATTGTTACTGTAACAAATCTTAACCTTGTTTTCAGTAGGTAATTTATAGTTTGTTTTTATCTGCAAATTATCTTCTTGAAATGGTGCAGTTTAAAAACTAAGTAAGTGGTATTATGTTGTTGATTGAAATTGTCCTTGAAATACTTGAAAATTTGTGAATTCATTTGAGTAAGGACTCGGACGACTAGAATACTGTTTCAACAAAAATATCCCATGCAACAGTCTATGTAATTCCAAATATTACCTAAGCCAATTGCATGTCCGATCAGCAACATTTAAATTTGTTATTAAAGTATTTCTAATTTTCAGGTATCTATTTTGCAGAACTATCCAATTGTTGTCCATAATCGTTTAGTTTTTTTTTGTATGAAGTTCAGCTAGGTATGTTTGAAACCTATTGAAGCTGCTGAATCCAAGTTAGTCATCTATTTTTCTTCTTTTTTTGAATGTGATTTGTTGTCTCCTGATATTACAGCTGGTCCATTGCAAATGAAAGTAAGTTGGTGCATTGCCACGAATCATCTGTTCTTCATTTTGGTGTCCGGTGAATACTGATATGCTCTTTAAGTGCCTCTCCTTTGATCCTTCGCTCTCAGCAGTGGTGGGGGTTGTTTTGCAGCATAATTCCCATCGTCGTGTGTAGGACCTGGAAGGGTGTGAGTGTTAGCAACGAAGCATTACCAAAAGGGTAGAGAAAGAAATGTGAATAAGAGGGTTGAGAGAGAAAAAAATAGGTAGCTTAAAAAGATTAAGAATAAGAAAAAAACTACTGTACAAAAAAAAAACTATTGTGCGTCATTGTAATTCGATTTTTGCGTACTTCAATTCTTTGAATTCTCCTGCAGGGGCGAGAAAAGAAGATGAAAAACATAAATGTCTCCGGATGGGGTCCAAGAAACTGAGCTATGAAAGACGCGCGCACAGTTTGAAACCAAATGGGTAGGTTTGTTTTTTCTTTATGAATGGAGTTTGAATTTCTGCTCTTAAGCTTACGGAAAAAGGAATATAATGTTTCAAGCAAATGGCTATTGTTTTGAAAAAGTCAGGTCCTTTTGTGTGGTTCTGAACTTTTGCAGATTTGTACTAATAGCTATTTAGTAAATCGATTTTGTTAATTGGGACAATTTTTTGCTATATGATTATTGAAAAATAAATTTGTTAAAAAATTTGTTTTTGTTTGATATTTTGATGCTATATTTATCATTGAAAAATAAACTAGATTTTTTTATTGTACTTTTTAACCTATGATTTAATTGAACTATTTTCATTAAAATACTGAATATTACTTTGTTGTTCTTTTATACAGTATATTTATAAGCTTCATTTTTAAAATTTCATAGTCAAGTCTATTATTTATTAAAATTTTGAGTGCAACTGAAATAAAAAAACAGAACTATATAAATGTTTAGATAATTTTTGGATCCTGAAGTAGTTCTGATGTATTCCCTTTATTAATTTTTAAGACGGAAAAATTATTTTCATTATGATTTATTGATCGAAAACTATAATTTTAACGAAATGCATTTTGAAATGTGAACATTCTGGCTCATTATGTCTGTAAAGCATATTAAATTAATTTTTCTCTTATGCGTTTATTTCATTTTCTGAATTTATCTGAATATTAGGGATAATTATTTAATAAAACTATTTTTTAATTTTGAATGCAAAAAATTATAATACCAGAATATACTTTTTGTAATATGTAATAAATGATAATTTAGTAACATTTTGAATGAAAGTTCGGAACGAAAGATTAATTTGTGCTATTAACTTCAATTTTGATCAGATTTCAAGACTATTAACAACGTCATTGTATTACTATTTTTCGTATGTTAACTTAAAATTGCTTTCAAATTTGTCGAGAAATAAAATTTTTGTATTTTTGATGAGGAAGTATAGATTTTTACTTTCAATGTATCAATAAAAATGACAAAGTAAATTTTTATTATTAATGTTTCTAATCACTTATGTGTTTTGAATTTATAGTAAATAAGTATAGTTTTGGTCAGATTGAAATTTGTAATTGTTTCTCAATTTATCAAAGTAAAAATAAATTTGGTTCAAATGATTTTTTATAAAACTATTTCCTTTTTTAATTTAACTATTCTTTTTGTGTCAAATTACTATTTCTTTGCAATACTGTTGAATATTTTAATTATAATGTAAATTTTATAAATATTTTAATCTATAAAACGGTCTTGAATGGATTTGTATATTTTTATAATCTAAAAAATATTTTGTTAATTTGAATTTTCGCAGTTTCATAAATTCTTTCGTAGGTAAATAAATAAAATTTTGAATTAAATAAAATAAATATTTTCTTCAGAATGGATATATTTTTTAATTTTATTTTCCAGAAACGGTAATAATTTTTACGACTGATTAAAGGAATTTAGTGAAAAGTAAAACCAAACTATTTCTCGTTTTCTATTCCAATGTTAGATTTTGTGGTAAAACAAATAACCTCTTTTTTTGTAGAACTATTGAAACTGCGTACCATATTTTTTATTCATTTTCAAGATATTCGGCTTCTTTCAGTCAGTTATGAAAAAGAAAAGGAACTGCTGAGATAAGAATCTGCGATATTTCCATGCCTTACAGTTTTTGGACAATTTCAACCTTCAAGAGGTCACTTCCTAAAGAAAGGATCGGTTGCGTAAGTGGTGGAATGAAGATTTATGGTCGAATGGTTCGAATTTAAGACTCTGGGAGTTCCAGCAGGTCATCTGTTGGCGATCGAGTTTCATTGTTTCAGAAGAGCAGAAAAGAAAGTTGAACTCTGAATAGTTTTCTTTAGAAGAAAAACACTTTGCCGAAGTTGAATTAATTTTATCACTGTCACAATATCACGGCTGAATTTGAGAGCTGCTTCGATCGAAAAAAAGTAAAGTCCAAAAATATCGAAAATAAAAATAAATTAAACATCAACAAAAAATTGTGCTTTTCGTATGTTATCATGGAAGCCGGTTGGTCAAAACAATATTTCAAGATCCCTCGGTATTCGCCCCTATAATTTTACGCGGCTGTCCGAAAGCTTGCAATTCCGATATATAGGTATGTATATCCCAATTTCTGTACGGTATCGCTCTCTTTCTCTTCCTCGTCGCCCAGACCCTGCTCCAGGTCTCCCTCCCTCTCTCTCTCACCCAGTCGCGAGATTAATTTCAGGATTACAAAATCGCGTGTAGCTGCGTCGTGGAACGATATCCTGAATGATCGTCAAAAATTAGATTCATTATTGAGAATTACAGCGTGGGTGTTTTCGGTTATCGCTGGCTTGCATATGAATTTCACGGTATGGCCAGAATTCGCGACTGACACGAGAGAGAGGGAGACATGAAGTAGGGGCGAGGCGAGGAAGAAGGGTCGGAGAGAATCGGATTTTGTGTACTTGTTGCGCCGTGAATCGTGACAGGTTTATTCGGGATGTGCGTTAATGAGGGGTGCATAAATTGCGCCTCGTATGTGTGTGCTCGCGCAATGGGGGTTGTCACATCCGGCACTCGGCGGAAGCGGCACTTGTTATCCCGCTCCCCGTCTCTTTTCATCCTCGCGCTCCCTCCCCTCCCGATGCGGCGCGAAGCGCTTGACTCATCGCCAAGCGCGGCTTTGTGCTTTCGCCCCTCTGACTCGGAAGTTAACTCGTGCAGTGGAAACGGTCTATTCATAATATTGTGTTTCGAAACGTGACTCCGCCGGGAGTAATTTCAGGTATCGAGATGACCCTCCCTTTTTTTCGTTGTTTTTGGAACGAGGCTGCGATGAAGTTTTCTTTTACGATCAAATATTGTTGTTTGGATTTTTGATGGACGGGATAAACCAGTGCGAGCTTCCGCGAGGGCGGGATAAGTGCGTGTGCGCGTGCTTTCTTTTACTTTTCTTTTTTTTTTAATTTATACTTCGGTGGGTGGTGGATCTTGTTAATGGAGCTGCGAGCTAATTTACGTATTTTTTATAACGGTGCGATGGAACGGAGGATGCACGCATGATGAAATTTTGAACAATGAATTTGGCGTTCTATTTTTGGATGCGATTCAATACTAACAGGCAATAGTCAGGTCAAAAACAGAATTTCGATGCATTCAAATTTGATAGGAACAAAAAAAAAAAACTTGCGTCAGGAGACCCGCGTTCGAAGATTCGAGCAGCTGTAACGGATTTTGAAAAGTTGCTTTTTTGTGTTTCTTCTTTTGTGCGTTATGTGAACAAAAACAAGTGGCCAAAGGTGTCTGTTAATTATTACTATGAAACGTTTATGCAGTAACTTTTGTGCGAGCCGGAAATTAAATTTGTTACTTTATTGTACTTTTGGTGATCATAGCAAAAAATCATAAAATAAAACGAACGACATTAAACGGAACATGCTATTGCAATTTTGTGGGTCAAAATTGTTGTGCCTCCGACATGCGAGTCTCCGATTGATTTTGTACTTCAAATAATACAACACACAGATGCAGATAATACAATTTGGTAAAATAATTTTGGCAGCAATATTTCTCTTTCTATTTTTTTAGCGTCAGGTACATAAAGATGCATGTGTTACTATATACAAAAATATCTTACACGGGCAGCAGACACTGTTAATGTATAAATTATTAATTCTACGTTTCTATTACTTTTTTCATATCACTGATTTGTTTCTTTTGTGCTTCTGTAGTTCAAATGTGCGAATTACGTGATACTGATTTTGCGACTGAACATAATGCAAAAGAATTACGATCTACTCATAAACATAAAACATATAACGAACTATTTTCTAGTGATTTTGTACTAATTTTTTTCTGCGAGGCATTAATGCAAATTTAAAACTACGTGGTTGGAACTATTTATATACATATATCTTAATAAACACATTCAGAAAATAAATTACTTGGAGTACAGAGAAGTGAGAGAAGACAGTGGACAGAATAGAACAGTACAGCAAATTTTGAATACAATTTTGATATTAATTTTGACTATTTCAAATGTGATTAAAATTTAGTCAGCAAATAAACGTGCAAACATCAAACATAAAATTTTGACACTTTTTGACGAGGGTCTTAGTGCTTGGATAGAGTAAGGCCTAACGCAATTATCGTGTAAACGATAGACCAAAAAGCAAAGAATTTAGAATAGATCGACCGACGAATCTCGCCGCATGAGTTCATCCCCGAAAGTGATTTAATAAATTATTAGTCAAAGTTCGCATGGTTTTGCTTTAATCGATCTCGTGCGCGACATTCCTCTTTCACGGGGCCGTGACAATTGTACGCTTAATTTTTATCCCACTCTACCCCGTATAATAGTTCCAGTGGCGGTCTGAAATGGAGTTACCGGTCCAACGAGGCATGAAAAATACGAGCAACAAAAATACATATCGGATCGTTCGCGCCTGCGCGTCTACGCACACCCCAACCCTCTTTCGCGTGCCGTTCCCCGCTAAAACATTATCGTCGATTTCCGTGCTAGCGAAATTCGAGTTAGCGCGTACGGGCAACTCATTCTTTTTACTTTTTGTCGTCCTTTTTGGTTCACTGCTTCGTGTGCAATCGTGGCCTGGATATACCGAGCTTTTGAGTTAGTGCGAGCCCTCGAGTTCCTGATTCCTTTTTTTATCGGCGTTTCACAAGAAATAAGAATAATTTTGGAAACCCCGGAGAATTTGCCAGACCGAGAGTCGAAAGTGTCCTGTTTAGTATTTTTAAACAGCGTCCAAAGCGGTGAGAATTTCGCGTCATATCCAAACGACGTACGATTTTCAACGTAGTATAATGTGAATTGATGCGTTTTATTTTTTGCGCAGAGGGGCGCGCGCGGACGCTCAACCGGTCGCGAACTCACGAAATTTTATTAAAAAAAAAATTCGGCTATTTTTTCTGTCAATGGGAAACGAAAGAGCCGTGTCTATTTAGCGGGACCAAAAAAAAAGAGTTTCTTTCCTCCAAATTCGCGTTGACGGCACTGTCAGCGAAAAATTTCGCGAGCGACGAGATTTCCCGGTCGATCACTGGCGAACAGTAGTGCTTGCTACCACTAGTTTTAGGCGTAAATTTCGAGTAGTCTATCGGAGCACCAAAACCGTCGCTTATATCCGCGATTCAAAAAAAAAAAACAAAAAACGCAGCCGAGAGCTTGATTTTTCTTTCTTTTAGTGCTTGCATTTTTTGCGTTCGAACGATTTACTCAATTTAGTTAATTTTTTTTTGTCAAGGCCGAAACGGTACTCACCGGTAGTTTTGTCGATCCCCCTTCTCTCCCAAGGAGAACTCGACGGTGTGTCGGCGGCTAACTCTTCTTGCGATTCTCGGTATCCGTCCTCTGCGATCTGCGACAGAAAATAGGCGTAGGGCGCACTTCCGGTTAGTTTCGTCTGCTGGGCACTGGCTTCGTTTTTGTTGCGGTGTGGTCTAAGCGCGGACTTCGGTATCTCGGTTTGTGCGTGTGAATATATATACATATATACTATATATACTCGGAGGAGGTGTCGGATGGATAATTTGCGTTCTTTCGCGTTTTTGAAAATTTTTGAGAGTCGAGAAGAAGCCGAAACGCCAGCCGCTGGTGAGCCACCCGGGCCAGCCGGGGCTCTAGCCAGCGACTGTTGCTTGGCTGCGTTCGAGGCTTGCACTGTGACGATCCAAGAGAGGTCCGCAGCTTATATAGGCCGAGGAGCACGTGCGAGGCCCCGAGGAGTGGTGGGGGGGATGGACAGCCCCACGAGGGGAGGCCCTGGGAAAATATCGGCCACAATGGGGGCTCGCAGGAGAGCCCCCCTTCGCCCTTCGGACCCTCGCCCTGCGCGCGCGTTATACCTGTTCGTATCCTTTTTCTTTCCTTCTTCTTTTCTCTCCTTTCGGGGGACTTAGCGCTACTGTGGACGCGTACGCGAGCTGCACACGTGGGGCGAGGCTATACGTAGGGTTCCTGTTGCTTCTTGATACTTGACGTACGATTCGCTTGCGTGCTTCTTATGCCTTTGCTCGGCTTTTGCATCCAGTTACTCTCTGCTGGAGCGATGATATATGGTTTATTGTCGTGTGCCTTTAAGGCAATAAAAATCCTTCAGATTTACTGCAGAAATCATTATTTTCTTAAATTAAACTTCGAATTTTCTTTACACGGAGAGAAATGTTATAGTAAAAATTACTACATTCCGTAGGGACAACGTGACATACTCGACCTATGACGATTTTTACTAGAAAACATAATAAAAAATTCCTATGTACATAGCAAAACTTGCTATTTGTATAGTAGAAATTGCTATGTACATAGGAATTTTTAGTATTTTTTATAGTAAAAATGGTCATAAGTTGCATATATATCCCACTGTTCCTATAGAACATAATAATTTTTACTATAACATTTCTCTCCGTGTAGAAATTTATTGCATTCTATCTTATATATACGTAAAAAATTTAATGATTAATTTTATAATTAATTATTTAACTCTACATTGATATAGAAATTTATTATTCCTTTGTACTTCGTGTTATTTGTTTATTGTAAATAATAGTGATAAAGGACTTTCTATTCCTTTTTTCTTTTAACAAGAGCAACGAATTTGCTTTCCGCATATCGTACATAATTAATAATTATAAAATACTGATTCATTGACTGAAAATTCCACGATAAATACTGTAGGACGACTGATACCAACGTGAGATTAATAATATATAATACACTTATGATAAGAGGATTTTGCTAAAATTTCAAAGAAATTAAATTTAATAAAAATTACATATTTATCTGCGTTATCAAAACGTTCATCGGATGCTCCGCAAACGAGCGATCATACGCATTGCTTAATAAATGATCCCTGCACTTCTGCGCTTTTATTTTCGGCGTATAATTCCATCCCGCATTTCGAAATCCACCAAACGGCGATGAAAGTCAAAGCAAATTCGATCAATTATTATTAATTAACTCGAAAGCGTTATTGCGCCAGTTCAGCCTTCCCCATCCTGCGGCGTTGCATCGGGCAAAGGGAGGAGCATTAGAGAGGCATATAGGGGTGCGCGCGCGCGTGTGTGCGGCGGAACGCGTTTTCGAGGGCGAAGGCGCATCCCCTATGGGAATTTCGTCCAGGTGACAACGGCGATGCTCCGTGGCGCGCGCTTCCTTTCTTCCGTCCGGATTCTCCCTTTCTCTCTCTTTCCTCGTGCGGGGCTTTTAATCACCGGCGCAGGGGTCGAGCCCAACGGCCGCGGAGATTCGCCGCGTATCGATTCGACCTCGCATTTTTGCCCCCCTCCCTTTTGTCTTTATCATGGAAATTCGTGCAAACCGTCCGGCCGAGGTAATCGCAGCCGCGTCCGTCCGCCTTCGAGCGCTTTTTAAAGCACCGCCGAGTCGAGGCTGTTAAAGCGAGCTCTTTAACTAATTGCTCTCGACTTGGACGATTCTCGATTATCGAGCCAAAACAAACGTCGGCCAGTTGGCTTTCATCCCGGCGGGTTGCGCGTGCGCGCAATAACCATTTCGCCAACGATTTTCGCCCGTTCCGTCGCGCGCGTAAAACGAAAGCTCGCGACTCCGTGGTTAAAAGGGGGGGGGGGAGGGGAGTGGATGAAGGAGCGGAGGCACGCGCGCGGATCCGCACCCCAAAAAGGCCGGCTGGCCGTTACAGGGCCAAACGATTCTTATGGACCGTTTGCCGCTGAACTTCCTCCCCTCGTTCTTCCGCTCTTTCTTCCCCGCCGGCGTCTTTCGCGCTCACCTCGAGGCGGCACGCGTACGCGCGTGCTACCGAGCCGTGACGATTTTTCCCCGCGGGTTCTTTCGTATTCACGCCGTTTTTCGGCCGCTCCGGGAAGAGGGAAAATTATGCCCACAGGAGACGGGTACACCCCGGATGCACCGGGGAAGGGATTGGATAACGATTCTTCTAGCGTTTTATGTAAGGGTTTTTTTTTCATAGTTCAATATAGGCTGCATAAGAATTAGTTCGGTTAGAACTAACATCGTCGATGCGCTGAGCGTTTGCCTGGAAAAAAGGTTCGTATAATTTTCTTCCTCTCCGCTCGCTTATTTCAAAGTTAAACAGTTCTTGCGGTCGCGCATCGATGAATATTTCCAAGTCGACGTAAAAAAAGCTCGAGTGCTCCCTTGTGTACATACATACACTTATGAGTGAAAGAAAGTCTTTGTCGTGCGGGAAATTTATGGAAAGCAGAAGCTTTTCTCGCTCTTGAAATTAAAATTCATCACTTACAAAAGAGAACTAACAATAATGAAGTATTCAAATTTAACCGCCCGGGAGAATTGAAATTTGAGCGACGACTGAGCAACGATGTTTTCTTTATTCCAAAGTTTCGCGAAATAAATCCGTCGGTTGTTATTTTTCAAAAAAGGGCAAAAAAAAAAAACGTATAGATGTATATGTTACAAACATCAGATCCGAGTCGGCCTCGTGCTCCGCATGTCTTTCTTTTGTGACGCCGACTCGGGCGAGTAACAAGTCGTCGCCGCATTGTCGTTGAGAAGCACCCTTGGGGGAAAAGCCAACGAACTTGCCTATACGAGGAAAATCGCGTGAGCACAGCGCACAATGCTGAGGATAAGAAAAGGTGGCATCTATCGCGAAAGCGTGCGCGATCTTGTTCGATGCAGCTGTCCCGGTCGCGCACTGCGTAGCCGATCGATTTTTTTTTAACTGTCAGTTGCGTTCGGCAACCTTTATGGCTAATAGAGTTTAAATGTGGCTTTTTTCTCTCGTGCATTACAAGTGTGAAATTTTTTTCTTTGTGAGAAGAAAAGTGTGAATTGGGTCCCTTTGGAATCGTTATTTAAAAATTATGCACTCATACAGAATTTGACTTGAGAAATTTAATTATTTAATACGAATTCAGCGGACTAAAAGTCGTTGCATACAAAATATATATACAGAAATATATAATCTTACTTAAAGAAAATAATAATTGCATGTGAATGAACGCAATGATGATTTCTGAGTAATGGAGTCACTTAATGTTAGCAGTAGACTGTAAAAAAACTTTGAATGAATTTTAATGCAAATACTGAAAGCATATTTTATCGGCGTACATGAACTTTACCGAATTTACATTAAATTTACATTTTTACATTAATTTGAATGTAAATTAAATTAAATTTAATGTAAATACAGTAAAGTTCTAGTATTTGCATTAAATTTAATGTTTTTTTTAACAGTGTAAGTAAAGAGTTGTAATATTGCAAATAAGCTGTCTATGTTCAAAAAGCTGAACAAGATTGTCGCAACTAATAAGGTTGTGTACAATTTTGAAAACTGACAATCCATCATTATATTTATGCAGTGACATATTTGCTTTTTTTATTTGTAAATCCTCCCTTGTCGTAATTCCAGAATATTAATAATGTTTGAACCTGTGCATAGGTTTACGAAGCTAATATAATTTATTTAATTGCATAATTTAGTAATAAAATTCTTAGATACTTAATATCTTTAAAATAATAATAAAAAGATAAATATGTCGATCTGAAGTATTATTATTTTATCATTGGCGAACGGGGTGTTCGTAATAATTAAAAAACTCGAAGGAGAAAATAATGAGAAACGTAACGGTATTTTAAGTGCGCCGGTAAAAATGGGATATAAATTACGCTTCCTTGACGCAGGACCACGGTGCGGTAGAAAAGATCATACAGTCCTACAAAGCAGGATCCACTTCGATTATAGTCCCTGTCGGGTTTCGGTTTCCCAAATAATAAATTTTAGACTTACAGGGCCTCGGAGTAGGCGGCACCACGACCGGTTTCACGAAAAATACGAGTCGCAGGTCTTTTTTCTCGACACTTGATGCTATTAAAGGATCAACGAGTAAAAAAATCCCACGTTTCTTACGACATAAAAATTTCCCCCCTTCGGACCTGCGACGCCTAGAACGAAACAGGTTGTAGGCAATCCTCATCTCAAAATTTAATTGGAGGGAAAAAAAAGGTCCATCGCCTCCGATCTTTCCTCAATTCGAAAATACCCATAAAAAATTAAAAAAAAAAATGAATAGGGTGTCACGCCGACTTTTCCACGACGTTTAACCAGGAATTTCAACTTCCCGCTGCGGTAATCTAAATACGTGCGAATCGTAATACGCTGCGGCTATATAGTACACACGATAAAGGGGGTAGTCGCGGATCTCAGCCGGCGGCGCGTGATTTACCTTCGCGGTGCATATGCATATCGCGCGGCGTGCTTTTTTTATCGCCGCGGACCGTAAAAAAAAGTTCGGAAGAAGTAAGGGCGCAACGTGCGCGCGGCGCGCTCGGCGAAAATCGTAAAGGTGAATAATTCCGCGGCCCACCACCGCCGGTGCGCACTCGTAAAAGAAGCGTAAAAAATTAAAGTTTCTGCGTATGCGGCTCTTCGGAGACGCGGCGCACGTGCGCGGGCAGACGTCGTCGCGCGACCGCCGCCAATTGTTTTGGGGTTTGAGAAGGGAACCCTTTTTTTTTTATGGAATATCCATGCCCGGTGACCGCCGAGCAAATTGCCTTTTGCTTTTGTGGCCGATTTACCGAACGGCCCTTTTATTATTGCATTTCAGCTTTGTTTTAATTAAATCGTAATGCGCTGCTTCTTAAAATACGAGCATCGTTTATATAGCGAGGAAAAGAACAGTCTAGTATCTATAAATTATGGAAATATTCTTTTTTAAGTAGCATACGCTTTGTTTTTTATTTTTCTTTTTTATTTAATACTATATACCTGTTTCTGCATATAAGAAACATTTTTTTTAATTTCTAAACGAAGATGCGAATAGCTTGCAAAAAAAAAATTGAATATAAGCTCTTCCATCTTGCGAAGCTTGAAGCATAAAAATTCGTGGTAATCATTCACAGGGCCTATTGTGGTCCAAGACACATAATACGCATAACGGCTCGGTGGCGGAAGATTAGCATAATATCGTTCGATATAAAACCGTTTGGAGACTGGTTGCGCCGGTTCGCTGCGGCGGGGAAGACGAGAAAAAAAAAAGGATCCGGAACGTTATCTGCGTGAGCGCATTCCACCGAACGTCCGAATTTGCACGGGTATAATGAGAGAAACCAGTAGTGACCTAACGACCGTCCAGCCTTGCGAGATATCCCGAGGGCAGTGGTCGTTTTTCCCCGACCGCGATGCGTCTTCTTTCGCTGCGCGATTTCGCCGCTCTCGCAGCTGGAGCGGAAACTTCCGACGAGGGGTGGCTGCTTGTTGCGCAGTTCATTTCTCGGTTTAACGTTATTTCTGCCGGCAACTAAGTTTAACGCTCCAAAACGCCCTTCGCCGCTTTTAAAATTAAATGCATTCGTAAAAGTAGGTTTTCTTAACTTGTTGGGCGATTTTATCGATGTAAATATCAAGAATCTCAGAGAACTTAAATATACGGTGTTTTAAACAGTCTGCAGAGATAATGCTGCTACGAAAATTAAACTTTTTGTTGGAATTTATTTTTTAAATGTACAAAATGGCACGCACACGTGCTATTAAGAAAGTTGAAGTAATTGCTAAAAAAGAATATAATTTGCGAGTGATTATACATTTTTTTCCGAATCGCACGTTTTTTAAAGGTACAGTCATGCTCGTGAATTTAAACAAATAAATAAAAACATCATCTTATTAGGTAGCCAGCATCGTAAGGAGTCCAAGATACCACTGTTCCCTTAATTAATGCATTTTTTTTTCACCGAGCCCTAAGTATATTCAATAAATTCAACGGAAGTTTACATGAGAGTGAAAAAAGGAGAATTAAATAAACGGCCCTTATAGTACTTTTACATCGCGTGTCTGGATGCCTGCAGCGACTGGGAGGAGGACGCTGCAGATAAGATACAGCCGCTTGGGAGAAGAGGACGGCGTTTTTCGGATTTTTATCTCGTGGATAACGCGCCGCATTTACGAGCTCCTACGCCTGAGTGTTGCCAAAGAGTTTCACGCTGATAGCATTACTGACCCTCCGGGAGTACTTTTTCTTGTATTTCTACGTGTTTACGGTGACGCGACGGTTAGGCTTTATTGGCTGCTGGAGAACAATCTCGAATGATAAAGGAAACGTCTTATATATCTCGTGAACTCTAGACTTTTCGTATACTTTACTCCATATTAACATTCGAAAAAAAAAGTTTCCTTAATTACATTGACATAAAAAAATCGTTATTGTACAGTAGCTATAAATAATGCATTTCCTACACTGTTAAAAAAAAACATTAAATTTAATGTAAATACTGGAAGCAAATTTCGTCAGCGTACATGAACTTTACCGAATTTACATTAAATTTTATTTAATTCACATTAAATTTAATTCAATTTACATTAAATTTAACTTAATTTACATTAAAATTAATGTAAAAATGTACATTAATCATAATTCACGCACGCCGATGAAATTTGCTTCCAGCATTTGTATTAAAATTCATGCAAACTTTTTTTACAGTGTATCTTTAAAAATTCACGTAAAAAAAAAGAAATCTTCGACCTAATGGACGATATCTTCCCATCAGGAGCACTAAACACATTATCAGCTGTCCAGGCGACAATATCTCACGACGGCGGGACAAAGCGCAATTATTATCAATCTCTGGGCGCACGTGACCGGCATACTAGCCGCACGAAAGCGCTAAACAAGGGAAGCGCTTTGTGTACCTACCAGCAGCTCAAAACTCGACGAAAATTGATTTTTAGATAGCGGAGGCGCGCGGTAGCAGTAGCAACGGGCGTTTAAGTGAAATAAAAAAAAAAAAAGGAAGAAGGGAAAGAGAGTCGGGTGAATCAGACTGGAGCATGCGGGCCGACGATCGCGAGGTCGTAAGTGCCGACGCGGGCCTGATAATTGGTTAATGACTCCTTTCCGCGCACCCCCGCCCGCGTCGCGCCACATGCGAACC
Source organism: Sycophila sp. Sp_5 (assembly GCA_018906775.1). Classification (NCBI taxonomy): domain Eukaryota; kingdom Metazoa; phylum Arthropoda; class Insecta; order Hymenoptera; family Eurytomidae; genus Sycophila; species Sycophila sp. Sp_5. The sequence goes on from JACCID010000004.1 coordinate 4,923,946, forward strand.
CTCGGGTTTCGCCCCCGCGTCACGCTCCTCCGCAGTTAATTCGACGCGTTAAATCGCCTCATCCTTCGCTCTCCGGCGATGCTTGCCGTCTGCTTTATTTTTTCCGGAGCCTCCATTCGTTTCGAAAATTTTTAAGTACTCGTATCGCTGCAAGTCAGTCATATCGTGCGACGTAGCGGCGTCTTTTCAAATATTTCCTTAAGGACGCGCAGGATTTTAAAAGAAAGGCGAAGCGTCCTTATCGGCGAGATCGTATAGGGGAGCCGAGGGCGTTATCTCGAAACCGGCATCAGGAGAAATCCGAAAAGCTTTTTAAAGTCGATAAATATCGAGATACGAACTTTTCCTCCGAGGCCAATAAGGCTCCGTCAGATAAGAGATGTACGTTAAATGTCCTATAAATCAGCTTCGACGGACCTTATGAGCGATCAAACGCAGCAGTAACAACGGGCAAAATAGAGCGAGACAAGATTTCCTCTTTCTCGGGAAGGCAAAATGAATACACATCGCGAGTAAACAGTGTCATCCTATTTTCGCTTTAATTATCAAAACGAGGATAGCAAGGCTCCCATAATGGAGACTAATTATGCAAAGGAAGCACTGCTGTTATTCCAGTCGGCCGGAGAGAGACGTCTGCCGCCTGCTGGCACAAAGTCCCCCGGCCAGTCAAGAGACTCCGGGCATTAGCTAAGAGCTCGTCGTGTTTGCCTAGCGTCGGGTGCACGACACCCACGCACCGCGAAGCACTATAAACAATCCCTTTTTTTTTCTACCATAATTTAACCGTCGCCGCGCGTGGATCAGCCCCTTGAAGCGCGACGGCCTCTATAAAAATAACGAACAAAAATAAAAATTAATGAAAAAGCAGCGACGTTCGATGCGTCAATCAGATTGCGGATTCCGCAGCTCCAGTTCGAGTGCTGGAGCAACAGCGTTTAATTTAATCTCGGACGCGCGCTTCTGGAGTGCCGCAATCGAGGCAGGGGGTTCGAAAAGGCGAGGGGAGAAAAATCACGGAGGGGAGGGTGGCATGTGCACGCGGGAAGCTGCGACGGCTGTGCTGGAATTTTCACGTCCCTCGTTTTCCCACGTGCGCCGCACCGGCAGGTTGACGCGCAGCACGCGTCAGCGCGCTCGCCCGGGGAGCCGCTTCGCGCTATGAAAAATCGCGGAAAAAAGATCTTTTTTTTTTTCGTTTAGTGACGCGCGCCACGCTTGGGGTAAGGAGGAAATTTATCAGGTGACGGATGTGTGTTTTATTGAAGAAACCTTGGCGGAATGTGGTTACCTGTTGTTTAGGTCGCACGATTTTTTTTTTAAGTACGTGCGGAGATACACGTAGAGAAAAGTTTTTGTAAACATTACTGTAGTGTTTTGTAGATAGATAGATAAATCGTTTATTTATACTCTGGCAAAATTAAAATTAATACATGTAAATACACGTGGTGTGTGTACATTGATAAAAAAAAATACAATTTATAACAAACAAAATATTCGTAACGCAGGGATTGACTCAACAATTAAAAAAATTTACTAAATAGTGTAGGGATAGACTCAACAATTAAAAAATTTACTAAATAGTCTAGGGATAGACTCAACAATTAAAAAATTTTACTAATTAGTGTAGTGATAGATTCAACAATTAAAAAAGTTTACTAATTAGTGTAGTGATAGATTCAACAATTAAAAAATTTTACTAAATAGTGTAGGGATAGACTGAACAATTAAAAAATTTTACTAAATAGTGTAGTAAATTTTTTATTTATTGAGTCTGTCCCTGCGTTACAAAGCAGTATAGTAATTTTTACAAGAACTTTTCTCTCCGTGAATATTTATATTTACCTTCTGCGATAAAAGTATTCGAATCAAAAGTAGCTATAATTCGCCAGTACATTTGTCGCTGAAGAATTAATAATTCATTAATTTTATAAATAAATTCGTACCTTTATTTTCAGACGCAGAAAGAGAGAGCAGAATCTATACTGAAAATAGCACTGTTTAATTTTAATTTTTTCTTGAATATCAGTCTGGGAGGATTATTGCAATTTTTAGTAGATCTTATATAGACTGACATTTCAGCTAAATTATTTACATTCGCCGAGCTTTCTTTGTCAAATTTTTATAAAAAAAAAATTATATAATTAGTCTTAGACTAACCCACTAAAAACATATTTGCATTCATGAATAATCTTTGCAAGCGTACAAAAGCGATCTCATTAAAACAGGTAAAAGCATCCGGCGGTGGAAAAGCCAAAACACGAGTCTTCCCCAAAAGGCAGGCAATGATCGCGCCTCCAGGGCGCCTGGAAAGGCCCGCGCTCAAGGGGTAAAGGTCGGGTATTCCCGAAAAAACTTACGGGGCGACGCGGGGGCTCGCATTTACGAGCTCCTCCGGAGGCCATCGACTTTGGCGGCCTTTTGTGTCGCGTCGGCGTCTCCTTCGACTCGTGCGCCGGGCCCTTCGCGCGGCTTTTCCAACGGGAGGTCCCCCCCGCGCGGGCGCACGCGTTCGGACCCTTTTTACGGGGCCTTCTCTCGCCTCATTGTTCGCCTCCTCGGACGCATTGTCGACTTTTCGTTGCCGCGGTCTGACCTCTCCCCCGACGCCTTTGCGCTTCGGGGGTGCGTCGCTTTCGAGAAATCGATAGGCGACGCTATGGAAATGAACGTCTCCTTACAATAGGCTCGCCTTTGAGTGAAGTGAATTGCAGGGTCTCGAATAATTTACATTTGCAGTAGTGGTGTTTTGAATATTTTCGTAGTTTTGAATATCAATGGGGTAAGAAAAGAAAGTAATAAAACAATCGTTAAAATTTTAGATCAGTCTGTATATATTTCATGCTTATATAATTACCGCTGAAATTGTATTTTAATTAAAATTTGCTTCAAAGTAAAAACTCATCGTTCGGAAGATTCGTTTTGCCATTCCGCAAGCGCTAAAAGGATTCCCCGGGGGATGATTCAGCAAATGCCCGATCAGATCTTGGACGTGCTTTACAGCAAGTACACGGAGAAAAATGCTATACTAAAAATTACTATATTTTTTAGCAATGGAAGGACATACTTGTAATATGAGAAAAATTAGCATATTTTATTTTAAAATTTACAAATATTTATTAATTTTTACTAAAATCATATTAAATTTTAGAATAAAACATAATAATCCAATTGATAAAAAATATAGTAATTTTTAGTATAACACTTTTCTCCGTGTAGATTTAAAGCCAAACGTCGCATGGTGAACGTGTTTTTTTTTTTTTATCTTATGCATCCAAGGCACATTTTTTTTATCTTATACATCCAAGGCACATTTTTTTTTTAAATAAAAATCGTAAAAAAAAATATGTTTTTTCTCAACATCCAAATTGAACGTCAGTCAATACGAAAATAGTGTTTACAACTATCGAAGAGCATCCACGCCAGCTGCAGAAACAAATTGCACGACGAAAAAACAAATGGCTCGATCAGCTTCGAATCGATAGCTCCGAACAGAAGAAAAAAAATGAAAGAAAAATAAAAAGAAAACGCAGTAGCAAAACTGGCTCAGCCGAAGAAAGCAGCGGAGTCATCGTCTCGGGGCGAGATCGGGAGAAGAAAAAAGCCATCTTCCCCCGAGCGCACGTGCGTGCAAAGGGGGGGAGGCCCCTTGGGCACCCTTGCACGGAGCGCGTAAGGCCCGCACCCTCTCTCCGCGCGGATTTCTCTCTTTCTCTCCCCGAACGCATCTGCCCCAAGTTCTCACGCGGGCCCCGAGCAGCCGGCCGTACGTAGGAGCTCGGCCGGCCTCCTGCACCTCGCGCCGTCTTCCTTCCTCCTTTTCGGGGCTTCGCGCGCGCGCCTGCACGCGCCGCGAGGTACGCTCGTGCTTTACTTGCGCCCGTGGCGTATTTGCGCAGATGCTCGGGGCCTCCGCATAACGTTCGTCGATGTTTTCGCCAGGCGCGGGGAGGAGCGAATGCCAACGGGATTGTCGCGCGTTATCGATTCCGACGCTGCGATTGTTTGGGATATTGTGACGTTTCTTCCGAGAGCCTCGTTAATCCCCTTTGCCTATACTTTTAAGGGCCGATGGATCGCAGAGCTCTCGGTCACGGATGGTTAAGGCGGTTATCGCGATGCGGTAAACAGCTTTTTCACGCGATAACGGGATTTCGTTTGGCTATTCGAGATATTTCTTCTTTCTTTTTTTTGAGATTATCTATGTAAGTTATGCGTGTATCGCTGCCGTGAAAAAAACTTTAGGCGAGTTATAGGCGTGCTTAAATGCTTTCTTTATACAGTATACAATTACGTCTGTGTGCATACATTGAAAGAAAAAAACTTAATAATAATGGTAACTAAGGAGTGACAGTCTTAACAAACGCGAATTTGTTCTATTAAAAATAGTAATTTTTAAAAAAAAAATATTTTTGTAATACTAAAATATTGCTATTTTGAGTACCATCATTTCGATTTATCGTAATAAAATTTCTCACTTGTCAAGACTATCCCTCTTTTCCTAACCACAATAGTAATTTATATGAAGTTCTTTCTCTCAGTGTATGTATCATACGTGAAATTTGTTATAAAAATCATGAATTTTTTCAGTTAATCAGTGAAAGTACTTAGGTGTCCAAACGCTTAATGAAACGTAACTCTAATATAGCGCAGATGATTAAATTAAAATGATGCGCATTCAAATTTTTCCGCAGATGGTGGAGTGTAATAAATTGACCCAGAATTCCGCGCGGTAAAAATATTAAAAAATTCTTGGCGTATACAATAAACGACAAAAGAATTTAAATGAAGACATATCTGCGCGGCCGCAGTGAAATTAATACGAGAAAACCCGGTTGCTGCGTCACGCGTGTCGTCGGACTCGCGATCGATTTTCGTGCACAATAATCAAATTCAATCCACTTGGTCAGTCGCCTGTATCGAGTGACCGCATCTCCCGCGCACGTTGAGGTTGAGAAAAAAAAAACGAAAGAAGACATTCCCGCTCTCGTTCTCACAAAAGCACATCATCTCGTCATCCGATACGAACTGCATAAAAAACGCCTGCAGGGCTCATGCCGAGAGGATCTCGAGGCGAGCGGATCGAATGAGGAAGGGAGCCGTAAATAAAAAGGAGAAGAAGGAGCGAGGGATCGGAGGAGGAGAGGCACTCGGGAGCAGAAGCGCCAAGATCTGGACTGGCGATACCGCGGCTGACTCGCATGTGTGCGCCACCACCGCCCGGGTGTGCTCGCCCTCCCTTTTTCTGCAACGTGTTCTCGAGGGTCCGAGCGGTGCACGTGTTCCGAGCGATCCTGAAGGCCGATGTTTTGGAGCCTCGCGAAGTTTCTATTTTTAGAGCCTGTCCTTTTGTATTTAATGTGGCGGTTCTCAAAATGAACCTGCACGGTGCATTTTTATTTTCTCGCTGACGATCTTTTGTATTAAATCTTTTTTTTTCGTTCGAGCGTGCTGATTTATTACACGTCTCTCTTTCTGTCATTCTCTTCGTAAATTTGATTATATTTTGTAATAAAAAATTAATTTTTTTACTTGTTTAACTAATTTAAAAAGATTGATAAAGTTACTTATTCATTTATTTGTTTATTACTAGAGTATATAATACACAAATATAATAATATAAATGCACATAAATATAACGTTATTTAATAATAACCCAGCAGAAGAAAAAGAAGCTTCGTGTTTGCTAATCCGGCTCTGTATGAATCTAAAATCTTAGAACTAATTACTTATAACTTAAAAATTTTAAACTATTTATTTTCACTCTATTAGCTTTTCATTGTCTCTATCACTGCTGTAAAGTTTATAATATTTAATAACAGGAAATTTAGATTATTTATTTTGCCTTTTTTTCTATTAATTTAGATGTTATTGCTGCTGTTATATATAAATTTTTTATAATGACTAAAAAATTTAAATTTTATAATTTAGTTTTAAGTTTAAGATACGAAATTTGTAATTTTTATTTAGATTAAGGACTTATCAGCCGTTGAATTTTCATAAATAAATATATCTCTGAATCTATCAAACATTTCACTAGAAATTAAAATATTTCAACAGTTCTAAAAAAGTATTCATACTTGATTAAAACAAGCGATAAAAAATTATGATTCTGTAAAATAGCGTAATAATACAAAAAATCTTAACATTAAAAAAAAAAAAAAATTAATTCCACATGACATATTGCATAAGTCAGCAGTGCTTTAGCAGCGTGAAAAATAGAGGAGGTTAAAATTCAGCGGAATCTCCGAATATCATTTGAATTTTACAAAAGTTCCCCGAAAGTCAGCGCACCGGTGCATACAAAATCCACAGAGTGCGAGGCATGGGCATATAGAGAACCGCTGCGCCACTGGGAAATCGGTGCCCCGCGTGGAACAAGTGCTTCAACCCTCTTCAAGCCCCCCGCTCCCATTCACCTTCCCCCCCCGCTCCTCGCTCCCCCTAATAATTCTCCGCATCGGCATAGCGGCAGGTACCTGCCGCCACTCCCTTTTAAATAGCCCGAGTCCGTATGGGTATGCGGGTCGAGGTGGTGGGGGCCGACGCCCCGCAGTTGGGGTAGAGCTGCTTATAACCGTTTTGAGATCTCACCCTTCATCTCTTACTCGCGCACTCCCAAATCGTTCTGTTTTGCTTTTTGTTCCGTCGATTTCGTTCCTCTCGAGCGCGTAGATGAATTAAGATTACAGGGATAACCGCGAGGTTTCGGAGGCCCCGTTTCTTCCTTTTTTTTTTCTCTGAGAGCCCTCGTAATGAGATCTCCGCTTAATTGTTGACGATGCTCCTTCCAGTTCGCTTCGCTCCTTGAGATTTGGACGAGCAGCCGGAATTTAAAATCTGATGTTTATAGTCTTTTATTTCCTCAAAAAAATCTTAATTCGTATCTCGTATTTCTAACGAAAAAGCAATTGATTAAAAAAAAAACTACCCCAAAATCTGTTTTACGACGGTAATAGACACGTCGCTCCCCTCCTGGTGAGTTTAAAAAAAATTGACGATAAATGATTATTCTAAAAAAGCCTCTAATAGCTGCTAAAAAACAAACGTCAATTTTCCTACTTGAAAAAAAAGTTAACGCGGGGAAACCGGACCGCGCGTCGTCGCGCATCCCTCGATCAATTGTATGAAATCCGTTCTCACGCCTGCAACCCCCGGGCGCTCGATCTCGACGCCAGGTGAGAGTTGGCGCAGAAGAAAAGCATCACGTATCGTGACCTCTCGCTTTTCAACCCCCCCCCCCCTCCGAAATGCCGCTACTCCTTTTTTTCGGAGCTTTGTACGAGCTCGAGCTTGGTACCGGTGCGCTCTATGCTATTGTGCGTTTCTTTTTGTTTTCGTACGTAGTTTTCTACTTTTGGTTAAAATAATATCGGGAAAATGTTCAATAACAAAAAAAAAAGAAGTAGCCATTATGGAATTTTAACAGCGGAGGTATCGAATAATACCACAGTATTGAATTTGAAGTCGATATAAAAGCCAGCGAAAAATGTTGCTCTTTGATTTTAGTACGCATTCTTTTAAAATAATAATTTGATTGGTAATACGAAACTATGCTATTCAATTTCATGTTCTGTGTTACAGCTCAACATTTGATATTACAAAAATAAATTGTTGCGATAGATATTTTGCGTGCCATCGCTTCGAAATGGAACTTCGCGGGTACGCAAAACACAATAGAAACCCCTTAAAAAATTTTTCGCCCAACGCATCCATTCGAACTGCAATAAATATCTCCTTTCTCAATAGGGCGGAGCAAAAATCCCAGGCATCCTTTACCAGCATTTCGCCTTGTGTCATCTCCAACGCGTGCAGGGGCACTTTTGCCGTTTACAAGAGCGCGTGGATCGCGTGCGGGCGGCAGCGATCGCGGGCGCGCCCATGAGAAGTCAATGGCCGGAAGTCGCAGTTTACAGGCGACTCGTGCCCCGAAACATATGTCCGCTCATGGGGGTTCATTATCCACTCCGCGAGTCTCATTAAAATCAACTCACCCCCTCGACTCGCCACCCCCGGCCACGCGCACATTTGTATACGGGCGCCTTTAAGCCATCCACCCTCGAGCGGCGCTTCAGATTTTCTACCGACCAAAGATGACTCAACTCCGCGGCTGCCTCGCTCGCAAAAACACGAAGCATTTTCCGTTCCCATCCGGGCGAAAGCGCAAACGGACAAACAACAGGCTCCATCGAATCGCGCGACCCTGCAGCGCCCCGTCGGAAGGCTCGTCGCGGGAGATAATGGATCCGGCGGGTGCGTCAAAAGCGCTTGGCGCTTAGCGAGGGGCAAACAAAACGCGGAAAGCGCGCGCCAGCAAATTTATTCGGGGGCCGGCAATCCGGACGCAACAGCTTCACGCCCGGCCGGCCGTCATGGGAAACTGACCGGGGGGTCGCGCGGGGCGGATATTAGAGCGCGGCTGACTGAATAATTCAAGGGAATGCCCGGGGCTCGCGGCCGCGCTCTGATTTACATGCCGCCCCCGCGCCTTATCGGCGGCGCCGGGATTTCGAGCGCGCGGCTCATGGGAATCCGGCCTTTTTCGCCGTAGGTGACTTCACGCGCGATCTCCTTTTCGAGGGCTGTCCGCCGATCATGAGGGTGCGAGGGCTGCTTTGATTCGCCTTTTTGAATCGCCACCCACGTCACTCGTGTGAACTGCCCGTGGCCTGATTGCAGTGTGTGAGAACGGCGGACTCGCGTTTGTAAACTCGAATTCAATATGGAAATGAGTGGCGGAATGTGCCGAGGGGTGCGATTGTGTAAAAACTTTTTAAATAATGTATGCTTTGGTGTGTAGGTATTACTGGTTCGCTCGATTTCCTTTCTCATGAATTCTTTTAGATGCTGCGTTTTGATACAATTCAAACTATTTTATGATTTATGACTTCGTTAATAAATTATTTCTTTGAGAGAATTGTGTCCAATAGAATTATTTATGTACCCTACTTTTAGTGTCACTCGGAAAATTAAAATCGTTTGATATGTAAAGGAAGCTTATTTAAGGGGTAACACCTCTGCAACCACCTTAAAAGAGACTTTTTTGTTATCATTGTTTTTATTGAGAAAAGAAGGTAACAGAGTAAAATAATTTAAGGAAGTTATTAACTATGTATTGAAATATAAAAATAAAATTTTTTGTATAAAAATATTCAAAAATGGCGGCAGAAACGCTGACATGTCCAAACTTCTTTAGCTATAGGAGCTCTGCGGTGCGCAGTGCAGCACATGTAATTTACAACCTGGATAAAGGAAAAAAATCCACTTAATCTACATATCTATAGCTAGTACAACACGTACAGGATTTTAAAAATATTGATTTTTGTGTAATTGTCGAGAATGTAAAGAAAAAAAACGGCATATATTTATTTATAACTACTGTTTAAATTATTTTATAAAAAATCCCATACGTAATATACTGTATAATGTTAAAGGTAAATTTTAAAATTTGAAAAATAATGTAATTTGCTCGAGTTCTACTACGAGCCGATTTGAGAAATCGTATTTCGAGAAAAACGCGTTCAAAGTTTTCTTTAGACGTTTAGAAAGAGTGCAAACTTATCGGCCAAGATCTCAAAATTCGAATAAAAATGTTTTTTTTTCGGATATGAAACTTTTCCCCTCGTATTCTATAGGGTTTAAAGCATCTTCTAAACTAAAAAAAGAATTTTCGAATTTTTAAAAAAAAATTACAGTGTAGTTATATGTTACTCGAAGCATGTACATTAACATTTTTTTTTTTTAAATTTAGTATATTTGTAGTAAAATTTGCTAGCAATTATGCTACTTATTTTACTTGGAAGAAAAGAATATAGAATTATTCTATTAAATATTGCAATAATATTTATAAAAGATAACACTTTTCTTCGTGTATACAATCTTGACCATAAATCTTAATTGAAGCACGAAAACTGGCCACATCTACGATCATTGCAAGCTTTCAAGCCTGAAAACGACGCAATATGTATTTAAGCCAAAATAGACTCGCCGAGGGTCTGGCTATCCCTTGGATAAACTCGGTTTCGCACGACGAGGCAACAAAGCACGCGGCGTAAACAGCCCGGTGAAATCGATTCTCCCGCGCGCTGCGCAAGTAAGACTATTACTTCGAGGTAAGTGCGAGTGGTACGTCACGGGGGTTAATGTTATTTCGTCGTATAAACGCATCCAACGGCAAAGGGGGAGGGTCCGTGCAGCCCGCGAGCCTCGGCAGGGCTTCCGCGTGCATCGACCAACGCTCGTTACCTGCACCTATCCCAGTGACCGTCTAAAGGCCCCGGCGACGCGAAACCCGACAGTATACCACTCGCTGCTGCGAAGAATCCACATTTTCAGTTTATCGGAAAGCCGATCTTGTTCTCCTGTCTTAGGAGGTTATTCAAAATTAAAACTGTATAATAATTTTACGTAGGACTACACTGTTAAAAAAAAAAACATTAAATTTAATGCAAATACTGCAAGCCAATTTAATCAGCGAATTTAAATTAAATTTAATTTAATCCACGTTAAAGTTAATTAAATTTACATTGAAATTAATGTAAAATGTAAATTAAATCATAGTTCATGTATACGCCGATGAAATTTGCTTGTAGTATTTACATTAAAATTCATGCAGTTTTTTTACAGTGAAGGTGCATCTATTGCCAGTAGTCTTTTTTTTTTTAAACTGCAGCGTATTTTTAAATTCGTAAATTCGTTTTACACATACTTCTCTCATTATTTTATTCTTTCTATTTTTTCAGTGATCATTTGACAATGCGCTTAAAAAATGAAAAACTTATCGGAAGATAAATGATAAAAAACGCAGATCAGCGGATACAAATTTCTTCGTAATAAATAAGCGGTTGGTGAATAAAATGGCAAAGTCGAAATAATTCATCCTCATGAGACGCCACGCATCCGTCGGTGTAAAACTGTTCCTGAATAACGGCCCATCCGTCTTCGTTCTGGGCTACACCTTCACGCTCCTGTGCATTTACATGCTGGTCTTCATCTGAGGCCGGACTGAAAATGAAGACTTTCCGCGCTCGCATCGTAAACGATCTGAACTTTTTACTGTGATTAATGGAAATAAAAGCTTTGCTTCAGCTCCTACTGCACATGTCGGTTCTATTTACTCTCAACGTTAGTTTGATATACTTTTACATGTTATTTCTGCGCAAGGAGAAAAAGTGACGGAAGCTGTCGAGACAGGCGAGATTCGCGCCGAGTTATGTTCACAAAATTAATCGTCCTGCTGCTACTGCCGTTCGTCAGCATCGGTGTACACAAGCTCTACTTACTGGAAGTCAATCCGGCCGATTTTGCCTGCCAGCATCGGAAACAAATCAAAGGCGATCCCGCCAGTCTCTTTGAGTTCCTCGCGACGCCCCTCGCCTTGGAGAAGGTAAAGAAACGACCTACATTTATTTATTTTTTTTTTTCAATAGATAAAAAAATATAGAAGCCAATTAGAAAACTATTTGTAGATAAGCTACGATATCGTATCAGGCTTAGCGGAATTTGCTTCTTGTCGTGTGCAAAATAATCTTGTTTTGACAATTTTAAAGTATACTTCTTATTTTTTATGCGATTAGATCTTTACTCCTTCTTAAGAAAAACCTATTAAGCGCTTTGGCATTGTATTTTTATATAACAGTCGGCAATGCGGCAGTGTTTAACTGTAACTTTTACCCAAACATTAGATTAGATTAGATTAATTTATTTTTCGTCCAAGGACTCAGACAACATTCGCATCAAACTAAAGGCAGATATATTCTATTTTATTTTCATGCCCCGCGACGTAAAGTATAATGACAGGTATATACGCATTAATGCTAGCAAAGCGATACATTTCAATTTAATTCTTTTTTATTTCAGCGTAAAATGCTTCGTATTCATTGTATCCGTCAGTGCAAACAAATCCCGAACGTTTTAAAATATAATACAAAAGCTGAAAAGCAAATCGCGCTGCATAATAAAAAAGAAATACTATCGAATAGCGAGCAAAAAGGCGATTGACATTATCCACCGTAGGATACGAAAATAAAAACAAAATAAAAAATTCGTGAATATAACCGGCTGTACTAAACCGCAAATCTGCTCTAGGCACGATATCATTAAACCATTATTTTTAGCCGGCAATTAGTTAGCCGGGGCTTTTGGGATTTCCAATGGCACGAATTTGTTTCCTTTTTTTCTACCTTTGCCAAACAGAGACAGAGGGATAGAATTAAAAGGGACGGAAAAGCGCGACAATAAAAGATTTTTCGCAGCGCGAGAGCATACAAGTTTTCGCAACCGATTGAAAATGACGCGAGTCCGAGATACCGTTTGAAAACGAACGATAAAAAGCGCATGATAAAGGTGCGAACGTGACGCGAAACGAGTAGCGGGTATTTTGTCATTTGCGTCGCTTATCGCGCTCGGCCGCTCGATCTGATTATTTAACGGGCACACCCCCGTCGGCCAAAATGAGAATTGTCGCGAATTCGCTCGTGCATTCTTTTTTTTCCGGCTAACGAATGGTCGGTGAAAAAAGTATCGCTGGACAATTTGAGAGCGCGACTCTCGTGCGAACGACGATTTGCGACTTTAAAAAAGAAACAGGACGCATTAAGCGTTTGCAAATAATGTGTCTTATTTAGAGGAAATAAAATTACATAATTTATTTTTAATATTGAATTAGTGAAATTTTACTAAAATTAGTGGAAAATGCTCCACTAATACCTAAATCGTGAAGCTCTTTCCACTAATTTTCAGCGAAAATTCACTAATTATAGTATAGTTTTTCACTAATTCAACTTTAAATAGTATACGTCAAACGTTCGCACAATTGAAAAGAAAATAAAAAATCATATTTCTATAGCTCAATAACAATTGGATACATTCGTGTAATAAAATTTAAATAAAAACGTTTCACTACACGAATAATTCTTAAAAAAAAAAAAATCGGATAGGGCAAAGTGGTGTAGCCCCTTAATCAGCTGCCGAACCGGTAAGACCTGCTGATAACAGGCCGTGAGACGTGCCGTAACAACGTGAGAAAGTTCCAAATTCAGAGTAGGCAACAACGGGCAGCGGATAGGCGAGAGGCACGGGAGTCGACGTTGAGAGGCTGCGCAGGATATCCGGCGAAGCGCGCCGGTCAAGGGTCACCTAATAAGATTCGCCTTTCTGGGGAGGAACCGGATTCACGAGCTGGACGCTGGCGCAAGTCGAGCTGAAAATATCTCGGCCGAGGGCACAGGGTTGAACGCACCGCTGGGATAAAGGATCGAAAAAAAATTCGGAAAAAATCCTCTACGCTCGCCGGGTGACGCCCAAAAGTAATTTTGAAATTCAATGAATGCCGCAATTTCGGGGCGACTAAATAAGGCGCGTTACAATTTCGCGTCGCCACGGATAAAGGGGAAAAGGTTGCGTTACGTGTGTCCGCGGTAGTTGAGCTGTGAAATTCCGCCGAAAATTGCGACGAGGATGCACGCATCGGAACTCATCCCTGCGCAAAATTATACCGTCTGAGAAGCAACCGCCGGTCTCCGTGCCGCGCAGTGTGTACTTTCTATTCAATGCTTCCTCGCCCGGCGTGTACATCTAGATTGCGAGGCGAGGGCATGCGAGAGCTGCTCGCGTGAAATTACTTTTTCAGAATATTGCGAATTTGCATTTCCAAATAAATTAGAAAAATGTTAAGCAACCGCTTGTAATTCGATATGTCATATTCATATTTAAATTGCTCGATATTAAATATCACTTACAAAAAAAAATTCTGCAAGGAATTCAAGACAGTATTATGATTTATTTATTTATACGTTACTGGAAAAAAAATAGAGTATTCTTTGACACTTAAATTTAAATAAATTAAATTTTTTTAACATTTAAATTTAAATAAATTAAATTTTTTAAGATTTAAGTTTAAATAAATTAAAATCTTTGGTCTTTAGTATTCAGGAATTGCAGATTAATTGAATTAGTGTATCATACGGTTTCGTTGAACAAAATTCACGGAATCACGTGTCGAAGCTCGTGAGGTGATAAGCAAATCCAATATTCCATTTAAATCTGCGAGCTAAAACGCATATTGAAATTACTATAGTTAGCTTTTATTTTCAAAATAAATTTTGAATGCACGCGTAAAGTTTAGGCTAGAAAGAAAGGTCCTTTATGGATTTTATGATTTCTGTACGGGTCGGACTTTGACGAGCCACCATCTGGTGTTCGCCGTAAAACGTGTACTTATAATAAAGGAAGCATTGTTTTCAGCTTGGGCAGACTGTTTTCTTATGCATTGCATATAGGTACACTTAATCTTGTATATATATGTTCTCTCGGAGTCAAATAATTCAAGCGTTGTACATTTATTTGTTTAATAAACGAACGTAACTATTTTACAATGTAATAATATGCACTACTTTAAATTCAATAGTATTTATGAACACTGACCGATGAATTTAGTAATTTCGAGTAAATACATTTACTTCAATGGAACGCGTTAAATATTTGTGTGAAACAAGTAAATTATTTTATCGAAATATTTAGCCACAAATAAATTAATTTACTTTTCAAGAAATATTGATAGATTGAAAAAATAATACTTAACAAGTACTATTTGAAATAAATAGTTTTAATGAAAATTAGCCATTTTTTTGTTGGTGTATTCTAAATAAATACATATAAAAGTTAGTAAAATATTCGAACTGTCCCATTTAATTGGCCGAATCCAATAAAAAAAAACTTTAACAAGGAAATTTCGAGGCTCGAGCAGCAAAGTACTGTCCCCTTTGAAATTCCCCGTCGGAGGTCCGAGCGGAAGTCTGCACGGCGCGGTCCATGACTTTGAGCTTAGTCCGGCGCATTTCGTGCTCCCCCGGCTAATGACCTGAAGAGATCGTCTCGTGGGTCAATCGAATCGCAACACGCAATCTGCGAGTCCACGTGTGTCGTGCAATTGGAAACTTGGCGGGCGCACATCAGAGGCCCAATTCGTCAAGGGGGCAATTGTCGACGACTCTGTGTGCCTTGATTTCTGCATACTGCGAGCCGACGATGATAATAGAGTCTCCTATAATGATTTTGTGTAGTGCATTAGTGAGCTCCTCTGTAGCGTATGCAATTTTGGATTAATTATGATGACTTTAGTTTAGAAGATATTTCGATGTAGTAGTACTGTTGATTTTTTTTATCAATTTAATTTTTTTTGTGTATTTTAATTCGGATCATTTACTTTATTGTGTTTTTGGTACACTGTGAATATATATGTATCACTTTAAAGCTTTTACCGTGGCTGATGAGGTTCAAAGAAGCGGATAAAAGGATTATTTCGACTGGAAAATCGTACAAGGCTATCATCAGGATCCCCATTTTAGGTAGTGCTTTAATAGATAAATGACAAATCAATGGGTGTAAAAATGCAGCTTGAACAAGGCTGTTTATGTAGCGATATTTTCGTTTGTTTGCAGGGGAAAGGCACGTCTACGCCAGGCTGACGGACTATAAGCCACCGAAATTTTTTATCCTTGATTTTTCTAATAACTTCTTGAGACAGAAAATTGTAATTCAAACGCGCAGCTACCACGATCGAACACTTTTGCAAACTACTATTTATTGCCAACGTACGTCTTTATTGTATCAGGCAAGTTTTTTTCATTTATTTATTAAATTTCATTTGAACTAATTTGACTATTGCACTTTTTTTTTTAAATATTTTATCAGAATTGTTCAGTTAAGTTTTATCAGAGTTGTAGAATGAATCAGAATTGTTTACCAGTGTAACTGTTTTTCAAAAGTATTTATACTCATTTGGATAACTATTATAATACTCATAACTATTAACGTTAAAAAAAAACCTTTATTTTTTCACTATAATCAGTTGTAAGCTCAACTGTTTCTTCAAAGTAACAAAGAAGCTTTTTGTTAGTGAGGAAATGGATTTTTCTTTTCCGAACCCAAACCCATAAAAAAGAGGTCCACCCTTCAACCGGGGACTAATCCTAAAATATATAGCATCTTCTCAAAAGTGCCTTTATGACGCAGTACAGACACTGGTTAACAAACCGCACGAAACACGTGTGCCGCAGATTTTGAGCTGCCGTTGTTAAAGCGTAGTGTTTCCTTCCGAAAACGAGCAAATTTTCTGGCTTAACATTTTTTTTGAGGGATAATTGTTATACGTCCTTGTAAGCTGGAGCCTGGATTTGACTTGAGAACAAAGCCATATTGTTTGAAGCATTGACCAGAGAACGTCTTGTTTCGTTCGCCGCCCTTCACATTCAGTACGGGCTAACTTTAAGAAAAACTATTTCGTACCAAAGAATTTAATTTAATACTCATAAATTTTAATAACAATGTAACTCTGGATATTTCCAATACATTTATTTTATTTTATTTCTTTTTATTTCTTTTCTAATTATTTTTTTTTTATTTGTCTACCTTCGCCTTTCTTACCCGAGTACTCAGTGTACGATTAACTAAATATTATGCCCATTTATTTATTAGTTACATTAACAACATTTTTCAATTTTCGCAAGCCCGAGAAATTAGGCTCCGCAGCCGCAGTAATCCGGCGAACAAAGACTCGCAAGCTACTCCTCGTTCGACTTGAAAAAAAAAAGTGTACGTACGTCGGGGAAAAAAGGACGAGACAAAGACACCGGGGATAAAAGCGAGGCAGCTCGCTCCGTCCGAAAGTGCCTGTAGGGGATGTTCTCCCCCGGCTCGCGCTTAGGATCTTCGATATTCTCGCGGCGTTGCGTCGCGTGGCCCCGTAACTTCCTTCGGCGCGCCAACAAAAGGCCGCGACGGCGACGTCGTCGAAAATCGCCCCCTCGCACCTGGTGTAACGCAGCGCCGGGCTTTTCGGCGCGAGTCCGTCCCCCTTTTCCCTTTTTCCTTACTTGCGCTCGCGATGGGGCGGTAAGAAAAGACTTTCCCCCCTGCTGGACGGCTGCATGCGATTGGAACTCGCGTCTGCTCGCGATCTATTATTATGTAAGGAGGAGAGCAAAAAAAAGGTGCGCATTGTACCGTAGTTCGCTTTATTGGCGCGCTTCGCTTCTCCATGTAATACCTACGCCGGCGCGGCTTTGTGCGTTCCTTTGCTTATTGCTTATTATGATAAAAATTTAATAAATGAAATTTTACTAGAGATTTCTTATGAAACTTTATTAAGAATCTACAAGAAGAACTGCTATTTAATGATTAATATTGTATGGAGAGGAAAGTTCTTGTTAAAGCTATTATTCTGTTTTGTAGCGCAGGGACAGATTCGACAAATCAAAAATTTTACTAAAAAGTATTGTAAAATTTGGTGAAATTTACTGCAAATTTTACTACATTTTCTCGTATTTTTTTTTTGATTTGTGGAAGCTATCGCTGTATTACAAAATAGATTAGTTATGTTTATTAGAACTTTTCGGGCCATGTACTATTTAACGATTAATTATTAGAAAATTTGAAATTGTTATATCAATGCCAGGGAGAGAATCACGCGCGGCGTATACATTTAATTATCAAATGGACTTTTGGTATATGGGCAACAAAACCCTCTATGTTCCCCGAAAGATTTGCTGACAGTCCGAATAAGCTCCTCTATGAAAGTACCTACGTTCAATGCATCAGCGCTTTAACGACAGCTGCGCGTATATGACAACTATCGGATGAATGACTGCTTTATCATGTGCTCGAATGCATCAATTTGAAGACTATTTTAACATTTTAATTAAAATTTTCAATTCGCATGTGTTTTAATATAATTTAACAATGGGTATAACGAACAATTAAATGTGTTACTGATACCTCGTATTTTTTGTTTGTTTCAGTACACAATTGGGTATGCACTTCGGATGTATTTAAAAAACCAATTGGAAATGTCGATGAAAAATGTGGCTGAAGTTTTCGAGGCTTTAGACAAAATTTACGATATTCCAAACTTCTCGGAGAAATAATACCTGCTGTTAAGACTTTGCAATCGATGTACATATAATAAAAAAAAATGACCAATACCGTAAAAAAATTTGGCGTTGAAACGATTCATCTTCAATAATAAAATTGTCAGCGATAAATTTTTAATAAAAAATGTTGAATATAATTAAATGTAACAGTCAGTTTCCTACTCTATCGACTTACGATATAAGACTATGTAATTACAAGTCCCAGAAGGCTTGCGCGCTTAAAACGGAGATGCCGACACGTTACGGATCGATAACGGGCGGGCAGAAATAAAATTAGTTAAAAAATAATAATAATAATTCCTAAAATAAAAGTTACCGATGTCATTGCGAAAACCATCATGGCCCATTATCACCCCCACTAAAGTCCTCACCTTCACCCTCGCGCTCGATATAAAAAGCTTCGAGCTCCGGCGGAAGAGGAGGCGGATAAAAAAAGTGAATCAGCAGTGAAAGCAGCGTGTAAACGCGGTAACGAGCCCATCACCTTGTAATCGGCCGATAGATGAGAGCCCGACGTAATCGCGGCAGGAGCATCCTTCAATCACAAGAACCACGGATGCGCAATGCGCGACCCGCGCCCAGACCATTTACACGCTCACGAGGCAAAAGCTTTCGGTCATATAGGCGCGGCTCTGCTGGCTCTGACGTTGATTGATGCGCCTCGTTAATTTCTAGGAGTATTTGCGCGATTTCGGTGTACCTGTGTCCAGCCGTAAATAGCGCGCTGCAAGGATACGCGCGCTAGTCCGCGCTGCAATATGGATCGAAACGGCCAATCGCAGTGTACAAATATGCAACCCGACCAGGACTCAAGCTACGCCCACGATTGTTCGCGCCTCGTTGTTCGCCCGCTGAATTATGCCGCCAAGGACTCGTCGAAATTTCTTATTTTTTTTTTAATTAGGCAGGGAGATAATGACTCGCTTTTGGGGGCTGGCATTTGCTGATGATTTATTTTTGGAAGTTGATCTGGGATAATTGCGTGTAATGGCGCGTTTTGGATAAATTAAAAATTTTTATTGTGTAGAATGGAGTATATACATATACTGAGGGAAAAAAACTTGATAAAAATTGCTATTGTGGTTAAGGAAAGAGAGATAGTCTTATCAAATGAGAATTTTTTAGATGAATAATAGTAATTTTTAGTTCTTGAAATCTTAAAAATTACTATTTTAATACTAAAAATTGCTATTTTGAATACTAGTAATAATTGTTATTTTCCGTACTAAAATTTTTCGCTTGTCAAGATTGCCATTCCTTTCCTAATCACAGCAGCAATTTTTATTAAATTTTTTCTCTCAGTATATGTATATATTCCATTCTACACAATAAAAATTTTTAATTTATTTTCAAATTTTTTTCTCTCAAGGTAGTTTTTTTTGCTAATATTGGTGATTTATTAAAAATTCTAATAAATTGCAATAGATAGATAATTTTGTCATTATTATTGCTTAAAACTTATTTAATCATGAAACAATTATTTTTTAAAGAAAATTTTATGAATAAAAATGTGGACGACTGTTCACCGATTCCGTTTCATTATATTCCTCTTAATTAACGTCGACCCAATTAAGGGAAGAAAAAGCGTATATATCTATCTTTTATACATCCAAACTATTGAAGGATTGAGCAAAAAAGCTCATGCAGAAACTTAATTGCAGCGACTGGGTTGAAAAAGGAACTCTACTATTCTAAAGAATATACTCTATTTTAATTTTGAATCGGTATAAAAAGCGGTTGCAAATTAAAACGAAGCCTTGAACTGTGAATACGCTGTATGCGCTGTGATCGCTATTTCTATAGAATTCTTTTTTATAGGAGGTCGAAACTAATGGTTTCATTTCACCGCCATTGGCAATGGGTATTTTTCAGTGGCTCATCGCGCGAATCCTCTTGTTTTTGACGTTTTTCAATATTTCGCGGGGCTTCGACGCTTCGAAATGACTCGCATAAGCCCAGAGCGAAATTTATGAAGGAAGCACCGAGTAATCACGTGCGTCCAGGTCCGCGTGTGCGTCTCTTTTCTGTACGCACACCACTGTATAGCTCGAATAAAAAAAAAGTTGTTTGCGTGAAAGAGTTTGTCGTTTTGACATCGAATATACTAGATTCCGCGTACAAAATGAGAGCGCACTTGTACCGGCTTAAATTAAAATCCAAATAAACGTCAACAATAAAAAACATGAAAAAACAAAGCCGAAAAATATATTTTCTTCGCTCGCGCATCGTTTGTACACCACTCGCGGTTATACCCTCACTAAAACGCGAGTTTTTCGCCATTTGGTTTAGAGCACCGAGCGGCGAATATTAAACCATTTAAGCGCACGCAAATAATGAACGATGAGCATTATATCCTCAAGCAGTGATATCGCGAATGTTAGTCGAGATAATTAAAATTACTCCCTCGGCCTGAATTTCCGCGGTAATTAATTTTATAACGGACGCTCTAATTACGCGAAAATTAAATTGCAAGCTCGCTGCTTTCCTGTCGCTATCTCTCCTTTCGGGACTGCCCTCCCCCTCCCCCCTCGGCGACCCGTTTCTGGGTTATTTAATCCGCGTTTCATTCGACTAATGTCTATAACGACGTGTAATGGGGCAAAATCGGCACGCGCCGAGCCCAAACAATTGGCGCGCTACCGACGAGAAATCGAGGAAATTCAAGCGCGTAAATTATCGCCGAGGCTTGATCACCCGTGGCTCGTGCGCGCGAATACATACACATATAGGCAGTGCGTACTTTTGCGAGGCGATTTTTATTCGCGTCGTGCGGCGGTTTAATCGCTCGACCAAAAAATCGCGCGTCTCGCTGCTCCTCCAAATGGATGTTTTCTGCCTCGCGTCGTTTTAAGCGCGGGACATTTTATTTGGGGTTGAAAAAAAAAAAAAATGCCTGTGAATCCGAATGGAAAAACCATCATGCCGACAATGGAACTCGCGCTATTATGGCACTTTTTTTTTCTCGAATGATTGGAGCATTTTGTGCGCCACCCGATCGTGTAAACGCAGTAAAATATCTTTTAACTCCCTAAATCCAGAAGGATATTTAAATTTTATCGCAGGCTTCTCTTCTTTGTCCGTACGCTATAAGCGCAACACAGTGGTCGAGTATCTTCTAATGCTAATACTCGTTGAATTATTGCATTAATTTACCGCGGACTATAGTCTGTAAGTGGATTAAATAAATGCACATTCTCGCTTTCAGTGGGATAAACGATAAATAGAAATTGCTACAGTGATGATGACTGAGATATTATGAGATATGAGCGTCATGAGAGAAATCAACTGTTGCGGGACCATCAGATGTACATTTCCACCTGATTTGTGGTCCATTGTACACCAGAATCAATGCTATTTTTAAATTCGTCCTTCTGTTCACTGTTGCATTAAATTATTATTACGTACCAAAAGATTCTATTAATTAATTTACGCTGAAATAGGATTCGTATTAGCCGGAAATAAAGGATCTCGCTAAATCTTGTATCCAACGCAAGTACTCATTTATCCTAGCCGGTTTAATTTATTGCCGAGTTGAGGACGCTCGTGAATCTTTCCAAGAGCTTTTAATCGTTTCATCTTTCTTGCATCTAATTAGAAACTTTTGAGACAGCAAGCAGAGGGATAAAGCTCGAGTAACATTTTCCAAGTAAGTCTGCCTCTTATGTGTATCTGTTTGTACGCACAAAGTAAAGGTAAAATATGCAAGTTGCATTTCAGGATGTAACGTCAACGCTCTGCATAACTTTGTCAAAAATTTAGAAATTTTGTTTGACTTCGTTGCGCTAAGTGAAATTTATTTGTAATGTGTGCAAACTAAAACTTTGGACATTTGCATCATTTTTCTCTCATCTATTTTGCCGAGTGTTGGTTGCTTGAGTTCTTTGGAGGTGTACATATAATTCGGAAAAAAATATTTTCTTATTTAATTTGACAATTTATCCAAAGTACACGGAGAAAAGCGATTAGTAACATTTACTGAAATAGTAAATAAACTTGGCTTAAAAATTTACGCGAACGCGTAGTCGTACAAAATTTATGCGTACAGCTAACTAAATTAGACTGATTTTTTAAGCAATATTTACTTATTTGATTAAGCAAAACAGATATAAATTAAAGCGTCCACTAAATTATGCTTAAATATTTCAACAAATTTTACTTAGGTAAATCAGTATTTTTTATTGCAAGCCCTTAACTAAATTTTACCAATAATTTTTCTTCGCGTAGCATTAAAATGTCATTGCATTTTTTTTAAACAATATTTCAATTGATTTCACTATTAAAGATCGAATAAAAAAAATCGAAATTCACAAATGACTAAAAGAAAGAAAAGTATCTAAAAATTGAAAATAAGTGGAACGAGGTTTTACTACAAGTAGACGATACG
The DNA here is from genome assembly GCA_018906775.1 of Sycophila sp. Sp_5. NCBI lineage: Eukaryota > Metazoa > Arthropoda > Insecta > Hymenoptera > Eurytomidae > Sycophila > Sycophila sp. Sp_5. Next base: position 4,946,257 of record JACCID010000004.1, read on the forward strand.
AAGTGAAACAGTCAGCTGGGAGTGTAGCGGCTCCTGTAATCCAGCGATTGGAGGCTGGTTATGGTGGAGGGTCTGAGGATGGGGCTCACTGTTGGTGCGGGCTCCACGTTGACTGGGCGTCCGCACTAAGCTCGCCATCAATATGGGCACCCTGGAGGAGTCCGGGGTGGCCAGGTTAGCTAAGGAGAGGCGAACCGGGTCAGAGGGGAAACCCAGCAGCCAAAAGTCTCCGTGGCGGGCAGTAGTAGGATCGCGCCCGGGAGTGGGACCGTATCGGCAGCCTATCCAACATGATTCGACCCATAACTTTTTGCTTTTTTTTTTTAATTTTTCCACTATCGGCTAATTTTTTCACGACCATTGAGAAAAAGAACGAAATTTTTCGCTCAGCTTTTTGCGAACTTTATTTCGTCAAAAGGTACCGCTCTATATGCGCAGAGCGCGGGTATAAGAGCGTAGGCGCGCATCGATCCGAAGCAGCCCGACGCTGGCCGACTGGTTACCGACGCGGGAAAAAAAAAATCGAGAGAACGTGATTAAACACTGGTACGAGCTTCAAGTGCAATTGGGAAATGTTTGTAGAATCCAGAGGAGAACTCGGATTCCACTTTGTTACACCCGCGAAATTATAGATATTTAAATCGCATTACAAATATTTTGCAGTGTAAAATCATTATTTCCCACTCTTTGTTAATTTAAATAAATTAAAAAAAAATAATGAATTTCCTTATTGCAGTCATGCAACAAAAACAAACTTGAATTTTTCGCATTCTCTTACAATACGCAAAAATTTTACAATTACCTTGCATCGCATTCGTCTTTATACTGTGCGCAGTAAATCAAGCGTTTATGGAAGTGCATAAATACCGTTCTGTTTTAAACAGAATTTTAACACAAATTAAAATGTATACACAAATGGTCCTGAATTTTTATCCATCACCGTTAGCTACTGTTTCACATTACTTATTGCAAACCAGAGAAATTCCTCCCCGTGAAATAAATTAATTAAACAAATGCAAGTTAAAATAAAATAAAACATATGCCGAGCACATTTTTCGCTTCAAAAATAAAAAAAAAGAATATTTTCAGAACCGCGAGAGGAATAAGGATGGCTTCTTATCTGGCCAGGCGTTTTACAGCTGATCGTAAATTAAAAAGTTTTTATGCGAAATCTATTATGAGCCAGGCTCTACATCGGGCGGCTGCGCAATACTGGGAAATGGTCGACGCGGCCGCGCGTAGTTTTACAGCTTCGTAAAATAGCGACGGCGTTACCTCCATCATTTCACCTCATATCGCGACGCCGCGCTGACCCACCACTCCCATGCGTATTATACCCCGCCACCGTATGAAAGGGTCGGCAGGTCAGCCGCGAGGCTGTATACACATCGAATTATCCGAATGTCGGTGCGCGCGGCATGTGTATACTGCCCCGGATGGACGCGCCCCTGCACGGCTGTTAGCGAGGAGATACTGTCGCCGGAGGCTCTTATAACGCGGTGCTTTATAGGAAGTGCCGGTTGAAATAATTACGTCGCCTTCTCTTTTCCGCCGCGCTTACGAGCGCGCGGCTCATTTTCAGAAAGCGCGCAACTTTTACATTCACCCCTGCTGTTGCTCGCTGGATGCGTAAAACGGAGCAGCGACTTTCCTTACGCAGTAATCGCCTCCGGCGCTTTTATCGAGGTGCTTTCGATTTTACGGCGATTATTGTGTTATACCCTATGCGTGCGGGGTACACGCGCGTGTGCGGATTGCGGATTTTGCGGTTTGCAAAATTTTAATCGTGGGATTGGGAGTCTTGGATTTTTTTTTTCCAAGTAGAGGCCGACTGTGGCGCCTCGTATAAATTTTTTTTATCGATAACAAGCGAAGGCGCTTTTGGTGCGTCTCGCTTTACGCTATACGCGGCGGATTAAGCTTTTAAGCCTTTTTTTTCACGACTACGCGTGTACACCCGTCAGGTTGACTTTTTTTTTACAGGCCATGCGCGATATCGGTGTAATTGCCGGGGAAACCTCGCGTTGCTTTACGCTGGAGCCTTAACGAGCGGGCGGTTTAGCGTTTACGGGTTGGAGCGCGCGGAAAAAAATTGGATTTTTGGCGGTAAATCGAGTTATTGTTCATTTACAAGTTCTCTCCACTTTGAGGAGTAACTGCTGGCTTTATGATTTTCTGAAACTTTTTTATTATCTGCCTTCGCGATTCGGAGAGTCGTTTTTATGATTTGTGCGACAGCGGCCAAAATTTATTTTCGTATAACTTTAAAAAGTATTGTTAATTTTTAAGACCTCGGCATTCTGCGCCCATTTACGAAATGTACAATGGCAATCAAAAGCAATTAAAAGAAATCGCGGGCCGGGAAACGCGCCGCATAAACCAGACTGTTATTTTGCACAATGAAATATTCATTTAATGAGAGCCACTTTATAGTTTATTTCTCCGCACAGAATAATCAAACGGTAACCAATTTGGTGAGAAAGTGTACCCTAAAAAACAAAACAAAAATTACCGTCAATTAAATTTTGCCAATTAATTACCGCCACATACGATCGATCGATATAAAAAGAAAAAAATTCCGTCCTTGTTCCGCGACTCTTTACGAAGTTCCTAAGTAGTTCAAGCTTCCATTCCACGAGTCGGCGGATCGACTTCATCGCTTTAAAATCCAATCGTCGGCGGCGGGGGCCCTTTCGCGGTCTCGTTAATTCAATAAGCTTCAGCGACTGGTCCGCGGGAGGTCGTAGAAAGAGAGAGGGTCACCTCGGAGCAATCGATCCGCGCAGCTGCGACCGCCGGAGTCCGAAAGTTTCGGTAGTAGCCCGGTCGGGGGAACTTCCGGATCGCGAGGCTCTACGGAAGGAGCGCGGGGGCTTAATTGGCGCGGTCGCCGACGTGACGCGTCGCGGCTGAGTGATGCATGGACCGTGACCGCGCGAAGACGTCCGGCATGATGAATCGACGCTCCCGAGGTGGGATAATGCGACCCTGATCCCGGGATGGAATTCATTCGCGGATTGCCGTCGCCCTTGCGGAATTCCGAGGGATCGTGCGACCACCTCGTCGGGGCCTATTGTTGACCGATCTATTTCTGGGGAGGGGGAGAATTTAAATTCTGGAACTGAATAATATCAATGGGAATTCACCCTTTCAATGCGTCTCGGAGCTTATTTATAATCTCTTTCGGAGAAAGTTGCAGAACCGCCTAAAAAACTGTCAGTAAAAAATAAAAAGCTTGAGAAGTGCGTTGCGGTAAAAGAAAGCGTGACAGAAATACGGCGAAAGAAAAAAAATGATTTTTTTACTGTTAATAGTAATATCTGCTAGACTAGGAAAGAGAAAAAATGATTTGTGAAAATGATCAGTGGGATTAACATTTTTTGATGTAGATCTTACTCTACAGAAATTTGTAGACTTACCTTTTTTGTAAAGCATATACATTCTACTGAAAGTGCGGAAATTTATATTAACTTTTTATTTCGTAATTAAATCTACTGTTTAAAAGGAGGAAGTTACTCATTTTTCTTTTCAGAATAGAATAAAATATATGTTTATTGTATAATACAGTGTTTAGAAATAATATAAAAAAATAAATTTTAGTACATAACAGTTATTAAATTAAGCATAAATCTACTTATTATAGATTTAACCGTATTTATGCGGTGGATAACTATACATCATTTACAATTAATTCGTTAAAACGGAAATTCATTCTTTTTCGAATAAGTAGACAGTCGTGTTTCAATAAATAGACTGTACGATAAACTCTAAATTGATTCATTCACTCTTAGTTTCCATTTAATATAAAAAGTCAAAGGATTTTAATGAATGGAAAAGTGTCTAATAAGGAGAAAAATATTAATAATTGCGACATTTATGATCAAATTCAGAGGATTCTACACTTCTAATAAACTTATTGAGAATTACATTAAATAGCGGACGTATTCTTCAACTTAATAAATTCATTTTAAAATTAATTCGATAATGCTTAACGGAATTTGTCTACTAAGATTAAGAATCTATTTTTATGATAAAACAATATACTATTCTTATTAAATAGAAGCTAAACTACAATAAATAAATTGCAACAAATAAATAAAAACACGTTTAATTAATTATGACGCTTAATTGGCGGCTCTCCAGACTGTCAGTGTAAATTATCATCCGGCTGCTCTCCGCACTCATGCGCGCCTGTACACACCGCGTCGGTGGCAACTCCTCACGGAGCCCCACCCGGTCGACCAGCTCCGCTCCAATCTATACGTAGATTATCGACGACAGCGTCTCTCCTTTCTCATTACGTCGGCTGATTTAGGTGCCGCGGCTATTGGCCCCCAGAGCTCCTCCGGCAAACTTTCGCCGCTCGCGCGCGATCCATCGATTGTTCGCCGTAGGTTGCCGCGCGCTCGCAGCTGCTGCACCGCCGAGAATTGACCCATGGCCCGCGCCGCACGGCCAACTACCTCCAGCCAGCTGTGCACCAAGGGAAGAATGCCGCCGGGCGCCTCTCAGAATTTTGGTCTAATGCAAGCTCATACTTGAATAGCATACTGATGGTCTTTCGGAAATTAATACTATATTGTTATAATTACATTAAAATGGACTTGCAATATTGATCCAGTTTAAAACTATTAGAAACATCCATTTATCGTGAAGTAGTGGTGCGCTTTCCACTAACTGCCGATGGAATTTGAATTAATGATCGCAATTTAATGTTTCATGTAAGGTAGGATTCGTGTATACACGTGGTAATATAAACTGTAGAGAATTTTTTTTTAAATAAATTTACATTTTTCACACTTGAATACACTTAGAAAAATATATTACAAAAATTAGTATACTATCCGTAGCAGCAGACTGGACTGTTCATTAAAAATTACCATACTCTACAATAAATTTTGCCATGAGTGTATTAAATTTTAATCGCAGTCGAAATAATTTTATACACACAGCAAATTTTAACGTCAAGTACGGTAATTTTTATTTAAATGTACAGTTTGTCGTAGTGTTTTGATCCCAGATGGCAATTTTTATAATACTTTTTTCTTAGTGAAATGTTACGATCTACGAAATTTTCAATTGCGTACAAGAAGATCAATCTACTTAAACATTATCTCCTTAATTTTAAAGTGAATTTAATAAATTGAAGAATACGGCTGATAATGATAAATTAATCAATTTAGAATCAATGGAATCCATTTTTTCCAAGACGGCAATCTACTTATTCGAAAATGATTTATTTACATTTTAGCAAATTAATCTTAAACGATGGTCTGCTTATCCACTGCACAAATACGTTCAACTCTATAATAAATAGATTTTCCAGTGATATTTAACAAGAATTCTTCTACCAGTTAGATGAAATTTTTGTGAGTGCACGACTGCTGTGAAGAAGACGTTCAGAAATAAATAAAGAGACATTCGACGATGGGAAAGCGTTCTGCATAAATAAATGAACTTTCGACTGAAATCGATACATCATCCGCGTCCACCAGATCTGCATATCGCTGAATTATTTGCGCATCTGGGTCAAGTCTAAAGGTATAAAAAACCAAATCGTCAGCAATACAGATGCGAGGTGAGCCACCGCGACCCATGAAATTCTAATGCCCCTTGGCGCGCTGCACATCCGGTGCACTCGCGCATCCGAAAAACACCTGTTCGTGCGGCAATTCGGTAGGGGGCCGCGGGATTTCTCTACACGCGCAGCTCCAGTTCGCGCGAGCATCCCAAAAGTTACAAGTCGATATGCAAATGCCCCGCGAGGAAATGCATCTCCGTGACGCGCGTCTTTTATATATACACTCCACCGGGAGGCGGCGGGGGAAGCTTCCAGAGAGAGAAAATAAAGGGAGATAGACTCTACTTTAGAGAGAGAAGGATCCTCCTTTAGACAGAGAGGGTCGCTCCTTTAGAGAGATATATACGTTGCTTTAGTAAGAGATAGACTCTACTTTAGAAAGAGAGAGAGAGGGAAGCGCGAGAAAGACGTTATACGTCGCGCGCGGACGACGATACGTGCCTGAGTTACGGGATACGCGAGGCTATAGCGACTATACACCGGCGGCGATGTAAGGTGCCCGGGAGAAACGACTGCCTTTTGTCCGGACTTTGCTCGGAGCAGCCGATGCGCGGAGGATGGAATTGGATGGCCGCGGATGCAGAATGGCCAGCGTGTGTCTGGGTTTCGCGATTTTCCGAGCTTCTTATACCTCTTGTTCTTCGCCCCTTTTTTTTCTTAACTCAACGTCGAGGAAGATTAATGCGACGCGCGTAGAGAAATGGAAGTGACTGGTAAGTGCATTAGGGGTTATTTAAATGTTACATAATCGAATGAAATTGATTGGTAATTTGGGCTGTCGACGTTGGGTGCCTGGAATTCCGGACGAGGATCGATCCTTAAATAACTTACAGGAAAGGTAGAGATAGTTACCGAGTCTTATTAGTTCATCAAGCGTCTGGCAATCTTCCGGCGGCGTGGCACTTCGCGATCCCCCTAAAACCATTGAAATTGAATTAGCCACGAATTTCATCGACTGCATCGTCTCGATTGATCTGGCCTTATACCTGTTCAACTTTGTATAGTGGACGAAAATAAAGGTTAAATTGATCTTTTATTTTTAAAACTGGGTTAACTCTTTATTTATGTATATTTTTTTTCTTTCCCTTTTTTAATCGTCTTATTATACTTTTACAGAATTTTTAAATTAAAAGTAAATAATTCAAGTATTTTCATTAAACTGTTAACATTTTTCACGTGTGATATTCTCTAAATTGCTGATACATGAGCAATCGATCGATACCGCGAATAATAATAAATAAAAAAAGAAGATGCACTGATAAAAGATTGCAGAAAATTTTAATATAAATCGTTTGAGATGGGGAACGTACTGGACACGCGAGAAATATTACTGCAATTATTGGACAATCTATACAATATTTGTGATAAAATTTGTTACACGGCTTGATTTTTTTTTTAATTTCACGATATTACACTTCAAATTTAAAGTTCGAGAGAATAGTTCTTGTAGAAATTCTATACTGTTTTTTAACGCAAGGACAGACTCGAGAAATAAAAGTAAAATTTACCGTAAGTTCAGCAAAAGTTACTCTAGGTCTAGTAAATTTTACTACACTTTCTAGTAAAATTTTTTACTTGCCGAGTCTGACCCTGCGTTATAAAATAGTATAGTAATTTTAACTAGAACTTTTCTCTCCGTGCATCTAAGAATTGATCGTAAAATTTCCTACTCACTTTTTCTCGGTGCGCATCTAATAATTACGTGCAAAGAGTAAAAAAGATTCAGATGTCCAACAAGTGACAATCAAAAGCTAATAACATCGAAGTCATTTGAAGATGCACATAACTTGATAAGGAATAAAGAATAAAAGTCGTCGGGCAGAGCGGAGGTCGCATTAGCATTTAGATCGGCCAATTCGCCCTTTTTATGATCGGGCCGCGATCGACTTGATTGGCCGCGGTGGTCTGTTCGTCTTCGCCTTTGTGCGCGCACTCGCCGTGGGGTGGTGTCGACGCCCCCGCCTCCTGAAAAGGAGCCTCGGAAGATAAGGGCGAGGAGGCGCGCCGGCGGCGGCTCTTCTGTGCGGCGGTGCAATCAGGACTGCATTCGTAATCAACGCCGACAATGACGCCTCTGCTTTCTCCCGGTGATTTCTGCGGAAATCGTGGCCTTGAAGTGAGTCACGCATTTTATGCCCAAGGGATCCGGCTCCTTTGTGCTCTCATTTTATTGAACACCAGAAGTATATCCTTCCGGCGCAATTTTATGCTTTCTTTTTTCCCGAGCGTCCGACGAGACGGAATTTGCTGAGGAAATTTAAGCGCGAGGATTGAGCGGTCTGGAAAAATGTTAACAGAAAGTAATTTGTCATAATTAATGATAAGCGGCGAAGAAACGTAAGACTGCGATAAGAAGCTTCGAAGCGTTCGGGAGCGGAGAAATTTAAGGAAAGTAAATCGGGTCCGCGGGAGAGAGATAGAGAGTGAGGGGGAGGGAGTTAGAGATGTGGGTGCGGCCGCTGAAAATAGGATCAGTGAAAGCCGCGAAATTATAGCCAGATTTTGCTGAAAGCACCTGAAGGTCCTGGCGCGCGGGCTTTATTACCCGTGCAAAGACCAGCAGCTCCACCCCTACTTTAAATCCCGACTTCTCGGGGCCGTTCGACGATTTAATACCAAGTCGTAAAGGCGCCGGGATAAGCGTGACCTCCGAGATTTGCATGCACCGCTTTCCTTCGAAGAAAGAGGGGACGGAAAAAAAATAATATAAAGGGACCAATTCGTCCACGCCGTGGTTACGCGTCTTTCTTTAAAAAACGAGATTAAAACGACTGTTTTTTGTCCTTTGCTTTTGGATATCGCGATATTGGAAAATTGGCTGAATATTTTGTAACGTGCTTTTATAAATTTTCCTCCGCCGTCTCGCGCAGGAGTAAATATTTACCCTCAGTACTTTAATAAACCCCGTGAGAAAATTCCCGATATAAGATTATTTCATTATTGACATTCACATGGAAATATTTCGACTATCTGTCGAATTTCCATTAAGAAAATACATCGCCCGCTGCAAATTTTAATTTGAAACTCCAATGTAAATTTTCACTTACTTCTTAAAAAAAAAAGAACAATAAATATCCCAGGGAACATAAATAACTCATCATTGTTCCCCGCGAGGTAACGATGAAATGTATCGAAAGTTCGCGGTGAAGCAAACAATACTCCTTTCTTATCCCTTCCCGATAATCACGTATTAATAAAAGAAGTTTCAATCTCCGCGTTCCGCTAAAAAAAAAAAGTTCGGGAACTAATTTCACCGTTCCGTTAACCTACTGGCTACGCCGACGGACCCCGAGTTACGCGGGTATAACACGAGCCCCCGCGAAATTTTAAGTTTCGCAGCGCAAGAGTGAGAAAGACAACGGAGACCCTCCCCGATGTAAATCAACGTTGCGCAATACCGACTAAACTAAAAACATAAATTTCCAAGGCAAGTTATACTAATGCACCTTTCCACCTTGTGTAGCAATCTGATCTCGCCTTTCCCCGCTGATTTCTTTCGCCTCGCCTGACATTATTCCACCTTTAATCTTTTTCCGTTTCCCCTTGTTCTTCGTAGTCCCTCGGTATACTCCTCGCTGCGTCCACGAGAAACTTTACCGGCTGGAACTTAACTGTATAAATTCTCTTCGGCAAACTGATTAATTCTTCGGAATACCTACTGTGTGCTTTTTTTTTCGGGTTACGTTGTAGAACTTTTTGTTTGTTTGTTTAAATGCATTTTAAACTGTTTATCATTCTTAAATCGTAGAATAAATTTAGTTGGAATTTATCGAAAAATTTTACAAGCGAATAAAGAATACGTTGAATAATTTATTTTATCTTTTATAAAAGTTTCCTTACATTCATAAGAGACCTAGAATATAAAAATATTTTTAGTAATGGGTGGACGGAGTTTAATAACTTATTACAATAATCATGTATACTATTTATTTATCACTGAGGATTAATTAATAATGAGTATTTAGCTTAAAAAATATCTATTAATCATGATGATCTATCATTTAGTTAAATTCGTGTACAATTTCACTCGAATACACTGATGAAACAAGCAACGATGCCGCACTATGAGATATCGTTGATGCATTGATATGTAATCAAAATGTTCCAACGGTTGCCTATTTTGATCACAAATCAGCTGATATTATTTTGCTCCCTAATCCTAAAATGATCAATAATTAAAGCATACGTAATATCTTATACTAATACGTAGACTGAAAAAAAATTTGCATGAATTTTAATACAAATTCTGGAAGCAAATTTCATCGGTGTGCGTGAATTATGATTAATGTACATTTTTACATTAATTTTAATGTAAATTGAATTAAATAAAATTTAATGTAAATTCGGTAAAGTTCATGTACGCCGATGAAATTGGCTTCCAGTATTTACATTAAATTTAATGTTTTTTTTTTAACAGTGTAGTGCCTCCGCAATCAAAGTATCAGTACACTTAATACATAATCTGCATACCTGTTGGCAGCGTTCAGCGCTGCGAAGTATCAATATAAGAGAACACTGGAAAAAGAAACAAAAATTGACGAATCACCACTAAATTAATCAACCGACCGAGAATATTTGAAACATCCCACATGCGCTTCGTACTTCAATACATATTTTTTTCATAAAATTCGCGAATCGATCCCCCCAAAGGGATGGGCATATGTATACACGGCGGTGCTTGCAAAGTGCCGGTGGTCGATCAGCCCGGGGCGTATATATATATGTAAAAAAAAGGAGGAAACTCCATCCCGCGGGATCGAGCGTCGACTCGGTTCGACGCGCCGGCGATCGCCTAATCCTTGTAGGTCTTGTTGGCGTCTTGAGTCTGGGGCGAGTTGGTGGGCTTGTCGGCGTCGGGCTTCGTCGAGGACTCCGGCCGATCGTAGAGATAGCTGGTGCCCCGCGAGCCGCCCGGCGCCGCCGTGCTGTCGTAAAAGTAATCCCGCGGTCGGTAGAACCTGCGAAAAAGAAATACAGACCGGTTGTTAAAAGAGACCGACCCTATCCTTCCTTCCCGGCTAATCGAAGGTCCATTCGATTGAAAAGGCACTCTCTCATTGTTTTCTGTTTCTTTGCTCTCGAAATTATTTTAGTCGAAGAGAAAGACTCACTTCGACTTTTTGTACTTCGACTGGTACGAGTTTCTTCCTCGAAGGGAATTGATGGAACAAAAAAATAATTGGCGTCTATTTCAAATTGATCTTTTTCTTAGATAAGTGCACGGAGAAAAATGAATAGTAAAATTTAATGAAACAGTATAAATAAATTATGCTTACGAATTTAATTGAAGGTAGTCGTATAAAATTTGTCGCGCGGGGGTAAGTAAATTATACGGAATTTTTTAAGCAATATTTTATACTAATTTGATACACGCAAAAAAGAACGCTAGTTTTTACCGTTTCACAAGGGTAATATCTACTAGATAGGAAACAGTTCAAATGATTAGCAAAAATCATGTAAAATAATATTTTTTAAAAGCAGATCTAACTCCATAGGAAAGTAGTTTGGCGTCTGTAAAACAAATTCGCGGAAAGCTAGTAATTTTGCGCACGGCGTTGTAGAACTGTACTTTTTTTTGAAGTTAAAGCGCCAAGTAAATCATCATTGCGTAAATAATTTTGCGCAAGTCAATACATTTTTCTCCTTGTGTTCGGATAGTCGTACCCTTTTCATTTTTAAAGAAAGTTTATACAGAAATGGCATAAAAAGATAAAATAATTGTTTACCCTGAATCGCGTCGCGATCCGATCTGTCTCTTTCTTCTGTTCTGCTGACGTCGCGCCAGCTCTCGCGGTTGCCTCCAGCGTAATTCCAGGCACTGGCATAAGCTGGTCTATCGACGGCTCCGGGTGCTGGCCATCCACCGGTGGATCCTGATCCATAGTAACCCCGAGAATCTGGGGGTGGTAACCTTCCAGCTCCGGCGCCGCCGTAACGATCGTATCTGAAATGTACGAAATGTAATATATATTACATTTAATATATATAATATGTAATATGTAATTATTTAATATATATAATATGTAATAAGTCGTTAAGTAGATTCGACTTTATTGATAAGAAGATTGATTTTGACAAATTGGAAATATGTCACTGAAATTGTTTAAAATGGTAAAAAGACATGATTAAAATGGTGTACACTTTTGTGGAAAATTTTTATTAAAAAATTGTTTAATAAATATTCACGTATTGATGAATGTAATTGAGAATTAGTTGCATTCGCTGCATATTGAACAAAAAAAATCGATAAAACATTGTTTTTCCAATGACTGGACGAGTAATGCATAAATTCCATTATAATGAATTTCTGTGCGCGCCCCGGGTTAAATAAATCAACTAAAAAATTGGTGACAAATTCAGTTAATTTAATTATCTCACCTGTCATCGTAAGCAGCCGGTCTGCGGTACATGTTCCTGTCGTAGGGGTCATATCGACTGTCATATCTGACCGGGTCGTACCGGCCGTAGTTCCGATTGGCGTTGTACCGGTCGTATCGAGGCGGACCGTACTCTTCGTAGGGTCTTTTAGAAGGTCCGTATCTATCGTAACGATCATCGTAAGGGTATCTTGAATCGAGATTATCATAGCCATTTCCTCGGTCAGCGTAGCCTCGATCGTAGGGTCGATCTACGGCCGGTCGATCGATCGGTCGATCCGCGGGTCGATCTATAAGTGGTCGAGGTATTCCAGGATCCACGAGTGGCCGATCCACCGGCGGTCGATCTACCGGTCGTCCGTAGTATCGATCCCGGTCATAACCGAGATTTGGCTCGTTGTATCTGTCGCCGTAGCCCGCCGGTCGGAAAAGCTCGTTTCGACCGTGCGGATCGTACCGATCGCCGTAGTCGTAAGCTGGCGCTCGAGCTCGATCGTTGTAGTAATCGTCGTTGTAGTACCGATCGCGGTACCTGCGATCGTCAAACTCCTCGTCGTAGTAGTCGTACTTGCCCCTCTGCCTCCACCTTCCTGGATAAGGCCTGTTGACGAAATTTCAATTGGCAATTATTAATCATGCTTCTCCATTACAGTGCCTCCGATCGTTCCCTCGAAAGGGATGACGTTTACGAGAGAAAATGTATATCGGCCCGAGCAGTGAAAAGAAAACAATATTTTTGTCATCGGAACAGCATCGATAAAACCGGCACTACATATTTCGCAAATCGTAAAACGAATGAATCACCGCTCCCGCGAGGCCGCCATAAATTTTCCCAAGAGAAAAGGAGAACAAAAAAAAAAAAAAAAATAATCTTTCGCGCATCGGGGATTGTAGCTTGGGCGCGTCGGGGGCATAACTCACTCTCGGTCGGCGGGTGCGACGGCGGCTTTGTTGGGGTCGCAGGTGATGCAGCGCGACTCGAAGTACGCGGAGTCGCGGTGCTCGTAGGGGTCGGCCCGAGCCGCGGCCACCGGTGCCTCCTCGCCGTATCTTGCAGCGGAGCCAACGCCGCTGTTGTAGTAGTGCTCCGATCGAGCCTGCCGGAAAAGCGTGCCCAGAGTCGCCGCGGCAGACGACGAGGGCGTCGGCGTCGTCACCTCCTGCTGCACGTCCTCGTGCGCGTCATCCTCCTCCTCGCCGGCCACCCACGCATTTTGCAGGGCGAGCAGCGTAAGCAGCAGCGCTGTTCTCTGGAGAATCTGCAATAAATTATTAAAATTACTAAACTGGTCTTACGCCTTTCAAGCGGTTCTTTCCATCTATTTCTTATGCCAACAGTGCTGTACTGATTTAATAAAAGATGTTTTCAATAAAATACAAGACAATACTGCAGTAATTATTGCAAGACGTTTTAGATAAAATATAAGACAATACACTGAAAAAAAAATTTGTTAATTTTAATGAAATGATTTACTTCAATAGTACTTATTAAATATTTTATCGAGTCAAAAAATTATTTTTTTGAAGCTACTAAATTTATTTAGAAACAAGTAAATTCATTTAGTTTTAATGAAATTATTACTTGATTCAAAGAAATATTTAATAAGTACAATTGAAGTAAATCATTTCCTTAAAATTAACAATTTTTTTTCAGTCTACTATATTAATTTAATGCAAGACGTTTTAAATAAAATGTAAGACAATACTATACTAATTTAATACAAGACGTTCCCAATAATTAAATATAAGACAATACTGCACTAATTATTGCAAGATGTTTTTAATATTGTAACAACCGACATTCACAACAATAGATTCTTAGTCTTAGTGAACAAATCCCCTTAAACATTATCTACCTAATTTTAAAATGAACTCATTAAATTCCATAAATTTACTATAAAAGCACAATCCTCTGAATGTTATCATAAATATCTTAATTATTAATATTTTTCAGCCTATTGAGACTTTTTCATTTATTCGATTCGTTTTACTTGTTATATTAAATCGAAACAAATAGTTAATGAATCAATTTAGAATTTATCAGCAGATCAGCAGTCAGTGAATACTACACTAATTAATACAAGACGTTTTAAATAAAATATGAAGCGATGATACACTAATTAATGTAAAACGTTTAAAATAAAATATTTAATTTAATAATTCGTACACTTATTCGGTATATAAACTCACAAAAATTTAATCTAAATGGTAGAGGAATTCACTAAATAGCACTGGAAAACCTTATTTATGTCGTGGATATAAGCGGACCATTATTTACGATTAATTTGTTAAAACGATTTGTAATCCAATTCTTCTTCAAATAAGTAGATTATCGTATTTCAATAAATAAACCGCACGATAAATTCTAAATTGATTCATTAACTGTTAAAATTATTAACAATAGATTTCATTTAATATCATGAAAAGTAAAAAGATTTGAATAAATGAAAAAGTCTCTAAATTAAGAATTAACACATCTATGATAAAATTCAGAGGATTCTATACTTCTATTAATCTTATTGAGAATTATAATGAATAGCAGACGTACTCTTCAATTTAATAAATTTATTTTAATATTAAAATTAACTTGTTAATGTTTAAGTGGATTTGTCAGTGTTATGGATACTTTTTCAGACCAAATAAGCGCACGTGGATAAACTTTCCTTATTATTCATATAGTTACAAAAAAAACCGTTCGACTGATTTTTACGTTCAATTTCTATCGAAGGCAAGAGGTCACCAAAGCGTTAAAATCTGAAAAAGCGGATAATCAAAATTTCCGTCCACATCGATTCGCCGAACTCATCTATAACGAAATCCAGTTAACAAGCGCTTCCTCGGCATGAGACCCGCTCGTCCTCAGGAATAAAAAGCATCTGCTACGAGGGGGTTGGAAACGAAATTAGCCGGAAATTTTCGCAGCCTCGTGAAAATTGGATAGCCGGTGTCCGAGGCCCGCGCGTACGCGTCCAGCAAGTGTCGCAGCAGATTGGAGCCGAGCGGATCCGTTAATAGGCGCGTAAGTGGATTGACCCGGCGCAACTTGGCCCGATACGCGGCGTTAACTTCGCGCGCGAATTGCCGAATTAATTCGACGCTCCCGCAGTCCTTATTCGGCCCATTATTTACGGCCATTTCCATAATTGCCCCCCTCTCCCATTAATCCGCGCGAATAATGCACTGGTCGCGTAAACAAGCGGACGCGAAAATATGTACAATTTGCATGGGGGGGTCTCAGCGTGCTTTGCTTTACACGAGCTGAGGGGTGGAAGTAATTTACGAGAGGCGCACCCTAATACCAGCAGCATTTTGATCAATTAATTTAAGGGCAGATTTATCGATTTATTTCGCTAACGTTAGTTACACTCAGGGCTCTTAAAGCCCCTCCCAAAGGAATTTCAAGAGCGACCGATAAAATGTGAAATCCTTTCTTTTTGCGCCGTGTATAAAGCGGAATGGAAAAGCCTTGTCTCCCTTTTTGCATAAAGAGTCATATCACTTTTGCACGGCTCGGTGAGCACGCGAAAAGACGCGCTCCGCCTCTACCACTTGCGGAAGAATCGACGCGGATAAAGGCACGCGACTCCCTCTTTAAGCCTCGATAAGCACCCGCCTGCGCGCATAGAAATCGAATGCGGCGACAACTTGGCGATAAAAAAATAAAGAGCCCTCCCTCTCGAAAAAAAAATAAAATAAATAAAAGAGAAATAAAAGAATAAGGAAGCTCGATGGGGACACGCACTTAAAGCACATCCGCGAACTCCGCGCTCATCTCCCGGCGCTTCCGGCTTATTTGTCTGGCGCAAGTGGAACGTGTCCCGGACTAATAAGACAAAGTGGCCGAGCGCGGAATTCGAAATGCCGGGCGCCGGCGAAAAATTGCGAGGATAAATCTACCGAACGGCTTTCGCTGCCGTTAACAGGGGAGCCGTTTGGTGGCGGTTCGAGCTCGAAACACCGAGCCCCGCGTCCACTTGTGTCGGCGCGTTGGTATAGCCTCTCCCCCGCCGACCGGCAAAAAGCGCAACGTGCACGAGAGTACTACTGCTGCTCGGCCACTGGGAGAAATACTTATACCGCGTTCAATTTTTCGCGCGGGGCGGGAGGAGAGGAGATAAAAAAAAACGGAAGAACAAAAAAATAAACAAAGGGATTATTGTTCGAAGTGACAATGCGCGGGCTTTTTATTACAGATGCGAGTGTTTTTCATGCTTTTTTTTTGGGAGAAGCGATAAATTCTTTTTTATTTCGATGAAAAAAATATAGAGATTACTATACGTGCTGGTAAATAACATTTGTTGCAGGCCTCTCGTTGTAACTCGTTGAAATATTGTTCGAAAGTCTTTTGCAGTTACGACGTTTATTTTTTTAACAAGGGTGTACGTGGTGAAATGGAGGAAAGTCCATTGTAGTAAATTGGTTGATGGGCATTTTTGTTTTTAATTAAATAGAATTCTCAGTATTTTTAAAATATCGATTGGGTAGTGCGTTACTTGTTTTACATTAATTATTATTAAGTAAATTGAATGCATATGCATTTTTCCCGACTAAATCAAGAATTTGCCAGAGAAAGAAATAATGAACAGACATTTTACTTTCTATTATTATTTTATTTACTTTTTGGTTAAATTTGAACATTAAACAAACGATTTTCACGACTATAAGTTTCGCTGACAGTTTAATATTTTCAAATGTTATGAAATATTCCGATTCATAACAAAATGCTTCAATTTAAATAAATCGTTTGTTATTATTATTAAATAATAATAATAATAATTTCAATAACGTACATTGAATAATCAATCATTATATTTTTAATTTTTCAAAAAAGAGTGCTTTTTATTTATTTTCTTTAAAAATTATTTTTCAATTGCCTAAGTCATTAATATTTCATTGTTTATCGATAAATATAACTAGCCTGAATCTATGTTAAAAACGGGGAGAGATGAAAATAGGATGAAGACACGAAAAACGCTATACTTTGACTGAAAAGATTTTCCACCAGACGAGGTACTCCTTCAGTATTTTATTCAGATAATGAGACGAATTTTAAAACTGCATCGTAAGAACTATGAGAAGCCGTGAAGTTTTTTACCAAGCCATTAGCTTTCTTTTGACCGTCATTAAATACTTTTTTTTAATTTTTGTTACGAAACATTTTGTAAATTTCTATATATTTTCGAGCTTACTAGAGATGGTATAATTAAATTTTTCAAATTTTCTTTATAACTGCAAAATCGTTGATGCGAGTTCAAATTATGCCATTAATGCGATTAAACCACTGAGCAAGTGATGCAAATTAGATATTCATTTTAACTACTTATAGGTATTGCAATCCTATTACTTCCTATATGATTATCATTGTTAATTACTTATCAGTACATACATTCAGTTGAATCCAACATTATTAAATCTCTGCAATTTCAGACGTGTAACTGTAATTAATGGGATCAATTTGGATCAAGTAATTTGCAGTGACTTTCGTGATAAAATTAAAATTTCGTAAAAATTAAAGGAAGAACTTTTGAAAAATTCATTCGATTAAAAATCTAAGATTCTGCTGAACGGCGAAAGTCCCAGCAGCATGTTCGCTCTCTGGCATAACCGAAGTAATGCATAATACATAAACGGAAGTACGTAGCCATTGTCGGAATAACCTGGCTCAAGACGGTCGGTCACGCGCACCACTGGACAATTGTCTCGTGGTACCCAATGACCGTTCAACTGTCCACTAGTGATTGACCTCCGTGCTTTATGCATCGGAATTCAAGAATTGATGCAGGCAATAAATTAGAAACGTATTCGACGATTCGCTTCTTGTACTGGCAGATATGAGAGAATAAATCAACTTTCTTCGTCAATTTATTACAATTTTTTTCCACTCACTCAACCTTTTTATAAAATCCCCAATCTAAACCAGTTAAATTCTTTAAAAATGACAAAAACAGTTAATAGTACAGTCCATTACAGGATCTTGAATAAATTGCAATGTTTAAAAAAAAAAAGGTGTCTGTCGGTCCATATTTTAGCATAATTACCCTCGCAATAAACAAGTTATATACACGCAGCTCCAAGAAATAAAAGTTTAACACGGCACAAACTGCAGCAATCCATACTAAGCAGAGGCTCTTTGCAGGAGGGCAGGCTTCACTTTCTTACCGCATCTGCATAAAAAATTAATGAAGTCACTTAGGCAGCGCGGAGGCGGCGAGAGTGGCCTCGAATAAATCAATTTCCCAGATAATCCCACGGCTCCCCGGCGTTCAATCTCGGCGGGGGCGCGGCCCTCCGAAATCCCGCGGCGAATTAATAAAAAGGAAAGAGATTAAAACGGCGGTCTGCCCTGGACCTGGCGCACAAAGGGTGAAGAGGGGGGGAGGGGGCACCCTCTGCTTTCCTTTCATTTCCGAGGAGCAGCGCGGCATTTTCCGTCGCAGGCAAAATTTTAAATGTAAATGCCGAGGCGAGATGTAATTTCGCGGGATCGAGTTTGCCGTCGACGGTGCGAGATCGCGCGACGGAATATTTCCGGCGCGTGCGCGGCCGTGCGGGGGGCGGAGGGGGGTGGGGGCGTAACGAGGCGCGCGGGAAACGTGAATCATCGCGCGCCCTTTATTTCGTTAATTACGCCCGCCTTACATCTGTCCTAATTTACATGGCTCTTGCAATTTGATAAAGAGATTAGCCGATTGTGCAGTGCGCTGCCGTGAGAGTCCTGCATTATACACGAATTATGCGCTGGTACTCTTCTTTTTAATTTTTTTTTTTATTTCCGTGCAGCAACAATTTTTATGCGTGATTTTTGCAGCGCGCTGCACATTATTATACGCTCGGCTCCTGCGAGAGGATTTAATTACACGCCGCGGCTCGTGAATATTTTAAATTCTTTATTATTTCAGGTCACTCCGGCGAGCTTTGATTTTCAATTACACAGCGGCAATCGCAAGTAGGCCATTATAACGAAGGTTCCTTCAAAATTTAAATTAATAATTATTATCGGAGTTTTTCGAACAATTTTATATTCCATTTGACTCGATTAATTACGGCGTTTAATCAATAGCACGTACATAATTTAATTAATTGCGCGCTCGAATTGTAAAATAAGCTCCGATTAAAATTCGCCGCGGCGACTGCACCGTTGCATACGTAAAAAATACCGCCGGGAAAATGTTGAGCAAGCGAAATTAAGATTTGAAGGAACGCCCACGGATCCGAAAGATTTCGCGCGGCGAAGGCGCAACAATGTGTGACGAAAGATGCGGCTACACGGCACTGACGGAAAGGGAGAAGGAATTCCGCGGTGCGATATCCTTCGCTTGGCTACCTCTCCTTCCTCCGCTGCCTTTTATTTTTCGTGGCGCGCGCGCCCACATCGGGTTATTTGAATTTAAATGAAAAAAATCTGAAATTCAACGGTGGCCGCGCGACGGACGCGCTGAAAGGGTATCGCGGAGAATATGCCGGCCGCCGACGCTGCTCGCGGAAATACATAATCATGTATTTTTTATGACCGATGAATATAGCGGAGTGCGCGCGCCGCCGTATACGCGACGGCAAAAATTTATGGGTCTGATTTTCTTTTTTTTTTTTTTTTATCAGAAAAAAGAGCGTCGAGAGCCATGTTTGTACGTCCATCCGTACACCCGCATATTCCAGGTGGTAATTGATTAAATCAAAAGTGCGCTGAATAATCTCAAGTGAAAAAGCGTGTAGTTGTGCAATTATGAAGCGAGAGGAATATTTTCTCGGCTGAGCTTTTTCTATGCGAAGGCATTACGCGATATTTTATCAATTGCGTAATTTGAGGAAAGACGTTGAGGTTCTCTATTCTGGAGAAGACAAAGGTAACGAAGGGTCAATCAAATTCCCATTTTCATTTAAATCTGAATCACAAATTTGGCTCGTTAAGAGAAACTATTGAAATTATAAAAAAAAAAAAAAACAATTCGACACAGCGTAAGCATCAGCGTTGAAAAATCTATTAAGAAATGTATTTCGACACACTGTTGTTTGATTGTTAAAATGTATACATTTTATAAAATAAATAGAACGCACGCGCAATGCACGGAGGAAAATAAATTCGTTGTCGTAAAAGAATTTGATGAAACCCCCGCGTGTTTTCGCGAGTAATTATTTTCCCTTTTAACGATGTACCAGAGGAATTCCACACTGCGCAGCGAAATAATATTATTTCCCAGTGCCTCGGAAAAAAAAATCTTCTCATTTTTAAAACGTATAAAAAGAAAGAAATCCATCACACGGTCATCAAGATAGACACAGTGGCGATAGTTGACGATCGATCGCGGGTTGCATCAGTTCCTCTTTCTTTATAGTGTAAAGCACGCGATGCTCGCACCGGGACGTCATTAATGCTCATCGCACCAGTGATCACTCAGACTGAGCAGATTCAAGGCCCACGGTCCCGTGGACTTTAAACCGTTGCTTATTTTCCTTTTTTTTTCGAGATTCCCGTCGCCTTTGTTGGGAGTCAGCGGTTGCGCTTTTACGAGCGATGGACTTCCCGCCTCCGCGAAGGGGGTTTACGTTCCTTTTTTTTCCTCGTTACTCGCGCATGTATATGCAAACGTACGTCGCGGAGGCACCGCGCGCCTTTAAAAGCTCCATATTGACGTCGTTAGTATTCAAAATTCGTGTTTGCACACTTCTGTAGCATATTTGCGTTGGTTTTCTTTTCGCGAGGTTGAATTCTCTCGGGAAGAAGAAAAATTACAAAGTCAACATTCGTTTGTGCGTTGTTTTCGTGCATGAACTGGGATAATTGATACTGCGATGAATCACAAACTGTTTAAATTCAATTAATAATGCTGGAGTGACGGGAAGTCGTTCGGGTAAACTTTCTCGGCTAAACGAATTGTTAAAATTTGTTTGCATTTCATTTTCAGGGTGTATTAATCACGAAATGTGTGATATTTTACGTTTATCGACGGTGCAACTGTTTTTTATTTTTAAATCTCGCGTCATTCATTTACTTTCGTAAGTAGGAT
The DNA here is from genome assembly GCA_018906775.1 of Sycophila sp. Sp_5. Taxonomy (NCBI): domain Eukaryota; kingdom Metazoa; phylum Arthropoda; class Insecta; order Hymenoptera; family Eurytomidae; genus Sycophila; species Sycophila sp. Sp_5. Next base: position 4,967,220 of record JACCID010000004.1, read on the forward strand.
TATGACGGTCCACGCAGCCGTAAAATATTTCGTTTTCCTTGAATTCTGGACTGAAATTACGAAATAATCTCCAAATGTTTTTTAAATGCTCTGGTAGATATAATAAGGCAACTTTTAACGACAACTACTTCCGGCTCCCGCAGGATACTCAATTGTGCAATGTCATAATGGAAAATGGAAGCGAGATAATGAAGGTGTTACAGTGTACGTTCGATAAAAAAATTCAGCGGATGATGTCACCGAAACAAAAAACTTTATTTTACTTGCCTACAAAAAAAAAAACAATCAAATTGCCTTTTAATCGCAACAAGTCACCAAAACACATTCTCCAGTAAACAAACCGCAACAAAAAAAAAAGGATCGAAACTAATTCCTGCCAAAGTTCCGTCCCAGGGCAAAGGCAAGAAGCACTCTTGAACTAACTATCGGCCCCGGCTCCTCGGAATTTCCTCTTCCATTAATTATCTCGCCACACGTTGCCGCAGGGCGCCTATCTCGACCCCCGCACTTTTTTTTTCTCCGATGCAACAAACAATGAGGCGAGACGGGAGCACAGAGATAGGGCGAGGCGGTGTCATTGCGTCCTCCGACCGTAAAGTCGAGTTTAAAGGCCGGATTAGACGGAATTTTCTCCGACCACCGCCTTGGAGATAGCGGCTGTCCGAGCGCGAGCCCCTAACAAGAATAAGCCGGCCGCGCCCTGCTATCTCGCGCGCGGACGCGTAAGAACCCTTCCCACCCCCCGGACTTTTTCCTCCCTTTCACGATCGCCACCTTTTGTACGCGGAGTTCGGCGATGTATGCGCGCGCCTTAAGGGGCTTTGCGTGGGTAGCGCTTATTTAGCCTCGAGGGGAGTTCTCCTTCTTTTTTCGTTGGCCGCCTCGCGAGGGAGATTAATCGGCCGAGGGGGTAGGAAAATGAAGCGCGCCGTTTTCGCGGCAATTGTTTCGTCGGAAATGGGAAGGAAGCTGATAAACGGAGTAGTTTCCTTACGCGCGGCCGGCGTAATTTCTTCTTTCCCGATCCGGGTAATTTAACGACAGGGGGCGGTCTGGCAAAGGGAGCGCGCAATTCGTTAGGCCGCCGGAAGCTCAATTCCCCCCTCGCCTCCTTTCCGCCGCTTCCGCGTTATCTCGCGCGTCTTTAAAGCTCGCCCCGCGCTGGCCTCATTGTTCAGCTGCGGGAATTTTGCATTTTGCGAGTGTGGGGAGATAACCGCGCGGGCGTGACGGAGCGTGCCGTTTACGTTCGCTGCTTTTTCACGTGGATGGAATCATCCTGCTTATGTGCACGCGACGCTTCAAAACAGTTCTCACCCTGGCTGAAAGCTCCTTCGAAAGCTTCTTTTAGGAAATTGTTTGATAACCATATTAATTTCCATAAAAATATAACGACACATAGATGTAGTCAGATGTTTAGAAATAATTGCTGAAACCAGAAAATATTTTGTATTATTCGATCAGAAATTACACAAAGATTGCGCGTTATCCTTGCGTTTTCGTTAACACAAGGAATTTGTTTAAATTACACTTTTTTTGTGTGTACTCTTGTGGGCACTAACAAAATTCTAGTACTTTCATTACACACTCTATGATTCATACAAGAAAGCATATGCAATTAACTAAATATGTGTGTACTTTCTGGCGATACAGTACACAGTTTAGTGTAACTATTCTGTTACAATGAATTTTTATTAATTGTTTGTGTAGCTTACTGAAGCAATTACAATAAAACATAAACTTTGTGTAATTTAATGATACATATGTTGTGATTGATCAATTTTAAACACAAAAATTATGTTGACGTTGCATTTAGTAAAAAATTACCATTCAGTATTATAAATTTTATTAAAATTCTAGTAATATGTATCTACAATTGTAGTAAATACTACTAGAATTCTAATATTTATAAGACAGAATAGTATAATTTTTTCACTAAATGTAGTCTGTGGCTTCGCTTCATGACTGGATAGTAATTTTTATTAGAATGTCAGTAATTTTTCCAAAATATTTCTCTCAGTGTAAACAAAAAAATACTGTTTAGAATTGAACGGATTTTAACTGTGTACTTAGTTTCGTTGTCGATCCATAAATCTTAGCTCTCTCAACGGTATAAAGATGATAAAAAGAATAATCAAACTTGGCGAATGAAATTCGATTAAGGGGTGAACGCTCGTTAAATCATTTACCCGGTATATCGCTACGTAACGTCCGGATGAAATGATACGAGTGAAGGTAGGAGTAACGAGAGGGTTAAAAGCACAATTATCGGGCTGTGTCGACCTTCCGTCGCTTTGCAAGCCGCTTTATCATAAATCCCGTTGGTTCTTGCCTTTTTTTTTTGTAACCCCTACGCCGGTGGTCATCTCGTGGCTTTTTATACGCCGAGTTCCAGGTACTTTATTAGTCGGTCGACATCACAAACGCTAGCCGGAGATGCGGGGATAAAGCCGGCGGAAATGATGCGAGCACGCGGAAAAATTTACAAAGGCTTACGGTGTTATAACTTTCGACTGGTCTTGCGGTCCCCCCGAAAATTAATCACCGGAAGTATTTCGAAAAATTTACTTTCATGGCGAAAAGCACATTTTTTTTATCTCGCCGCCGTAAAAAAAAAACACGTTAAATTCAGCGGTGAAGTAAAGGTATAACGAGCGCGTTTACAGAGGAAAAATGATTAAACGCAGATTCTCCTCCTCTTTTTTTTTCGATGAGTGTTACGCAAACTTCCTTGACAGTTTTATATTCCTCGAAAGTCCTGAAGTGACACTGAATTTCGAGGGGTGTAATACAATCAAGCAGTAAAGTTTCACTTCGGCGAAATGAAGTCCGGCTCGCTGCTATTTACTTAAGAGTGAAAACTTTGAATTTATTCGAACGAAGCGCTTTTGAAGATGGAAACTTTACACTCGACAATACTTTGGCGAGCTCAACGAAAAGCACACTTCCAGATCCACCTCCGCCTCATCTTTTATCGCTTTTTCTTCGTAATCAATCTTCCGACGCTGGTAAAGCACATTCAGCCCGCAAAAAAAAGAGACATAAAGAAATGCAAAGAAAAAGTAAATGTAAATTTGACGGTAAAGTGTGGCTATGCTTTCTCTCCGAAGGAAACACGTGTTACTCTCGTAAACTGCAAGTGTCATGCTAAGAAATTCAAGAATTTTCCCCGTCGGACTGGCGGTCTACCAACGAACGCAGGACGATGTATCCCGCGTACATACGTAGAAGCGGGGGGAGGAGGGGGGCGTCCGGCGCGTCCACGGCAAAATAATACGAGCGGAAGTGACGTCAGGCAGGCGTACAATGGGCTGCTGCCCCCTCGGGACTAGAGCCTCCTCCCCCGCCTTCGTCGCGGCTCACCTGCCTATTATTCACACCACAATGTACTTCCTTTTTTGTCAAAACACCGCCGGTGAAACTATCTCTGTCCCTTTCCCCTTTCGCGGCCTTTTTTCCATATTATTTAGGAACTGTCAGGCGTGCGCGCGCTTCTGCGGGTCGGCAAATTTTCTTGTTTTTTTATTTCGCTTGCGGAGGGCTGGAAGGGATTATCTCGCGTTGTTTGCGGATTCCGGTTGGCGGGATATTAATTCGGGGCTTGATTACGGCGTCACGGATTTTTTTAAGAGACTCGCATCCGCCGAGGGATGAAAAGATTATTACGTCCGCATTGGGTACGGGATTTAGCGTTTTTTACATTTTAAATTCGTCGTTTAACGTTTCGAGATAATGGAGCAAACGATTTTTGCGATTGCTCGGGAAAATTCTGACGGCGGCATTAAAAATTCATTTTGTGAGGGTATAATGAAATAAATGGATAGGAGAAAAAAGAAATGCTCATGAATTTCAGACTAGACAAATTGAATTTCCGCACGGGCGTACAAGTAGTAAGGGATCCCTGCTGCCCCAAGAGTCACGCTACTAAGTTATGGTAGGTGAACATGAATTTTCTGTCACTGTCTAATTTAAATTCTTTTAACTACACTGCTATTGTTATTCAAAATAAAAAGTGACCGTGCAACGAAATTTACACTTTCACTCGTTCGTAAGAGATTATCAAATCATTTTTAGGATACTTGATTTTCTTTGCAAAAGATATATACTTTCAACAAAAATTAAGTATACTTAAATAATAATTTTATAATTTTTTCACTTAAAAAAAATACAGAGGATAAATTAAATGTTTACGTGACAAACTAGTGATCACGAGGTTTTATAGATCTCGCGATAACGTCAATAAAAAAATAGGAACCACAGAAAAAGATTTGAATCAGAATCACATATTAAAAGTGTTACGCTCATTTTATTCGCCTCAATTTCCAAAATTGTAACATGTAATTTTCTCCATCAATCACAACGATTCTAATACGTGAGCTTTTTCATCTGTACAGGGTTAATCAGATATAAAATTTCTATGACGTGATTCTTATCTCCCACCCGATGTCAAAAAAAAAAAAAAGAATAAAGTAACGGCGCACAAGCACGCATCCACTAAAGCGTATAACCTCGAGCGCACTCTATATATCCAAATGGAGAAAAAGAGGAAAAAGTGTAATTACAGCCCTGTGACTCACTACTATTTTAATAACGCGCAGTGCTGACGGCAACAAAAGTCACGATTGATAAAACGTCCCCGTAGAACCCCATCCCCCCTCCTTCAACGCCGATAGTAAAATTCGTCATGGTGGCGCGCGGTCATTCGGTCGCGGCTACTCGCGCACGCGAAGGGATTTCCCCTTTCGGGGGTTTTACGAGAGTCACGCTGGCTGCTCGCTTTGTGCTCGCGTTTGGTAATTATACGCCTTGCGGTTAATACGACGCTGCGGGAGGGGTGGGCGGGTGGTGGGGGTGAACGTTTGCCGGCGGACGGCGAAATTACGAAGCGCGCCGGATCTTCCGGTTCCTGCGCTCGTCGCTACTCGCTCCGCGCGCTTTTCTCCGCGTGTCGCGTTATTGATTTTATCCTCGCACTTTTGCGCTTTTCAAATTCCATTTCTTCTTTTTCTTGTTTAACTCTTACGTTTACTCTACGAAAAAAATTTTATACGCGGAGAGAATTTTGTAGTAAAAATTACTATGATCTATAGGAACATTGGGGTACACTTGCCTTATCATGACTTTTACTATAGAACGTAGTAAAAATTATGTACATTGTAATTTTTACTATGTTTTATAAGAAGTCATCAGAAATCGAGTATATCCCACTGTTAAAATTATGTACATAGTGATTTTTGCTATGTTTTGTAGTAAAAGTCATTATAGTCGAGTATATGGAAATAGTAGTTTTACTATAATATTTCTCTGCGTGTTCGCGAAAGAAACGCAGCATGAGCTGGAAATTTTAGCGATTCAAAATTTCGGATTAACTTTATTTTATGCACTACCGAAGAGCAAAATTTGTCTTTTTCAATTCGCGCAATTAAATGAAATCATTTAGCAGAGTTTTTTACGGACGATTTTCTTAAAGAATAAAAAAATATCGGGACTATTTATTCGGTGAAAATTGCCGAGGACGAAAACTTTACTAATAAATCGTCGCCGCCCTTAAAATATGGCGCTTACATTTGCAAATCATCCCCGCGAACTTTAAATCATTCTCACCTCCTCGAAATTTTCAGCGCAGTCCGTGAGAATTCATCGCAGCGCGGAATTTTTTTTTCCACGCAATCCCAACTGTCTATTCTTTATCCACGTTATTTGGATTCCCCGACCAGCTTCTCCCGCACTTTCTCACATCGAGCTCGAATATATAAAAAAAAGAGGAATTAACACAAAGAGAGAAACGGGAGACGGACAGGTTGCGCTTAATCCAGGGGTGGGGGGTCCGCAGCGGAGCAATGGACCGCGAGTCAACAGGAACAAAGGTTGCGCGAATAAACGAAGATCCCGGGGGTTGGTTTATCCTCTCGGCGAAATAAAGAGCCGAGACTCGGAGGAAAAACCGAGCGTGTACCCCGGGCCCCAATCGATTAGGTTTACTTTCGAGCGGGAGCGATACGGTCGTGAGAGAGGGATCGCTGCGGAAGGAACGGAGAACGAGGGGCAAGGAGCGACAGAGAGGGAGGAAGCCCGAGAGATGGAGTGTCTTGGCCGAGCCCATGAACTTTCCGGCAATTTCGCGTACCGCTGCAATCGCAACGAGCTCGGAACCACTGGCTTTCTTCTCGTTTCCTTCGCCTCGCTCCGGCCTTTTTTGGCCCTCGTTAACCGACCTTTTATTCCCCTCTTCTGCCCCGCCGCCCCCTCGCCTTTTTTTCCCGCGTCGTTCTTCTCTCCGCGACGGGCGTTTGGGGAAACAGCGGCGAAATCAATGAAGAATAAAGAAGCCAGTTGCGGCAAACAAGTACGCGGGACGTGCAGCTTCGCTCTACCCAGTTCGTTAGGAAAACCACAGCCCGTAAATGGATTTTCTCCTTCCTTGTGCGAGCCCCGAAAAGCTTCCCGGATTTACGCGTGGATAATCGCCTCGTGATTTTCGGATCCCAGTGTCTCTTGCCTTCAATATTTCGGCAATTCAATTTACTCAAATTCGCATCTTTATTTTTTTTTTTACACTGATAGAAAAGATCCTTTGATCCAAAGCCAGTGTCTTTAATATAAAGCCGTGCGCATTTAATATAGTCCAAATGCGTAGGTATTAGATGTAAAGAAACGGTGCATTAACTATTAAGCCATCCACAGGATTTTTGTAAGTAAAGATGATCGCGTATTGACTATTAAGAAATATTTCTTGAATGCTAATGCCTACTTCTTTATTTCAAGTACCATGACAAAATTATTTTTTAAAGCCGCGAAGACTTTGGGTTAAAGAATCTTTTCTATCAGTGTATATTTAAAAAGAATGCGCAGAAAAATCAAGTAAATATACTCTCTAAATATAAATAAGTGAATGTATACATTACAAAGTGAAAAGTCGTTCTCACATCGAATAAGTAAACGCCTTGTTGAGTAGAATAAGTGTATATATTCGCTTATTCGATGTGAATTTCACTTATACCTTTTTAGAGAGTACACAGAATGCAATCGATGGGAGATGAGGTTCGGTAGGTGGTGATTGAATCGCAGCGGCTTTTGTCACCTTAAAAGAGAGGCCTTCATTAGTTTGGAGCTTCGTGAAGCGACTTGATTTACGTAAGACTCCCTTTCTCTCTCATCGTCGGCCGAGGGCAAGCGGAACAAAAAAACGCGAAAGGAGCTCGGGCTGCTCGCTAAGCCAAGATAAACGATCGGGGCTATCAGGGACCAGCGGGACACCCGAGCACGCATCGCCACTGCTTTACTCACGGACCGGTACACTTTAGGGCACCCGCTCTTTTACGTGCAAATTGGATTCGGAAATTTTTTTTTTTGCGACCGGTGTGCTCTAAATGCAGAGGCGAAGTATTTTGCCCGCGTAATCCTGAATTTAATGGAGACGAAAGAACTACTCGATGCGATTGGTCTTTGTGCTTTGAAACAGTGAGAGACTAGTGTTATGTTTACCGAATGATTTACGATGATGAATAAATTGAACAATTTTTTTATACCTTTTTTCTAATGGATTTTTTCTGCAACTTTGTTACTTTGGACAAGATTGGTGTGGTTCAGATTCGTTTCAAAGTTGATCGCAATTTATGTATGTAACTGTACGTTGTGATCTCTTTTTGGCATTTTACGGGGATCCATTTACAGCTATTTTAATGGTTTCCAATCCAATCAGTGCAGCAATGAGATTTTACTGCCTTTAAATCTAAATTTCTGTGCTATTAATTTCCACCAAATAAAAAATTCAATCCCTGTTCATCGATCAATGCTTTCCGAGTGATTACTAGTGTCCTGCGTTCATAATATTCCTCACTTATTCGCAAAATTGTACTTGAACTCTTTTCACTTGTAATCAGTAATTACCAGGAAAACATCACTCTAATTATGAAAATGCGATTGTAAAATTCTGAATTTTCATGGACTATTTTATCGTCTATTCTACATGCGCCCAAAATGTTTACCCTTCCGAAGTAAACTCGGGCAGAATTTTCATTAAACCATAATTGATCAGCAATATAATGGAATAATCGTAATGCGCGTATGTGCTCGGTTGCCAGCAGGTACATAGAGTTAATTAGAATCCATCCTAATAAGGAGCGTTTAATGAAAAATTACTTGCTATTATACTACCGTTCAGAAACAGGGTATTTGGTTGTCAGATCCATTTGCATGGTCCACCGAGTAATTTAATGTTAGAGTTTGATGTTAGAATTGATTATCATCCCAAATGTAATCAATTCAATCAATTTACAATAATTTTCCACCGAAATGAATATTTATAAGACCAGCCACAAATTATTATTATACGTAGTAATATCAAAATTATTTTTAGTAGCAACTACCGCAAGTAATTTTACAATAATTACCTATAGGTGTATACTCGGAGAGAAATGTTATAGTCAAAATTACTATATTCCGTAGGAACAATAGGACATACTCGACCTATGACGATTTACTATAAAACATACTAAAAATTCCTATGTACATAGCAAAAATGGCCATTTAGTATTTTTTATATATTTAGTATTTTTTATAGTCAAAATCGGCATAGATCGACTATATCCCACTGTTTCTACGGAATACAGTAATTTTTATTATAATATTTCTCTCCGTGTAATATCGAAACTATTTTAAGCAGCAGCAATCGCAAGTAATTTTACAATAACTACCTAATATCAAAACTATTTTAAGCAGCAACAATCCCAAGTAATTTTACAACAACTACCTAATGAATGATCATCAGTGTTGGGTCCAAAACGTTTGGTCTCTCCAAACTGGCATCACAAAAATCCATCGAACAAAGTAAATCAATAAACGAATCCCCACTTACCATCCTGATCGCACTCCCTGGCTATCCGCCACGTAAATTTCTCACAGCGTCCTCTGGACCTCTGCTGACTGCGAAAGAACCAGCGAGTCTGGTCACGAATCCATCCGCGCCGATCGCACTGCGCGCAGCGTTCGAAGCGCCCCGGCACACAACGCACAACTCACTGACGACGTCGGACTTGTGCGGCCCACGTGCGGGTGCTTTTATAGGCTCCGCTGACCTTGTCCGCGGCGCGCCCCCACCTCCGGTCCGTTGCCGGTCATCACCTTCGGCGCGCACCGCCAGCCCCCCGGTGAACCCAGCCGTGAACCCCGAGCGCGCACCTGCGATCGCCCGGCGTGGGACTCCGCTCGCGTTTCCCGATCTGATTTCGTGTTTTACGACGCCGATTCGTCTGACGCCTTTTCAGAGATCCCCGCGTGTGAATCGCGGCTTGCGAGTCCCCATTATCTTTGGATTTAAATTGGAATTTCGGCTGGGATTACGCTTAAGGCTATAAAGACTCGAGGGGGAATTGCGTTATCGCGCCGGTAGATTTGCCCGGGAGGAGTTACGAAAGACGGGCGTTTAGGAATAATTAAAAGCATGGAGAATAATTAAATTTTTAATACGCCTTATAGCGGCTTGATGCAATCGGACGTGGGCAGAAAAAATTATTCGTCTCTGCCACTGTCCCATGTACGATCCTCGTGTACCGATAGCGCGGAGCTTGAAAAATGTTTCCGCTGCACTTGTTTTCTTTCTGCTCTTATAATTGGACATTGTGTTTTAAATAAGCCACGGTCTAAAAATATATACCCATTTTTCCGTGATTATTATTATGTAAAAAGAAAAAAAAAGTTTATGTTTCTTTCGTTTTAATGCGGCAAAAAAAAAAATGAGGTAAAAGGAGGCGTAATGCACGGGTCGGAGCTCGCGAAAGAAGCGCTTCGCAGGCAGTATCAATCATCCCGGGGTGACTGAACTCTCGCGAAAAAAGGATGTACACAAGTCAGATGGTTCGCTGGTACCGTAAACTGCGGCAGTCGAAATTTTAACGGCGGAAGCGACGCGAAAAACTTTATGCCCGAGGCGCAAGCCCAAAAGGAAGATCGATCTTTGCACACGCGTTTCACGCCTCGTGTCATTTTTTTCCCATCGCTTTTGAGCATCCTCTTTTTTTTTTTTTTTTTTAATTTATTAACGGGATCCTTTTAAGCGGCCACTTTTTCCCGCCGCTTTAAAAGGCTTGAAATTTAAACCAAATGCAAATAGTGACTAACCGTGGATCACGGTATGTATGAACGTATAAAGTTAGTGATTGTGGTTTCAATTTTGCATCAACATTTTTCGCTCCGTTTGAAAGTGGAAATTTCCGAATAATTCTTAGATGTTTCCTTAATTAAGAGTCTTTTGCCTGGAAGGACTCAAATCGATTGAAGTCTTACCGATCTTCGACCGATCGTACATGGCTATTACGCGGAAAATACTTTTACGACCATTAACAGACGTTTTCTCGTTGCACCGATGTAAGTAGGATGAGTATGATTGGATTGCGCAATGGTTTCCGCGCTTTTACGAGTTTTCATGAAGGCGCGAAGTGCGGTAACTCTGCCTGCGGACGTTTAATGTGTATTATTTTATTGCGCGGATAAACAGCCGAGTTGGTTACGACTTTGCCAATGCCACCTTAACTTACTAGCGCATCGGTTTCTCAATTAATTTTTACGCCTTTATTCTCTTTAATCGATTATGACGCTCGATTTTTTTTCTATACCCTAGAAACTGCAATTTTAATTTAAAATTAAAAAAAAAATGGCTTCAAAGTAAACAAAGAAATAAATGACTTATTAGAGTAAAGTGCGGCCGGTCGGGCAGACCAACCGCAATCGCTCATGCGCTACATAAAAGCCCGGCAAGACGGGAGGATGGTTTGGCCCTACGGGCGAAGAAGGTGTACTATATACGTCGTTGGGAAACGCCGAGGCCGGAAGTCGGTGCGAGCGTGACGCATTGCGCAGGCTTTATTATTATACCCTCCCCCCTCCCCTCCTCGAGCGCGTTTCCACGCGCGAACCGCTGAAAAATGACTCGGAACTTTTTTTCGCGCCCCTCCCCCATTCTTCTGGGATTCCGCGTGACAGCCGTGACGATCGTCGCTGATGTCTTACCTCCATTGTAGGATGTACAAGTATGCTGAGCAAACGCTTTTTCATCGGTGCACCTTATCCGTAGCACGCGGCCGGAGTTGCGAGAATCACAGCGCGATATCTTTTTACTTGGCGCTTATTAAACTACTGTTGAAAGTGGAAATTATGATGGGGAACTTTAATTACGGGTTAAGTTTTAATTGATAATTATGCCCGCGCGCTATGAGGAATAATGAAAATAGCCTTATCGCAGGCGTAACAATGTAATCTTGTACGTTTGTAAATTGCTATCGCATTACGTTGGATAGCAAGTTTACGTCTTTTTTATTCGTATAATTCTCGCATCTCGATTGTCTTTATCAACTTTCGTTCGTGAGATGCAGAGTGTAAAAAGGGGAAAAATTATAGGAGGAAGCAAAGCGCAGAGATATAATATATAAAGCAAACAATGAAGCTGGAAAATTTACTTAGTCACAGGCCAGTTAGCGTGAAAAGGGAAGTTCCTTCAGCGAACTTTGAAATCGAAGTTGTGCTCGCAAGAAAGTGAATGCAGTCTCCCGGTCGAGTCAAGGTGGACGTTTTTTCCTCCTCCTCCTCTCGACCGAACGAAGAAGACGCGCGCGCTGCTCTATCGGGGCGCGCATCTCACGCCGCTCCCGCAGCCGCGCAAAAAACCTCGCAATCTCTCGGTAGATTCGTATCGACGAGCCAGGCAGCGAACCAAGCCCGAAGATCGTTCCCTTTTGTTTCGAAAAAAGACGCCCCTTTGTTCTGCTGATCGCGCGGCGGCCGTACACGTGGAAACATCGCGAAATTCCGGCGGGTCGTCCGGGGCCGCCGGCCGCCCGTATGATTTTTATAACAAAGGAAACGGTTTTACTTCATTTCGAGCGGCGAATTTCGTCTTGCCTCCGAAGCTCCGCCGAAGGTGGGGGAGGCGCAGTCGCAATCCGTCATTGTGTGCAAATGCATCGCGCGCCGAGTGTACTCGCCCTGCTTCCATTGCAAATAACGAAACGTTTCGCCGTGCTCTCGGCTGTACTATTTGCTCTTCGGGCTTTTCAGAGAAATTTTCCTTTCCCGCCTTATCTCCTCGGAAGCGCTCGTTTCTACGTATGTATTACTATATACATTAATTAATGCATTGAAGCTAATACTGGTTCGTAGGCGATGATAATTTATGATGCCTGTGGATAGTGTTTAAGCGAAAGAAAATAAGCGGCTCATTAAAATTGCAATCCGCATTCATCGAGGTTGAATAAATATTGGATTTAATCAGACGCCGATTGAAGGCTGCGGATACTCCAGCCACAAAGACTCGGATTAATTATGAATTAAAAGAAGGAGATTTTCTAGCCAGTTTACTCCTACAAGCGCCGAGCCCTGAGTAAACGAAGATGCGTTTAAATAACCGCCGGATGGAGCGGCCCTTTTACTTTCCTCTCTTTATTTACGATTACTTCAGAAGCGCAGTAGGAGTATTTTTCATGAGCGACTTAACCGGGGACAAGTTCCGGAGCATCACCTCCCACGATTTAAGAATTTTATCATCTTTCCCAGCGAACTCGTCAATTTCCTAAGCTTCGACTCGATCGTGCGTAGTGTCTTTTAATTATTCATGTGCGCACGTACGCGTTCTAGTAGTCCACACTTCGTGCACTTGCAGCGTATATACTACCAAGTCGTAAAGAAGCTTCAGTACCTCAAACGAGAAAAGCGGTGTATATATATATAGTTACACCGTGGAAAAAGCCTTCTTATCTCGCCATCAAGCGAAACGACGAGCTGCCTTAAAACTGCCCGGGGAGTGGTCAGACGGGCTCCGGATTTTCGTGTAATAGCATCATCGGCCGTAAAGACTTTGATATATTTAAGTCAGCGGCTACACGGCGCCGTTATTTTTCCGGCCACACACGCAACGCACTCGACGAGCCGCGCGTGGCTGGTACGCCCTCCCCCCCTCCCCTCCCTTTCCGCAAGAGGAGATACCGCCTTTTCGCCTGCAAACTTGGCGCAATTTATGGCACTCGTGGGAGAAGCTCGAGTAAAGAGGATCGCAAGCGCGAGACTTCGGCTCTCGTAAAACGCGCGACTTGCCTCTTTCCGCGCCTCCCACCCCCTCTTGGCTTTTGTCTTGCCTTCCGGCGCCGGGTCCGCGCCGATTTTTCCGGCGACGCGTCCATTTTTAATGCGGCTGAGTGGTTTCTCATGGCTGTCAAAATACTTGGCTGAATTTGCAAGCGAACTGATGGAACTTTAATGACGAATGTGCTTACTCGAGCTTCGTGTACTTTTTTTGTAAGAAAGAAAAATAGATTTTTTTTGGTAAAAAATATCTATATAAAAATTGTCTCCAAGGGAATCGCAGTATCTTCGAGTAAGGTGCTACAAAAGTCGATTAAAGGCGAACGTAATGGCGTGAAAAAATAATGATGTCATCGTCTCTTATAAATCTGTATTACCTCATCAAAATGATCCGCCACCGGGCGTGGTTATACGACCCATCAAAATCTCGTCGCTTCCACGAGGAAGGTGAAAAAAAAAAATAAATAAATAAAGAAGTAAATGTCGGTCGGGTGTAAAAGTGACTGATGGTGTCACTTTCTCGCGGCGCCACGCGAACCCTCATTAAAACGTCATCCAGCGACACATGCTAATTCCACTCTCGTCATCCCGTTCCTTTTCATATTTTCACGAAAAAAAAGGGACGAAAATACCGCGCGCTCACACGAAAGTGACGAAAAAAACGAAAATAATAAAAAGCCGTGTACGAAAGAGCCTCGCGGCGTTCGCCGCTCTGGTTACGCTCGGCGAGCAGGAATTCGCTTAATCACCGCCTGTCACATCCTGGAGAGTTGACGATCGGCCGATCCGATAACATTGAGCTCGTCCCGCTGCCTCCACGAAATTTTCGCGGCCCAATCCTTACGCGTACAATACGCAGACACCGCGTATAGAGCACCCAGCGGATCGTCATTACGGGTGTGTATTATTATCTGGGCCGGGATCCGCCGGCGGGAATTTTATGACTCTTGATCGCGGAATAATACATGACAATGAGGGGGAGTCTTACCCGCTCGCACCGATGCCCCTCCTGTGCGTATTTTGATTTTGCATATTTAAGGCGCTGACTTCCGCTCGGCGTGCCCCTCCGACTGGAAACTCGAAATCTGACCGATAAGTACGCGAGGTTCATACAATTCGAGTTCCACGACCTTCTCTTTTCTCTCCATAGTTCGCCCCTGTCGATTTATTTACTAATCCGAGAAGACGCCTGATGGATTGTTCGCTCTGTTTTTCCGTCGGCCGGCTGAAAAATAAGTCGCTCGCTACATCCGCGACCTTATCTAATTTATCGCCAATTTAGTGCTGCGCATCTCCCTTGCCCTGGAGCTTCTTTCCTTGATTAGGATCTCGATTAAAAGTTACCAGTCTACCAGAGAGAACGAAGCAAAAAAAAAAAAAAAAGAAAAGAAAAGAAGGAAACGGAAGGAATTTTTTTCTTCTTTCTTCGGAATGTATCGCGCTAATTAATCGATGTGCCGGCGGGGAGGTCGCGCGCCGCATGAAAAATTAGCGACCACCGTGAAATACGGCGGGAATATTGAAAAATGCAAGATTATGCAGTGCGGCAGCCGGTGCGCCGAGTTCTTAAGATGCAGACTGGCGAGGGAGGCTCGCTCAAGTTTTCCCGTTAATCGACACCGGGGGTAAGATTATACTTTAATTAGACTCTTCTCCGCGGAACCCCAGGGCCAGGGGTAATAACCTCGAGCGTGTTGCGGCCTCCCGACTGCAGCGAAAGTTAATTGGATAACAAGCTAGTTCGACTTACTTATTTTGACTGTGTTAAAGTCTCTGATTCGCTCGGGGGATTAAAGAAAGATTTTGAATGTTAATATGCAAATTAAAAATGTTTACCGAACGGAGCGCGATATTAAATATCTTGCGAAAATGAAATCCTTTATGCACGCGCCGGGCTTCCGCCGGCAAAAGGCTTTCTTCGTAATTACGGATTTCTAATTGCGGATAAAGAGCTCGGAGGAATTTATTAGCCCACTTAAAACTTATCGGATTATTCATCAGTGCGGGCGGCTTAATTGAAAATCGCGTCTCTATCCGCGTGCCGAGGGGGTGGGTATTAGCAGGGCAGTGCGCAGGCGCCGACTCTTTCGCAGTTTGAATTGTAGCGCCTACGTAAAGCGAGATCTTTAATTTGAAAAACTGCTAAACTTTTTATTCCGATCCGCCAAGTCGGGCTAAAGTTTTCACTCGCGATAGGCGCGAGCCTCGCTGCCGCTCTAATTACGTGCTATTGATTAATTAATTCTCTCAATTAACAGTTAATATGTTGGTCGCACTTGTATGAATCGTGATTATATCACAATCGTAATTACACGTCAATAATTTATACGTACGCGTCTCATCGAGATATGCACGGCGGATCCATTCAACGAACGCAATTATTTTCTTTCGTATAGAGAATCAAAAATGGCTGGTCAATGAGAATAAAACTTTGATTGCTATGCTGAGTTGCTCAGTCATAGAAATGAAAAAAAAACCCGGAAACCTTGTGAATTACAAAAAATTGATCTTTTTTCAAAAAAATAATTTATGTTGGATTCACTGACTGTAAATATTTACCCGATACTGTAGCTTACATAGTTTTTTTTTATCCCGCATCGATTAAATATCGCTTAATTGAAAAAAAATAGAGAAACATTACAAAGACTTAATACGAAGTATGTCATTAACGAGTATAACACAAAGGGCCGTAGAAACGTAATCATCTCTTTGTTCGTACTCGTGCCAGATTCTCAAATTACTTCAAAGTTTACATTCACTTTACTTAAGCAACGTGTAGGAGGCAGCTCCTCCAACATTTCGGATTTCGTTTTCATTCATACCGAAATCACCAGTTTTGCAGCACGCTTTAATACCAAAAATCAGCACAATCCTGTGGTGCTTTTGAAAAAGGGTGCAAGTCACATTTTTATAATTTCTCGAATTTATTGAGAAGCTTATTTTTATTTTGTTTTTTTTTTATAATAAATATAACACGTATATTTTTCTAGATATTTTTTAGATATTTTTTTAGAATAAAACAGAACGCGAAACGTTTAAAAATCTTCTAGATTCTAGATTGTCATTTAAAGAGTAAAAAAATAGTTTCGCCTGGATTTAGAAAAACTTGTGACTTAAACCCTTTTTCAAAATTATCACAGAATCATCTTCAAATCAATCACCAAAGCGATAAAAAAATGTATAGAATGTTAAAAAAAAAAAAAGATAAATTCAAATGCAGAACAACAAAGCGACAATCATTCAGAATTCATAAGACCCCGATTAACGTCAAAAACTTCATAAAATCGTGCTATTAATTCGTAAATTAGAATCGAGCCAGCGAAGCGTGCGACGAGTGCTGGGGGCGCGCGTCAATGATTCGGCCCGTCGATAAAACGTCACTTGGGCCGCGCTTATATTGATGAAACGCCGTCGAAATGCCCGCTGCGGGTCGCCCGATGCGCGGGCCATCGATAATCGCAAATATCCCAATGAAGGACGCGTCGCTGCATTATTAATTACCTATTCGTAAAATCGAGCGCTTCCAAGGGGGGAGGGTCACTCGTATAGCCGACCATTCCAGCGGTTAAACAAGTCCGCGCGGCAATCGTCACTTTAAACTTTTGCTTCGTCGGACAGTCGTTATTTCCAGGATAAATTTCGATTATCCAGTCGCTTGATTAAATACGGCCCGCGCTCCAATTTCAAACTAATTGTATTGTATCGGCGGCGAGGAGGGTCGTTGTTTTGGGGGCTTTTGCAACTTTTCCGGAAGAAGAGATAACTTTTAGATAGATAAGAAATGGACGAAGAAAATAACTTAGAGTGCTGATGCGAGTTAGCGACTGTATGTATTATATATATACATATACTAGGGGGGTACCCCCCTACTCGCTCCGCTCGTCCACCCCCCATTTTGCGATACAGACGAATTCTAGAAAGTAATTGTTGCAGTGTTACTGAAAGTAAGTAAATGTTTAATAAATCAATTAAACATTTTTCTACAGCATTTAAAATGTCTAATTTTTATTATTATGTTATTCAAACCTCCTATTTTTTATTTTTTCCCCTTTGTTTATACACCTTTGCTTTAGCGATACAATTAAATCTTTTTATTAATACTTTTTGGTTTTGACCTTATAACTATATAATATAGGGAGATATATACGTATTCGTACGGAAAGAAGCGTGAGAAAACGACTAGTTGGAAAAGGCGTAAACGCGTCGTAAACTTTCTTCGGTGATTTACGTGTGAAGCGACCGAAAAAAATGTGGCGTAAAATGGAAGAAAAAAATCGGATAAGTGAAGTCGAGCGAAGGAAAGCTCGTAAAAAAAATATGCGCGAATGATAAACTAACAAGTTCGAAGTTTATCAGCTTTTAAATTTGGGAAAAGGCTCGCAAAAAAATTGAATCGATTCACCCATCCAAAAAATATCGACGCCTTTCGAATGAAATTCTTACCCGCAAAAGGAGCCAATGCACTTTACGCTATCTTATGCGAAGGAGAGATAAAAAATTAATTTTATTTACAAAAAAAAAAAAGAAAATAATCTCAGCGGTAAATATCATCCAGCATAGTTTACATCTTAGTCCCTAGTAACTTCTTCAAAAAATTCAGCATAATAAAGCAGCGTCGAGCGTTTAAAAAGTACTCGCAATCCGGAAATGCGGCACTGTCCCAGTGAACCCCTGCAAAAAAAAGAAATGATAATTTAAAGTGCCCGCAGCTTGAAGCGTAAAAACACAATAAAAGCTCCGATAGCGCAGGCAGAGCTTGCGCCATCGTCAATGACATGCCGTCGTGATTTACAGACAGCGTAGACGGCGTCGCCTAGCGTCGGTACTCGGGCGAACGCGTTCCTGCAGTCGCGGAATACGCAATAAGCGCGGCACCGAGCCAACGCAGCGATGACAGCCTCCAACTCCGCGCTTTGTCTCTCCCTCTCCTCCCCCCACGCTACCCACCCGCAACCCCTTGCTTCATCTCCTGGAACGGCTCTTTGTATCCCCGGCGCTCGCTTGATATTCGTTTGCAGGGTGTGCCCCCGGTCCCCGGACTTTCCGTCGGCGCGCGATTGTGCTCGCGAGGAACGCGCTCCGTCGCTTCGGCGCAATAATGCATCGCATTTCGGGTCGATGTTAATCAAGCCCAAGCAGGGAGAGAAGTACGAGCGTCAATCTATTTATCAAAGCGACCCAATTATTGCCGGTAATTACGGCGGGTGCCGGCGCGGCCTCGTCGAAAATTGATTAGCACACTCGGGATCGACTTCTTCGAGAGCTAGCGCCCTTTTCTTCAGGGCGGTAGGATGGGTGCGGAACGCAATTTGACAGTCACGGCGCATAATTGCACGTGGAATTAAGTATAACGTCTTAAAAAAGCATTTTTTTTATTCAGAAAGGAAGGTGACAGGATAAAATAATTTAAGGAATTATTTACTATATATTGAACTATAAAAATAAAAATTTTTGTGTAAAAAAATATTCAAAAGTGGCGACAGAAAGTCTGATATCTCCGAAGGTCTAGACGTGCTGCGGCACGCAGTGTAGCACATGCAATTTACACAACTTGGATAAAAGAAAAAAATCCACTTAATTTACATATCTATAGTTAGTAGAATACGTACGGGATTTTAATATTGATTTTTGTGTAATTCGCGAGTACTTGAAGAAAAACTTGTAATTTCCGACGAAAAAAAAACTCGCAGGTAGTGTACTGCATAATGTAGTGTTAAAGGTAAATTTAAAATTTCAACGAATAATGATGTAATTCGTTCGAGTTCTGCTGCATGCTGATTTGAAAAATCGTGTTTCGAGAAAAACGCTTTCAATCTTTTAGAAACAGTGCAAACTTCTTGGCCAAGATTTCGAAATTCAAATAAAAATGTTTTTTTTTTCGGTATGAAACTTTTTGCCTGACATTCTAGAGGATTCAAAGACTCTTGTAAGTTAAAAAAAAATGTTATTTTTTAAAAAAATTAGTGCCGTTACTCCTTAAACGAAAGTTATTCTATAAAAAGAATTGCAATTATTACTATCCACCTGGAAATGTAAGCAATGTATATTTAATAAAAAAATGTTAAACTCCTTTTGTCGAAAGTGTTCTAAATTCCTTAAATTTTAGATGAGATTTTTAGACGAGATAAGAGTTCGGTTATTGTGAAAATAGAACAAGCATACCTCGCTTAAACTTAAAATGCTAATAAAGCGGATCGTATTTGTCCAGAAGAGCCATGCACTAGTTTGGCTCAGTTTTTTATTTCCTTTTCTGCGGTGCTCGAGATACACTGCGTTATCGCTGGCCCATTAATCCGTCCCCACCGCAAACGGCATGCGAGTTCGATCGTCCATCAAGGGCTATTGCCGTGGAGGGCAGTGAAAATGCTTCTGAGACTCGATACGAGCTTTCCAACGATTTTCATGATTTGCGGGCAAATTGAATGGGTGTAAATTGTGCGGCTTCTTTATCAGTACAAGGGGCTCTTAGTCGTCGGCGAAAATTTGACATTAATTGAAAGCTAATGCAGTTAACTGCTGAATACGTCCATTGCTTGAATATTATCTGTTGATTATGGCTATGCGATGCAGATATGCCATAATCAATGTCAGCATTCTGTCTAAAGCTGAGAAGTATTATAGCGATCGAAATAATGCAGATATTATACAATACTCTAGTAAACTTTTGGTAAGCTAATTTTAAAATTTTTTTATTTTATTCAATAATAAGTTTATAGTAATTAATTACACAATCATCTCTTTACAATTATTAATTTTTTAATTTTAAATAAAGATCTAAATTATATAATATCGCCTTAAATATGAGTAAATCAAATGCATTCATAAGCGCTTATTAATGTTTTATTATACCCGCAGTTATAATGTAGGCTAAGTGAATATTGACTTACTCCAAAGTGAAATCTGCTAATTTCGCTTATTCATATTTAAGCACTTCGTTATAGTGCTGAATAAAAACGTTTTTCTTACAAAAAAAAAATAGAATTAGATTCCCATTAAAAGCTATTCATTAGAAAACAAAGCACAACATAAAGGGTGACTACTGCGATTTACAAAATACAATATCAAAGTAAATTCACCTTTCAATCTTAATAAAAGCAAAGTACACCACGCAGAGAAGAAGAAGAAGAAAAAAAAAAGAATTTCCTCAGTAAATTTGCGCAGTCAGCTCCTTCTCGTTTTATTTACAGGATTACCCCGGCCGGAGGCTGGCGCCGAGAATGACAGATTGCCGGTCGAGTCGTCTCCGCGGGGTGGTAATTTCGAGTAATATTACTTCATAAAAGGCCTACCCTCTCTGGCGCGCTCTTTTGCGCGGAGCCGCCGACTTTGCCAAGGAGGCCGCGCCACTTTCACGCAAGACGTACTGTATTCCGCTGGAAAAATTGCTTCCCCGCAAATCCTAAACCCGCCCGTGCCATCTGCATATTAAACTCGAGTTTGAGCGTTTTTTTTTTTTTTTTAAATAAAATAAATGAAAAAAAAATAGAGCGCTATAGTAATTTACCCGGCGTCGCGCGTAAGTAAGCGTTCGGGGCGAAGCGAATTTCTCAGCGGAACTGAAAAAGTTATGAAAAAATTTCGCGAAAGAAGTCTTCCGGCGCGCATCAAAAGGTATACGTGCGCGAGCAATAGGGAGAAATGAAGTTCGAGCGTAAAAAGTAAAATCGAACAAATAAGAAAGTTCCGAGTTTACGCGTGTCCATGAATAGAATCGAAAGGAGGACGCCGGCGAAGGTGAAAATTCAGCAGTGCCCTCCGTGAATTTCCCTAAAATAAAGTTAACGCGTCGTTTCTCGCCTTCTTTCTCTCGAGTTTCGAGTGTAAAGCTTCTAAGCAAAATTGCACGAGTGAAATGTTCGATACCGACGGTTTTTTTTTTTATGAGGGTACGTTGCTCGAAACTTTCCTGCGGAAACGGCTTAAACAGGGGCGATAAAAGGCCGAGGTGAGACGGGGTAAGAAGCGTAAATTAGTAATGAGCCTCGTGCAATATCGCGACCTTTATACGCGAGTCATTTAATTCCTCGGAGGCGCCCTTCGTGATTCCTCTCGACTGAAGGTAGCGGCCTCCATCGCCCGAATGATTTTTCTCGTTACGGGCGTTACTCTCGGCGGTATAAAGCGTAAAGCTCCGGGAAGTTCGTCTTTTTAGAAGCGTCAAGGAGAAATTATTGCCTCTCCAAGCGCTCTACGTTCTCCCTGGTAATTCACTTCGGAAATTATATACCTTCTTAATTTTCAGTACACCTTCAATGGCCAAGATACTGTTCAATTATTTATGAATTAAAAAATTGTCTTTTATCAGGTATTCTCTTTCCAATTAAATCCTTATGAAGAAAAGTAGCGAAGTCTTCATTTATTTTGTTTAATATAAAGCGGACAATATATTATTAACGTTTTAAAAATACGTCAAGTAGAGCTAGGGTTTAAAATAAAAGAAGGTATAAATAAATCGACTTAATTAATAAAACATCGTAAAAGATCTAAAAGAAATTTCGAAATTGAATTGAGCTATCTAAAAGCGTAATGGAAGCATTTCACAATGTGACGTGAAATTATGTATAAATACATTTTAATTGAACCACATGAAACTTTGACGTTAGGAGATGAAGTACGGGCCTCTGAATGACAGTGAAATAAAGTAAATGATTAATTTAACTTTTAAATTGATGTCCGCTGATTGGACGCAATTTCATTAGCCGCCGGAATTAATTGTACTTCGGAAAAAAAGTATTTTTCTATTCTACGCTTCTTTCGTATTTCCTATCCGAATCTGGGAAACTTTTTTCAACGGAAAATTAAGTTCGTCCTATCGAAAAAAAGCTCGTTTAAGTTCAGCCGTGGCGCGGCGAGATAATTCCCTTCGCTTGTACCTTTGTATTTTAATTAAAATTGCTGATCCAATCGAGCTGCAGCTGGAAATTGGACAACTCGATTATTTTAAGAGTTTAATTTTCGATATTGAAATTTGCCTTTCGAGAGCCTCTCTTCAATTTTGTAACCGCCACCTCCTCCCTTCCCTTTTTGGCGTTCAATTATTCGTGGTACTTCGTAAAGGCCCGAGTATTTTGCAGTGTTGTTACTGAGTCTGTTAAGCTAATAACAGTTGCTTATACAAGCAGGACTTAGATAAATCGACATGGAAATTCGACAGTTACATCGCATAAATTTTAACATACCGAATCATCCAGAGGTTTATACCCTTAAAAATAAAATTATTTTTGTTTCAGCTATTACTCGAGTTATAACTTCAGAAATAACTCAACTTTTAAAGCAAAATATTATTACTTTAGTCATTTAGTTTCGCATCCGCTATAAATAAATTACCGACGAATTTTTGTTGCAAAAGTACTTTATATTTAATTATAGATTATTCTCATTGGTAATTTAATTTTAACTTATTATCTCGAGCTGCCACATTGAGGCACCATCTAAGCCGTTGCAAATCCTCCATCTCTGTTGCTGCCTCGTGAAATGGGCTGTCGCCTCTCGTTTGAGCCGGGGTGTCTACGAATAATTAATGTAAGTGGAGACTCGTCGCGCGATCGCTAATCCGACCTAGTCCCACCCCTGGTTACACAATAAATCCGATTTATCTATATTTTTCACTATCGCTGAATGGATCAATGCTTAATTTCCAAGCCACTCCGAAACTAATTTAATTGCGCATTCCGTTAAATTCGTCCCATTATTTACACGCGGAATTATTTCGGAAACGATGCATAATTTGCCTTTCTCCATTAAATCTATATATATACATACTTCTATTGGGCTAATGTAATTACTAAATCCGAGCCGAATAATCAGTGCCTTACCATTTCACGAATAATTGTAGCGCGAGTAATTCTTCGCTATACTCCAACAGATTATACAACGTTAAAAAAAAAGTCGTCAGAGGAAGGAAAGAAGAAATGAAAATCGAAGAGTGAAAGTACGTCCTTAATTCCGCCTGAGGTCGGCTTTAATTGTAATTCATATAACTGACTTCGTTCCGCAGGCCGCAGCCGACGGCGCCGGAGGGCGTATCAAAAATGAGAGGAGAGGAAAAAAAAGTTTAGGGGGAAAGGAAAAAACGGCAGTGAGCCGTCTAGTTGCGATTCTTCCGCCGTCGTTCCTCCTTTTTTCCGTGTCACTGTGCAAAAAAAGTCGCTTCGGTGCTCCGTGAAAGCTGAGGTACCTCTTGACCCAATTACTCCTCGAGTTCCTTGCCGAGATTCGCTTACCTATACACAGATATCCGCGCAGCTTCATATATTCATTCGCTCGTGCACCAAAGTACTCGCGCGAATGGCGGAGCCGTTTTACCCTTCTTTCATTCGCATTTGCAGTGAAAATACAGTTTTTATAGATCCTCGCCCATATATTTAATTGACCCGATAAAACAGCTAATTTTATATGCAAACGAAAGACTCCGATACTTACGGGGGCTCGAAACGACCACGCTGCGCTCGTTCGAATCACATTACATCGCGGGCAGCGACGAACAAAAAAAAGAGATAGGGAGAAATAGTTTACTTGGTGGCGCGGGGAAGAAGGAAAAAAAAGAGTGAGGGTCGCGGCCGAAAATCGCGCCGAAATCTACGGCTTTTCTTGCAACACTTCGCGCAGCAACGGCGCGGAAATGGAAGATCATTATTTACCCGGGTAACGCTGAAAGGCACTTTGCCCCTCTCGCGGCCGTGGGATCCATAATTAACCCGATAACTCATACAGAAGGAGAATCGCCACGCGGCCGATTTATCATTCTAACGGTCGGACTCGTTATCGTACCCCTCCCCCTCCTGAGCAAAAACGAGGCCTCGATGATGAAAATCGGACGGCTCGTTATCGAGGAAGCAATCAGCGCTTTCGAATCGAAATCCCGCGTGAACAAAACGCTCGAGCAACTCGCGGAATTTAAATTGTTTGTATTTCAACGATAAAATGAGTCTGGGGATCTTAGGAGGTGCAAGTGGTCCGCCCGTGCTGCAAGCTCAACCGCGTCGATCGATAATGGATGGAGACGGATGCAAACACTTGATGCAGTGCGGGCTGAGGCATGCGACATTTTCAGTCAAACAGCCCTTTGATTGATGAACGAGATGCAAAGACGCTGGATGAAAAGTATCTGCCCTTTAATGGACCTGCTCATTAAGGATTCAAGTATTCCACGATTGAAAGCGAGGATTTTGGAAGATGGATTGGATCGTATGTTTTTTTTTTTTTTTGAAATTGAAATAATCGCAGGGAAATAACATTGAAATAAAAATGAAATTTGCAGGTCGTAACATTTCTTTTTATCCGCTCTTTAAAATAAAAAATCGAAATGGCTGAGATCTATCACAGTCGCTGAAATAAAATAAATCGTAAAGAGTATCCGACTTTATTGAGTCGTAATGCTGTAAGTTAGGGTATTTTAAAAAAAGGAATAAACACATGATTTATCGATGGTATATTTGTATATTTATATTTAGCTTAATTTGTTTACATTTTTTATAATACAAATGTGTCTCCCACAGGCGTAATTTTATAACAGAACGTCGCAAGTAGAGAAAAGTACACATTATTAGAATCGTCGATTTTTTTCTTCACAGTCGGGTGAATCGTATCATGTTGGCACTAGGCTACGTGTATAAAAAAAATCATGTAACATCTTCATAAACTCTCGTCTCTCGTAAGAAAAAAAAACTTCATTCCAACAATAACAACAACAAAAAAAAATTAATAATAGCGCGCTTTAAGCAGCTCTCACATTGCACTCAGGGCCTTAAAAAATAAAGAGTAGGTTCAGTATAGCCGTCCGATCGATCGTTTAAGTACAAAATTGAAAAAATCCGCGCTTCGGGGATAAGATCCGCGGGATTCAAAATTCCACGCGCAGCCTCGAGAAATGCGCTATTTTACATGCTCGGCAGCTGGGGGCGCTCTTTCATAAAGTTCCGCGAATCTCATGGACAAGCGGCCCGCCGGCGAATTCTCCCAGTGCGCCGAACACGACGGGGCCAAATGCAATTTCTCCAACCCCTTCGACCCCCCACCCCCAACCGCCTCAACTGGGTAGGTGCAATCGCGCGCGCACGGGGCATTTTCATATCCTTCGATGGGGGATAAAAAGAGCCCAGCGCCAGCGAGGGCTGCTTTTATGTCGCTCGAAAACTTCGAGGAGGCCGCGAAATTTCGTTACTCCCAGCGGCGAAGCTCGACTGAAATTTTCGAAAGCGGGGTGCACCCTCCTCTTGCGGCCTTTATGCGGGGTTGTGTGCAATTTCGTTTATTTTTTTTTTATTTTTTTTTTCGGGGTTTTTTAAGGTGTAAATTTTGCTCGAAAATCATGTAAATATTGGTCTTACGTACTTAATTATTTATCAAAGGGTAAAAAATTTACTTTGCTCGAGAGGCTTCTGAATTAGGAAACTCGACTAACAGTAGAAAAGAGAGTGGAAAATTAAATGAATGATATATCTGTAGCTCTTCTCTCACTGCAAGTGTTCGTGTTTAAGGTGCTTTTTTATATCTTATACGTATATAAATGCTTCTTTCTGGATGGCTTTCGAGTGATTGCGATTAATTTAAAAAATAACGAATTTCTATTAATTGGCTTGCGCTCTTCTCTCGCAAAATCGCAAAAAGTTCCCTCGGTATCTGCAGGATATTATTATACCTAGACAGCTAACTTGTGCAAACTTTATTTCTCTGATAAACATCTCTTTTAGATCATAGTTGACAGATTCCTTTTAAATACGAGATCTGCCGTCCATCGAAATTTATTAATGTTAGATAAGAAAAATGAAAAAGGTATAAATTCAGATTCATATTCATCTCTCGTGCTTTAAAAGTTGATTCAAATTCTCCAGTTTCTCCGAAAGCTCGTTCGAGTATTCGAGATACTTGATATATTTAAGTTTATGTATAATATTCATTGTAATATAATCTTTGGTTTATACAACAGTACTTTTTTTGTACATGATATTTTAGTAATTGGACACACGGTGGAAAACGATGGAATGCTCAAACAATGATGCTGATACTCACTTTACACGCGAACAACCCCGAGCAATGGATTGCGGCGTCATCGTCGCGGCTTCGTTTTTTTTCTCTCTCTCTCTCTTCTTTTAAATAGAAACTCTTCTATACAAATTACCTAATTATATAAATTATCATTAGTCTCCCGTAGGAGGTGATCACAAATCCGTTCTGACAATTCCAAAATACCACCGTCGACTAGTCGCAAAATCACTTTCTCGCTCGCGCTCTTCCAAAATCACGGACACTTAAAATCTCTCCCTAAACAAAATAATAACAACACTTTTCCTCAATAATCCAACCACAAACGTATGTATATATCATTTAGAATCGCGATAACAGAACCGTCAAAGAATATAAAAACAACGCAACGTCCTAATACTGTTCAGCGTCGCGTCTCAATATTCGCGCTGCAGAATGAGCGGCAAAATCGAGCGCCTCGCCCAACCGAACAACAACACAATCAACACTGAAAACAGTCCGAGCTCCTCGGCGCGCCTCGGCGTAAAAGGGGACCCTGGGAACGGGCGCGCACTGGTCAGGCAAAGGGAGCGTGGCACGGCGGCTCGATTCCGAGTAGATCGACTTGGGTTGAGCGTCCACCGCACTATGTACACCGTCCGCTTATTTACACCGGGTATCGGAGCTCGGGGAGCGGCGATCAGGTCTGGTCCTTGAGCGACCTGCCCAGCGCGAGCTTCGGCTCCTTCGTCTTCGACTGCGGCGCCTGCTGCTGCCGGGCGCGCTTCTCCTTCTTCGGCGGCGTTTTTTTCTTCTTGGGCGTCGGCGCCTTCAAGTTCACCGTCTGACTGGCGATGTCCTCGCGGAACGCCAGGAAGCCCAACTGCGCGTGCGACGCCTCGTTAAGGGCCCGCGAGCGGATGCACGCGCGGTACTGCTCCGTCGAGAGTCGCTGGCCTGGTCCGCCGGAACACACCTGCAATATAACAAGCAAACCCATCGTTTTCTTGAGTATCAGATTCCAGAAAATTTTACGTAATTAAAAAAACAAAGAAAGAAAGAAAATGCAAATTTGCTGATGACGAAGCAGTAAATATTAATAAGGATCTTTACGTAATTAATTGATTCTTGAAGATATTTTTTCACTAATTTAATTATCATTAAATTGTACTCCGTGTATTATCTTTACATAATTAATTGATTCTTGAAGATATTTGTTTTTTTTTATTAATATGATATATACTCCGTGTATTATCTTTACGAAATTAATTCATTCCTGAAGATTTTTTTTTATTAATTTATTTATACTCCGTGTGTTTGAAGGTAGAATCAGCTATTACATTTTTAAAAGGCTAGGGACCTATGCGAAAGAAAGTATTAAAGTTTCCTTTTTTGATAATTTAACATGCAGTCTTTTGAGAAATCGCGTTTTTATCGTATTCAATTACAGAATTCTCACTACATTTCAAATAGATATCGTTAAAATAATTTATGTGGTGAAAGAAACATTTCTTTGAGATGTCGACACACGTGATGTTTAATCAAAGTGCAAAAATAATATATAATACGATAATATCGTCAAACAAGAACTTAAATGTACTCTACTTTGTCTATAAATTCTCCAGAACTCCCTTAAAAACAATGTGATCATGCTGATGCCGATTCGTAATTTCTAGGTGTAAGTCTATCGAAAAAATTTACGATAAAAATTAAAACGTTTTCCGAACCTCCGAGAGATTCGAAAATTTGAAAAATTTATTTAAAACGTTTACCGATGGACTGCGCCCTTCGGTCGGTAGCTTCAAATAAATAATTCAGGGGAATAGGGAAATGGGGCCGAAGTAGCGCGCGCGTCGAGCTTTTAATTAAACAATAATTACTCGTCGGCAATTGCGCATAATTCCCGTCGGAATACTTTTAGTTGTTAATGACCTTTTAATAAACCGTTGAGCTGCGATCGAAAGTAATTAAGTGGGAGAATCCCAGTACACCTAATATACAACGCCCTCACAAGCCGGCAGAATTTACAAGAATTTACACAGAGCCAGCGGCCGAGCCGCGAACGGCGAGGGGGTGAGGCGGAGAAAACGGTAGAGTTATTTGACGAATTTACAGGGAAGAAGGAGGAGGGACGGGAGTCAAGAGTTAAACCGGCTTCATGAAAGAGAAATAGAGTACAGTGCCTTGGCCGCTTCCGGAGGAGGTGAGGAGAGGCGAACCAGCCAGGAGTCTCTCGTGAAATCCTTAATTGCGACTCGGAATACTCTACTCGTCACTTTCGGACGTCCGGTGGTCACGCAGTCATTTTAATTTACGACTTAGTCGAATATTGTAAAAACAATGTTCGATGTTCATTTTTTTAAAGAAATTTTATAATTCGTTTCTTCTTTTTTTCTCGAAGTTATTTTGGAGAAAATCTACGCGTACTTTTTTGTGGATTTTATTTTCCATAAAATACTAGAAAAACGACTAGACTATAGGGAAAGAAATACATTTCAACAAGCTGAAGCTATTCAAACTTCAATTTATTAATTCGGAACGCCACCGTTTCCTGAAAGCTCCTATTGACGCACGTGCATACCCTTCGCTCAGCTGCTGCATTCCTGACGAGATTTGGTCGAAAGTACGAAATTGTATCAAATGATATTAATGTAATTACGCTAAACAGGGACTAAGTGATAGCAGCGTGGGTCGACGGATAAATGAATAAGACGAGGATGGACGAAAGCGAGTACCTCGTCGTAATATTTGCTCATATACCTGAATTAATCGAAAGCTTCGAAATTTCAATGGAACTCTGTTTATCTAGACTGGCTTTTGTGCTTGCCGTTTCTTCTTTGGTAGCGTATATAAAAAAGGCTCTTTTTTTATCTCCTTATCGGCGCACTTCGTTTTCTCAAAAGGGAAGGCAAGCGCAGAAGTCGAGATCGTCGGATCGAGTAATTAATTTCTCCAATTGTTTTTGCGAGCTTTCAATTAACGACGCCGGCACAAAGCAATTAAGCCATGCAAAGTGGATTTTGATAATATCGAGTCTGACATTTTCAACAAGCTCCCCCCGCCCCATTAATGGAATAAATTACGCAACTTTTCGAAAGTGAATTCAAATCACTAGCAAAAAAAAAAAAAATAGCGAGTAAATCAATTAAGAGTTTGTACCTCTCCCCTCGCGGCACTTTACATATTTTTCCGATAGCCTGTAAATTCTCTGAGGAATATAAAAAAAAAAATGTTTCGATCGATGGCTACACAGTACCGAGTCGAAAAGTTATTCTCAATACTCCTAAGCAGTCTCGATGAATATTATATACACTGAAAAAAAAGCATTAAATTTAATGCAAATAGTGGAAGCAAATTTCATCGGCGTACATGAACTTACCGAATTTACATTCGATTCAATTTAATTTACATTAAAATTAATGTAAAAACGTAATTTAAATAATAATTTATGTACGCTGACGAAATTTCTATCCAGTATTTGGATTAAAATTCTTGTAAAGTTTTTTCACAGCGTATCTGTAAAGCTCCTGGTCGAACTATTCCGCGGCCGAAATTACCGTCGACCGGTTATGCCCGCCCCAGGCCAGGATTTCGCGAAGACGCGTATTGGTTATCTATTAATAGTCGAGGAGCAGGAGGCAGTTATACGGCCGAGCGAACTGGAATTTCCTTTCCCCGGACTATAACTGCGCCGCTACCATACCTACTCCCTCCAGCAAGTAATTTGACTGCGGGCGAACAGGCCGCCGATAAGATATTTCGCGAATTCAAAGATAACCCGGGGAAGATCCTGGGGAGCGGTATTACGCGGATGATCCCGTTAAGCGCTTTCTCTTCTCTTCGGCCCTCCCCGTCCCGATGCCTTTCGGCCAACGATCTCGAATTACACCCGTCGCCGCCGCCGCCGTGGCGGTCTTTTGAAAACGGAGAGCTTTGTTGCATTAAGGAATTCTCCGGCTTCCTCCGGACTAAACTTAATATTGGGTTACTTAGCCCGGCTTACCAGTCCAGCATTATTGTGAATTTTCCGAATTTCCCAACGCTGACAAAAAATCGTCGCCTTTTTTTTACGGAAGGCTTGCTCCACAAAAGTAGCAAAGAAACTCAATCTTGCACCCCATTTTTCGGGATGAGCTTGCAACGAGAAATATAAAAAAAAAGGATAAAAATTTTGTGGGGGAGCGGCAAAATAATTGCATCACAGCGCCGAACAAACAATTACGAATGGCCGCGTTATCGCGATGAAAAAGTGATAAACTTTTCTAATTAAACCAGTGAGTTTTTAACCGGCTTGCCGGCTGAACTTTTTCATCGACGCTTTAAAGCTTCAAACTTCCGGAGCACTGCGAATTTCCCCATCAAAGTAACCATACACGACGACGCGCGCGCATATGCGCAGGGGCCCTATGCGCACTTGCCGCGCGCGCATATGCGCATAGTTATTTTTGACTAAAATTTTATCCTTTTTTTCAAAAATTTTCATTTTTTACAAATTGTTTATTGCTACGCCGTTGTTTTATTGACACAGCATTATTAAAGAAAATTGTAGGAATTTTCACTAAAATTTTATATTTAAAATTCCTATAATTTTCTTTAATAATGCCGTGTCAATAAAACAACGGCGTAACAATAAACAATTTGTATAAAAAGAAAATTTTTGAAAAAAAGGATAAAATTTTAGTAAAAATGCGCATAGGGCCGCTGCCTATGCCTATTAGCATTATAACGCGCGAGCGGATAAGGGGAGGCTCGGGGGAGCGAGATCAATCGCCCGAGACCCCGCCAATATAATCAGTCCCGTCGGCGACGAAGTTAAAGGCGGCTGAACGCGGAGGGGGTGTGCGCGTCTCGGGAGGAGCGCGGCGCGAGAAAATCGAGCGCGCGCCCGCGGCCAAATTCAATCGGCGGCAGGCTTACCGGCGCGCGAAACTTTGCGCTTAATCGCATTATACCCGGGCATATCCCCCTTAGCTCGGACGCGCGAGACCACTTTACCCCTGAGTTAGCACGCGATTGCGTTAAGTTCCCTGGGTAAGCCGGACCGGCTCGTCGAGCCTGTCCTACACCTGACAACGACTTTCTTTCGAAACTCCGATTGTCTACCTGCTAAACGCTCCATTTTGCTGCTTTTAAAGGCATTTTTAGATTTTTTTCTATCAGCTGTAAGTTAGAGTTTTTTTTATTACATTCTCTATGACTTACGATCTCTTCTTTAGAAGCGTTAGTAGAACCTTTACGTCAAATTATTTTACTTAAGTATTTTTCTATGAGTTACAGCTACCCTTTTTTTAGATATCAAGCTATAAATTTAAAATTAAAAAAATTGTAGAAAAAATAATTAAGTCAGACAACTTTTAGAATCGCTTCTTTAAACCGGGTTGATCAATTTAAAAAGAGTAATTTAGTAGAACCTTTACGTAAAGTTATTATACTTAAATATTTTTCTGTGAGTTACAGCTACCCATTTTTTAGATATCAAGCTTTAAAATTAAAACTAAAAAAATCGTAGAAAAATAATTAAGTCAGACAACTTGTAGAGTCGCTTCTTTAAACCGGGTTGATCAATTTAAAAAGAGTAATTTAGTAGAACCTTTACGTAAAGTTATTATACTTAAATATTTTTCTGTGAGTTACAGCTACCCATTTTTTAGATATCGAGCTTTTAGATTAAAAATGGTTTAAAAATTTAAATAAATGAAGTTTGCAAGAACAGAGGAAGTTGAGATTCGATAGTAATACCTCTTAGATCTTTTTAAAGATTCTTATACAAGATATTCGATTTAATTTTTTTTTCGACTTTTTAGTTTAATTTTGTAAAAAAAAAATTGTAATTTTTTTACTCAATAAGGATTTTAAATTTAAGCTAAACATTTCACTGGAGTATTTTAGATTCACGGCTTTAATTGAGGATTAAAATTCGATATGACGTAATTCGTTATAGATTAAATTCTCTGTCTAAAAATTTAAATCCTTTATTAATAAAAAAAAAATTCAATCCGATATTGGAGGCCCGTCAATCTCATTAATTAGAAAAAAAAGAGTCTCCCGAATGAGTGCAAAAATTAAATGTGAATATATCTATACAAAATGAAAAATTCGATACTCGCAAGACACTTTAATAACATGAGTTCTGCGCGATTCGCCTCCTTCTCGCCATCGAACCGCTCGCGCCCCGATGCATATTAATAATCAGTCGAGTGCCGCTGGAGTGGGCGCGATTCGGTGCATTCGGCGATAGGGAACGAAGAGGGACGAGACATATCTGGGTCGGGCAAAAATAACGGGGAATATCTCGCGCGCGACGGGAACCCAGCCATTTTCTAGGCCATCGCCGATCTGTCCTCCAGCCGAGGGGGGTCCTGCATTTTATAACAAACGACGTCGCGTATCGCCGACTGTCGATTCGCCCCGATGTCGCTCGTTCGCGATGATTAAAATCTCGGGGATTGCTCTTTATTAAGAAAACATTTTAATTTCGCGACGGGACGCACTTGGCGCAAGCTCGCAAATTAATTAAGACTCCGAGTAGTCGACGAAAGTAGGTCGTACAAATGCTTGTTTGCACGGTCGACGCGACGCGCGCTGCATTAGCGTAATAATATTGACTGCGATTTTCCTCCTGTTCTTCGTTATTTATTCTTCCAAACTGAGGAGCATTTTATAGCGCAGCAACATTTTCCTTTTATTTAATGCAGTTTCTTGAAACTTACGATTATGTAAATATACATTAATTTCTGGATTGTTCAATACGCCTTTTCATTCCTCCTGATTAATTAATTCGTTTAATTAATGAAGGACTGTGTCGTCAAATGAATTTAAGCAAATAAATAAATAAAAATCTTCGTTAACATTCTAGTGACAAGAAGAGAACCGAGACTTGTCTGTACGTCGTTGAATAATATTAACGAAAAAAATTCTTCCTTCTGTCTTTACTGGTGAATTTTAATATTGAACTGCAAGTAGGAAAGAAAAAAGAATCAAGCTGGAAATATAACGGCGACTAAGCGATATTTTCGTGCGTGGTAACAGTCGTGAAAAAGTGAAAAAGTAAACAGAAAGTAAAACGCCGGGGGAGAAATTTGCAATTTAAAAGGCCTGCAGAGTTAATAAAAATCCGTAGCCTCTCGTACGTACGCGGCGATTTGGCGGCGCCTCATTAAACATGGAAATCCCGGAATAAAGGTGGAGAGGGGGGTGGAGCCTCGGTGTCTCTCTGGCTGCCTCGCACGGGCGATAAAGTTGGAAAGAAGTCGCTGGCGTCGCGCTGACATCGTGCCAGAATCCCTCGGACGGAAATAATAATAACACTAAACACGAGATTCAGCCGCGGAAACTTCTGACTTCCGCCGCTCGGCTTCTCTTCCGGAAGTGCACCGAGGCAGGGACGATAGAAGGGGGGCAAAAAAAGGATACAAACGATCGCGTACCTTCGGATGCCAGATGTGGAAGATGCCTGGGTCAGTGGCACGGATGACCTTGATGTTGCTCTTGACGTACTTGCGGTAGAGGGTGACATCCTCGCCGCCCCAGCCGACGATGTTCTCGTCGAAGCCCCGCACCCTCAGGAAATCCGATCTGTTTAAAAGAAGGAAAAATAGATCCGACCTGTTAATTATAGCATTGATCGTTGATTGGAAATTTTGCAGCTATTTCTTATTTCAAAACTTTGCATGCATTAAGTGACTTTTGGTTACTCGATCGACTACGAAGTCAAAGGAAGCATAGTTGACCGACAACAAAGGTATTAATCTGCGGAGGAACTGGAGTGTAAGACGATAGGTAGATGATCACCTGTACTGGCAGGTCATCCCGTAACCGAAATCTCGCCAGAAGCCAGTATCCCTTGAGATCATAAGTTGATCCGTTTCCGGAGGCACATCCTTCCCTTGCAGTGTGTACACTACGTGCGGATTATACAGGCTAAAGACAATGGGGTAATAGACTTTCCGGCCCGGGGCTGTGTTCCACCGACACCTAAGACACAAAGTCAATATCCATTTTCTCTGTAAATCAATATTGTTCACTATCATTTTAACATCGATCAAAAAAGCTATTTAAAGTGTTACGTTTATTTTATACGCGACATCAAACGAGTGCTTTATGCATTAATCGTTTCTTCAATTTTACACTTTGCATTAATCATTTCTTCAAGTTTGCGCTTTACATTAATCATTTCTTCAATTTTACGCACTAAATTAGCTGGAGTAAATTAGAGTGAAAATTAACTCTATTCAAGTAAAATTTTCACTCTAATGTTAATTAAGTGAAAGTAACTTCCTTGATGGAGTGAAATAGAGTGGTTTTAGATTCTTAAGTAGAACGGAAGGTAGGGACTCAAGCTGTAATAAACGAGTCCAGGCCTTTTCGCCGAATGAATCTTTCGCCGAACAGATTTGAAGTTACCTACATATATTAAACAAAGTACCATCACAGAATATTGAATTATACATCGACCCAACGGTCCGCTGTTCCGGTCATTCTGCTGATTCATAACTCTACGATCCACTCTATGAACCTAAATAAGGATTAACTAAAAAAAAAACTATGAAAAATGAACTGACCTGTCAAGAAACCTCGCGCTGAACACGACATCGACGTCGCACATGAACAACAGCACGTCCTTCTCGCCACCCCACGCGCGCTCCGCGCCAACCCTGAGTCCCTTGCCCCTGGAGAAGGTCTCGTTGAGCGCGAGGAGCCTAAGATTTTGATTGGTCCCGCCGTTGCCCCGCGTCACCAGCACCCGGGACATAATGGCCCGCGCCTCGCTCAGGCCCTCGGTGCCGAAGTACACCACGGTAAGGTGGACCCTGCGGTCGTTCTTCAGGCCGATCTTGACGAATTTGTCCATGAAGCTCTGAAACGTACTCGTGCGTCCCGACAGCGGCAGTATGATGTGGATCAGCTCTTTCTCTCGGTTCCGCTGCTGACGCTCCATACCCACGAACTGGATCGGCGCGAATGGCCTCATCAACGTCACCTTCGTGTACGTACTCTGCTCGGGTATAAATAAATTCGATATTACGATTTTTTATTCTACTTAACTTTTTAGCTTTAATTTTACAATTTTTCTTTGTTTTTTTTCTTTGTGAAATAGTGCACTTAGCACTGTATAATAAAAAATGTCGCAGATCACCTGTACTCGTCGACCGAGACGCAGTCGCGATAGACAAACACGTGATCCGAAGCTTTTTTTATTGTACAAATTTTCTATATGCTGTACACAAAGTTATGACTTTCTGCACGCTCGCTTAAATTCGCTTGCGAAAAATCGCACCTTGAACACATTGTGCAGAAAAAAATGATTCGATGTTTGTGCAAGGAAGTGATTTTTGATTCGATACTAGTGCGCAAATCTCACACGACGTTTGAAATCACTTTCGAAATGTATTACTTCTACTCAGCAGCGCCGGAAAGCGGCAACTTCGATCCGCGCGGTCCCCGGAAGTTGGCACTTTCTGGCTGGAGGAAAATTAGTACATTTCGATACACGTGCGGGAAAGCTATTTTAATCCTCGTGTGATGTTTGTACGAGCGAAGGGATTGTGAAAAGGTGTAACGAACCATTTTTTTTCCGTCGCAACGCGTGCAAGTGAATTTGAGAAAGCGTGAGGAAAAATCCGTGAAAATTCATTAGAATTTCACGAATTACCTGAGAATTCCCGGTGACGCCCTGCGAACTCGTTTGTGCCGTGCTCTTGTTGAGGTTCTTCGTCCTGAAGTACATTTCGTACTGAGTGCCCGTAGTAGGCTCGATCCTGTAGAGGCCCTCGAGGAAGTCGTCCTCATTATACCTGGAGGCAGGGGAGCTCTGGGACAGGCCAGTCACGTTGCGATTCAGGATCTCCACTGCCTTGAGCAGCGCCTCGTTCAGGTCCTTCCTTTTGAAACCAATGGGCTTCTCGACGACGCGCTTGCCCAGGCCCAGATCCACCGGGTATAACCTCGATACCGTGAAGTGGCTGAAGGCTATTAGCTCGTACTCGTTGTTCAGCGACAAACCCTGGCTGATCTCGGCCTGGTCGACCTGTCGGCGAGCCGCTAAACAATCCCCGATTTCGCTGCTGTTCAGCATTGCCGACGCGTCCAACCCATGACCCGGCGGTCCACCTAAAACATTCCCAAATCAATTTATTTGTTTATTAATTTTTTTGAAAAATACTTTTAATGAGTGAAATTTTATATATAAATATAAAATAGTATATGCGCATACATATAAAGCATAAAATAATGCGTAATTGTTTGTATTAACGTATTTTATGCAACTGCATACGTAAAATCCCTTTTTACGCACACTCGAGTGTGTGAAAGCGGCGTTTACCCCCATCATTTTATAAAATATTATTCGATACATATGTCAAAATTGAATCAATTTATTCGCACTTGTACCGAAAACTACTATTATGCAACTGCATGAGTGACGTAGTGCGTAAAGTACTTTTACGCACAGTTGTGTATTCTTACACTTTATAAATCAGTACTTTACGTCCTCGTCGCATAATTGTTCGACACTTGTGTCAGAAGTGATTTCTTCACTGAATGATCATCTCCCAATCATCCGAGAATCACTCCTCACGCACTAGCATCAAAAACTACTATTATTTTATTATCTTTTTAACCTTTTAGTTTTGTACACAACATTTAGTATAATTTAGTATAATGATTATGGAATACCTTACCACCAGCGTTATCATCTTGTGAATCAATTAGTCTATTCAAAACCAAATATAAAAAAATTACAAGAAAATTTAATTAAGTACTTACTATTAGTTGTATAATAATGATATATTAATTAGAAGTTTAGTTGTTATACATAATAAATTTGTATCTACAATTTAAAACTTATTATATTATCTTATATGAGTTTAAGTTTTTCATATTTATATTAATAAATGTAAATATTTTGTACGTTAAGGACTTTGGTCCGTTGAATTTTGAATAAATAAATAAATAATGTGGAAAATAAAATCTGGATTCCAGCTTACATTTACTTTTTCGTAAGTAAAGAATCGATGAGCCTTTTCCAATAAAATCGAACACTACAATCGAAGCATGAG
This sequence comes from Sycophila sp. Sp_5, assembly GCA_018906775.1. Lineage (NCBI taxonomy): Eukaryota > Metazoa > Arthropoda > Insecta > Hymenoptera > Eurytomidae > Sycophila > Sycophila sp. Sp_5. Next base: position 5,004,311 of record JACCID010000004.1, read on the forward strand.
TCTCGCAAAACAATCAATGCTGATTCTCGAGGTGCAAAGAAACAGAAGGGCAACGTGCGCGGCAAAGGAAATCCGTCGACAATCTTGGGATCACATCCGCCTCCTATAGCAGTCGAAATTAACCCATGATCACCTGGCAGCCTGTACAAACACACCTCACCCTCACGCCCGGAGGGAAGAAAGGAGCCCCGAGGCGTCTTCTCGCCCGAAAATAAGAGGGAAACGCCGCCCTCCGGGCGGAACTTCTTTACGACGCGGCAGTAAAATCGATGGCCTTTACGACGCTAAGACCGCCGACGAGCCTTATATCGAGTTGGCAGGAAGGAGCGCGGCGACTGCAGTTACCGCGGCTACAATTGCCGCGGCGCAAAAAGACGTTTGCTCGCGACGTTAAAAAAAAGGAGAAAAAAAAGAGAGAGAGTCCCTCTTTTTATACGCGTATCTTTTTTTTACAGCCCCACGCGTCTTGACTCGGCTATTCGTCGCCGCGCCTCTCCGTGTGTTTTACATTTCGCGTCTCACCCTCCTGCGGGAGGGCACTAAAACGCACGTATAGGAATCTGCGGCGGATAAAAAGTTCCAGCTATAGGGGACACAGCATCGACGTAAATTTCAGTCTTCGACCACGCGGGTGTACTCCCTTCGGCTTTCATCGGCAGTTTTCTTCCTTTTTTTAATCCGGGGTCGCGGTATCTAAATTAAATCTCCGTCCGATTTTGAATTATTGATTTTTACCCTCATTTCTTAATTGACACAAACCCTTTCCTTGGCTTCTTATTCAAAAGATATATCAATTCAGGTAATAAAAAACGTAATGTACATTTTTTAATCAAATTAATTATTTACTTTTTTGTATCGATAACGCATCTCTTCGCAAAAGAAATTAAAAATATTATGAAAATAATAATAATAATAAAAAAAAGAAAAAGAAGGATAGCTCGTCGCGAAAGGCGAAAAAGGATGAAGTCGCAATCAAGCGATGAAACATAATATCTGTTTTCCCACGGAGTCGAACGGAAAGAGAGCGCGCTGGGAGGCGAGCTGTCTAAAAGAAACAATCAGACAAAGTGGGACTGTGCACGGAAACAGTCGACGCCTACTATAAACCGCTGAACTTTCCAATGGTAAGATCTGCGACTTTTACGATCTTTATACACCCTTAATCCCTTTATATTCTCCCTTGGTCGGGACTTAATCCCACGGTGACTTTGCGCTGCCGGTTGACGTGTGCGTACGCCTTGATGTGCGAAAAGTTCGTGGCTGCTTGTAAACGTTTTTTTTTTTCGTCCCTGCGGCCACTAAGTGGCCGGGGATTTAAAGAGATTTTTCGGGTATCCGGAGACGCGCGAAACGAGAAAATAAGGGATAAGAAAATAACCGCCGGTATAAGCCGACGCGTCGACCGGGCTTTATAGCTGTTCGAGGAAAATTGGACTGCTGGTTCTTGGGGGTCGGAAAAAGGGCGAAGATCGCGATAGAAGTTACATTCGCCGGGTAAATATTTTCTTTTCAATTTGGGACTCGAATAAAATCAAATTTTTTTCCCCGGGATGAAGAGGGAAAAGCGAATAAAGCGATTTCTGTATAATCAGATGAATATTTAAGGGATGAGGCTCTGGTTATAGTGTTAATAGCCATACATTTTTCGATAGCGAGAAGATTAAAAAAAAAAAGTTAAAAAAATCAACTGTAGAATGCACAGTGTTGATTTGACAAGTCAAAGAATAGCCACATTTTAAAAGTGGTTATTTTTTAAAAAATTACAGTCTAGAGAAATAATTGAGTTCACTAGTTTAGTTTGGAGAGCATTTGATCCTGTTGGAGCTTCTTAAACATTTTCTACACTATAAATTCAACTTTTAATGAAAACTTCTCCTCGCTTCTTAAGTCACTTCACCGACGGTAAACTATAAAAAATAAAGTCTACCCGACTTCAGAGATAAGTATGAACTCTTTTAAGTATGAGCTGTTTCAATCTTATACTTGAAAATATCTTTCGAGGATCATTAATTAAAAGTTTCGGCTTAGCTAAAATAGAAGTGCACACTTTAAAAAGAAGTCGCAAATTTACTTTGAATAATAAATAATCTCGGAAGAAAAAAAAATCACCAAAATACCCTACTTTTAAAATGAAAATCAGAACTTGCTACTCCTCGGTTCTATTTGCAAATCACGAAAATTGGAAAAACATCGCGCTATCGTCGCCCAATTAACAGAAGAGCAAACAATTCGCGAATATTCGGAAAGCTCTCGCCAAACTGGCGATCATAAACTACGCAATTTTCGAACGCTTTCTCGGCGTAAGTTCGCTCTCTCCGTTTCTTTTTTTTTTTTCCGCAGTCCGTACACAGCGGCCAAAAAGCGACGCGCTGCTTTAAAATTTAACGACGAGACATTTGCTCGTACGAGAAATTAAGCGCCGTAAGAAACCGAGGGAATTCCTTTCTCTCCGAGGAGTCTTTTCCCTCCTTCGCCCTCTCCTTCTTCCTCCTTTTTTTAATACACGCGGGGGAGGGTGCAGGGGGTAGCAAGACGGAGCCGGTCGTAACAATGAGGTCCATTCGAGGCAATAACTATTTAAAGAACCTCCGCGAACGACTTCCACGGCCGCCCGCTTTCTCCTCCTTCGCCGACTCTTGCCCCGCCGCCTCGATAAAGGAGATTAATGAAGGGAGCTTTGCGTGCCGTGCGCTCGGCCTATCGATTTTGTCACGCTTAATTGGCGCACTTGCTCGGGCCCAGGTAAAAATGGCTGCTGCTCCGCTTTGCTTTCAGTAAATCCCGCCAATGCCTTCAATTGATCGATGGAATTCGCGATTTACGTATAGCAGGATATACGAAGCAGTCGTTTAACGAAAAATAAGCTGTTTTCTTTGCTGAAAGAAATGGACAGGAAAACACTGTTTGATTTCAACCAATTGATAAACAAAAAAAAACATATTGGACCGCTGTATAAACAAAGCACTTTGGCCACATCGAAAATGCGCGGTATGCAGATGTATATAAGTAAATACGAGAAAATGAAATAACAAACAACTATATTTGCTTGTATGATAAGTAATTGATTCTGAAGTGGTATCGATATTATTATTTAAATAATAAATAACACATTTAGTATGTAATATGTTTTTATTTATTACCCTATTAAAATGTCATTAAAATTCTACACGAGAAAAATGTTATAGTAAAAATTACTATGACGATTTTTACTATAAAACATTCGAAAAATTCCTATATATACATAGCAATGTCTAAATAAATTCATTTAGTTTTAATGAAATTATTACTTGATTCGAAGAAATATTTAATAAGTACTATTCAAGTAAATCATTTCCTTAAAATTCAGTGCATGTTCCGTAGGAACAGTGGGATATACTCGATTTATACTGTAAAACATAGTAAATATTGCGATGTTCACAGGCAATTTTTAAATTACTATGTATTTTTATATATTTATAGTTTACATTTATAGTAATTTTTATTTTTAAAAATTACTATTTAAAATATACTCAATTTTTTTATTATAAAACATACTACAAATTCCTACGTACATAGCAATGTCTACTACATAAATAACAATTTTTGCTATGTTTATAGGAATTTTTAGTATTTTTTATAGTAAAAATCGTCATAGGTCGAGTATATCCCACTGTTGCCACGGAATATAGTAAATTTTACATTATTATTTTTATTTTATTTCTCTCCGTGTAGTATCTGTTTCTGCAACACAGTGGAATTAAATTTGAGAAAAATCTGTATTATCCGCTTATAATTTGGAAACAGGAGAAAAAAGTGCAGTCGGCGATTAAAAAAAGAACAAGCGAGTAAGCAGCCACTTACTAAGCATCGGGGGTATCGGCCATTAGGCGCGCGCGTCGGTCTCGCAAGTAGTAACAGCCGAGTATGGTCGGGCGAGCCGATCGGCGGAGCCTTGCCCGATACCTACGCAACAAGCTCGCGTCCGCAAAACAGCGGAGCGCTTAATCGGCGTGGTATCATGAATATTCATAGACGCCCAGTCGTTACGTAACGAGCCCCCCGCTGCCACGGCTCACTCGGTGCCTCGGGGCACGTCTTGGCGATGTCTCCTCCTCCCCCGGCGTGTCGCGCGATCGGTGCCCGCTACGTGGGTGCACGTAGCCGGTATCTCCCTTTTTTTTCTCTCTTCCTCGGTTCCTTCCTTTTTTATCAGACTAACGCCGGTACAATTTATAAGTTGGAGAAATTCCTCTTTTTAAATTTCTGGGGCTGCGCGTTATGCAGGCGCCGGTGGACGGCATTGAGATTTACGGGACGTGCGTCGGTGAACACTTCGGCTTGTCCTATTGCAGCCGTCGGTAAAATAAAATGCGACGAGTGAAAGAAACGATAATGAAAAATAGAACTTCCGAAGGGAAAAAGTCGCTCGCAACGAAAAATAAATAAATAAAAAAAAGGCCAATCATTTTTTTCCGCTTGAAAATAACAGGACGACCGCGGCGGGGGGACGCCTGGTGCCTGTGCGCGTGGGTGTCGGGTGTACGTAGTGCGATGGCTGAAATACCAGAGCGCGCTGGTCGCTTTTTTTTTCACTCCTCCTCCAGGTTACAAAAGAAAACAAAAGCGGCCGATAAAAACGTCGCGCTTAGCCGCGGTAAAAAATGCGCGTCGCGCGGAAAAATGGGTTACACGCTCCCCGTGCATACCGATGACGTGCGGCTTAAAAATGGGACGGAGGGGGGTCGGGGTGTCCGGGGGAAAAATTGCGGGCGGCTCGGAGAGAAATTGAAAATTGAGCGGACAAAGGGGGAGGCGAGGGGGGCGTATCGCGCGGCCGATCGGACTCTCTATGCCGCGGCGAACGGAATAATTGGGCCTCGTTAGAGCGCGAAACTGGCCGATGCGCGATGCGAGTCTCCCGCATCCGGATCGCCCAGTGCGTGCTTTCTCTATAGCTGCCGGGCGGATATGCACAATGGCGAGAGATGAATGCCGCGCACGGCTCTCTTGTCTCCCTTTGGCCAGAGTCGGCTGCGTTTGCCTAATTAACGGTTGCTAATGGCTTCACTCTCCGCCCTGTTTACGTGCCTGACTTTTTTACGGGAGCCTGCAGGCTACGATTTCGAGGGACTTCCTGTCTCGCTCGTTTTCTGTTTTTTTTTGTTCAGGTATTTGTTTTAAAAAAATTTTTACTGCGCGGATGCGATATTTTTATCGGTGCGTCGGTTAAATATCAGTGTAAAATTTAAAGCTTTTTGTTTTACGATATAGTAGATAATGCATTGTCGTCGAGAGCAGAAAATAAGTCAATAAATGAGAAAACGCTCGTAAAATGTGGATGGTTAAATATCTGTTTTTTAGTAATTACGTGCTCTACTTCGTTTCAATAATTTTCATTCAATTTATATCTGTAACAATCTCATCAGAAATCTCTGACCTAAATTAATTTTTTTGCAATAAAAAGTAAGTTACATCTAACGAAGCAATTTTTTTTAATAATAATGGTAGGATATTGCATGTCTTAAAAAAAGTATTTGATTGGACAAACAAACTTCTAAAAATTATTGCTACAAAAATTGTGAAATTCACGTGTACAGTTTAAAAAAAAAGACTAAAAAGATTTACGTTCTTTTAATTTCATTTATGTACATCGATGAAATAGTTTTTCTATTATTATGAATTTTATTGTATAAGATAATTATGTTTATTTAAAAGCGAATATTCTTCACATTGATTTTCGATTACCAAATGATTAAAACGCCAACAAAACTGAATATTAGAATACTTTTTTATTAGCTAATCTGGCTATTAATCTGTAGGTACAACAAATAGAACATTTCAATTTAGTCTGAGGCTCGCCAGGATTTTTAATTGTACCTTTTTCGATTTAATTAATAAACAAGAGAGCCACGCTGAGTTATTAACGGAGAACCCAATTCCTGGGTCGCTCGCTCGTTAGACGCGCCGCCGATAACAGCGCGTAAACGAGGGGCTTGGCCTCGCTTGGCAGGGCGCGCAATCCCATTTTCCGGCTTCTTGCCCCGAACTCCATCGCGCGCCGGCGACACACGCGTCGCGCGGTACCCTGCTCCCAACGTATTGGCCCGTCGCTCGTCCTAAGCTCCTTATGGCGCCGGAAGCGTCGGAACGTACCGTCCGATCTGTTACGGGCGTCGGTCCCTGCATACGGAACATATCAATTTTCCTCGCAGCGACCCTTATGGGGAAAAAGAAAAAAAAATGTCGCTGTCGGTCGAGGCACGCGACGTCACGCTGAGCCCACCCCCCCCCCCCCCGGCTCTTTGATCACCGTTTACACAGAGGCGGTGAGAGCTCTTAATTAAAATTTTCATTTTTTGCGCTTACGACGAGCGTCGCTTTAGTCGCGATCGCTAATTAATTTAGTGGGGAGAAATTAATTTTAATTTTTAAGTGTCAGTTCTGCGAAGAGGAATTGTCACGCGCTGTTTTTTGTAAATAGAACTAATTGTTTCGTTTTTCATGGAGCTAACAAAGTAAAGAATTTAACTTGATATTCCCAATTTGCTTATTCTTCTCTTTAAGAAAAAATTATAGAATGTTATGATAAATCTGATGAAGTTAGTAAATTAAGACACTAAAATTAGAAATTCGCCCTGTCGGGAATTAATCATGATTTCTATTGTTGTAACTAACTTTCACCTAGACTTTTCGAACATTCTCTATTATAGTAGTTTGGCATGTTATAATTAAATTATGTTGAGAGCTTGACGTTATGAATTAAACAACAGAAAATTTAGATGCATGCGCAGCTGTTTGCGAAGGCGTGAGAATCAAAACGGGATAAAAAACAAAAACTGCGGCGGTTACACAACGTCAAACTAAAAGTTTAGTAGAATTTAGAGCAGATTTCTGTCCACATAGCGTCACGTCACAGCCTCCAAATATGTTCGAAATATATTATAGAATCTCCCCATTGAACAGAAGATTCAATGCATTCCGCCTAAAACCTTCTTAATTTTCCGACGGGGCGAGTAAAAAATTAATTACAAGACCCAAAGAAAAAAATAATCCCGTGGATACCGCAAAATCAGACGAATCGAGCTGCAGGGGATTCGCGATCTGTAATCCTCGTGGACCAGTGGACAGTTGGTCGTCGATTCGTCGTCAAGTAAAAAGAGCCACGTCCCCGCGACCGTCGAGTTTTAGCACCCAACGAATCTTTCTCTTTCTGCTCGCTCGACTTCAGCGAGCGGCTCGAGCAAACGACGTTAAGGAAGATCGATCGCCCGATGAGCGCCGGTAATTGCAGCTCGACCACTCGAGCGCCTGCAGACGCGCGCGCGCACCTCGCATCCAGCCTTGCGGGCTTTTTTGCCAAACCCTGGCCCCCGGGACAAAACATCGCCGCACACGGAGAGTGAAAGAGGAGCTATCCGTAGCACACAGCGGTTCCTCTCAAAGTATGTAGAAAAGACCAAAGGAGTCCACTTTTTTCGTCCGGTAGTGGACTCGTGTTTTATGCGTGAATTATACACGGAGAGAAAAGTTTAGTAAAAATTACTATACTATTTAGTAATGGAGGGACAGACTCTACTAATAACAAAATTTACTAAAAAGTATCGTAAAATTTGCTAGATTTACAGTAATTTTTGCTACAAGTCTAGCACAGTTTACCATACTTTCTAGTAAATTTTTTTATTAGTAGAGTTTGTCCCTTCACTACTAAATAGTATAGTAATTTTTACTAGACTTTTCTCTCCGTGTACAGACTGGGCCATTTTAAGTGATCTACTCAAATAATTTACAAAATAGTAGATAAAAAATAAAGTTGTTCCTGTAAAAGTTAAAAAATATTCTATTCTGTTACATGTGACCTTGAGTTCTGCATTCAGTTTTATTTTTTTACCTAATATTTTGAAAGATTTTTAACGGATCACTTAAAACGGCCAACCCTGCATATACCGTTCGCTCGAATTAGTTCTTTTTTTTTCAAAGTCGGCCTACACGAATCGCTTACTAAGGTCCTTTTTTTTCGTACAGCGAGTTTTATATGCAGTGAATAGTCACTTGACAAATTTTACGGGTGCGCTGGTAGAAGTTTTTCAGCGGAAAGTTTTCTTTCAAATGGATATAATATGATACCAACCCGTCAGCTGCAGTATTTGCAGTTTGAGCGTGCGTATCTCGGCCGTGAGCCTCTCCACCTCCAGTCTGGTCTCCTCTTCGCGTTGGTTCGCTTCCAGAAGACTGCTGCTCGCCGACGTTGCTGGCCCTGCAAGCAGAAGCGACGTTTTGTCGATTGGTCTCCCGATTCGTTCAAAATTTCAAAGAATCCTCGAAAATATAAATAACACTATAGCAGAAGTAAAAGTTAATTCTTCTTCCCACTTTGCAGGAGTAAAATTACAGGAGAATAATTTCGGAGGAGTGCGGAAAAGGCGCTTAAACGAAAGGAGCCATCCTTAAAGAGTGTCGACGGGGTCGACGTGGATTCGGCGAAACTCGCGGCTTTCCGCTCGAAGGGCGTGGGTCGGTCCCCCCCTCCGAGCTTTCTGGCTCCGGCGACAGTGTCACGCCGGCGCCCGACTACCCACTCGACTTCTACTTTACGAGCTGCTGAACTCGCCGGGGGTACAGGGCGCGCGCGACCCAATTTTCTCTCCTTCGCGCACTCACAATTGCGCGCGCATAAACTCGCGCGGCCGCACGTGCACACCCGGAGACGTACAAGTCGTAAAAGCTGCGAGGCCGCGACGTGATTCAATTCGCCGATCTTCGCCCTCGCAGCCGAAATTGACAGCGGGCCAAAATTTCCGCGGGGTTATACGACGCCGTCCCACCTTTTATTTTCTACCGCCTCGGGGGCTGCCCTTTCTGAAGCCTGACCTGCGTGCTTATGCACCCGTTCTTCGGGCTTTACGGGGGAGTACGTACACCGCGAGCTTTTTGAGCTTTTTATACACTGTAGGGGTAACACGCCTTTCCATTTGTATGCATTAGTCCCAATAAGCCCTTTGGGAGAGGCGGGAAATTTGAGACTGCGTCGTGAAAAAATTCAATGCTTAATCGCGCCCGGTCGGGGCCTCGGGGCTTTACGAGCTTGTAAAGAATCGAGCCGTTAAGCACAATAAATTGCACGGGCGAGCCTCCGGAGTGTAAGTGAAATAAATGTCCCTGGGCGAGCTCGAGCTTAATGGGCGGCCGCACTGAGAAAGCTCGACCGGTTCGCGGATACGCGAGTGGAGCTTTTGCCGACAGGTATGCAAGTCGAGCTTTTTACCCTCACGCCTCCTGCTGATCCCTCTCTTTTTTTTGCGCTCTCTCGCGGACGTAGAGAAATGCTCCTGTTTTTTTCCCCTCTTTTTTTTCTACCCCACGGGCTCTTTTACTGGCGGTACATTTTCTTTTTCGAGGGATTAAAAAAATTAATAAACAGTTCATAAAATACTTTGCAACACGGGTGTCTCTTTTTTAAGACTTTCGCGTTAAATATACTTGTACATTTTGCTTGACGCTTTTCACTAGAAAATAAAGGAACTTTAACACTTGAACGCTAATTAAATACAATTAAAACAATTTAAAAGAAAAAAAAGAATACTTCAGGGTTCTATAACGTTATGTTTCTCTCTGTTCTAAATATACAAGTTACATTTCGCTCTGTTCTAAATACAGAAGCAAACGGGTTACATTGACAGGGCTTTCTCTGACGGCTGCCATTTACATCTTATCAAACTGAGATGATAAGGTCCTGGCCGTAAGCATTAAATAATTACACGGCGAGAGTAGCGAGGCTGAATCCTCGTGCCAATTAACAAGCCTAAGCAGCTTCATCATTTTCCTCTTGGTCCGCGGGCTCGCCTCCTCGAGGAGCTGGGGCCGCAATCCTCACCTAATAAATTATTGTGCCGAGCGCACAGAGAGATGAGAGCGGCTTGTTTCTCGCGAGCAGATTGGGAGCTAGTTACCGGGCCCGCCCCTCGCCCCCCCCCTCCCCCGCGGCGAAGACGCGACGCCCCCGTCGGAGACGTGCTACCGCCTCGAGGGGAATGATTTTATTTTCGAGGGTGCTTTTCGTAGCGCGTAATTGCCTTAAAGTGGATGAGGTCGCGGGCTTTAACCGCGCCGGCCTCTTTGAGCCGCGCGTTCTCGGGCTAATTTTCGCGAAATCAAAAAAAAGCTCGAGAAGTAAGCGTAATTTTTTCCTTTGCGGATGTACTTGAGAGCCACAGCCTGAATATATCGCTCACGCCCAAAGAGCCGAGCGAGTTTAAAAGCATCCAATAACTGCCTGTCTTACCTCCCTTGCTGCGCGCTTTAACTTAAAAATTTTCGTTTACCTTTAATATGAAAATATTCGGAGGGAAGGCAAGCGCACGGAGGCGGACCTCCCTCTATCTCGGAAAACGTCGAAATCTATTCGCAAATAGTAAAACGTCATTTCGCCAGACGTACGGGTTATACGTACGTACCTACCGGAATTCCCCTCCATCAAACGCATCGAAAACAGCAAGGGAGTACGCGTTCGAGTGTCGGCAGCGAAGCGGCGTCGGCGGCAAAAAGAGGCGAGGCAAAAAGAACGAGAGGGAAGAAAAAAGCGCAGAGCGCGAAAGAGAAACGGCGCGAGTGAGGGAGAAAACGATCAAAACGAGGCGCGGGGGTGGCAGGGTGAGTCGAGGATTTTTCCTCGCCGGAAACACAAAGGATTCATTTCGCCGAAAGAAAATGCGCCAAAGCACTTTAGCACCCCTCCCCGGACGTGACACGAGGAAAGCGAGATCCACCGGGATATCGCCGCTCCTCTTCCCACCCCCATCCCCCCACCCCCCTCGAAGCACGTCGCGTGAAATTTCGCTTACTCCGTGAATTCGGTACTTATTCGTCTGCGCGCTAATTCCGGCCGCCTCGAGAATGCAATCGCTATGAGCGGAGCTTGTTTGATCGGCTGCACAGGCGCGCAAACATTCGAACGAGTATAACATGCGTCGCGCGAGACGGCGCTTTGAGCCGCCCTAGACCAGGACCCTGTTTACCGCGCGATGAATATATATGCCTTGGAAAGCCGGGAGGCGGTTAATAACCATCGAGGGGTTCGAGTGCGGCAATTTGACTAGAGGGAATTGAGGGGCTGATGTACTTTTTTTTTTTTAAATCGTGCGCCACGAAGGGGAAGTGATGAAGTGGAAAACAAAAAGAGTGCCTTAAAAGGGGAGTTAAGGCGATGGTACGGAAAGGTGGAAAAAAATATAGCGAGCGTAGGCAAAGCAGTTTGGGAGGGAAGTGTGTGTATAAAGAGGCGCCGGTGTGAAGACGTAAACGCCGAGTTACGGATTAGGTAAATGGAAGAGGGCAACTGAAAAGTCAGGCCCTTAAATGGGGAAAATAAAAGTTGCGTAAAAGTGAGAGTCGTAAAAATGTAATTGCCACCAACTTATCCTGTTCATTGCGGCGTATAAAGGATGTTTCACGACATAAATTCATTTTTTAAAACGTTACGTGTGTATGTTGTCTAAAACTTACGGAAATAACGGTATTCGTACACGGAGAGAAAAGTTCTTGTAAAAATTACTGCACTGTTCTGTAACGTACGCTACATGTAAGTAAATTTTTTTATTTGTTTTATTTGAGTCTGTCCCTTCACCCTGTAGTAAATAAAAAATTATCCTAAAAAGTATAATAAAATTTACAAGCCGTGCAGTAAAATTTATTATAAGTTCAACAAAATTTACCGCAAGTCTAGAAAATGCTACGATACTTTTTAGTAAAACTTTTATTTGCCGAGTTTGCCCCTGCGTTACAAAACAGTCTAGTCATTTTCACTAGATCTTTTCTCTACGTGTATGGGTATTACACCTTTTTTACATTCAAACACAATGTGAGTACAAAATGAAAGTTAAATTTGAAATTTCCATACAGAAAAAAAAAATTAAGTTTCTTCTATGTACACACATACTTCCACAGCTCTCAATCCATCAGCTATCAATTTTTTTTTTTTTGGAAAATAGGAAAGAATAATGGCCAAACTGGCGCGTAAAAATTTGACGGAACCCTACACCCAGAGCTTACGATTCAATTACGTTATTTGCCGAGCAGATAAGCTATGGCGCAGAAATTCGGGGGTGCCACGATATAACGACGGGCTTTCTGTTTGCCCGTCTGCGGGTTGTGTTTGTGTGTGCAGCCGCGCCGTATCATCGTCATCTCTCGCGCGAACGCAGGGGATCGAACAACAATAATGTTTGTCCCCGATTTCGTTCCGGGACGAGGGACAGTACGTGTGCGTAAGCGCACGACGCCTCGCAGGAAGGAATATTACAGACCGGCCTTGCTCCCGGTCCATTGTCTTCCAGTGGCGTTATGCACGGCTCGCTATGCGCTGGACGACCAGCGCGGTGATTAGTTTATTTACCCGTAGATATACTGGTTACTGCTAACAGATAGCGTCGTGTAATCGCTGATATTGATCATTGTACTGCAGCTCGGCGATGCATTCGCGTATTTATTTATTCATTTATTTGAGGACTGAAAGCCGTATGCGACAAAATATGTACAATAGAAAATGTAAAATGTGAGTTCAGCAGGATAAAAATTTCAAAAAATTGTGTCCACTGCAGTTCAATTTAATCCTTTTTTTTTTGTAAAATAAGCCCAACTTCAGTTCTATTTAAATATTTATTAACTATGCATGAAACTAGCTGTATAGAAAAATAAACGGATTTAGACTAAAAAATTTTTTGGTAAAATTATTCGTGAAACAAAAGTTATAATCTAAAATGAATATGGTTTGATATCATATATAAATATTGTCAGTGGCTTACACAATGAGCTTACATAGAAGTTTCTAAATTCATTTCATGTTACGCTAAGCTTATTTCTAAAAAATTCATCTGCCGTAACCTACTTATCGATGAATGGATTTTCATAGGATTGGGCTTCAGTTGTTCATAATGCATGTCATTTTGGTTTGAGAACTTCTAGAATTTGAAATTATTTGATCAAGTAGTTGCACAAATTCAATAAATCGACAAATGTATAAAAATGAAGAGTTTAAAGTAGTTTTGATTTTTTTTTAGCTATCCGCATCACGAGATTTAGGGCTTGTTTTTTTTTATTCCGTTTTGATTCTCGCACCTTCGCACACAACTGCGCACGCATTTAGATCTTCTGTTGTTTAATTCGTAGCGTCAAGCCCTCAACATAATGTTGAAAAATTCTAATTAAAAGTTAGTTACACCGACGAAGATATGTGATGATTATTTTCCTAGCTGGGTGGTGTTACTCCTTAAAAGGATCCTTTAGATTTTAAAGACTCGCCACATCTTATTTAAGTTACATTACATCGTTTTGATTATCGCGCCTTCGCAAACAGCTGCGCACGCATCTAAATCTTCTGTTGTTTAATTCATAAACTCAAGCCCCCAACATCATGTTAGAAAATTCTAGTTAAAAGTTAGTTACACCAACGAGGATAAATGATAGTTATTTTGCCGGCAGGGTGGTGTTACTCCTTAAAAGGATCCTGCAGATTTTAAGGACTCGCGACAACTTATTTAAGTTACATTAAATCAGAGAAAAAGAAAAGTTCGCCAAAGAAGCGTCGAATGATAACTTAGCAGAGTCAAGTTCTAAGCTTCGTACTTCCCGGACAGGTCCCGTGGAGTTGGCAAGTTGGCCGATTCGTCGCGCGCGATTACGCACGCGGACGCGTCCAAGTTTGCCGCGGGAACCGGACTTCCAACTCGGCGCCGTCGAGGATGGGGAGCACCTCCAGACGGCCCGCGGCACGTACAAGGAGAAACTTATCGAGGTCCCGTCGCCGCCGACGAACGGCTTCGCGGTTACGCGACGCGAGCTGTCAGACGCACTCGGCCGTCTGCCTTGTGCCTCCTCTCCGCCTCTCCGCGCGCGGATGCAGGGTACTTTGGCGCGAGGCAGTCGGCCAAGTTGGCAAGCGCAACGCTCTCGAGTCTAATGCGCCCGCGCCCGCGACTTTGGCCCGCTTAATCGCGATGAAACTGGGCTAATGAAAGCGGATAATCTGCTAATTGACTGAGCATCGCTCCGATTCCCTGCGCCTCGTTCCAACGCGGACGACGTCAATTATGGGCTTTTCGATTATGCGGCCCGACGCTCGTTTTTGCTGTCGTTGCCTCGTTGCGCTCGTTCCACTGCCGCTTCGGCGTCTTAATTAGGTGACGACTCTGCGCGGGGAAAAGCGACTTTTGCCTTCTATCGACAGTGAGAGACAAAATTAATAAGAATTACTATATTGATTGGAAAGAAGTGGCAGTCTTGACAAACAAAAAATTTTAGTATGGAGAATAACAATTATTAGTACTCAAAAAAGCAATTTTTAGTATTAAAATAGTAATTTTTAAAATTTCAGATACTAAAAATTACTATTTTTCTACTTTTTTACTATTTATAGTAATTTTTAAAATTTCAGATACTAAAAATTACTATTTTTCTACTTTTTTACTATTTATAGTAAAATTTAAAATTTCAGATACTAAAAATTATTATTTTTCATATAAAAATTTCCCACTTGATAAGACGCCCCGTGGAAACTATTTTATAAAATACTATAAAAATTTACAAATTTTATAAAATCCGATAAATTATTTATCAGGTTTTATGCGGGTTTTGCACCATTTTATGGAGTTTTATAAGACCCTTTCAATAGGGTGGTCACTCCCTTCCTAACCACAATAGCAATTTTTATAAAGTTTTTTCTCTCAGCGGACTAAAAGTATTTTACAGTTCACGTTCTTGACAATTCTAATTTTTATTGCGAATAATAATTCTTGGTAATCTTGATTACGAAACAGTCTGTTCAGCGATTTCTCACGTACTAATGCTGAACAAATAAGTTCGGGAACGAATTGCAGATAAAAATTGATTAATGTAATACAATTTATTTCCTTAAATTAGTATATGTCAATTTTGTTTTAGTATTAGGCAGTCATGGGACTAGCAGATTTGTACGAGTGAATCTAGGGACAGACTAAAAAAAGCTCGTGATTTAACGGCGATCTTGGAGTCGAGATCTTCAACTTGTTCAATTCATTCACGCCAAAAGATTTAATGAAATTGATAAGATGGAATCCATCGTCCGGAAACACGCAGTTGTTAAATTCTACATTTTTTTATTTCGCCGAACTCGAGCTGCAGCTTTGGAGTTTCGAAAAAGCTGTCGGCACCGCTTGTACAAGTGAGCTTGACTTCCGATACTTCATTGATCAAAGAGCACTTGATTCTGATAAAAGTCTGAAGTCCAGTGAAGCAAACATTGGCAGCGACGAAGGACGTCGTCGCACTAATGAGAATTAAATATTTACCGACCATTTCCTACAACGACAATTGTTATTCTTTATTTTAAAATGACCTCCATTTCGCTGGATCTTCGAGATTTTCAGTATGCAGTATCTATTGAAACTGAATTAAAAGAACACTTAAAAAAAATTGTCGACTCAGTAACCAACTTCTTATCTTTCATTTTTCAGAAGAATGAATAATAAAATTCAAAGTCCTATTAAAAGAACAAGTAAGTTCTCTATACGATTATTTTCCACTACATCTGTTAATACAATGGTTACTTTTTAAACTGGCGTTACTAAAATTTTGTGTGACCGCAGATAAGCGTGTGCGTTTATTCTAGTTGCTAAATACGTCTCTAAACGTTAAATTTAAATCTAACATCTTTTATCTGGAATCCTTCCTTATCTTTTTAAATAGATAAAAGCTAAAATGTGCCGGTGCCATTGAATTCAAATTTCACGAGGTTGTAAAAGAAATTACGAAATCGTTAGTCAAATATTAAAACCTCATTAGCAGCCGCAATAAAAATAGTGCGAATTTTATAAGGCTTAAAACCCCCGACAAAAGCTCGCGGTAAAAAATATTTGCTCTAACGCGAAATTAAGACGGTCTGCGGCTGGTACAAGTTTGTTGGTCTGCTGCGTAGTCGGCAATGAAAAAGCGCTTAGCGCCGGGCCTTATATACGAGTCATTTGAACCCCCTCCCCCCGCGCAAGTAAACGCCGTAAATCATCAGGCGCGACGCGGGCATTTTAAAACTGTAATTTACATCTGGTAGCAGTGGCGTTTATACGAGCAAGCGCGAGCCGTCGGGAAAATGGGAAATTTTACGAGCTGCGCCAATGAGACGCGCGTTCGAGTCCGCGAGCGATGAATTTCCTCCGAGACCGTATTCTCGAGTCCTCGCAATTGGTTCCTTCTAATTGCAAAGAGGACCTCGACTCTCGAACGCAATAAAAAGAACCAGTCCCTCCACCTTCGCTTTTTTTTTTCATTTAAAAGTCGATGCCTTTAAACAGCTTACAACGAGGCAATGGAAGAGGAATTACATCTGTAAACAAAGCGAAGATAAATAATGCCGTTATTGTTTCATTAAATCAGCCCCAACTAAAGCTTATTTTGCCGAGCGGCACTCGAATCGATTAAATACCGCGGGGAATAAATTTAATGCCATTAATAACGAACGAAGCTACCAGCGCAATCAATTCCGGCCGGCGAACTAAGTGCACGATAATCGCGTAAAAGGCTCTTAACGTCGAAGTAATGCCAGCTCCCGGGCAATATATACTTATTCCGCCGGTGTATATATACACATCGAGGGAAAAACGATATAATTCCCCCGATAGCCGTTTATCAAAGTCCCAGGCGTCGGCCTTTTTTTCCGCTCGATTCTTTCCACATTTCTTTTTTCACTCGGGGGCCTGCACGAGCTCCTCGAAAATTTAGCGGCGACGGCGCGAGCTCGCGCAAATAATACCGGAGGAGGAGAGGGGAACTTTTCACGAGCGGCTGAAAGTCCGCGCGCGTCGTCGCCGTTTTTCGCCGGCGTCCCGGCAAACGAGAGAAAAGACAGAGCCCGGGCAGCGCGTGTACGGCCAAATGGAAAAGATACGGGCTAACGCGCGCGGAAGGAGAGCAGCGAGTCTTCCAGCGAGACGCATTTTGAGTTTTACCGCCGCGCTTCGGTTACTCCTTTGTCTCCTGAATTTCTGCTATTTTCTCTTTAAACTCTTTTTACTTTAACTTTTAAGTTTCTCGCTGTCCCGCAGAAGCTGTTTTCTCGAAACTTTGTTCATGCTATTTATTTATTTACTTATTTTTATTTATTTCTTCAACTAAAAGGTGGTATATAAAAAACTAACAGTATTTGAGCTGCAGGTGATTATGTACATGTTGTTACACTTACATACGGAAAGGATTATGCTCATTTACGATAAAATGTTTTTTAAAGCATGAATTTTGACTTGATTGTTCGATAAAAAATGAAATGTAAAACGAAAGTTCAGTTAGCGAAGAGCAATCGCAACGAATCGGCACAAAAAAAAATACCTAAAACGTAAATAAATATAAATAAAAAGTGAAAAGGTGTTAAAAGGATTTTAATTATCTTTTTCGCTAATAAATTCCTGATTTTGTCGGGAACACATATTTTTAATGTTATTTTTGTTAAAAGGCGAGATTTAAAATGACATAACTCTTTTCCGACACTTAAAGAGTGATTATTTATTGACGGATCGCATTACATCTGTGAATAAATGCTATTTTGTCAGTTCCGCTCGACGTGAATAAACAAAAAAATAAGTCTTTTCATTCTGGAAAAATTTTATAATACTTTTTGAATCTATTATGACTGGCTGATCCAACATTCCATATTTATTGAATGAATCGTAAGATAAATCAAAGCAAATATTGCATAGAATACGAGTGGACACGTATTGTGTAGCTTCGTGCGTCTGACATTTTGAAAACGATAACCACTTAAAAAAAGAACGATAAAAAAAAATCTCTTAATTAAAAACTTTTAGTCTTTTCCCTCCTCTTTCACCGAACAAATTACTAGTCCGTCAATCAAACGGATCGAGAAGCTTCAGTCACAGAGATAAAATTCTTTGGTTCTTTAACACCAATTTTTTTCTATTTAACTTTCGAAAATTTCAAGAATTTTTCAATTCAAGTCGAGCTTTCATTAAAATAAATAAATAAATAAAATAAAATAAAGTAACATCGAAATACTAAAAACTTTTGAACTTTAGTGCAGCACACGAGAAACTAGCTCCAAGGGTTTTGTCGGAGGAACGTCGGCAGGGGTCTCACGCACGTACATAGCGCGAGATAATTATTATCTCGTAGAGCGCGGACTCGGCGCTAATTAGATTTCTATTAAGGCGTCCGCTGAATGCGAATCGGTGGCAAGCCGACGGAGCCGCGCGCTAAACTTATTTACTTATGCCAGCCGCGTTTTCAATCGCCGTCAGAATTTAAGATAAATAAGAGACGCGACGAGCGACGCATTCAGCCTTTCTCACCCCCGCGCCGCTTTTTATACTTTCCCGCGCGCCAGAACTTTACGCGTCCTTTTTTTTAACTCGCTCCCGCGGTCGTATATATTGTTTCACGCGTCAATTTGCACGTTCTCCCAGTTTTCAACGGCGCAGCGCCGTTATTCCTCTCGATGCGGCATTCGTCCGCCTCGGACGATGCTTTATTTACTCTGAAAATAGCGGCGCGAAATAATGAATGCCCGTGCACGCAAAAAAAAAATCTTGACAGCGAAATCACCGAGGCGTAAAATTGCGAACGGCAGCAGGCGAACCAATCCGTTATGCGGTTTTGGTAATGCCGGGCGCGGCGTGTTTGCCTCACGGCTGAGAAAATAGTTTTCGCAAACACGAAACGCAGGGGACCGCCGATGGGCATCGGGACTCGGTGTAAAAACTTCAATTAATAGAATAAACACGGGGGAGGGGGGAGGCTTGGGAGGTGGATCTGCCTATAGGCGAAATTCGCCCGCGTCTCGGGGTGGCCTCTCTATTTACAGCTGGGCGGAGAGGAGGGAGGCAGCGCGAGCGAGTCAAGTGGAGCCGGACGGCCGGGATCGAGTGTTAGCTGCGACGGCCACTCGAAAAACAGCTGAGCTCGTGTCTGCAGGATACGCGTTCGGTGCGCCGAGTGCACTCCGGCCCCCGCCGCCGTCGCTCCGCGCGGCAATTTAATCATGACGGCAACACTCGACCAAGGCCAAAGTGGATATCGACGATCGAGGGTCGTTGGGCTTTTTTTCCCCTGTGATGTCCTCCTTCGTTTGCACACCTGTTCCGGGTCGCGCGGGCCTCTCGCGTCTCCAGTGGCCGGCGGCTCTCGTGTTTGCCTTTTTTATTCGGCCACCGTCGCGACTCGATTGGCCGTGTATCGTGTTTAATGACGAGAAACATCGCCGGTATGCCGGCCATCCGATACCCATCTGTGAAAAGTGACGATTGTGCAGCCACTTCAACTGATTTTCTAAAAATAATAGTATTATACGTATCTTGATGATTAATGGGTAGTACTGCAATCAAATGATATGCTTTTGACGTGTCAAATTTTTTATTATATTATATACATAAATTCTTTAATTTATGTACTAGTTTACTTCTTTCATTTTATATATATATTGTATTTTCTCTCTAAAAATGAAAATATGAAATTCACATCGATATACACTTATTCTACACGATAAGTCGTTCACGTGAACGTAGAATAGGTGTATATTCATTTATTCGATGTGAATTTTACATACTCAATTGTAGAGGGTTAATACAATATATTTATATTTTTTTAAAATAAAACTCGTTATTGCAATTCTATTCTATTTTACTACGGTTTGTTAAAACTACATTTAAATCCGGAATATATTTTCCCTCCTCGCAAAATACTTTAAAAAAGAAACTAAAAAAATTTTAATACAATGTAACGGTCTTAATTAATTTAGGTTTTCCACGGAACGCGAAAAGCTTGGTGGTAACAAGAAGCGCCGTGAGCCGCGTGCAGCTTCTGCAGCGCAGCTGCGTCGACGCATCTACTAATTAGGGTGGCGGATTATACCTCGGATAAGTGAGCGTCGAAAGGCGAAAGCCCCGTGGAGCCACACTGGATCGGGTTAACTCGTTCGATCCGCGTCGGGCCGTAACGACGCAGTCCTCCGCATCTGATAAGTTGCGCATTTACTTGCGAACAGCGAGGCCGGCAGCCCCTAACTGCCCTGTAAACGTCGAATATCGCGCCGGATTTGTTCGATGAATGATGGAAGACGAGCAGCCACGGCACGGATTATTCGCGCGCCCATTGTACCTGGCCGATTATTTCCCGGCGAGTTTGGTATTAATTACGTGGAGGCGCGAGTGCGCGACACCACGCCGATGTCGACCGAAATGACAGAGGCCTTCCCACCCACGCCACTCTGCTGATCGCTGAGTAGAAAATACGGATTCTGGATTGTTGCTCTAACGAGCAAAGATTTCGACAATTCGCAAATTAAATTACACCTCGCTATTTGTTAGAGATGGCATCAAATTTAAAAAATACGATTTTGGTTTATTATTTAAAATGTCCGAGTGTCGAAGATCTTGACTACTCCGAGAGAAATGATTTAGAGAAATTATTATAATCCTGGTAAAAATTACTATCCAATCTTTGAGCGGAGGCACAGATTGCATTTAGTGAAAAAATTACCATCCTGTATATTATAAATTTATATATTATAATTCTAGTAAAATGTATTAGAAATACTAGTAAATATTGCTATAATAATTCTAATACAATTTATAATACAATTTATTCCGAATGGTAATTTTTTCACTAAATGCAGTCTATGGTTCAGTTCCCAGACTGGATAGTAATTTTTTCAAAAGATTTCTCTCGGTGTAGCAATGAAGATTAATAACGTGTTTAATCAGAATATCAAAAGCAAAGAATAGTTAAGTAGTCAATAGATTTTTTTTTCAATTTAAAAGGAGATTAGACTAAAGCACCGTCAGCAAAATTTCAAGCTGCAAAGTTTAATTCTAGGATTATGACCTTGCGATATTCTTGAACTACCGAAAGCTATCAGAATAACTTATTACAAAGTGATTTTTAACCCCAAGCTAAGCAGATTCCGCGGGATACAATCACTCGAGATTTGCCCCTTGTTCAATCAAACATTTCCTGCCTCCAAGTTATACAAGTTCGAAGCACTAAATCTCTTTCAATTAAAATTAAATTGACAAAAAACTACTCCCACAACAAATTTTCACGTGAATATCTAAATTTACTAGTCCCGCGAACGAAGCTCGCTCGACGCTCGAAAATTATAGTCGGCCGTCTGACTATACTCGGTTCGTACTACTTGAAATAAGATTATTCCACTATCCACGCAAACTGAAACAGCCAAAATTACCATAACTCAAACCTCGCGATAAATTGAGATACAATTTCAAGTATTTCGCAAATTTGTCGACACAAGCCGTCGCGAAGTGTCGTGCATTTGTCGTACAGCGATATCGAAAAGTTACTCAGTGTCGTAAGCTCGAATTAAAAAGATGAAAATAAAAAGTTTTGTGCGAGCTTAGTAATTATTATTTCTTTCTCTGTTTATTAAAATGTTATTGGAATAAGAAATTTAATGAACTTTACTTACAACCAAACGGTAATTTGGTGTAGTCAGGTGGTAAACTTTGATTTTAGAAATAGAAATAATTTTGAAGTTCAATATTTTATACCTTTAAAGAAAAAGTCTAGTCCACGATAAACGAAGTATTTTATTGATGCATGCGATCGTGACTCCACTTCGGTTGATATTTTACGACTCTGCATGTTTTACAGATAAAAAAAGTGATGCTCATAATTTTCTACACGACCGCCACATCAAAATAACTTTATTTTACTTTTCTTTTAGAGGGAAAAAAATTCTTATCTGTTAAAAAATACATCGATTGCATCAGAATAATTTTGTACATGATATGTACTTAATCATTTTTTACAAATATTAATTATTTTACAAAATTCGTACCACAATTCTCGAATATTTACTTCATTATGTCACATTTTATTAAGGATTTTCTGTGCGTACATAATTCTTATATAAATAATTTTAAATTTGAACATCCCTGCCGGTAGATTTGCAAGAGTTATTGTCCAGAAAATATTCAATTCTACATTTAATTGAACATATTTTTGTCAGTAACTCCTAAATTTTCCGACAGGGTATAGTAGTTGTTTATTATTTCTGCTCGTTATAACATCTAAAATTCCTACAAGCCTATTACCACCATAAAGGCAGTCAGAATTCGAGGTACGTCGCCAAATTCCGCAGCTTAACCACCATCAGACATCGCGTACGATTTTACGGGAGGGGGAGGGGGGAGAATACGAGGAAGGGATGACGGTGGCTATCGAAGGCTTGCAACACCTCGCGCTCTGCGCACTCCGCGCATTTAATGGCCGCGCGCGTGCGAATTAATTATTCATTCGGATTCCCATTCGCATTCAAATTTAATACGCGCGCGCAGCACTTAACGGCTGCCTCACTCCGACGCGATGCTGAATGGACCTCCGTCGCCGAGACTGCCATCCCCGAAGAAGCACCCACCGCCAGGCGAGCTCCTCCCGCGCTTATTCGAAAAATTCCCCGGCCGGATTAACGACCCACCGGAGGATAAAAATAAAATCAAGCGAACGCGCAGATAAGTAAGTACTGTTTACCTAGCGACCCCCCAGCGCGCGCTTCGCTCCGTAATCGTAAAGCCAGTCGTTCAAATACACCTTTATAACCGACGGAAGGAGGACGGCTGCGAGGCGCGCCGCGGCCGTTTCTCGCGGCGCCGCTATTTCCCAGGGAAATAAATCTAGCGGGAGATAAGTAACCTTCAAGCCCACCCCCACCCTCCACCCCTCGGCTCGGCTCGCTACTTCTTCGAAGTGCTGCCAGCTTCTTGCTCCCGGTCGATCGCTCTTTTACGCTCGCTGGCGCCCGGACCGGCGAATGGAGATGTAGAGGAGGGCGAGACGCGGAAACAAGGGTCGAGAAATTGATAAGCCTCGGAGTGGAGAGTAATAGGCGAGCGCCCTAAAAGCAAGCGGGGTCGAATCGACGGGGGAAAAGAGGGAAAATAGTCGTAATTGAGGAGGTGGGACGTTGGAAGGAATTGGAAGTGACTAATCGTAAAGAAGAAACGGGAAACGGCACTGGGACAGGTTCAAAGGGTAATTGCCCCCCTCCCCGCTGCTTCGCTGCGTAAACCCCCCCTTTTTCCCCGAAGAGACAATCGAGCTTTCTTTTGTTTAATGGACAGTTGATCGCCTCGCGTAAATCGTCATAATTAAGCGCGGGCGTAAAAAGGAGATACCAGTTGCGAGGCAGTCAGCCAAGTTATCACTTTTAAATTGCGCGCCTTTACTTCTTTTAATTAGTGCATTAGCGTTAAAATATTTCTACATTATCTCGAATATTTTTCGTCTTTTTTTTTATATCGACTCGTCTGTTATTAATCTCGTTTGGAATTATATAAATTCATGATTATAAAATACGCATTGAATATCGATTCCAGTCATTAATAAATTTTAAAATGTAACGAAGAATTCAATGTATAATAAATCAATGCACGCAATGTTTATACTTCCCTCGGTCTTTTAATTGATGTATAAAAGAAAAGAAAAACGAATCGCAGAGAACAGCGAAACATTATTATTGCCGAGGCGTACATTTGTAACGAACCGTATAACTTTCGGCAAAACAAACATTAAGCAACAATCGTAACGGCCGTCCGGCATAGTCGATAAAACTCGAAGCGAAAATTACTTAACGCCCGAAAATCACGAGATTGGGATATTAACGCCTTAATAAAATTGCGCCCAGCTCGCCGGCGGTTCATTTTCCAACGGCAGCCGGCATCGCGGGAAATTACCGAGCAAACTCGCACGCTGAGCGCCGGTGGCCACTCCACTTTAATGAAAATTAAACGAGCCCATTCGCTGCGAGCGTAATTTCATATCGCCGCTCGGAAAAAAAAGGTGGAAGAAAATAACATTTATTACCCCGCGAGAGAGAAAGCGCCAAAGGACACAGGCGGGCGCGAAATTGTTGGCAATAATGAAACTCGTAAAGTAAGCGAGAAAAGAGGAGGCAAGAGAAGCCGCGCTTTTTCGGACTGGCGACGCCTAGGGTATTAATTAAAAGCGCGAGGGTTAAATAATACTCTCCTAATCCGCGGCAAACGGCCGTTTATCTCGCAGGCCAGGTGCTTGTAGAACGCCTGAGGGCTGCGCGGAAAGAAATTGGGAGGCGCGCGAGCAAACGCGATATCCAGTCGACGAGCCGCGCGATTTATTTTTAAAGAGGGGGGCATGCCCCCCCGCGCCGGTCGTCCGTAATTAAAAGCCCGCCTCCTCGGTTTGTCCGCTGCATTACGCGGAGCCGCGTGAAATTGGGAGTTGATTGTATTAGGCGCCGCGGCCCGCGCGTCTTTTTTAATTACCCGAGTCGGATATATAAAGACTGGCGGTTTCCGCCACTCCAGGATTAATGAATATTGCCCCGTTAGTTCGCACTCGCGGTATAAACGACTAAGAATTTTTGGCGACCAGGTAAATCCACGAAATTCATCACTGTGGATTAAAAATGGCTCGGCGTATTAAAAGCGACGATGAAAAACGCAGTATAATAATTAGTGAAGTTTCTTTTTTTCATCTATGCATTTACGAATTCCACGCGACGAGCTTTTACTTATAGAATTTTCTTTATAATTCACTTTTCCAATAATGGATGACGCGAGAAAAAAAATTCCTTCCACAATTCGTCGACCCATTTGATTAATTGCTAAATCGCTGTGACCCGTTTCTCTAAATGAACGTGAAATTGGAAGAATCTGTAGTGGTTTCTTAGACATTCTATCAAGAGCACATTCACGAGAGTATAAATCGAAAATATATCGCGTACTGTTTACAAAAATAAAAAAAAACAAGATTATTTTCTAATAACACGGATGTGGGAGTGTCTGATCCATCGGGGTACCTACTACTTGCGACGGAAGGAGGAAGCTTCATCTCCTCCCCGTAAACTAGAAAGTAAACTTGGGCAAAAGAGAAAAAGTAGTAAATACGGATGAAAACTTACCAGACGTATCGACGAGGTCGGCGTCGAGGTTGTTGAATCCGCAGCGGCTGAGGAAGAGCAGCGACAGCAGCGAGAGCGAGCAGATTAGGACGAGGAGCCGCGACAGCAGCCGAACTCCCAGTACGCGCAACATTATATCTCTGCGTCGCCTGCAATCAGTCGTAGAACCAACCTCATGAGTACCTCTCCCCTATCTCCGCCTCCCCCAACCTCAAGCCCACCCATCCCTGGCCTTCAGCTCGGTTAACATGATTCAATTTGGAGCGAGCGTTTAGGTGGATTCCAGACGAGCGCGCGCGGCCCCACATAAACTCGCCTTACGCCGCGCTAAGTCTCCGGAGCTGCGCGACGCTCGATTACGCCGTCTGAAAGGGAGGTACGTTGCTCGGGTACGTGCGCCGCGCGAAATCGTCCAGTGACTAGTTGAGGCTACATACACGCGCGGCCCGGTCATTCCGCCCGCTGGATGTGTACATGATCATCCCAGCAGCTGCCTTATTGGTCGAGAATTCTGTGTGCGCGATGCGACTGCAATTGCGCCGCCTCGTCCATTGTTCGTCTTTCTTTCCACTTCGGCTGATTTCGAAGACATTTTTTACAAATTTAGACACCTGGTTTTCAAATTTACTTGACTTTCGACATTGATGATAGTTTACTATACGTTATTTTGACGATAGCCTAATCTTGAAATTTTCCTGAGTATCTTCTTTTACAAGGAGATGACCTGGGTTGCGGGTATTACATTTGACCAAAAGTTTGTAGAATGATTCTTTGTACAAAAAAAAAAACAAATATGTATCTCGGAAATTTATTATATATAGTTTAGTAACAATATTGGAGACTTTTATTTAACGGATCTAAAAATCGTACACACACGTGTAAAAATTCAAATAAAGTATACATACAATGTCAAAGCTACAATTTGAGGCTTAGTAGATTATAATATCTTTAATGTTTCGAAATTTACGTTTTTTAAAATTTTTAATGAAATTCCACTTATTTATAACTTTTGAATTAATAACGATATTACGATCTAATAAGTCTCAATTTGTAGCTTTGACATTGCACTTTATTTTAAATTGTTATACGCGTGTGTACGATTTTTAGATTCCCAGTGTTTAACATTATCGTAAACGTACATTTCCCCTATATTCGATAAAAAAAGGCTCCTAATTGTATTACTAGGGTCCACTCAATAAAATCCCGTGACACATATTAACTTTTTTTTTTGATTAAAGAATCATTCTACAAATTTTCAACAAAATTCAGAACATGTTATAAATAGTGTTGTCCTAAAATCCTAAAATCAATCGAACGTCTTAACCTTCTGACTGAAAAAATGTAACTTTGTCGAAATTTTCTTTATAAATGTTTCTTAAACAATAGTGCACGTGGGCCGATCATAGAATTACACCCTATAACGTCATGCTGGCTGTCAGAAGTTCAAATAGCGCGAAGGAGGGAGAAAAATTCGATGGAAGAGATGCGATGTTAAATAGAATTTAATTTCTTGTGAAAAATCCGCTGAATAAACTGCAAGGAACTCACCTTAGCGAGGGAGGAGGAGGAAGAAAAGGGAAAAGAGCGAGTGAAGCCGCGTGAAAGTCAGCATGAAATCGTTTCTCGCGAAAGCCGAGAAAAAAAGGAGGATGAAAAAAAAAGGAGAAATAACATCGAGCCCCAGCGTCAAACGAGCAAATTAACTTTAAAGCGCCGCAGGCCGTACAAGTCAAAGATCCCTAATTACGGATGTAAAATTGAAAGCGAGAGGAGGCTGCAAGACGACCGGACGAGAGCCTCTACCCGAGACGAAGACTACTCGAGTAGTCCGACCTCGTCTCCTCCCCCCCCTACTGCTACCTTCCCACCCTCTTTCTCCTCTCCCTATCTTCATTATCTTACGCGGTCCTTTCGAGGAATTATGGAAGGCCGCGACGTTAAGGATAATGGAATACCCTACTTTCGCTGGCGCCCACCGTTCCAGCCGGGAGACACTTTTTTCCTGACCCTCTTCGACTTCGTCGGGACGATATTGTTATTTTTAAATCCAGCCGTGTCTTCGTGCCGCTTCGACACATTTTATTTCGCTAAATGGACTTTCCGCTTTGCACTTTTTCTTCGCTAATCGATGACTGACCTGCTTTTTACTGACGAGTCGCTCTTTTTTTTTCCTTGATTCAATCCGGAGTCTATTTCGATGAAATTCTCAAGACACGTGTATTTTTCAAACAGGGGAGGGTTCGTGAAATACTGATTTTATTACTTGACTTTATTCGTGCTTCTCGGAACTTGGATAAAATGAGCTCGACGTTGCCGAGGTACCGCGTTGAAAATAAAGATTTTATATTTTATACTGGGAAGTATGGCCTTTTATTCTTCGAAATGTTTGTGCATCTTGCAAATAGCTCTTTTTATAGCCTAAGTTTTTGCTACATTTTATGCAAGTTTATTCAGCACTTTGCGCGTCTCTGATTTTAAAAAAAATGATACTCGATTTTATCTTTATAATAACATTGCCTTCGGTAGATAAAATTTGGTTTATAATATACCGTAACGTGCCTACGATCGAACTTTGAAAAATAATAGAAAATTACCGCTTTATTTGAGCGTCATCATTATTCTATCATATCGATGGCTTCTGTGAAAATTCCCCTCCGAGAACATCCGCTCGAACTTGAGCGATAAAAAAAGAGACGGCGGCAGCGGGGCTCTGAGAAAAGAATCCTTCCGAGATAGCGTCTTGGGATAATGGCTGTATAAGGAGGTCGAACGGAGATCCACCTGAGCCGGCTGGCGGGGCGCGGGGATAAGGGTCTGCGTGCGAGCTCGCCTTTAAAGCCATTCAATTTGCACGCAACTACCTCGTCAGGCTCTCCAGGCTAAGCTATCGTTAAAACTTGTACAGACGCTATCGACCCTCCCCTCACCCCCTGACGACCCCCCCCCCCCCCAAAACGAAATCCCTTATTAATTATTGCTCACCATTACCAGCGTCATCCTGCAATTTTTTCCTACTCTATGTCCCATCCTCGTGTCGTACACTCTACTCCCTCTTTTTTTTATCTCGTTACTTGTTTACTCGCAGCGAGATTCGTTGGACCTCAGGACTAATCAGTACCTATCAGATCGGATGAAATTATAACGGACACAGTTGGATCGCATTTTTTCGCAAGTTCGAGGCAAGAGAGAATGAGAGAGAGAAATCAATTTAGATTCTGGATTAATAAGGTACATGTTCGAGCGGATAAAAGTTATCTGGGCGTAGGTGAAATGGAGAAGAAGTGCGGGAGCAGGAGAGACGGGCGGGTCCATACGTTCCGGTGCAATCGTAGATGAAAACCCTAGGGAAATCCCACTGATATCACTGGCCCTCGCTGCAGCAGGAGTCCGCGCGTGCGCGCGAAATTGATAACGCCCGGCATTGATAAGAATTGCCTCGCTCCTCCGCCACGCTAACCCATCCCCCTTTTATCCACCGCCGACTGGGATTATCGATTTAACGGCGTTTTTACGCCACTTTAAACGCGCTGCCTCCCGAGCTAAGAGCGAACTGAATATTATTCAATTTATGTCCCGGTCGATTCCGCGGCCGTTTATCTGTTCGCCATTGAAACGTATGCACTTGATAATTCGATGAATTTCAAACATAATTTACTCCCAGCGTACACCGCCGCGCCGATTCTACGATCCTTTTACAAATCAAACAAATATTTGCGGAGCCGCGCGACCGTGCGCCAAATGAATCGATCTCAATTTTATAAGTCTGTTGTATTTTAATTGGTATACCGCAAACAAGCTTCCAATTTAAGCTTTATCAATTATTCGTTTAAAATAAAAAATCCGCTGAATTATGATAAACGAATCAACAGATTAATAGAAAAATATTAATCGATTTAAAGAATACAATAGAAAATTTGTTTTTAAAATCCGTACGGAAAGTTTGATAGAAATTCAATAAAATGTATATTTTTTTAGTGCACAATCGACAACTTAATAGAACCAATTAAATTAAAAAGAAAAAAAACTAAATTCAGGTGTCTCTAAAAATGAAGAGGTGAATGTAAATTACATTTTAAAAAAATTGACCATTCGGCGAGCAGTCTATATGCGCTTTAAAAGTCATTAAAATCCTTGCCAGCGAGACGGAAGTGGAAATGTCCGCGACAACTTTGCGAGTTAAATATTTTCTCAGCGGGCACGGGTACGCTTAGAAAAAGTCGCCTATTAGCCGGGCCGAGGGAGTCTTACAACTTTCACATCGCGGACAGGACGCGCGGCCGGAACGCAGATTACCCGCGAGCGAGCCGAACGAAACAAAGTAAACTCGACAAGTTAGCGATTGTCCAAGTTATTGCGTTTAAACTTCCCGGGTGTGCGCGTATAATAAAAAGGCCTAACTGACCCTCGTACACGCGCTCGGGGACTGTGATAATGCAGAGAACCGTCTGAATTTTTCAGGTGACTGTGCTACAGGCTTGTTGACAAAAGAGTGATAAAAAAATGCTGTGACTGCAAATTTAAGCGAAATTTTTAATTAAACACACAAGAAATTTCGATTTCTGTTGAAATTAATGAAATTCTTATATAAAATAGTTTAGTTTAAGTGAACGTTAATTTCATATCAAGTAGATTTTAAAAGATTGTACTTATTGTGTATGTAAAATTAAATAGTATATTGCGTTCGTAATTTGTATTTTGTACATTAATTTTGTGTGCTTACATTAAAGTACTAGAATTCTGTGTAATGCTTAAGTACACAGAAAAAAATTTAATATAAACAAATTCCTTGCGTTAACAAAAACACAAGGAAGAGTGTAAATTAAACGCAAAATTTGTGTAATTTCTTATCGAACAACAAAAAACACAAAATTGTTAACTGTTTCGTCTACATAATCGATGTATTATAATAATTTTTCATATCGAAACATTCATTTGAATGTAATCCACGTACTCGCGAATTAATTTGAATAACCTCGAGAGTTAGAGCGCCTCCACTCGACCTCGGCGTGTACACGTAACAATACAGACCAGTTCGCGCCACAAACAATCTTTTGACGAACAAAGTTCCACTTTCCCAGTTCGCAGGCTTCCTGCAAGGCAGAAAAGGGCATGCATCCGTCAAAGTGAAAAATCAATAACATTCATCGGCATTTGTTTGCGAACGAAAAAGCCAATTTCCCGTTCGGAACATCCATCTCAGGGGAAGGGGGGAGGGGGTGGCACCGACGTGTCGAGCAAGGATGCGTCGGGTACACGTCGCTCTCTCGGAGCGTAGTCGCGCGGACGTGCCGTCGCGTCCGCCCACCGGTGCACACCCACCCGCGCACACCTATGCACACTGTCCATGGAAAAGACGCGGCATCGGCTCTTCATCCCGGCGGGCGGCTCGTAAAGTCCGTCTCGTAAAATTGCCCCGCGTGTATACGTTGTATGCCTCGAAATTAAGACAACCCCGGATCGTTTGCGAATAAGCACCTGGCACGTATCGGCTATCGTTTTTTTTTTTTTTGTGTCTCAGTGTTCGGAGGCCCCTTCATCCCACCTCCGATTCATTTTTAATCGCGAGCAACATCGCAGCGCAGGGGCGGGACTTTTTTCCCTTTGTGAGTCCGACACGTACCGCAGCTCTTTCTTTGCCTTTGTACTTTGTGCTCGTCCGGAGACATTTACAGCTGTGCGATTCGATTGTCACGTCGAGTCCGTTCTTTTGAGTCTCCCCGGAGCATCGCAGGGAGGGAAGACGAAAGAGAAGAGGAGGGTTTATAAGAGCGGGGCGTTCGCGCCGTGATTCATTTACGAGACAAATGGCCAAGTCGAGCAGCTAATTTCATTCAAAATAACCTGATTCCTCGCTGCCGTGGCTGATGAGGGCGGGCCGAGGTGCCGCGTCCGATTTATATTTTTCCCGGAGCTTCCATCCGGCGCTGGCCAAAGGGATCAAGCGTTTTTTCCTCGCCGAGGCAATCGCGTTGCTTTTGTGCGCTGCTCGTTGTGTTCCTTCGTCTTATTGAATTGCGTAATCTCACTCTGCTGGAGCAATTTACCTAATGATGTTGTTCGTTTGAATAATGAAAAATATTTAGCACGTCTGACTAGTGCCTGACTGTTTCTACTTAAGCCGATTACGCGGCCGTCATTAAATCTTGATAAAAGCTCTTTGTATCGCTTCGAATTACATTTTGCGAATGTCTGACTGCACATTGAAATTAATAAATTTGAATTACAAAACGTTTTTCACTGAAATTTTGTGCGCGCAGATTTCTTTTGACACGTTTTGTTCTCAAAAATGGACGAGCATCGGAGCGTTTAAAAAACCAAAATGAATGCAAAAGTATTTTCAATTAAATTTGTATTTTTCATAACAACTTTTTAATTAAAAAGCTATTTGAATTTCAATGGAATAATAATAAACATTAAGCCGCGCCGGGGGAACAAGCGGCCTGTCGGGGTGAAATTAAACGCAATATAGTCATTAAAAATTCGAGTCCCGTCAACTTTCCGAATAAATTTCCAGCCGAAAAACTTGCGCCGCGGCGCATTCAAACGCATCCGCCTACTAAAAATACATAAATTAACTTTTAGTTTTCAGCGCGGAGAATAATGTAGCCTCGTTACAGGGAGGAGCGCGTCGCGAAACAAAAGCCCCGTCGGCCTCAACTTCGCGCAAACAAACTAATATAACTCATGCGCCCGGCGGCGGGGGCGCAATCGACGAAACAATTTCACGCGCGCGCGTCGAGGACGAAAAATTCGCAACAAGAGTCGTCATTACGGCTCGCCGAATGAAAAATGCACCGTAGAATGTGGGTCGCACTTCTCGGCGTCGGAAGAGAAGCGGGCGCGATGACAAAAAAAAAAAAAGGTAAAGAAGGGACAAAGCGAACGGACGGATAAAGTGGGGTGAAACCCGAAGGTATAGAGGCAAAGGCGGATTGTCTTCGCCCCTCTATTTTACCGGCGTTCGGGGGATTTTACGGTTTGTAATTTTCTTTCCAATTTTGTGTTTTATATATTTTAATCCGTCGAAACGGTCGGTTTATTGAAATTTTTAAATTGAAAGAGTACGTTTCGTACGAATGCTGTGTAAATTGAAGCTTCAGTAAGTTTTGGAGTCCAATATTATTGACATAAAGAACTCTGGAAAGAGAAGAAATAATTTTATCTCTTTTGGTTTCGATGTAAATTTATCATTTTATTGTTTTTTGTACTCGCTATTCTTCGTCTGACGAGGATACTAATGTAGCTCATGATTGATGTACGAAATTAATTAAAAATGTTTTAATTTTTAATTACGTCTTCTGCATGAATTGAATTTTATTTAAATTACGTGAATTAATTCTTTTATAATTTATGTTTGCACGGAATAACTTGGTAGATATTTTATTTTAACATGCAATATGAATTCTGCTGTTATTTCTGAGTAAAATGATCCGTCTGTGAGATCAACACAAAAGTGTATAAACAATTATTTCTATATTTCTTTTTGTGAATAATAAAATTTGCAATAGAATAATGTTTACCCTCTTTTAAATTCAATTTAAATAATAATATTGTTTATTTCAAACAACATTTCATTCGAGAAATTCTTCAGATAATTAAGGCCTTGCAGAAACTTATTTACTCTATAATAGAACGTCTTCCCCTTAAAAATTGTTTCCCATTTGCCGGTATTTTTTAATTATTACGCCGTCTTGAAAGAATGTCCAATAAAAATATTGTAGAAAAAATTTCGCCGAAAGAAAGACCTTGACTGCTTAGTTTTCGTACGAATGCATCGCAGTATTTCACTTTAAAAGAAATATTTTCAAATTTTAATCTCACCGACATCTTTATCAAAGAGCCTCACACTCGACCTACTCCCTGCGTTCCCGCTCTCCGATGCTATTCATCTTCGCAGCTTTTCTCCGCCGGGGCGTTGCCCTCCCGTCCCCACTAAATTTTCCTTTTTATCACCAAGGCCAATTTCGCTTTCGCTCAACGACTCGACTGCGGTAGCCTCCGCCGCGGCGCGCAAACAAAGTTTCCGGCCTTTTATCAGCGCTTCTTTCCCGGCCCCGATACGCGCGTTTGAAGAGGCGCGACGAAGGCAAGGAGGTCAAGCTGCTGCGCCAGGTGTGAAAGTAATTAAAGGTCTGTGTCTTTATTTTTTTGTTTGCTTCTCGACGGCGGCCCGATTCCGCTTCGAAATAGAGCGCCGACCTCTCGTTTTGCACGGACGTGTGCATTTTTTTTTCGCTTTTTTTATCGTCGAGCTTGATTGATGAAACAATTTG
The DNA here is from genome assembly GCA_018906775.1 of Sycophila sp. Sp_5. NCBI lineage: Eukaryota > Metazoa > Arthropoda > Insecta > Hymenoptera > Eurytomidae > Sycophila > Sycophila sp. Sp_5. The sequence goes on from JACCID010000004.1 coordinate 5,037,491, forward strand.
CGGGGTATCATTGTTTGCTGCGGGAGTAATTTTAAATTGAGTTTAAAGGGCGGTGGCATTGGCGCTGCGGGCACGTGTGATTAATGCCTTCAATGGAGCGTCTGCTTTAAAATTTTAATATGAAACAGCTTTTTCGAGGCGGCCTTTGCGCCCTCTGCTCCGACGCGTATAAATTTTCAAAATTGAGTTTCCTCCGTCCAATTTTCAGCGGACGGTTTATTTAAAAAAAAAGTGAAATAAAGAAAGACCTCGACGCGGTAAATGAATTTTTGTTCGGCGAAAGAATAATTAACTGGCGGCGAAAAAAAGAGTCACCCTTTTTGGCTGGCACCTCGACGGCCAGTGTAAATCGTCATTTCGGAAATGAAAGCTCGGAAAGCGCCGGGCTCTGTCAAAGCCAACTGCGTGATTTCCGCGAGGCTCCACCTCTTATCAAGACTCGAATAAAAACTTTATAAACTCGAATTCTATATATGAGAAAATGGAGATAATGTTCCTGCTTTCTTGCCGTAATTATACTTTTAACGGGTGGTCATAAATCTCATCGGCGCAACGAGAGGAAAAAAAGAAAGCAGCGCGTGGAAAAAGTCCATTAGCGGTCAATTATTGGTCCGAGTCGATGGGCACTGCAAAAATAAGTCCGATTCAACGGTCCAATGCAGCAGAAATTTTTGAAGGGTTTATTCAAATGCAAGCGTATTGCTAAGATTTTCACGATAAACCCATTAACGAAATGAATAAATGTAAAGTAAATGCTCCATACACAAATAAACAATAAACAACGCTTACTTCGCAGAATAAAAATTATTCCACGAAATCGAATAGGTAAATGAAATAGATTTACACACAATTTCCGTAAACAAATCTCAATTTATTAAAAAAGAAATTATTTACACCAATCAAATAAAAATGATGCATTAAATCGAATTCATTACAAAATTTAAAAAAAACATCCAGAGTTTGATTCTTATAAGCTCCAGATCGGCTGCCTGGTGCGCGCGTCACTTCAATCATCCACAACTACTCTCGACCCCGCGGCATAGTGCATTTACAGACTCATTCCAAGTTTGAAATTAATTTGCAGAATCCTCTCATGTTCCTCTTATTCCGAGCAGACGCGGGCGTCGAATCGTAGCTGCGCACGTGGCCTCGCATATTAGTCGCGTGCAGCACGCATGTACACCGCGCATACACGTCCCCCGGCCAAATTTCCCCGGAGTTTCGTCGGCCGACGGCCGAGGGTGAGGAATCGCTAATGAAGGTAAACGCGTCCCTCTCGCGCGCCGCCTGCGCGCCTCGCCCGTTGTTTATCCACTCCTCTATGTCCCCCCCTCCCGCACCCGCTAATAGACGTTTGTCCGGCGTCGATTTTTCGGACCATTCGTTTGCCCGCGCAATCAACTCACTTCTCTCTCTCTCTTTTTTTGTTTTTTAACCGAAGCGTAACTTATTTTTTTTTTATTATTTTGTTTGGTTTTTTAACGCTCCCCATCAGTTTGTTCAGAGCGAGTCGAGTTTGAACGACAAATTGGCCGCGACTATGTGTATTTTTTTTTTTTTTTTTTTTTGGAGGGATGCGGGTCGCGGTTTATTCTGTTTATGTAGTTCTCGACGGGTGCTTTTTTAAGGGGAATTGCGAAGCGTCGGCGGGGTTCTGGAGCAGCTCAAATAATGCGCGTGGCCTCCGTAAATTCCGTACACGTGTGCAGGCGTGCGTCGCGCGGTCGCGAACTTCGCACCACCGCTCGTCGAGCCTTTCGGCTTGCGGTCGTCCCCGCGAGTAGCAACTTCGGACAATCGCGGAAAAAGCTCCGCGACGGCTTCCGATGTACAAACCACGACGGTCTGTCTGCGCGTTCGTGAGAATTAATGTGTTGCGGGTCTAATACTTCTCGTTTCTAGTTGCTCGATTTATTTATAGTACGTACACTGAGAAAAAATTTGTTTATTTTAAGCAAAATAGTACTTATTAAACATTTTATTGAGTCAAACAATTATTATTATTATTTTTTAACAACTAAATTTATTTAGAAACAGATAAATTCCTTTAGTTCTAATGTAATCGTTACTTGATTCAAAGAAAAATTTAACTAGCACGATTGAAGTAAATCATCTCCTTGAAATTAACTAATTTTGTTTTTCAATGTATGCACTTTTTATTTTACTCGGTGAGGGCTTACTCGTGGCAGTGTATGAAGTACGAGTTTAGAAAGAATTTTTTAGAAAGTGACTGTGAATCGTCAACTTTGGTACAGAATTATTTTATATTATTTTACTTTATAGAATTGTAGATTTTACATCCACATACAAAATTAATAATAATTCCAATTGTAATAGTAATTAAAAAAAAAAAAAAGATAACATGTCGTGGGACTTTGAACGAAAATAAACATTTTTAAAGCTATTAAAATGTAGACACTTTTTAACGGAATATATATTGTCCCGCCGTTAGCTTTCTGCGGATGGAATGGAATCGAGGTGTGCGCAAAACATTTTATGCATAAATGAATGCTAGCAATAATGTTTTACGCCACTGTTAACCTGTTATTATTGCATTAATGACGCTCAGTCATTTGATGCGGAAATACTTATCGTTTTAAAAAAAAATGTATATACAATTGACCACCAGACTATACATATAAATATTCGAGCACGAGGAGCAATTAAAATTCATTAATATTTTATTAGGTAAATATGTTGATTTGTACGATGGGCAGCGCGCCACTCCGGAGTACGCTAATGGATGCATATTTGCCAATGTTCCAGTGGTAATTGTGAATATCGCACGGCAAACAACCCCGCTAACTATTGTACGAAAACGCACAGGCGAAATTTTACCCTAATTACGGAGTTTCAATGCTCGTTTTCAAGAGCCTCTTTACAACTGAATTTAATACAGACTCCCCGTTAATCGAAGTAAAGTAATTGCTTTGCTCAAAGCGGCAATTATGTGAATGAAACGCGCCTCTTCTTCTTTTTTATTTTATTCCATTGAATGTCGTATTATTAGTACGGGATTAAGTTGTTTAAAGAATTCAAATTCATTTTACTCACGATGAAGGCGATTTGACGATGGAAATTGTGGTCATGAAGTTATCGGGAACCTGAAAAAAATAATTAAAAACTTCAGTAATTGTTTATTTAACGCGTAATTTGGACGAGAGGAATATTCAACGTATAGAGAAAATGAATATTCATCGCCGGATGGTAATTTTAAATATATATATATCAATTAATTTACATGAATGTGGGTAATAAAAAGCCTTAGCAGACACTGACGACTGACAGGTCTGAATTAAAGCAATAGTCCCGTATATTTCCAAGCGATAAAAATTCTCGAATTAAAATTTTATACCGCCAGCAGGCTATGTTTTAAGGGTGGAATACAATTTTTTAATAAGACAGGCGCAAATTCTTTTATTTTCAATGTATAAATCAACCGACTCACGAGTGATCAGGCACGCAAAATCCATCGTATTCTTAGCTACTCGAAAAAATCAGTAGTAACATCCCTGTTTGGTCAGACGCACACTCGCAATTAAAATTATCGCTTCAAGAACTTCTAGTGTACTTATTTTCATAGAAATAAATTGATTTGCGATTCGCCATCTAAGAAGAATGCCAATCATCCTTTTTAAAAAAATTAGTAGTAAAGCCACGGTATTGGTATTCTTAACTACTCGAAAAAATCAGTAGTAACATCCTGGTTCGTCAGACACAGACTCGCAATTAAAAGTATCGCTTCAAGAACTTCTCGTGTACATATTTTCATAGAAATAAATTGATTCGCAATTCGCCATCTAAGAAGAATGTCAATCATCCTTTTAAAAAAAATCAGTAGTAAAGCCACGGTATGGTCAGACACTAATCCGCAATCAAAAGTGCCGCTCAGCAGATGCTCGGGAATTCTCACCCCGGATAAAACTGGTATGCGTGTGCATGTGGCGGCCTACTTGAAAATTATTCGACCCTGTGAATCCCGCAAACCCTTCGAAATCGAGTGGCTCGAAGCCGGACTCGGGAGTAGCTTTATCGCTATGCGTCCTCTCCACTGGTCAGGCGCAATCTCCCGTCGGCATCTCGGCCTCCGGGGTAATTTCGCTAAACTAATCCAATCCTCGCGATGAATAATGTTTTGCTCGTTCTGAGCGCTTCGCGCTGACGACGTTGGTCTACGTGGCGCGGGGAATTCCGTATGCGCCTGGCCATAGCAGTTACCGTCGTTTATTAAGTCCCCGCGGTAGCGGACTCGTCACGTCCGAAAACCGCGGTCGAAATGAAACTTCAAGTGGCTCGGCTTTACTTCCTTAAACGCGCAGTTGATTAACTTGGAGCAGCATTTCCGACTTGAGGGTTTAATAAAAAATTAATCGTCGTAGGCATTTGCTGATTTCATTTTATCTACTTCATCTTTTCTGCGGATTCTTAACTGTATTTTCTTTTTTTTTTAACGTTTTTATAATTAGCGGGCGAAAGAAACAGCAATTTTCTTTATAAACAAATCTAATTAAAGTACTTTCTTTCAGCAGCTATAAAAATACGCCTTCGCAGTAGATTTCTTTTCATTTTCCATCTCTTCACGCATCATAAACGCTCTCGGCGAGAAAACTTTTCATCTGACAAAAAGGAAAAAAAAAGGGAGATACACTTCGGCGAAGCAGTTCCCCGAAACTTTTCTGAATCACGAATAATGAAGGAAGCTACAAATTCTGAGCGAAAAAGACTTCGAACTCAGCGGTGATAGCCTAATAAAAGTAGTAGCCTCGCGCTCGAACGAAGAGTCTCTAATTAATTTACGCTTCCGGAAGCCGGTTGGGCATCTGCAACTGCAAAATTGAAAAAGATCGAGATAAGAAGAGAGTTATCGAGTCTTGACGCTCCATTAAATAAATGATCTGGCCGAACGCTCGCTCTCAAAGTTACAAGAAACGAATCTGCAGAGAAAAGGGGGTGGTAGGGGAGGGGGTGCGGAGTTATGGGATTCGCGCCAAACTTTGCACTCATTTTCGGCGGCAACTTTCCCGGAGTAATTCTCGCTGTCTCGTCCACGCCGCTGAATATTCATCGGGCGTCGCAGACGGGGACGGATGAGCGGCAGGCTGAGCTGAGAGAAGCAAGAATCGAGGCGCCGATGGCCAATCGCCGAGTCAGGATCTCTTGAGCGCGAGATGATATCGGAAATGAAGACATTCTCTCTCTTTCTCTCTCTCTCACGTCTGCTCTTAAAAGAACCATTCAAAGTTGTCGATTATTTCTATCTCCCTCCTATTTTTTTTTTTTTTTTTGGCGAAATTGAGTTTCGCTCTCTTATTGCTGGAACTTCAAGAGTCTTCACTTTTCGCCGTAGTGCTCCGAGTGCGTTTCAAAGGAAAAATTGTACAGTGTTTTAAGAAAATACTGCTGCTTTCAGCTTGAATCCCACCAAAATACAGTAATTCCTTCTGAAAAGTATTCGTAATATTGTATTCGTATTTATTTGAGGTATATAAAAGGACAAAAGCTATCAGTGGAAAGTAAGAGGAACCGCAGTCCTTTCTTCGACGAAATTAAACGTCAAGACCGAGGCAATCTGCGGCATGATCGAGGCCCTCGAAACTCCCGAAACGCTCCAGTTTCTCGCTCTCGAGTGCGGGAGCTTTTGCAGAAAGGAGAAAAGGAGAGTTGCCGGGAATTTGCAAATTAATGATCATAAGCCGCGCCAATGGGAGCTAATCTCTCACTTCGACCTCGCAAAGGCGCCTTACGGCTGTACAATTTACGTAACGAGATTGCATCGCATTAAGCAATTACAAGCCAAATTTATTCCCAACCCCGGATAGTCGGGCTTCTTATACCCCAGCCCATTATTTCATAACTCCACTATACACACGACATAATCGCGGCAGCCACGAATACATAAATAACCGCCTCCGAAGTGGTTCCGCCGAGCGATCGCCGGGCGACACGAGAAAAAAGACTTAAGCACGTACCAAATAGCGGGAAGCGATCTCGTAAAATAAAGTGGGACTCACGCGAGCCTCCGGCCAGCTCGTCGATCAAAGGCTCATAATGCGAGGATATACATGCGCGGACCGGGGGTATATAGCGCGGAGTTTGGAAAGTGCCCGGGGAGCGGATGGCTGGCGTATTTTCGTTCCGCCGAGCCATCGACCGAGCTCGGGATGTATGGGCCTTCCGACTCTCCTCCCCCCCACCTCCGACGCCCCACTTGCCTGCGAAAATTTACGATATTGAAACATTCGGCCCGGCGGAATAAAATCGTCCGCGCGGACCTGGAAATTGTGTATCGACAGGTTCTAATGTGCACCGGCTGCCGGACAGTTTGACGGACTTTATTTTTACCTCCATCGCTCAAGCGCCACGTTCACTGAAATCGGATTGTTACACCTGCTTGGTGAAAAATATCCGGTAATTTCGATGTCACTGCACTCGCTAAAAATGAATAAGTGAAATTCACGTCGAATAAGTGAATGAACACTTATTCTTCGTGACAAGCCATTTACTTATTCGACGTGCGAACGCCTTATCACTTTGTAATGCGTACATTCGTTTATTTGACGCGAGGTTGACTTATTTATATTAGAGAACGCGTTTCTTAATATTACAGAAGCTTTAATATTTACGCAGCGAGGCGGAATCGGCGCACGTAATTTCGGTCGCATAATTTTTGAATTACTTTTGGAAAAAGAGCCTCGGCATTAATATTCATCGAGGCCCGGGCGCACGCGAAACAATTTGCCCTCCGTATAAATTTTGATGAGTCGCTCTTTCAGCCACTCCCCGTGTAAATAAAAAATCGAGCTCCCATCGTTTATTCATCGTGGCTCGTGCGCGTAATCCCATTGCGAAAATTCATCGGAGTCTGATCGTCCGGTCGAATTAAAGCGTGGCGGCGGCGATCGCCACGTCCAAGATCCTCGCGGGAGCTTCTGCTTCTGGGAAGGGGTTGAAAGGCATTGGCTACCGCGAGCATCGCCGGGATGAGATATGAAGAGGTGCCGACTTTGCGCAGGCCGCGCGTCCCTTTTGTTCGGCTGGAAGCTTTGATAAATGAAGGCACGCGCGATAGTGCTACTGCAGTCCAATCATCGCGCGCGGCTCGCTCGCTGAAATAACTCGATGCGAAGTGGCGTATCAAGTTTTTTCCGAAAGCTCGATCGCCGAGCTTTTGAGATTTCAAATTCGGGCTGCGAGCTTTATCGACTAGGTCTTTTCAAAAGTTTTCGCTCGAAAGTGGCTTGCGTTGGAGAATCGACGTTCCTCGAAAAGATGGTATTTTTTAATCTGATTTTTGTTTTCAGAAGCGAGTACGAGCTTTATTAATTTTCTTAAATTAAATACACATGCAGTTGAATCCAACTGTAGATGACTGTACCTTTCGGCGTGAATATTGATCGAATCTTAAAAGAGACGAGGAAACTTAGAGAAGACTTCCGGTGGAGTTCAGAGTTCCATGTGATCCTTTGTCTGATTGGCGTGGAGTATTGAGGACGCACGAACGTACTGGAGCTGGATTACAATTCATTTAGCGTGATTGAACTGCCCTCCGCGATCTTCCACCGTAGGAACTTTCTTATTAGCGAAATATCAGCTTTCAATCTAATCCCGAGGAATAGGCAGCCCCGAGGCTGAAAGAGAAGGCAGAGTTTAAAACGCCCGGGCAACTCGCTCAAACTGAAAAGCTAAGGAGCCAGGAAAGGAATTTTGCCGGATAAAATTCACGAAAATAAATCTCCGGCTCGCTCCATCTCCCCGCTATCCTCCCTATCCCCTTTTGCCTCCATAACCCCGCAAAGCGTACATTCATTCTCGAGCGAATCTCCGAGAAATCCGAAGTACACGCGGAAGGAGATCGAGTGCAGTGGGGGGAGGGGCGAGGGAGTGCATTAATATTTCAGCCGACTTGCCAAAATCCTCCGCGGCGGGCTCCCAGCGAGAGCAAGTAACAAGTTCGACTGAAAGCAAAGACGCAGCGGGAAGGCGAAATTTTTATATCTAAGCATCAGACAACGACGTCGCGAAATTTTCCCTTCCGACACCCGTGACGGGCGGCGAACGCGCGCACCGGTATCCTGCCACCCTCCTTCACTCTTCCAGGAGACGCGAAAAATGCTTGCGGTAAGGTGGTATGCCTTCTGCTTGTCGATGACGGACTACCTTGTCAACTTTCCTGGGAATATCGAGCTGCGGCGAGGTATACGACGTTGACGTACTTTTAATGGCCCCCGGACCGATCGGAGATTAAACGTTTTAAATAGAGCTCACTGCCTGATGTTGATAATTCTAAAAAAAGTTTCTAGTATAAAGACTTTTATGGCTTAAAGACGGTCTAAATGATAAATAAAAATTAAAGCAGCAAACGAAAAAACAATTTATTTGTTTAATATTAAAAAGTATTAATGCACGGAGAAAAGTATTATGCTAAAGATTATTATGTTTGTTAGCAATTGGATAACATACTTGTAATGTGAGAAAAAATATTATGCTTTATTTCAAATTTAATATCATTTTAGTAAAAATTAATAAATATTTGTTTAATTTTTATTATGCGTATTGTAAATTTTAAAATAAAATGTACTAATTTTTCTCATATTACAATTATATCCTTGCAGTGCTAAAAAATATAGTAATTTTTAATATAACATTTTTCTCCACGTGAAATATCGAAAAACAAAGAGATTTTTACCCTCCGTTAGTTAACGATCTATCATTTTACAAAATTCCAACTTCGTATAACAATTCCTTTGTCGAGAAAAGCTTGAGATATAAAAATTAAAAAAAATCATATTATTTAAGATTTTCCCATCAGTGGAAATTTGTAAAATGATAAATCTTTACCTAACTATAGTTTTTCGATATTTCATCACTACTCTTTGTTATAAGCAAATTAAATGTTTTTTCGTCTGCTACATTATGCCGCGTTATTTGAATTTTTATTTGACTTCTCGACTCGCTTAACAGGATTTTCAGACGTTACTTCTTTCATGATCCTATAAAAAATATATATGTATATTAATTGGTAATACTCTCATGTTAAGAAGAAGCAAAATAAAGAAAGAAAAGAAATGTTTTTTCTCATATCATAATAATTTCATCGTCCCAGCTATTTAGATCGAAACATCTTATAACATCGGCTAAATAAAGTAACAGACCTTGTTTCCAGCTCTCAGAGTATAGCAGGCCGCGCCGTGGAATATTCAACGAGCGCGCGTGTCTCTTGCTAGTCTTCAAATCTCGTTACCGGTGTATTCCCTTCAAACACGCGGGCGTACTGCGCGCTCCTTTTATCGGCGAATCGACATTTCGCCGAGGCTTTTTTCCCCTCCGCTCCGCAGCCTCCCCGCTCGGCGCAATGTCATTCGATCAGAGCCGCGCGGTAAATTGCACATCCACCGCGAACCAAGCTTTTTGTTTGTAATCGATACGTGCGATTCGATGACGTCCTATCGGCGCGACCCGTCCCTCCTGTTCGCCGGGGATCGACTGATTTTTTCCCCTTGGAAAAACCGTACCAATTTCAATCACAGCGGAGTGGCGCCGTTTGGAGGGCAACTTTTTTCATTCAAAGTTCCACTTCGGATAGACCAGCGAGAGTAATGAATTCGACTGCTGATAAAGATCGGTGTGTATATAGGTGAGGCTTATTTCGCCGCTGTCTTTGGGTGTCCATTTGGACAAAAGTGGGTAGCGGCTGGGCTATACAGGGTCAGAAATTTTTGGATCCCGTCCAAGAGGAGTCGACGGTGTGTACCCTGCGGCGATCGATTCCGCTTGATCTAACCTGTTGGAGTGAGCCGCGCTCCTTTTCGCCCCTCGGCGCCTCGCGAAATCGAGACGCCGAATCAATCCGAGCGATTTCACACGTTTTATTTCGCAGACAGCGGCTCGCCCATGTCTCTCTGTGTACTCTGCAAAGACAACGGTATCCGTAACAATCGAATTATGCGAGGGAGAGTTCGTCGGAGTTCCCGAATTTTCGTTATTTTTCTCTCTTATCGTTTGGAGGTGACCCTTTTGGTATCAATTAATTGTGCTGATAAATTGAAATAAAGATAAAATTACATTGTTTCGATTTTCGTACAATGGAAACCCGATAATTTGAAAACAGCTGGAAATTTCGTTAAATAAATGTATTTTAGTTCGAAAATTATGTTACTCGTGAAATATTAAAACACTAAATATTTCTTATATAACGAATAATCAATATTATAGAGAATATGCATATTAAGTACTTCGATCACATAAATAATTGATTGAGAAAATTCACATTTATTTAATTGAGCTTTTTATAATCCTACCGTTTGATAATGAATTAATTAAAAGTTTTCAATGGAATAAAGGGAGATAAGTAACATTGAACGAGCAGCAATTCACGCAATCATTAAACTCATCGTTCAAGCATTTCAAATGTTATATCTACCCCTTCGTAAATTTTTTCTACGTATCTCTAATTGCTCATTGCAGACTCACGAGGAAATTTTCGCTCCTTAAAAAGAACCGCATCGTTAAATCTTCGAAATCGGGCCCCTAGCGAGTTTGCGTTTTTTCTCTCCCGCCCGAAGATCTATTTATTATTCCCCTTAGGAAAGAAAGAGCGGCGAGTAGCCCAGGTACGTCGCGGCGCGTCGGCCCCCGAAGACTTTTCGCCCCCTTTTGCGCTCCATGATTTATCCCTGGCCATTATTTCCCACCGTCAGTTTCCCGTCCCTTTTATTAGCTCCGGAAGTTTGATTTTCTGCGCACGTGGCCTTTAAAGACAAACTATCCGCCGTTCTTCGAAAGCCAAGAGGAGGGGGTGCAAGATCTCCGCCTATTTCGAGCCGAACTCTCCAGGAATTTTCTCAACTTCCGATCAAAATTTCTTTTCTTTCATTACCTCCTTTCAACTTCTGCCCCTCGTGTAGCCCGACCGCCTCGGCGCTTTTTGCTCTGACTCTCTGCGCTGGCGTTGAAGGATCATCGCGAGAATCGGCCATAGTGAACCCCTTTGAAATAGCTCTTTAGCGCAAATTTTCTTTTTTATTTATTTTTTTTTTGCAAGTTACTAAAACAATTATTAATCATTTTAGCTTTGTTTTGTATTTTTCGGTATTTCAATGACAAAAATTTAATTTAACTGGTACTTATTATAGACTCAAGCCTATTTATGCTGTGGAGAGCCCTTCACACATCCCTACCCTCGAGCGCAACTGCATGATAAATTCTAAATTGATTCATTATTTTAGTTTACATTTAATATCATAAAAAGTAGAATTGAATAAATGAAGAAGCCTCTAATAAGTAGAAATATACTAACAATTAACATATTTATGACAAAATTTAGCGGCTTTTGATCTCTTCTAGTAAATTTATTGAGAATTATACCGAAGTAAATATATTCTTCAATTTAATAAATTCAAAATAAAATTAAGCAAATAATGTTTAAGTGAGTAAGTCTACTAAGACTAAGAATTCATTTTTGTAAGTCATGTATTTAAAAAAAAATTCATATTTAATTGATATAGACCTAATTAAATACTTGTTCAAGCAGTAGGAGTACACTTTTTTAAAAAGGAAATATACGACTAACGCTCGCACAAATAAAATAAAATAAAATAAAATAAAAATATGCGAATGAATTCCGAGTTGCACTGCATAGAAAAAAAAATCATAGGAGGAGAATTCTCATTAATGAGATCCCGTAAAATATTAGAATTTCGATAATTTACAGCAAGAGAATGCGAACGTAGTTGCATACTTGCGGCAATGGTAACTTATATCGTCGGCGCAGGTATAATGTTCGCTCGCTGAATTATTAACGGTAATCTAACTCAGCTTAGCAGCAACGACTAATGTTGGCTAATTGTATAATAAATGTACCGATTAAGCGCCGCAACGCTTATCGACATGACAGCTCGGGTAATTAACGCGCCTCATCGAGAGCACCCTCCCTGCCCCCTGATCGAACGAAGGAGGTAAAAAAAAAAAGAAAATTAATAATTAATGAAAAAAGGCCACGATTACACGTTAATTGGAACTTACGCCCGCCATAAAAGTCAATTAAACGTCGGCGCCTAGTCGAGCGCGTTACTTTTCGCGAGCGCGCGCGCAAATAATTACCAGGCATTAAGCGATTTTCGCGGCATTAAAAACGAACGGTATCGGCGCAAATTCGTTCTACAAGGTAATCTCGTACAATGGCATCGAGCGAGCTAATGAAACTCCCGGCCGATTACGAGGCTCTGCATTATTTCACCGACCCCCTGCATCCCACCCCTCACCCCCAGTGGCCGAGGTCCGAGCGGAAAAGGGTCGAACGGAGCATTCGGAGGAGAGAGAAAAAAAAAGGGGGGACGGATCGACGCTTTATTCATACGGCGCGGGAGTATCGACCGACGGGCACAAGAACGTTGAAACACTCGCGCGGCCCTCTTTCATCCGGAGCGCAGCTCCCTTTATCCACTCGGCGCGCCTTTCTCGGTGTGTTTACAGTGCGCCGCTTCCGCGCCGAGTGGGCTCGTTTCTTCTTTTGTCGGCGCGATACCTGACGTATCGTCGAATTATACCGCACATTACTCGGCGCTCCCCCTTTCGTCGGGTGCATCGAAAAATCTGACTGCAGGGAGTTCCCTATATATGCGGGTATATAAGCGCGGCGCTGATAAACGAGCCTGTTTAAAGGTACTCCATCGAGCTCGAGAAGGGGACTCGAATACTTCAGAGATACTTTTTGCTCATCATTTTTTTTTTTTTTATTCTTTTGTGACGGTGGAGTTGAACGCGAAGTCCCTTTCATTCGATTCTTTTAACCTTCCATGAAAAGAATCATCAGCGCTCAAAGAGAAGGAGGATGTTTACTTTTCTTTTTTCTTGCATCCAGAAGTCCATTATTATCTGCAAGTTTTTTGATGACACGAGGGAAAAAGTTGAGGAGATAAAATCATGGGAATATGTTACGAGCCTGAACGATAAAATAGGCAATTTTTTTTATCACTGGGAGGTGCGTACGGAAAGTAATAAAACAGCGATTCCTGGCAGGGATTCTCAGCATTTATCGAGGGCCCGCAGACCCGACGCTCCCAGCGGACCGACGATGAGCTTTGCGCCTCATCGCTTCGCGAGAAAGTGGATAAGATTTCGAAGGGACGCAAGAGAGAAGGAGAGAGCGGACCCTTTGAGGACGAGTTGCGATATCGGCGATTTTCCTTGAATTGATTTCCATAGGGGTCATTCCGAGGATGGGTGACTTTGCCTTTTGGTGAGTGCGACTTTGTCTGAATATTGACTCCACCTTCAAGCTCGCTTGAGCGATCAAGATGTAAGGTCCATTTACAAATCGCTCCTTTTAGCCAAATAGTTCACCATTGATTTTGATCTCCATAATAGGAAAACAATTTTTTTTCTTTTAATAATTTTTTCGAGCATGACTGCGGTATTAAAATTGATTGCTGGGAGTAAAAGGTTACAAGAGATGGGGATGTTAAAGTATGCCTTTTTGTCTGAATATTGATTTCAGCTCCAAGCTCGTTTGAGCGATCGAGATGTAAGGTCCATTTACAAATCACTCCTTTTAGATTTGATCCCTATAATACGAAAAGAAATTTTTTTTAATAATTTTTTCGAGAATGAATGCGTTATTAAAATTAATTGTTGGAAGTAAAAGGGTAAAAGAGACGGGGCTGTTAAAGGATGACTTATACGTGGATAAGCAAAAAGGAAAGAGCACACCGGTGATTCGTAATTATGCAGTGGAAACATTAAACTAATGGAGAGAGGCGAGGCATGGAAAATTTTACGCATTCGCCGTGGCATCCAGCGGTTAAGTACGCTGACGTATGCGTGTTAAACCTTCTGCATTCGCTCAATTTATGAAACATTTCGTCCCTCCAACGCATCCCGGAAATCGAACCCACCGTCAAACGCCGGGCCACTGATTACGATAACTCGTATTAAAATATGTTATCGATTGCCGTTCAAATGCAATTTAAAAATTATTCAACCATATCTAATGTTGACGAAAAAAATTGAAAAAAATCGATTTAATTTAGCTGCAGATCTAGGTGCTTCGTATAAGAAATGTACTTTTTTTATTCAAATTAAAAAATATTTATATACTTTTAAATTACACATCATATCTGTTTGTAATGCATTGTAAGAGATATCTTTTATGTAAAGGTGAGAATCATGATTTTAATGTAATCATGCTTTTAACGTAATTCCGAAAATAATTATATTTGTATGAGGGATAAGTAAAATAACATTTTAAACAGAAAATTTAATAAATCTAGTTCCAAAACATGCTGGAAGAAAAATTTATAATGGAAATACGGTCGCGATTCTGATCGATTGTACACACGATCTCCGAAGATTCTAAAACTACAAGTTTTTACTACTACTGTGTTGCTGCAGTACTCTACAAAGTATATAACTGTCATTGTTTAATATTACGAGTCCTTTCTCCAAAATAAATTTATACACTGAAGTAAACTATTATAAATGTATATTAACCACATTTCATCAACTCCAATATGCATCTTTGTTATATCCTCTTAAGTTTACACTTACGTGTACATAAGGTTTATACATATCTCACCCTCAAATTTAATTGAAAACAATCACATTATTTAATTTTTTACGTAAAGTAGAAATGAAATACAATATCCCTATGCAATTACAGCCCTATAATATTATTCAAACATATATAATAAATATTTAGATAATAAATAAATAAACATTTTTTGATTCTATAGGACAGTAAAGCTTTCCTTCGTTCATTTATCAGTAGTTTCTAGTTTTTTTTCTTATTTTAAAATTATTAAGTTTTCTATATTATATGGATTAATTTTATATATAAATTTGTAATTAAGGACTATTAGTCCGTTGAATTGAAATAAATAAATAAATAAATAATAGGCTGCATCCATCTTGCCAGAGCCTCCCCCTAAAAAGGCAAATCATATTGAGCGTGTAACTGCCAGCTTATATCGACGAAAGTAACGTAAAATTTTCCGGTAAAGCAATCTTGTCGAATTCTCGGTACTCGGCTGGTGCACCGAGAGGCCCAACCATTGATTATGAAAAGGGAGAGAGGGACGCCCGGTGCACGTTGCGTGCAACGCACGCATCGCGCGTCAGTAGCCCGGCAAAATGTGGAGCGGCGCGGTAGCCCGGTGGCAAAATTTCCCGGGGAAAATTAAATTCCACGGACGAGCGGAGAAAGCCGCGCAGCCGCTCGCGCGCTCCCGCTGCACTTAGTGCCTACACCCGGTAAACGCCCAGAACAAACAACTAATATTGGCGGCCGTGAGTGCCAGCGCCCACCTTCCGTTTCGCTCGCAGCCTCCTCCTCTCCCTGCCCCTTCTTCGTTCCTCTGGCGGCATGAAATTTCAATAATACACGGCATATTTTTATTTTTTTTTTTTAATTTAAAAAATTCAGTATCGCGTGTTTTGAGTCGCGGATTTTGTGTATACTGCGCTAATTCGGAGCAATGTTAATTTGAATTTCTTTTTACAGATTCTTTAAGGAAGTTTGATGGGCGCTTTAAAGCTCGGAATGAGGAGGTTGTTAAAGCCGCAGCTGTAAAACAGCTTTAGCGAGTTTGAGACAATAAAAATTTTTAATTTGCGAAATTTTTTCCATGAAAATATCTCATTAAGCTTTACGAAATTTTATACGAGCCATGAAATTTTACTCCGTGCCGCGAAATATATTCAGCAGTCGAGAGAATTTCAAAAGCTAACATTTGAGATTTAAATGGAATATTACACATGGAGAATCGACTCACAAATGAAAGCCGAACTTTAGGACCTGCCGTAACCTCTCTATTAGCCCCTCGTGTCTGTCGGAGCTCATCTTCTCCTCAAGCCCTTCATTTCCATATTCACTAGCCGCGTCATCCATCTATCGGCTCTCGGCGGACTTTGCGAGGCGCGGGAAAATTACCGTCGACCACGCGCCGGGGATGCGCCCTTAATTTACTCGGATGTTGCCCCTGCGCTCGATCATTAGGCGCTTATGCGCGTTATCGTTCCTCCACTGTAATATGGAGCTTACACTCACAGTTTGCGTTCACATTCCCAAGCTAAATTATCGTTGCTAAATTCAAATCAAAATTGGTATCGAAATTGTTGTTGCGACGTAATTAATCAGACGGGAGAACTCATTTTATTTATACGAAACATCTTTATTAAACCAGAGTAAAAATGTACAATAATTTACACACAAAAAAAAAATTGCACGTAAGTATCGCGTTACACAAGTAACGCAGCAGAGGAAATGCATTCCTGTTAAAACTAAAAAAGTTGAATTTAAGCGAGTATTTTTAAACAAAAACAAAAGATATTTGTTTAACAATGTTATATAGAAGGGATTAAAGCGGCGTGAATAAAGAAACGCTAATTGAGTTAAGAGAAAGAAATCGATTTGGTGCAATAAACGGACTTGTCTGTTCGATTAAGGGGGAACTTTGTGAAAAAGTTGCCGGGGCAAGCAGGAATTTTGCAAGTAGCTTTCCAATTCCGAACAAAACGATTAACGAACACCTCCCGCATTAGGTTTGACCTCGTGAAAATTCGCCAGCGGAAGAGGGAACGAAATGAAAGGACGCCCATCAGAGGGACCCGGAGAAAATGGCGAGAGCCAGAAAACAGCCGAACGAAAAGAGAATAGAAACAAAAAGAGGGAACAAAGCTCCAGGAGCTTATGTCATTGTATTTGAAATGTGCTGGATTCTGCCGTATTTCACATCGGTATTTATTTAACAACGGAATTTTCCGCATAAATCTATCGGGCATTATGTGCTCGTTGCTACTGCGTGAGAAATATTTATAAATGAATTCAAAACATGTTTTTAACTTATATTTAAAAAAAAAAAATGGAAAAAAGCACAGATTCGAATAAAATAAAAGAGGGTGCGATCGGAAAAAGTGTTATCACCGTAATAACTTTGAAATGCAAATCCATTAAATAAAACGAGAAGATCCATTGGATGTAATCTAAATCCAGGGCAGGCAAACGCGCGGGGGGCGAAACTCTCGCATAACTTCGTCGCAGATTAAACTCGGTTAAATGACATTAATTCGCCAACAGGAATGGGAGGGGCGGCCCGGGCGAAATTTCACGAGGTCCGACCGCACGGCCCACCCCAACTCGTTGCGGTATGTCCGCGCGTCCTTTCGGCTTTTCCCGCCGACCCTCACGACCGTTCCCCAGCGGTTCCCACCGCCGAAATTCCATTTCCATTTTTGATTTTCATAACACAGAACTTCTCCTTCTTTCACTGCTGCCTACCTCATTCAATTTTCCCCGCGCCGTCGTCATTCGCCGCGGTCGTTCTCGACTTAGCGATCCCTCGTCACAATAGATGAGTGTCCTTTTCATGAAGATAATTCTATAAGTAAACTGAGAAACCTGAGGCGCTAAATTAGTCGCTGTGTAGTCAGACAATTCGGATCAAAATTTTGGTACAGTAGATTGAGTCGTGATATGGTCAGACAATGTCTATCAGAATCTCAACTATGCGAAGTAGACAGATTTGATCAGAAAAATTATAAGAAACCTTCAACTAGTGGAGTGGGTCAATGTATGGTCAGACAAAATGTATGATAATCTCAACGATGCGAAGTAGGTAGCTTTGATCAGAAAAATTACGAAAGAGACTTTCAACTAGTGGAGTAGATCGATGTTTGGTCAGACAAAGTCTATCAGAATCTCAACTATGCGAAGTAGATAGATTTGATCAGAAAAATTATGAGAGACTTTCAACTAGTGGAGTAGGTCAATGTTTGGTCAGACAAAATCTATCAGAATCTTAACTATGCGAAGTAGATAGATTTGATCAGAAAAATTACGAGAGAGACTTTTAACTAGTGGAGTAGGTTAATGTATGGTCAGACAAAATCTATCAGAATCTCAACGATGCTAAGTAGGTAGATTTGATCAGAAAAATTATGACTTTCAACTAGTGGAATGGGTCAAGTATGGTCAGATAAATGCTGATAAACTTTTGACGTATGAAGAAAAGTAGAGATATTTCATACGAGTTAAGAGGTAACACCAGTCTAGGATTTTCAAAAAATCGAACCCTTTTTTTTGTTTGCTTAAACTATACTTTAGGAATATAAAAACACTATCCACTTGATCTCGTGTCAAAATAAAATTTTTAAAACGTTCAATTATCGATTTCCCCGTAGTGCCTCATAGCGCCTTCTGCGCGTAGGCTGAGTGATCATTCATGCAGTGCGCTCTAAAACTTTAAACGCATTTTTCTTAAAACGGCTTTTTTCAAATATTGCATGGATCGACATTAAATTTTTACAGTCGTTTCACATACATTCTCTAGTGCAATACGTAGCCGCTTTTTTAATTTGTTGAAAATTACCGTTCTTATAAACAAATTACTACTCTTTTTGACGAATAATAGAGTTTTTTTCAGACGTGCTTAATTTGTACAAAAAATAATGTAAAAATAATCCTGCATACTTCACTAATATTATGTAGTTTTAAAAAGATTTTAGATTTTTGTTTCAGCTCTCATAGTTTTCGAGAAATCAGCATGCCCATGGAGTACCTTCAAAGAAACTTATATTTGTTGCAGCGCCGATATTATGCATAAAAAAAAATTTTTTTTTGATACCTCAAGATGTGTTTAATGAACCGTCTAAAAATAAAAACTATTCTTTTTCTAATAATCTTACAATTAGGCTTTTTTCGACCGCTGGAGTGGTGTTACCCCTTAATATAGCGAATTATACTAGATCAGTAGTATGAGACAATGTGTGATCAGACCTCTGAGTTGCAGAACCCTCACTTAAAGGGTTAAAGTTGTTATACGTCTGACCATATAGAAACCCTATACTACTATAGTAGCGCGAACCATACGCATCTCTCTCTAATCCTCCTGCATCAAAACTCGCCAAGTTTACCTAACACTAGGTAACTTTAATATTCTTAGAAACTTTATGAGGGCTTAAGTTTACCGAACATAAAAATGTAGAATAACATAAAAGCGAATCTAAAAGTAATTTTAGCATAAAAACAAAAGTAAATTCAAGCTGAATTTCATTCAGCAATATATTTTTTATGCTTTCAAAATCGTTTTACACATCGTACAGCGCGTTATTTCTGACTCATTGAGCGCAGCTTAAAATACATTTCCTACGCAATAAAAAAATCCAGATACGAGCCTCCCAATCTCGCTTCACATTCGAACGAACAATCGCCCCAAAGGAAATTTTCCGCCTCCCTTAACTAAAGAACCCCGCGAAATCGGACGTTATTTCCAAAATCTCCGCGTAAATTAGCGCGAAACACCTACCGCCTCCTTCCTCGCACAAAGCAGGGCAGCGCACAAAGCGCGTCTCCAAATGAACTAAAGGACAGGCGCAGCTCCTTGAGCATCGCGCGCAAGTAACAGGCGAGTCACGTCCCGTTTTATGGCGCGCGTCCCCACGCGGCCGGCTTTTTCGCGCTCGAAATTAATATCTTGGTAACGCGCTGTGGCGACAAAGGGATCCGGCGCCGCAAGCTCCGGCTTACGCGTCCCGCTGTCCCGGGGAATTCGCCGTCGCCGCGTGTGAATGAGAAATAAATGGCGCGCACCTGTCCCCGCGCATAAAGTATGCTCACGCTCGCGCGTCCTCCGTGCGCCGAGCCAGGGACTAATGGAATTCGCAGGAGCCGTCGCCTTGTCGTACGCTGTGTTCATTTGCCCGGCGGACGCTGCGGGTGGCTTCGTACACCGAGCTTTGGAGTATGGGTATATTAGGGACGCCCGCCGGTTTTTCACGCTTCGCTGGCGATTTTGATTGACTTCGTACTCGCAGAATTCCTTTTGCGAATGGCGCACAATGAGTTGAAGCTATTTGTCGTGGATTTATTTAATGGAATTTTTTTCTACAAAACCACCTGCTCGGCGAAAAAATAACAAAGACCTTACCGTTAAAAAAGCTTTGAAAGCTTGCATTAATACTGCGATTGCATTTTTTTTTTTGTCATTTTAGTATTCTATCAGACTTGTACATATCGAAATCCAGTACTAATTGTACTTGTTATGTTATTGTAGTATTTATACACAGAATAGTTGAATAGAAATTACAGACATTTACTCACGGTAACCTTGCATTTCTACCGATTATTATTAGATTTTAAGTAATTTTTACTACTTTAAATGGAATTAATACAATGTAAATTTTTAATTATATTCTACTGTTTAGTAAATTATGCTTTTAGTAATATCTGTAGAAAATTTATCATAAATTACACGAAAATGATTATTAATAATCAGTTAGTAATTCTTATCGGAAAATTTTTATAGAATAATTCTCTTCACGTCTCCCTTCTCGTCCACGAAAATGATAATTATTACTAATCAGTCAGTAATTCTTACCGGATAATTTTTACAGGATAATTCTCTCTGTATAGATTTTACGATAAACTAAATACTGTGAATTTTAGATGGACAGAATTATGAAATAAAAGGATATTGAAGACGTGCTCGTCCGCAAAACCTACTGTCACGCTGGCCCATTTTCCCGCCAGCCACTTTTCTGTCACTTAAGTTCGGAGAATCTCCGCTTATTGCGTTCCCCCCGTCGCTTTAACCGACGGGTAAAAAACAGAAGCGACCCCTGCTTCTTTGATTCGTTTCTCTCGCCGCTCCCTTCATTCTCGCCAAGAGGGTAATAACGGCGAGGAGTGCCTTCCACCTCGAATTGTCCCGCGGCGAACCGAGAGAACGAGACTCCTGCTGCCGGAGAAATGCTTCATTATTTTTGTCCTCAAGTGTCGCCGAGTTAATTCGAATCGCTATTTCTGCGCGCGCTCCTTCGAGAATACGCCACTTTAAAATGCCGAGTTACCTTCTTTTTCCGCGTTTTTCCAGAACTTCCAAATTAAAGACAACTCGAACATTTTTAAGTAACTTATTTAAAAAAAAAAAGATACTTCTTGAATGTCCCTTTTAAACGAAGAAGAATTATTATACTATAAGCAACTACAGCGAAGCTTTTGTTCGCGTAGCGTGCAACTGAAGATTCCATTTTCGCCGGGTCAATTTTTAAAAGGCCACTCATAAGATGTTGATTATGAAAGTGATTTCATTACTGCAGGATTTCATGAATATTATTTCCATACATGAATAAACTGCACCTGGATCGATGTGCGGGGAAACAAATAGAGAGTGGCCGTTTCTCTGAGAGTCCATTGGCCCACTTGGTAAACGAAGACGAAGGACCGTGGAGAACGGAGAGAGGAGATCGCGGGAATGGCCCTCATAAAGTATTCCGTCGCGATCGTGAACGACAGACGTAAACAAGGTGCCCTTTTTTCGGCTCGTCCTCGCCGTAAATCGCTGCCGCCTAATAAGGCGGGCGGTTCCCCGGGCTTTATAAAAATTCTCCGCGCTGTCGCCAATTTGCGACTCGTAGTCGTCGGCTCCCGAGGATTTCACTCCTACCGGAGAGAGAAAGAGAGAGAAAAAAGAGGCTTCGGGAAAATCGCGAAGGACCCGCTTTATAAAGTCTGCCCCCCTTTTTCCTCCACCTCCCCCTTTGTTCTGCTCGTGTTTCGTGTCTTTATTATTTCTCGTTCCAAGACGCCTGTTTTTTTTTCTCTTTCTCTTCCTCGCGATTCTCGCGCTCGGCCGACTGGATTGATTTCCCTTTCGATCTGGGATGAGAAGGAAAAATGAACTGTGAGGGAAAAAAATTGCTCTCTTTGCTATACATTAAACACATAGGATACAGTAAAGG
Source organism: Sycophila sp. Sp_5 (assembly GCA_018906775.1). NCBI lineage: Eukaryota > Metazoa > Arthropoda > Insecta > Hymenoptera > Eurytomidae > Sycophila > Sycophila sp. Sp_5. The sequence continues at coordinate 5,059,223 of JACCID010000004.1, forward strand.
TTAGACGACTCGTCATTAAATATTTAAATTATTTCAGAAAGAAACTTGATACTTCTTTATATATTTAAAATTGTTTAAGTTTTTGTAATACTCGCGCTGAAAAAAAAACGTGATAATTTTAAAGTAAATATTTACTACAATATTTTTTTAAACATTCCTTCGAAACAACTAAACTAAACATGTATTTGAAACTAAATTCATTTATTTATTTTTAAACAAATTGAATTGTTAAAAAAAAAAATAATTACTCGATGCAAAGAAATATTTAACCAGTACTATTGAAATAAATATTCACTAAATTCGGTCTCTCAGTGCGTAAAAAAAAAAATAGTTTGTGCAGGTTTTCCCAAAAATATTTAAAAACAAACACCATTCATATGATACGAAAATTATAAGACCTGCACTTCACAACCGTGACGATAGAAATAAATGACCATAGATGGAAGTAAATATTTCACAATAAAGCGGATAGAAAAATGTGCATATTATCCCGCTCGTACATCAGCATAACACGCGCTATTAATAATAGCTTCGGCACTTCTCGAGGCGCTCCCGTATATACATTACGCAATGGCAAAATGAATGCAGACGAAAGCGTAACGGATGATCCCGAGGCGGTCCCGAGACTCGACGCTAAGAAACGGGTCCCTTTGGAGAGAGATTCTTCCACCTGCTGCCACCCACTCAATGAAAGAAGCGACGAAAAAGTTGCGCGGAAAAGCGGAGCAATCGAAGAAATATACAGTGCACAGCGACGAAGGGGCGAGGACGAATCGGCGAGAAAAAAATGAATAAAAGCAAAAGAGAGGTAAAAGTGGAAGGAGTAATGGGGAATGTATCGGCGAGCTTCCGCTCGGCTTCCATTATTTTTCATTTGTTTCCCGGCGCGGAGCGCGCCTCCGCCTGAATTATTCATGACGCCGCCGTCGTCGACGTCTCCTCGTCTTTTTCATAATATAATTCACGGGGAACGCGAATCTTCGCGCGGCCGCGCGCGCCTTTTCTCTCTTCTCTCTTTTTGCCTCTGCCCCAGCCCGATTTTTACGTCCCGCGCATTCAATCATACGGAGGGGGCCGCACGACCCAGACGCACGTATTACGGGATTACCACGGAAATATCGCGCGATTGAGCCACGAGGATTGAGCGAGTGTCTCCGCGAGGATTTTCTTGTTTTGATTTGTTTTTTTTCTCTCTTCGGAGCCCGCGATTTACTTTATCTTCCGGCAGTGGTACAAGCGGTGTGGGACGCGTGTACGCCAGTGTGTCCTACTTCACCATTGTTTTTTTATGATTTTATTCTAGATTTTGATGAACTACCATTTTGAGCACACGTCAAAAGGAAGATCCTTTTAAATCGTTTGTCCATTCATTTAAGTTTTAAAAGCCGATGGTATTTTCAGATAAAAAGAGAAATGTTCGATATTTACATGCGATCGAAAAAGGAATAAAAAATATGGCTGAAGAAAGCTTTTCTCTTTTTTATTTATTACTGCTATTCATCGATACGACTTCCTAATGCTATAATAAATCAAGCATTTTTATAGAAAATCCGTAAATCAAAAAAATGTGTATATGCTCATTTTTTTATAAAATCTTCCGCACCATATACTACCTACTTTTTCAGATAATTAAAAACCTTCGGGTACAAAAAAAAATTATGAATTTAAATAAATTCTAAAAAACGCATTTCCATCTCGAGTCTAGACGACCTCACATCAGAAAGACCAAAAGTCTCTTGTGAATAGGTAAAGCTCACCCCGGAGGAATGAGGAAAGGTGCGATTGTTGCGTGAAGGGGTGCACCGAGGCCCAGGCGACAAAAGAAGGCAGTGGCAAAAATTCCTAACACCACGCTACTGGAACAACAGCCTCGACGACTTCTCAGGAGTAATGGAAACGTCAATCCCGCGGCTGACGTTTCCCACCTCGATCATAGCGCCCGGGCGAGCCTTCGTCCCTGCCGCGACGCTTTTCGCCGTCTCACTCGTAAACACGAAACGCGAGTACGAAATCGCCGAGGAGCACAGAAAGCCCCTCGGCGCTTACGTAATAATTTTTTTTTCCACGGTTACGAGGTGCTCGCGTGCTTTTTTCGGCGCGGGATTACGCAAGGTCGCTTTAGTGCGCGTTCTCGCGAGCCTGACAAGTTTTTTACGATGAATATTTAGATGAGGTTTTACGACGAACAGTGAGCGAGATTTCACGAAATACGATAAAAAAACGATGTTTTTCTTCATTGGAAGATTTATTGGGTCGAGTTTTAAATTTATATGAAGAGATCCTCGTAGTTAGAAGCGAGTGGAGGGTAAGGTTTATCAAAGCTCCTTTACGTATAATTCTGCGTCTCAAATCGAATTCGAAAAAGTTGCGCGTTTTAAAATAGTCAGGATTTACTAAAAAAGTTTCTTACGGTTGAAGCATTTGAAATAGGATTACGAATCTAATAGATTCGAATACTTCTCGAATTCGAACATGAAACTTTTATTTTCTGTACTTTTTATAAAGCATGTCTGACTGGAATTGCATTTATATATTTTTTTTAAATTTAAAACGTGGATATAAAATTAATGAAAATTCTTTTCTCGCTGAATTCTACTATAGAGAAGTATCGAATTATCTTGAATCTCGTTATTGTCGTTAAAAAAAAAAGACAAAGTAACAGCGAAGTCAAAATAATAATGTTACATTTGAAATCTCTACTCGAAGGCGAGTAAGAGGATAATGAAGTCTCGGCAAAGTAGAGCAAACAATCGGATAGCGTGCGCTACGCACAAAACGCCGCGGTGTGACTGCAGCGAACGCTCGGCCATTGTGACTGCATAAACTCTAATTGAAATACAGGAATCTTGCTGAATATTCCATTTCTGCTCGCTCGCAAATTACCGAAGTATCGGGGAAAAAGTAGCGCGCCGTCCGAGTTTGAATAAATTGCATCGAATCCCTTTGTAAGTATCGAATAAACTGGCACGAATTGAGGATCGCCAAGACCCTCTGCAAGAAAAAAGCAGCAGAACAGAGTAGTATGCATATTCCGCGCGGAAATAAAAGAAAATGGATTATTTTAAAAACGACGCGCGGCGTCGCACCTAATCCCGACTTATGCTACTTAAACGAGAGGGTCTAACGAGCAGACTTTATTAGCGCGCGAATTACTTGGAAAAACTTTGTCCCTTGCGCTCCAAGTTAGAAAAAAAAGAGAGGAACGAATGAAAAAGAAAATTCGCCAGGTAGCGTAATAGGCCATTTCGAAAACACTGATTAAGTGAATGATCTCGTAAGCACAGACGGAGGGTATATGGTTCGCGCCGGAGAGCGGCAAAGTTCGGGGGCCGCAGGAGTGGCGAAATAGTTGGACGCGTTCGAGGGGGTTGGACTACGAGACTTTGATGTCGAGCTTCTCTTCTCTGGCAAAAACGCCAAGTTTTCGCGTGCCTCTGTCTCCCTTAATGTTCGCGAATAAAACTTGCCCGTTCCGGCCCAATGCGGAGAGTCAAACCCCGCGACACACTTGCGGAGCGAAAGTCGTTCCACTTGTGCGCTGAATTTATTCCTCATCTTTTCCACCCTTTAAGTTTTCTCTCTGCCTTTGACCGCTCGCCTTAACGCTCCGGCGTTTTACGCTGTGAGACAAAACGCCCTTCATTCGGTGGCTTTGTTCTCACAATCTTTAAATATTTTTTTTTTCACATTAACATTTACATTGAAATTTCAGCGCAGATTAGAATTTCAATGTTTTTGGAATCATTTTTAAAATAACATTTACATTCAAATTTCAGCGTAGATTAGAATTTTAATATTTTTGGAATCTTTTTTAAATTAACATTTACATTCAAATTTCAGCGCAGATTAGAATCTTAATATTTTTGGAATCATTTTTTCACTCACCTCTATGGATTAATACTGTCATATTCTGGATATTCCATAGTTCGTCACACTTGACCGTGCATTGCTGCAACAGAAAAAAATGTCGTAAGTATAAAAAATAAATTATTATAAAAGAGAAAGTAATAATCTGCGTTCATAAAACTCATAAAATTTTGTACAACTGTCGACTAAAGCATAAAATAAATAAAAATAAACGGGACAATTTTCGTGTACTTCTTAATTACAGTTCATCTTAATTAAGTTTAAACTAACATTTATAAAACCCGAGAGCTGACAAATAGCATCGCAGAAAAAGGGAAGCATAAAAATGTCACATTTCGCGGCGACAATAAAACGACTTTGCCGCATTTAAAGATAAACGAGTGCTCGCTGTTGACTATGACGGGAGGGGAAAAGACCAAAGCTCCGCGGCTCGAAGCGAGCGCATAACTCACGTACCGGAACTGACGGATGGGCTGAAGGGCTCGTAGAGTCGATCTCCCGCACATCTCCGTGGTTAAGCAGTGTAACATCTTCAAAGTACTTTTTTACCCTAAGTGTACCTAAAAAATCGAGATTCCACGTCAGTGCGCCTCGCCTGCTACACCTAGTGGAAGGCAAACGCGACAAGACAGCTTCGCAGGGGTGGAACGTATACCCTTTTTTTTATTTCATTTTTTATTATTATTTATTTTTTCTTTTTTGACCATCTGCGACGTCGAGACTACAAAAAAAAGACGCACATATACGGCAGGGGACAAAAAAGGTACATAAAAAGTGTCACGTGCAACTGCGCGATTCGCTCGGCTCCGGCACTCCTAAAGGAAGAGACCGACCCTCTGCGGGAATAAGCCATTCATACACCCTCGGCTCAGGGGTGTACAGAGCGCGGCTCGCCGTCGTGTTTTAAATCGCGGATTATTAGACGAGGGGCTCGCATAAAAGCTGCGAAGGCGACGGAAAAGGTGCGCCTCGGCGCGGTAATATCCGCGGCATTGTCGCTTTCATATTTCAGACGCGAAAAGGTGGCGCTTATCACTCGCCAGTTAGCCTCGTTTAAGTGACTATTTCCACATTCTCCGGGGGCGCTCTCGTTTTTCTTCGCGACGCGGAGCATTCCGCATAAAAGAGCCGTTGCCGCCGCGTATTTCGGCCTTTTCACGACGTCGTATGTTGTGTGTAGTTGAGATGCGTGGAATTCCCCACCGCTTTCCTTTCGCCGCTCTTCAGAGGCGGCTTAACGCGCCGCGATCCTTCCGCTCGTTCTCCTGTGAAATTGCATTTGTTTATACGGACGTATTGCAGCAGAGAAGAGTAAGTACTACATTTTTTCGAGCAACAAAAATATTACAAAATTCATATGCTACGCGCGCGAAAATGTGCTTTAGCTTAATAAATGGCGTCGCAACAAACAATTGACAAAGAAAATAAAATCTACGGATCGACCAACCAACCGCATCATGAGAAATACTGACTAGCTAGACCATGAAATCACCATGAATTTTTTTACTTATTGATGATTTGCTAACGATTCCGCGATTTTACATAATTTTTTTTTTTTGCAATAATTGTGTACGATAGAAAAAAAATATTTTTTACGACGCTAAAACAGATTTACTTTTTTATAAAAAAAAACTGCGATTATTTAATACTAGTTCAGGCCCATTCTATGTTGGCTTTATAAAGAGTGTCACAACAAACAATTGAAAAACAAAGTAAAATCTACAGATCGACGGATATGAAATAGAGACAATGAAACCTCCATGGATTTTTTTGCTAATTGATGATGATTGGGTAAGTTGTTTATTTCATTATATCAAAAGGGTAGGTGTATACCGTTAATGTAAATATTAAAAGAAATAATAAAGTAAATACGTGAAACGTTATTAAAATGAAAAATGTATATTCGAAAGATGTCAGAAAAAAATTTATTTAAAAAGCTGAATATGAAAATAATACAAAATTTAATTAATTTTGGATCCAGTAAAATTACTGCTTTTGGCGTTACGAACGTAAAATGCAATATGCAACCATGAATAAAAACACATTTAGGGGGTCGAAATGTATTTAAAACAACCTCGTCGAGCGAGAAAATTTATATATATACAAAAAAGAAAAAAAAAACATAAATTACCCGGCACGAAGAAGAGAAAATCGAAAATTTTTCCATTAAACCGCGCGCAGATTCGAAGCCCATAAATTCCTCCCAGAAAGAAATAAAATAAAGCACCAAATGAAAGAGGCGAGACCGACCAGACGGAAAGATTGCGACCGGGCCGCAAAAACTCAATCGAACAGTTGGCGACCTGACGAAAACAGTGCGTCGAACGTTACGTTGACGGCCCTCTCCATGCGAACATCGACGCAATAACGAATTAAAGTCGAAGCGTGACACCCCCCCTGGGGGTGGGAGGTCTGCTTTAACGCGTTGCCCGCGAGCTTTTTTTCCAAAACTTTTTTTACCTTTCTATTTTTTTTTTTTTTTTCAAGGCGAGTAGTACCCCTGACGAGCTTGTAACGATTTTATGAGGAAGGAGGCGCGGGAGCGTGTAATTCGTTTCTGTATTTTCCATGCAAATTAACGCGATCCTCGCTGCAGACTCGGCCACGAGCCTGCCCTCCTCTCTGGTCTCGTGTTTTTGCTCAGTCGACGGGCGAGTAGAGGGATTACGGAAAGTTTATCGGCTGCGTAGAAGGACTCTCTCGTTTCGGTAAGCTCGCTAATTAAAATATTATTTTTCGCAGCGAATACTTCGTTCCTACCAATCACACTTTACTGTAATGAAGTTTACTTATTTACACTTATTTATTAATTCCGAGGACTTTTTCTGACAAATCTATCAAATAATTGATTTTAAAATAATTTTGTGTACACTAAAATAGTTATTATAGATTGTAATAATAAAAATAATTATTATAGTTATAATAGATTCATGATTTGGACCCTACGCCTATACTGAGAGAGAAGTTTTGAAAAAATTACTGTCCATTTTGGAAGTCGAATCACAGACTGCGTTTAGTGTTAAATTACAAATTGTATAGAATTATATTAGAATTCTAGCGATATTTATTAAAATTGCAAAAATATTTACTAGAATTCCAGTAAAATTTATAATATACAGGATGGCCATTGTTTCTGCAGTGTATGGATCCATTTCCAGATTAGATAGATAATTTTTACCAAACATGTACTTATTAATTTTTCCAAAACATTTCTTTCGGTGTATGAAGCTGTAGATAAAAATGAAAAAATAAAAGACAATCACAAAAGAAACAAGATTTTCACTGCATTCTAAAGCAATCCACGTAGCATCATCCGCACGCCCCAGAAGAAATAAAATTATGGTAAAACAAAAATGATTGTTTCAGCCAGCGAAGGGATTTCCAGGAAAATAAACTAGAAGAATTCGTCCACTTTCAGACTTCGCATTTAATTCGCGAGAAAGAGATTTGGAGGCCAGCAAACAATTTTGATTCGGGACCGGAAAATGGAATTGCGTCGTCTGGACGCAGGGTAGGGGGTGGAATCGCGTTAGCCTTTGCTCTCTGCAAAAAAGGTAACGCGCTAACGCAGACGAGATTCGCGCAAACGTCGTTACGCGACGGAGCGCGTGCTTTGTCGACTCGCGATGATTTTTTTCGCGAGAGCCGCGCGCATTTCCCCATTCGCATCCTCCGCGCGCTGAAACAGAAAGAGAAAGAAAAAATGAGTGACACCGTAAAAAGGAAAACTGATATTTTCATTAAATCCCAAAGTGGACGAAATTTTTGCAAACGAGTTGAATTTTGTCCAACGTAATTTCCTTACGAAAGCGCGCGAGCATCTTTTTTAGCGCGACCTCTTCCACGCTCATTTTTCTCTTCGGCCGATAAAAAAAAAATTATTGCACCCACCGTTTCGTCCAGTATGAAATTTGTAAGTAAAAATTAATTAAAACACGTCTGAGATTAAAAATAAAATATAGTAATCAACGATAAATCTTTTAACAAACAAAAAATGGAAACATTGAACGTCCCCATAAAAAGTACAAATAAATAAAAAATAATGCTTCGACTCGCTCGCTAGTTGCATTTTGTCCAACGTAATTTCCTTACGAAAGCCTATTCCACGCTCATTTTTCTCTTCGGCCGATAAAAAAATTATTGCACCCACCGCTTCGTCGAGTACGAAATTTGTAAGTAAAAATTAATTAAAACACGTCTGAGATTAAAAATAAAATATATTAATCGACGATAAATCTTTTAACAAGCGAAAAAATTGAAAAATTGAACGACCCGATAAAAAGTTCAAATAAATAAAAAATAAACACTTCGCCTCGCTCGCTCTCTGCGAAATCAGAACAAAGGAGAGGCGCTTAAATAATTGATAGAGCGTTCCACGTCGGACCGCTAGTGAATGGCCGGCCGCGCTGCAGGAAGGGCAACATCGAGTTCGTCGGCGGTGCGCAAAATAAGAAGCAAAAAGCAATTAAGCTTTGGGGAGCCGCGCGGACCGCCCCTAAACGGAAGTAATTAATCGATGCTGCAATCAAGGCTCGCTCTCCCGCGACGTTACGTTAAATCTCGAGGCTTGGCCGTTTGTCTAAACACCGCGCGCGAAAGTTCGCCGCCTCCCATTTACATTAGCTCGCGAGGAAGCGACCAGGGCCGCCGAATTTCCGAATAACGCAAGGATCCTTAATTGGGACGATTCGCTGCCGGGCGGGCCCGTCTCGTGGAGTAGACTAATTACCGGCTGGTGGACTGCGGGGACACTGTGACCGTCCTTACGCCTCTGGCCATATATAATTAGCATGCTAAAAAGAGAAATTGACGCAGGAATGGTATTTTCAGGAATTTCATATTATAATTAACTTACGCATTGATTGCTTTATTTGTTCTCGCCTGAATCAGCAATTTTCCGGCGAGAGAGACAATGGAAAGACTTTCTTGTTTACAAAATAATTACACGGCCAACTTCATTCTTTATCCAACAATTGATTTGCGCTTTTGTCAAATTCTAATAGTCTAAAGAATGTTTTATTGCAAATACTTTAGTAATTGCCTAATATTTTGCTTGTAGATGTTTAATTTTTTTTAGCGAAGTATACTCCGTTACATCTGAGAGGCGAGTTCCGAAAAGTAATATAAACCTAGTCCGGTGGTAAATAAATATAAAAATTTAAGAAATTTTTTATGGAACTAGAGTAGTGATAAAAACTGTTTGAGTCCTAATAGTGTATAAATAGCTTGAATTACGTGAGTACATAAACTGTAAAAAGTTCCAGTATTCAAGTGTGATAAATAAAATTTTTCTAGCTATTATACTGGAGAGTGTATTTTTTTTTCAATCTAACCCAGGCTGGCCTCCTTCAATAAACTCCTTATATATAATGTGAAAATAATTTTTATAAAATGTATAAATAGAATATAAAATGTACAATTTTTTTAACGTTTCTTAAAATATTTAACATTTTTATAGCCAACATATAATTCATCGAATAGAAAGAACGACCGACGAGGCTTCCGTCGGGACATCGGGGCAAAGCTCGAATAACATTTTTCTTAGAGAGCGATCGGCACATATCCAGAGTGTCAAGCGAATCGAAACTCCGGCGGCGCGCGCGCAAATATCTACAAAGGGGAATTAAGAAAAGGTTGGAACGTAGGAAAAAGCACCGGAGCTGCGGCTGACTCAAAGGGTAAATTCGACGAGCAAATGCACTGCCGCGCGGAAGTTTAAAAGGAAGGCGAAAATAAAAGGATCGCTCTTGGGCGAAGACAAATACAAAAATCCCGAGAAGGGGGGCGAAGTGCATTAGCCGGGAAAAGCGCGTGCGCGAGCTTGAGTAATCGCCGAATCAGAAAGTCTTTTTTTTTTGTTGCACGCGGGAGTCCCTTCTTTGCGCCACAGACCCGCAGCTATTGTTCGTCACTTCGTGTTGTCGTATGTGCTCGCTATATATATATATATATATATATAAAGGCGATCCGTAATCTTCCGGTAGTCTTTTGTGGCACTGGGGCGCGCTTTCTTCAGCCAGTCCATTCCCGGCTTTCTTTTCGCTAATGGATTATTGCGTAATTAATTTGCTTGTCGTGGAAAAAGCGGCAGCACTTTTGGAAGAGCGATTTTTTCGTTTAATCAATTGGAAAGTTGGGTGGAGGAAAGTTTTTATTTTTTATTTTCATTCTTTTTTCTTGTTTTTTTTTTTTTTTTTTAAGGAAAACACTTGACAACGATACTGTGAAAAGAAAGTTAAGTTGTATTTGCCTTAAGAAGCAAGCCTTATATATTTATAAATTAAAAATTATGAATTTCACTTGATACTAGAGTTAAATATTTTAACTATTATAATTGTTGAACATTTTGAACAGTATTAAACTTGGAAATTCTTATTCGACTCTTACCCGTGTACATCCTCTCTAGAAACAGAGTAGAAACTAAGTTTCGAAAATTACAGTGTATGGAATAATTTTGTTCCGAGTAACCAATATGATAGTCTATTTTCTTAAAAAAAAAAAAGAAAATTAAATTCTTGTGTTTTTTTTTGTCAGTTTGTGAGTCAATAGCGAAAGCACTAAAGCCAAGGGCCGCAAGTCTATCATTGCAATAATCTTAATTGTATTATAAACTACAAATCTCGAAGTGATTTCCCTTATACTTGCGGTATAATAGAGTTTTAGAGTTATTACCAGGGCTACTTCGATCCTCCAAGTAAGGCATAACTTTAGCGGTGGAAAATTTATAGCCAATTTAATGGGCAATTCATCGATCAAGTCCTTTCTCCGGCAGAAAATCAGCGCGGAGGGCAATTAAAATCGGCGGCCGGGCCATCGAGTTTTCCCGGTGGTGAGCGTGGGCGGGCCGCTATATCAAAATTCAGCTGACTCGGCGGTGGGGGTGGAGGGGCGGGTAGGAGCCGTAAACCCAGGACGAAGTGCTCGCCGGAGGATCCGCGCGGCCAGCCGTTGTTTACTCGTTAGCGGTTATCGAGGAGAAGCCTCCTCCGCCCTTACAACGAGCCCTCGGCCGAACTTCGGCATTAAACACGGCGCCTGAATACTAACGATTTCCTGGACGAGAGACCAGCGTTTACCTCCTGTATACCTCCTTTTCCTCTCCCCCCTTCGCTCGAAGTTTCGAGATCTTAACTGCACGCCAAGCTCGCTTGTTCTCGCGCAAAAATTTTCGAGTGCCTAGTTAAGCCACTCGAATACCCGATACCGCGAGCCTTCGTTAATACTCGCCGAGGTGTATACCCTGCATCGTCGGTTACCGAGTATTTTTAGATCTAAAGCGTTCTTTTGCCTTTCAGCTTGGCTGATTCTTCTGTAGAAATAAGGGGCTGCTTTTTATAAAATTTAAATCGTAAAGTTTAATTGGTGTTGTTGTGAAAATACTTGAGCACCGTCAAATCAAAAAATTTTTAGTGAGTTATATAATTTTAGATATTTTTAGAGTGTAATGTATATACTACATCCGATTTACGAGTCAAATCCTCTTACTGTACTAACAATTTTTTTATTTTAAAATTTTTATTTTACAATTTTAAAATTTTTTTTCAAACGAAAATAAAGTAAAGACGATCAGAGAATAACAATATATATAAAAATGTGTTTCAAGGAAAGTAATAAAAAGTCCGGATTATCCGGAATAACAACATATAATAAAATACCCCATCGTAGGGGTGAAAATTTAATTCGAAAAGTTTAATTGGTGTTGTTGTGAAAATACCTGAGTATCGTAAAAAAAAAAATATTTAGCGAGTTATAATATTAGATATGTTTTATAGTATATCCGATTTACGCGTCAAATCCCCATACCTTACTAACAACAATTTTTTTTTAAACGCAAATAAAGTAAAGACGATCAGAGAATATAAATATATATATAAAAATGTGTTTCAAGGAAGGTAATAAAAAGTCGCCATCCGGAATAACAACATATAATAAAATACCCCGTCGCGGGTGAAAAAAATTTGCAGGTAGGGGTGAGAGTGGATGGCGATGGTAGCGATCGGCTTCTCAGACTTTGCTCGTAAATTTAAAATCCGGCCATTATCATCGCTGTCCGTCGGCGGGGGCGTCGAATCCATCAGCGTCGCGCCGCTTTTACGAGGGGATTCTCGCGCGGATTTCGATCGGATCCTAGCTCTCCCCCGCGCGCATCCTATCCGCGTCCTTTACGAGCGAGATTCCCACTTGCACCCCCTCCCCCCCCCCCATCTACCCCCTCGACAGTGTTTACGCTCGCGCATTCATTTCGCCGTGGTTGCCGCGAAAAAAGATTCATCCCCTTTATGGGATGTTTTGGTCTGATTTTACGTCGCGCTCAATGATCCGATCGGCTTGTACACGTGTACACAACCCCATCCAGGCTGATGTTTACGATCCTTGCCGCTTGCGCGCTGCGGATTCGTGCGCGACCCTTTTCCACCAGGAAAAGGACGATTGAATTGTATGCGGCCGAGTGAAGGGCTCGTTTCCGATGGGCGACCGTCTTAGGATAAAAGGGTGGATGCGCTCATCCGCGGCCTGCAAAATTCCGAAGATCTAGCGGCCGGAAGCTTTCGCCTGCAGCTTTGGCCTTCGATCTCTCGCCCAGCGTAATCCATCCCTTTCACCGCCGGGGAGAGAGAGTAAGTGCAGACTCGTGTTTACACCAGGATCTTGCTCGCTCCCGTTCGACTGCGCCCTGCTCCTTAGACCCACGCCTCGAATTTATGCGCACCGCGCACTAGAAAATTATTGCCGATTTATGTCCTCCTACTCGAATTATATTATTATGATTATTATTTAGTAGGAATCATATTTTCTTCAAATATTTCTAATGTTATATAATCGTGAGAATTATTAATTTGTCAATTTTATAATGCAATAAAGATATAGGATTGTGCTGAAACATACACATATATGAAAATGAGGTGTTTGAAAGTTTAGGAATTTTTAATAAGCAAAGCTTAATTTAAAAAAAAAATGTTTTAATTCAAATACATTTTTACCTTTCATTTCTTCGTACAAATTAAAATATTTTAATTCGCCCTTTCAGGGCTATAACATTTTCTAATTTCAAACTAACCGCAGCCTGCAGTTATCTCTTTTCTTTTGCATGTTTTCTTTTAAAGCTTAACTTTGGAAAACAAAAAATTATTTCTCGCAAAGCCGCGGTTCTATATTCTATAAATTTTTTATCCGTCTGCCGAGGCTGCGCCGCAGTAAAAAAGGAACAAGGCGAAATTACGCCGGGCAATTGCGACGCTTTGGGCAAACGAGCGGGCGGACGAAACAATGGGCTTTTGGTAATTACTTAAAATGGTCCTCATTCGAAAGGATGACGGCGCGCAAAAAATCAGAACCGCGCTCCTCGCGCCTCTGCGCATTCTTTTCGCGCTGTTCAGCCGCGTCTCCCACTTTTTTGCGATGGTAGGTTTCGCACGAATGGCTGGCTAAATTCGAGGTCATTTTTCTGGCGTCGCTACGATTAAACTCGTGTCATTATTACGTATGTTGCATTTTTTGCCGCTTACTGTTTTTTATTCGCGTCTCCTTTTTTTAAGGATACTAATTACCTCATAATGACAAACAACTGACGCTGCTTCTTTTAATGGAACTTTTTTCTATTTAACCGTTCTTACTGGAGAATGATAGAAAGTAGGCGACGAAGTTGAGAGAAGAGGGAGAAGAAGAAAGGAAGAGATATTAAATTTACTATAATGCGCATCTTGCACACTTTTAATCTCCGCAAAACTTAATATAATGAACCGCAGCTCAAGCGCGAAGCTGCGATTCAAAGTAGAATTCGTAGTAGTTCCGCGAAACTTCTCGATCTCTTCCTTCCTCAGCAAAAAAAAAAGAAAAAAAGAGAAGAAGGGGAGAAAGGAAAGGGCCGCCAAGAAAAAGGAGCATAATCTGCCGGCACCACAGCCTCGCGGGTACGTCAGTTTAACAAAGCACTCGAAAAAGTGCGACCCTTTATACGTCATCTTCACCCCCTCCTCCTCCAACAAACCCGAGCAACGGCCGAGCGCAAGAAAAGTTGAGCGAGGAAACCAACTTGGGAGGCGCGCGTTTTTCGCGCGATTCCGGCTAAAGCTCAGCCGCCGCGTGTAATTTCCATCCGCGCAGAACTTGCGCCTCCCCCCACCCCCCTACACGCACATACCGGCAGTTAGCTCCGGTGTAAAAAAGTGCGCGGTGGACGCGGCGATTCAAAGACAAAGGGATCCCTCTTTTCGGACGGTGGGAAAAAGTTTGGCCGGGGCATGAGTGGGAAGCCCCCGACTGCTTGTCGAGTTAATCGAGTACACGAAATTTTTTAACGGCGCGAACTTTTTCAACACCACTTTATCAAACAATTCGCGGAACTACTTTCTTTCATTGCAAACTGAATGGTGCTGCTCCCTTTTTTTTTGCGGTTCGCAAATAGAATAACGTAGAGAGCGGTAAAATTTGTAAATATATTGAGGTATTATTTCCGAATCGCGTAATACCATGTGACATGCATATTGATGGACGTAAAGATACTTTGCGATAAAAAGTTGCATTTATTAAAAGCATACAAATTTAATCTTTTGAATGATTTAACAGCCGGCTACTGTATTTTTCAAAGAAAATTAAAAAAAAAATGTTTTTACTCAACATTTTGTGTAAAAATTTTATTTTTACACAAGAAGGGCTTTTTAGATATCGAAATTGAAGCTCGAAAGTGCAATATTAAATTTCCCCGAATAAACCTATTTTCACATCCTGCATTTTTATTTATTAATAAAAAGCTGAAATACTCTAAAATTGGAGAAGTGCATACCGAGAGAAAAAAGTTAATAAAAAGTGCCATTGTGATTAGGAAAGGAGCGACAGTCTTGTCAAGCGAGTAATTTTAGTATATAACAATTTTTAACAATAAAAATAACAATTTTTATTATTAAAATAGTAATTTTTAGTGCGAAAATTATAAAAATGACTATCTTTCATGCAAAAAATTCTCGCTTTTTAATACCGTCACTCCTTTTTTAACTACAATAACAATTTTTATTAGAATTTTTCTCTCAATCCAGGCATACCTTTTCGCTAACAATTACATTTTTCAAATTCGTCGCTCGCTGAGCCGATGGCTCTCCGCCTACCGCAATACACGTAATTACGAAGAATTAGTCATTGCAGCATCCAGTTACAGCGCGCATGCAACGTGATCCCGAGAACCGAGCTGGAAACCCGAAAAAAATGCAACCACGAAAGAAGATATCAAAGCAAGCAGCAAAACCGAAACAAAGAGCCGGGAGACGCACAACCACAAAAAAAAAAAAACAAAAAAAAAACAGGAGAACGCCCGGGGTGAGAGCGAGGAATCCTTCCGTCGGAAAAAAAAGGAAGCCGAGGAAGCCCCAGCTGCACTCTCCCTCTTGCGGGAGCTCGGCGCGCGGGCCGCATATTTATCTTCCGCGAGCTGCGCGCGTAAAATGAAAAGGGCCGGTGAGGGGAAGGAGCCCGAGCCACGCGGGAGAAATAAAATGAATATGCATCCCCTCGGCCGATGAAGAAATTAAGCGGTCGACGCGGCGCACTCGCCTCGGATATGTAAAAATCGAGATAGACGCAAAGAGCCGGAGGATTTGGATTTTTCCTCAAAATCACAGCAAACACGCCCGCAGTTTTCCACGCGATGAGAAATGTTTATCATCGCATGTTAATTTTATTGGCTTTCTGCGCGAAGATACGCCGACGGTATTTACTTACGGAGAAGCAAAATATTTCCTTTAATTTTACACATTCATTTTAATTTTTTTAATTGCCGAACACTTCTTTCGGGGCTAATATTAATGAATTCAGAGGTGGGGGTCTCCAGAAAATAAACGAGAGCTGACAAGCTATCGAAAAGTAATTTGGCGTTAAAAAATATATATACAACGTTTTTAATGGAGCCGTATTCCCAGAAGGCCATAAATTTGAAATATTTCATAAACATCGTATTAAAGGAGTACTATAAATTTACGGCTAATAAATTAACGCGACGCGCATTCGGAGCATTATTAAACTCAAACATAGCCGCTCGGTGGACAAATTACTTTCGTCAATGTGAAATATTAAAACTTCAGGCTCGCATAAAATATCGTTAAATTTTATATTTTTCGTCTCGGAGACGAGCACGCCTAATGAAAACGAGGGTTTATATAAAAAAAAACGTAAAAATGAAAGAGGGGTGGGACAGGGTGGCGGAAGTCGCCGGATGCGGAGGTAGAAAAATTGCTCAGGTGAGTTATTAAGAGCGAAGAAAGAAACTCATCAACAAGCCCGAGCTTCGTACCTCGCAGGGCTTTTAAGGTGAGTGCAGCCAAGCGCGAGAGGGGAAACAGGGGGTAAGGATATATCACCCGGAGATAATTGAAATTTGCACAATTCACCGTCAGGCCACTTCGGGATCCTGCTTGTTTGCTCGCCTGGGTGTCTTCGCCGATCAGCTACTTTGCATTTCAGCTCTTGACTCTTAAGACCATCTCAGCGACATGGTATAGCTTTTAGAAAAATAATATCGGATTTTAAGGATTTTCGACGAGTTTTTAATGACAAGCGTTGTCTTTAAATATCTACGTCAAACTTGCCTTTTTTTTAATTTAATTATTTATTTAATATAAATTTAATGGACTAAAAGTGGTTACGCACAAAATAAGTATGAAAAACTATATAAACTAAGTTAAAAAAAATATAAATTAATAATTGCTCGTGAATGAAACGTAATGATGATTTTAACTGACCAATATAGAGTCAATTTAAATATAATTAATAATGTTCTATAAACATATCTGTTTATAAAAAAAAAATTACATGGAGAGAAAAGTTTAGCAAAAATTACTATACTATTGTAACGTACGGACAGAGTCGACAAATAAAAAAAGTTACTAAAAAGTGTAGTAAAATTTCCTGTAGATTCAGCAAAATTTACTGTCAGCCTAACATATTTTACTATACTTTCTAGTAAAATTTTTTATCTGCGTTACAAAATATAATAGTAATTTTTACTAAACTTTTATCTCCGTGTATTATATACCTCTCTGTAATCATCATTCTTTCGACTTCCTAAAGGAACTTTTAAGCTCGGATAAATTAATTCCATATTCCTCAAAAACCGCAAATAAGAATATTTTCTGTGTAACGCATCATCCAGACAAAGCAAAACATAAATTTAACCGAGTCACTTGCAGATGTCCACGTCCCTACCCCATTAAAAACTCCCGTAACTAAATATGTAAAGGCGAAATATAAGTAATAAAAGCTAAAACGTTTTAAAAGAAATGTAAGGCTGAAGGATTATTGTGCGGAGCGCAGGACTTCTCGTTTTTGCGGCTCGGATCAGAGAGTAAGCAGCACAGGCGGAAAGGGGAAGTCTGACGGAGAAGGCCGCGCGTTCGCGTCCCTTTGATCAGCGAAATAAACGAGCGCCCGTCTATTGGCCCTTTGAGGGGGTTCCGCGAGTTGCACCGCCGGCCGATCGCAATGCCTGGCCCAATTCCGTTATTCCCGCGATTGCGGTTCCGCGCTCGGCGTCGCTCGCCTGGAAAAGAGGGAGGAACTGACCGTAGGGTCGACTGACCTTAGTCCTTTAGGCTTCCCTACCTCGAAAGCCCTTCTTTTTTTTTTTAATTTTATGTTTATTTATTTCGAAATAACGAATACTCTCTCTCTCTGCGGCTGGGACAGAAATTTTTTTAATAACGAGGAGCGCAATTTCTGCCAGTGCCAGCGGTAAAGCAGCCGAAGCGACGAGGTTTATTTTCGCGGAGTTTGCTGGCGGCAGGGAAAGCACAAAGGGGGAGATACCTTTACGGATGTAAAGTGTGCTGAAAAATCGCGAAATTGAGATGCGCATAACAGGGAAAAGGCGTTACGGGGCGAGAATTTTGTACGCCACCTCGGTTCGTATTCCCCTGCGTATTTGGTGCCGCGGCGCCCTTTGATCTCCCGACCAGACCGAGAAACGACTCTTGAATTTAGAAGTTGATACGACGACGAAAATCAAAATCTCACAGGCTGGAAATTCCCTCCGACGAGGAGGTGGCCACTTAAGCACAGGTCATTAATTCGTCTCCCGAGCGAATACGTCAAGGGGGTGCGCGCACCGTGAAAAAAGAAAATCTGCCCGTCACCCTGAAAATTCCGCTGTCCCCTCGTCCCGTCAAATAAATGTCTGGAGGCTTGACGGAAAAAAGATTTTACACACCGTCACTTTCAAACTCCGCTGATCACTTCTTCTGCCGGGCGTACGTAGCCCGGGTCGGACGAGATATCGAGGTTTATACAGAAACGGCGGAGATGGCAATTTAATCGAGAGAAAGAAAGCTCTCGGGCTCTTGCTGCTGACGAGGCCGGGGCGAGTAAAAAAGCACCCGGTGCGCCGACAATGCAACGGGCGATTCCGATCTTTGCTGAATCATAGCAGCATTTTAGCGAAAAATAAGTCCCGTATCATGCCAATCACGTGGAAAGAGTCTCTCTCTCTCTCCTCTTTTCGGGATACACTCGAATTTTCATTTCTTCCTTCAACTCAGTGTTGCAAGAGTGGCTACATAGTTGCAGGATGAACTGCTTTTTAGAGTATTTTCTAAAAAATTGCAATAATTCGACTGTGATATACTACACGGAGAGAAAAGTTTAGTCAAAATTACTATACTATTTACTAATGGAGGGACCGACGCGATTAATAAAAAATTTTACTAATAAGTATCGTTAAATTTGCTAGACTTGCAGTAAATTTTGCTACAAGTCTAGCATATTTTACCATACTTTCTAGTAAAAGTTTTCATTAGTAATTTTTACTAGACTTTTCTCTCCGTGTAATCGTACACTATTACAGAGTATTGACTATTACTGCAATATTTTGACTGTGATACTCTTATATGTGCAAAGAAAGTAGACTTTCTTCATTTGAATCCCCCGCGCTTTATACACTGTGCACGCCTCTTTCGATTAACTCTCACTAGAGAGAATAATAATGAATAAATTTTGAGAGAGTAAACAGATTAGAAAAATACTTTGAAAGGCTCATAACACTGATGAAAGATAATTTAAAGAATTACAATTAAAAGTAATTCATGGATTTTGTTAAGAGTGTTATCAAGTGAAGGAAGTGAATTGGCGATAGTAATAAACTTCAATTGTCGTTTCTTTATTTTTCAGGTAATTTTTAATTATAATTAAAATAATCAAATTATTTACAATATATTTTAAATAACCCTTGTAGATATTAATGAATTAATCTTTATTTTACAAAGAAACAAATTTGTTTATTATTATTAGAAAAATTTAACACCCTTATATATATACATTCACTTTACCTAACTTCTTTACCTCAGTTTTTGCTCAATTTGTATTTTTTAAAAAATTCTTTAAAATATTCTTTATTATTCTCTCTTATATGCGTTCACTGCCAAAATTTATAATACAATATGTACTTGTCTGATTTTCCCTTCGGATAAATAAATTTTTTATCTATCTATCTATCTCTCTCTCTCTCTCTCTCTCGTTTTCGCTCTCTAACCGATTTTTACGAAATGACTACGTATTTCTGGGTGACACTCTAGGCGGCGGAATACTTTTGAATCGGCAGGGACGCGAATCAAGCGGCGTTGTAAATTACGTGCATGAATACGCAAACACAAACTGGATGAAATTAATTAATATTCAAGGATACGAATGCTAATAGAGAAGGAGGAGGAGGTGCGAGAGCTTCCCCAGCTTATACCGTAACTTGACTCCATAATCTCCAGGATCAGATCCCCCGGCAGGATAGCTAATCATGCATGCGAAATCGCGTATTCCGCAGATGCTCGCATACATCCTGCTATTATCAAGTGTAAATCTTAATAGAAATATTGCTCTGCTATTCGCTATTTCAATACAATTCTGATAAAACGTCCTCAAATTATTCGAATTACTAAAAATACGTTAATAATTACGTATAACAATCTGATGACTCAGTTACTAGTCATTTAAAACTGCACAAAATAAATATTTTATCTTCTATTCAAAATTTAAATTCGAACTGGAGATAATGAAATTAAATTCTAAATTCATTTGAAAATAAATCCTTATAAAAAGCGCGAATAGTGGAAATCGCCGCACCTTATCTTCAACGCCATTGTTAAGCGTTTAACGAGCGGCAAACAAAAATACATTTACCGAGTGAATAGCAATTAAAGGACTACCTAACGAGCCAAAAAGTTGCTATCGTTATTTCGAAACGACGTAATTGCTTAGGTCGAGGCGTTGTTTTATCCCGAACGGCACGGCAAAAGAAAAGCGTCGAAACTGATGAGATTTCTGCGTGCGAGAAAGCCGTCGGGGGTGCATCCGGTGAAATCCAGGAGGATCTATCCTACCCCTGCAACGGCGAGCAGGGCGAAGAGAGAATGAAAGACAACGAGAGCCGAAGCGAAAGGACAGAGGGAACTAACGGATGGAGATGAATTAAAAAGACAAGGAAGGTGCGTTCCTGCTCTTTGGAAAACTCAGGCTAATGTCTTTAAAGGCTGAGCTTTAGAAACGAGGCATCGTGTGGAAAATATTACTTCCTTTTTTTAATTTCAATGCGACTTTGTGTTTCATCTGATGAATGAAATGTTATTCAACGCGAGAATTAATAATTTAAATTTGAATTAATGATAGAAGTGAAAAGCTTATTAGATAATACTGCAGAATATTGAAAATCTATATTGCAGCTATTTTAAAATTCGATTTACACACACCGAGAGAAAAAAAACTTAATAAAAATTACTATTGTGATTAAGAAAGGAGTGACAGTCTTGACAAGCGCGGCATTTTAGTATAAAAATAGTAGTTTGTAATACACAAAACAGCAATTTTTATTATTAAAAATAGTAATTTTTACAATCTCCGTACTAAAAATTACTATTTTGCGTACAAAAAATTCTCGATTATTAAGAGTGTCACTCCTTTCTTACCTACAATAGCAATTTTTATTAAGTTTCTCTCTCAGTGCACGTACGCCCTTATAAGCAAGGAAAAATCGACAGTTGTTATAATTTTAATAACACGTAAAACTTATCGAAATTGCTGCCGGAACAAACAACTTCGGGCCCCCCATAATAACTACTTTCATTATACTGCATTACAGTCTCAGTTATTACACTCAAGAGATCCCGTGTAAACCGTACAATTCTCCGGCGAAAACAGTCGAGTAATTCGTTGCCGCATAATCCCGTAAACAATGCACAAATAATGAATTTTAAATTGATAAAGTTCACAAGTCGAGAATATACCCCCCAGGAGAAATCGTTCCTCTCCTCTCCTTTCTTCCCTTTTTTTTATCCCTTTTTTCCTTCTCTTTTTACACTTGCCTCGGGCAACTTCGAGAGGCCGTGTCGGTGCGTGCGCTTTTTTCATTTGCTCTTCGGCCCATTCTTTCCTCGTCCGCGCCGACCATCCAAGGCTCCCGCAATGCGGTTTAATTCCATCTGATTTATGAATGAAATTCCACCTCACGCTCCACGACGACGCGGCGGAACTTGGGGCCTGCATTTGACCGTCGCGGGGGCATCGAAAATCGCCCGGGCGACTTTGGGTATAACTTCCAGCGCCACCGTTACTCGAGAAAAGTTCATTTTTCATTATTTCTATTATCCTGATTGCCTTTGAGCAGGCAGCGACTCGCCTTCGCGCACTTCGTTTAACAAACACTTTATCGCGCCGGGAATGGAGAATTTTACCGGCGGTGAAACTTCTGATTTTTAGGCGGCCCTCCCGCTGTACTTTATATTTTTCTTTTTCCTTGGAAAACTTGAAACTCGACGGAATTTTCGTCTGATTTGGTTAAGGATGTTGCTGGCGACTTTTCTCCCACCCCCTTTTTTTTTGCTTTATTAAAAAAGTTATAAACAAAGGCGAAGGGATGGAGGATTCTGATATAACTTGGCGTCCCGCGGCGCGAGCACTTAAACAGTCAACGACGCGGATCTTTCATTCATTCGAAACTGCAGAATGCGATAAGATACGGGGGAACGCGGCGGTTGAAAAACTTTTTCTGCGCGCCAAGCTCGGACACGGCAGAAATTTTAATTTTCCGCGTTTCATTCGCTACTTCCGACCTTCGCATTGTCGCCGACTTTTGCCGTGCTATAACGATTTATGGACACGTAAAATTAAAACAGATGTGAGATTGCTCTATAAAAAAAATACTTTTTCGTGTTTCTTTCTTTAATTGTAGAAATCGCGTTAATTATTTATTTGAAATTTTAATTGCAGCCTTCGTAAAAGCTGAAAGGGCGTAGTGTAGCTGGAAATTCGATATTCTTTAACAACGATGTAGATAGCAATGTACAAAAGCAGAAAAAAGAGTGAGTCAATGAGAAAATTCAGGATGTTTAATTAATTCTCGCTTATTGAATTGACGCTTGCTGGCCTTTAACGCAGTGCATTATTGCTGCAGTTCGATCTTTGAGTTAGTGCAGCTTGATGCCGGAGCTTGAAACCTGTGCCTCTTTATTTTTCCTTTCTTCGACCTCAACCGGAATTCTATTTAAAAAAAAATCTCTATAAAAATTAATTTAATATATTCTAATTCGGTGGGATACTTGAGCCAGGCCAGAATCCCTTGTGCTTGCAACAAGAGCTTGCGACCCGATTATGAATTTTTTTAATAATAAATTTATTACACTCCTTTTGTATGTATAAAACGACTAAAAATGAAGTTTTGGATTGATTTTAATGGACGGAGAGAATGATCCTATAAAAATTACCCTAAAAATAGCGGTAAAAAATACTAACTGATTAGTAAACCCACGGCGTCACTATACGGTGATTTTTTTTATTAACGCTCGGTGCAAATTTTACTGACCTACTTTGTAAATTTTATTATCTCTTTCAGATCTGAAATTTTTGCTTGCATGAAAAAATTCTGAAAAAAATTCTATATGATCTACGATTATTTTTTAGTCAATTTTTTCAAATTTTGAATCTTCTTTTTTTAATGCTAATTTCCTAAGATTAACGTGACAATGTGGGTATTTTTTATTCAATTATTCGCTTGGTGAATCATGAGTAAATTTATTTAACAAGAAAAGAAAGCAGTGTATCAGCGAGTTAAAAAAAAAATCGTCAAATCGTATCAAATAGAATATCCGAAAAGGAGACGAGCGCAGCGCACTCAATGTCGAGGAATATCCGACCGATATTAACTGAATCCGACCCTCTGTCCGACTGAAAAAGTAAATTACACCTACCCAGGAATAAATCAGCCCCGTCCGCAATATTTGTCAACAACACTCGAGGATTTTTATCGATCGATCATCCGCAGCACCGCGACCGCAGAGCCGCATTCTCGCGGCTCCATTCTATATATCTATATACAGCGCTGTGCATCGCGACGGAGATTCTCTCGACTCTAGAGAGGCTGCATAATGCAGCCCCGGCGCGATTTCAATGCATACTCGATTTACCGATTCGTGCGAGCCGACGGACGCGGAGGGAGGAACCGATCGGCATTAAAATGATTTTGGACGCTTGCCTCTGTGTGGGTGTATGCGCCGTCGTAGAATCGAGAGAGGATATTACACAGCCGCGCGACTCGAGGAAAGAACTTTTTAAGCCGTCGGAAGTGTGCGTTTCCGTTCGCCGGGAGGACGAGGATGCTTTTTGCGGCACCCCTCTCGGCAGCCCATTACCCGGATCCACCGACTCTCGCTGGATTAATATGCGAGCTTTCGCACGTGCTTTTCCGAGGTTTCAAGCTCCAATGTAATTGTGATGATTTAATTGTCGATGACTACTTTTGCATCGCAATTCGTTTCTTTACATACACGGAGAGAAAAATTATAGTGAAAATTACTGTGTTCCAAAGGAACTGTGGGATATACTCGATTTATATTGTAAAACATAGTAAATATTGCGATGTTCATAGCAATTTCTACTATTGGCAATTTTTAAATTACTATATGAATTTTATAAAAATTACTAGGCAATTTTATATATTTATAGTTTACATTTATAGTAATGTTTATATTACTATGGTCCTTATAGGATATACTTGATTTATACTGCAAAACATAGTAAATATTGCGATGTTCATAGCAATTTCTACTATTAGTAATTTTTAAATATAAAAATTACTATGTATTTTTATAAATTTATAGTTAACGTTTATATTAATTTTTATATTTAAAAATAACTATGTTCCTATAGGAACAGTGGGACATACTCGACTCATGACGACTTTTTCTAAAAAACATATAGTAAATCTAACGATGTACATAGTAATTTCTATTATTAGTAACATTTACTACCTTTTATAGTAAAAATTGTAATAGGACGATTGTATCCACTGTTTCTATGGAACATAGTAATTATTACTACAAAATTTCTCTCCATGTAGATACGGAGGTGTATTCAGTTTTTGCAAATGATATAATTTACGTTAATCAGATTTCAAAATTGCTTTGCTTCAGAATAATAAAGCTCCCAAATACTCTTACAGCGATCTAATTAAAACGTCACTCACTTAGTATTAATTACTTCGTTAAAAGATGGTCGTGTAACTTTAGTCTTATAAACTCTTGATATAAGCGCTCTGAAAATTCATGACAAGATAATTTTCAAATAACGTTTACGATTAAAAACGAAGACAGCTATTCTCAATGTGACTCACGCTGTTTTAATCACACGATTGGATGTTGAAAAGATCAGATTAACATAATAATTACGTGCGGTGCGAAAGACTCGTCCGCGCTCTTAAATTTAAAAAGCCAATACAATCCATCGCAAACGTTAATATTACAATTACATATAGAAAGAAACCGTGACAATTCGCGGCATAAAAATTTGCCCGGGGAGGAAATTCGAGTACCTCGGCTCCACCTGCTCCTCGACGTCACATGCATTTATAAACGTTTTCCGGGCGACTCCTCGAACTCCCAACTCAGTAGCAACGCAAACCGTCGCCTAAGCTCGCGAAAAATGTTCGAGGAAGCCGCCACCCGAGTGCCCGTCGGGGGAGGGGGGGGGGGGCTTCTCCCGCAGAATGATTTATTGCTCCGGTCGAACATTCATACGCACTTTTCCACGGAATCGATTGACCCAGTAGTTTATTTCCGGAGCCTTGGTTCCCTCGGAGTAGTTTGGAAAAATCGGCCCCAGACGTGACCAGGGCGAGCGGCTCGTTTCGCGGCGAAGGTGACGAACGGCTTAACTTTATTTATAGCCGGCGCGTGCAACTGCTGCTTCGATTTTTTGCCAAGTCGCGTGCGAAGTCACGTAGCGATAAGTGCATAATATCCGGCTCCTCGTGTGTTTGCCCGAACGCCGCGCGCTCCTATATACATATGTATATGTTCACCACGCACGCCGTTGTAATATACAAAGACCCCCCTCGTGTAGTAATTAACTCTGGTCTAATTAATGGGTCAGATTATTATGGCTAACGTGTGTAACTCTTTTTCACCTTGAGTTATCGAGGTGCACGTGGCGAATTCTGTTCGCTTTACTTTTCTGTTTAGGCTCGATCGTCTTTTTATTTATTTTTTTATTTTTCGTGCGTTTGCGGAATTAAATCTGTGAAAATTACGTTGCTAATGGTGTTTGTTAATGTATTGTAAATTTTTTATATCTTTCAGATTTATCATCAGTGTTGTACAAAATTTTACATGCAAATTGTTAATAATTTATTTTGGTATCGCTTTTTAAAATTTGCTTTAAAATGCGATATATCAAATGTACTTTATCAAGTCCATAAATTACGAGAAAATTATATGAGTTTTTTTAAATTTCCTTTTTGAAATACAAACTGTATTATGTATTATGTAATAGTCGTATAAAATCGAACCACTTACGTTTATAATGAACTGCTAAATTTTTCACATTCAAATTTAAAAAAAACAGAATACACTTAAAAGTCTATACGATAAATTAAAATCTGTACTTCTATAAAAAAACACTTTTCCAAGAATTCGTCCGCAGTTCTATTAATTCCGTTTAATATCTCCGATATGAAACTTGATCGCACCCTCTAAAAATGAATAAGTGAAATTCACATCGAATGCACTAATTCTATTTGATAAGTAGTTCACTTGAATTATCGACTTAACGCGTCGAATTAGTGTACACATTCGCTTATTCCATATACTTTCTAAATCCCATTCAGTGAACGCTCACTGTTTTTCAGCGAATATTCACTATTTTCATTAGTGAGGATCAGGTCACTGTTTTAAAGTGAATATCCACTGAATGGATAAGTGAAATCTTTCACAAATAAAACAGTGAATATTCACTGAAGAATATGTGAATATTCATTGAAGAATATATGAATATTCACTGAAAAATATGTGAATATTCACTGAAAAACATAAATTTGCTCACTTTATTTGAGAGAATTGATTCTTTGTTAAAAACTTGTTTTGCTTTTATTATAAGTGTCTTAGACGATGACCACTATTTAAATTAGTGAAAATTTCACTGAATGGGATTTAGAGAGTAAATTTCACTTATTCGTTTTTAGAGGGCACGCATCTGAACGACGAGCAATAAAAAAGCGAAGCACACCGAAGAGAAAAAGGACACTGCAGTTCACGCGGCGCAGGCCGAAAGCCCGACAGTGAAAATAAAAGCAGCGTGACCGGAATTCGGGCGTGCGTATCAAAGTGAGCGGTAAACTCCCTGCGCGCCGCATAAACCCTGAGCAGGCGAACATCGCGGCGAGTCCGAGAGTTGCGGCGCGCTTGTCTGCGGCGAGGGGCCGCGTCGTAAACGTCGCCGGGCAAACGGGCGCGGCAAGATGCATCGGCCGCGCGAGACGCACTGTATTAGCAATTAGATCCAGTCGATGGCCTGGAGCCGCGTATATACGCGCGCCCCCCACCGAAGCTCGTGAATTCGAGCCGGCGACTGTGGAGATCCGCGAGCTGAGATTAGCCGCAGCCGTCGCGAATTAGCCGCGCCTACACGCGGCGATCGCTCATTTACCATTTACCCATGGACAAGCTCGACCTGCAGAGGGATGCACTTCGTTAGAGGGTCCCGCGACGTCACGGGAAATTCCGCGATTGTTAGCGGTTGGCTGATTGAGCTGCGGCGTGGGTTTAATTAAATTACGTAGTTTTGAAAAGCTATTGAAAGTAGTTTGTTGTAACGAATTTTCATGAGTTTTTTATGTACGCGGAGAGAAATGGTATCGTAAAAATTAGTACACTGAAAAAAAATTTGTTAATTTTAATGAAACTGATTTACGTCAATAGTACTTATTAAATAATTTATTGAGTCAAACAATTATTTCTTTGAAGCTACTACATTTATTTAGAAACAAATAAATTCATTTAGTTTTAATGAATACTTGATTCGAAGAAATATTTAATAAGTACTATTCAAGTAAAACATTTCCTTAAAATTGAGAATTTTTTTTCAGTGTATGTTCCGTAGGAACAGTAGGCGATTTATACTGTAAAACATAGTAAATATTGCGATGTTCACAGCAATTTTTAAATTACTATTTATTTTTATATATTTATAGTTTACATTTATAGTAATTTTTATTTTTAAAAATTACTATTTAAAATATACTCAACTTATGAAAATTTTTACTATAAAAAATACTAAAAATTCCTATGTACATAGCAATTTCTACTATATAAATAGCAATTGTTGCTATGTGCATAAGAATTTTTAGTATGTTTTATAGTAAAAATCGTCATAGATCGAGTATGTTCCATTGTATATAATATTCCTATATATAATTTACTATAATACTCTCCGTATAGTCTGAAGTAAAAAAATATATATGGCTGAAAAACATTTTTTTATTCCTTTTTTTTTAGAGAGGTCGTGTTTGTATTGAATATAGAGGGATTTTGTTACATTGTATTACAACTTTATGCAGTATTATTAAAGCGCTCTTCCGAGTGGTGCACAACTCGGTTCATTATTTCTCTTATTTAGGGACGGCGAGTATAACGAGTACATAAATTTAAATTACCAGTCGAAACTTTGTCATAAATTTTAATCTAAAAAGCAAATCCAACTTTGCGAATTACACTATACGGCTTGATTCTACACTAAGAAGAAAACTTCACATGACGTGAAATTTTCACATTTTAAGTAAGATAAGTCTTAAAAACAGTTTTTTATAAGAAAGTTTTTTCTCTTGTTCGGCGAGTATAAATTCTATGCCTTATCTCATGAAATATTTCCCTGATTACTGAATGAAAATTTTGTATTAAACTGGAAAAAAATTGAACAATTAATTTTGGATTCTCGAACTCTCTATCTATTATAATTCAACGACCAATGACTCTATTGATCAGTTTAAACCCTCGTTTCCTTCTTTCAATCGTATTTTTTAATTTAGTTTATAGGAAATAGTTTCAGTTTACTTTAAGTATGTTTATTACTTTAAATTTTGTACTTAAGGACTCTTCAGTCCGTTGAATTATTAATAAATAAATAAATTGACATTTTTTTTAAATCTAATAATAGAAATGCATCAAAAAATTATAATAATTACAACAAAACAAACGTGATAAGAGTACGTTTCGACGGAAAGGAGAGACGATGCTCAATAATAAGAGTACACACGTCGCAGAGACAGCAGCAGAGCTCATTTATTAAATTAAAGACCCCCGGGGAAATACGCATGACTCCCGACTCATTTTACGCTCGACGAGTTTGCAGTCAGGGTGTCATTTCCTAATTGTGGAATACGCGCGTGATCACCAGCTCTTTTTCCAAACGTAATTACCGTGCAGGAATTTCAAATTAGAACCGTCGAAAATACGTACGTATGCACTAAACCTCTTTAATCAAATCAATACAGCTTCTCTTTTCTTTTTTTCAGTTTAACAATATTTTATGTAGCTTCGCGCTTTATAAAATTCTAACTCGACCACGAAATTCATTCACATTTGTGTATATAATATATACATAGAGATTTTCCTGGCTTTTATCGAACAGCGCAACACGAAGGCCATATACCATCTCTCAGAAACACACTTCTAAGCAACTTTACGAAGCGCTCGAATAACTTCTTTTTCCCCGTTAAAATAATGGCTGCTTAAATAAGGCGCTTATAAAAAGTAACGTAAGTACACTTATATCCTCGAGTAAGTAGCGTCGTTAGTCTACTTTAGCGCGAAGCACATTGTCCGCGAAAATTGGAATTTTTAAACTGTCATTTTCGATTCTCTCGCGCCCGTCGGATTCTCAATTTCTCTGGACACATATAGCCGAGGATCAAGAGAGCACACGCATTCGTCACCCATAAATCATGAAAGCTTGCCTCTCTCGGGCAAGGCAACTTTTCTGTGCGTACCTCTTTTTTTTTTTACAGAGGCGTTGGCGCGCTGATAAACTGAAATCTGCTTTCCGAGGACGGGTCGTACGATATTTGCCTATCGGATCACTCCGTGACTTTTTTATTTTATTTTATTACGGGAGTAAAACGATCAAATACGTATCTTTATTAATTTTCAAGCTCATTTGGCGCGAAAATTTTCAGTATTTAAAAAAGGTTGTCCAAACTATATATTTATTTTGCGGACCCAGAATGTGAATGTATGGTATAAAAAAAAATTCCCTCAAACGATATAAAACGAATCGAAAGCCTCGACCGCAACTCGTAAATAACGATAGTCCCGCTAGTACGGCGCAGCTCAATAAAGCCGCGAGGTGCGCGCCTGGAGTGTGAAAAAAAAAGAAAAGCACACCGCGAGGATGAAAGAAGGCGCGGCCCCGATAAACAAGAAATAGAAAGGGAATGTTTTAAAAGGATTTGTGCGAGCGAGAATCCGCAGCTTGTTGACGGCCCCGTAAAAGCCGATATCAGCATATTTCGTTGGCGACGCGCTCGTCGTTCCTTTCCGTGCGATAAACTCGTTCGCGCGCCGAAGGACCTCGTAAACGGATGATCGCGTCGGTCCGTCGCACGTATGCACCTTCCGCGACGTAATCCTTTTTCATATCCATCCTTCTTGAGTATCTTTATACGAAGGAAAGAAAAAAACGAATTTTTTTTTCTCGCGGTCGCCGATCGGTTATACTTATACTTGGTCCGTCCCGAAGTTAGGACCAGACCACTTTATTTTATCATCGGGATGCTCGAATCTCCCTCCTCCTCTTTATTTATTTTTTTCCCCTCTCGCAAAAAGGTCTCCGCGAGCGAAATCGAATGCTTACTTTGTATGGAAGTTCAATACTCGTTTGAATTTGAGTATGTATATACACGCGCGGTCGCCGTTATACACCCCGCGGGCGAATTTAAAATTCAAATTTCTACAATAACAAGGGAGAAACTCCACAGCGAAACTTTTTACATCTTAATAAGACAGTTTAATTTGATTACGCGCATAAAGTCTAATTCTATATGCGCCGTCCCCCAAAATAATAATTAAATTCAAATTTCACCGGCGTTATTATTACAAGCATTCTTTCGCCTACATAATTGAATTATGTTAATTGCCGGCGACCCAATTAGCGTAGCTCAGCAACAAAATAATCCGCAGCGTTATCCTCCGCATCAGCATCCGCAAATCTCGTCGCAGGCAACCTTGAAACTGCATCCCCTAATAAGCGCGGTTAAAAAACAAGAGGCGAGAGGTGGAAGGGGGAGGGGGGGGAGGGGGAGGTCGGGACTGCGGCTTCGGAGTCGGGCGCGACCGCGAAACATCCCAGCGGAGCGCCGAGGAGCCACGGCAAGGGCAACTTATTTGCCGAGCGAGATTTGCTCGTTGCAGAGTTGCGCAACGACCCCCGCGCACGCACACACACATACCCGGAAACGAGGCTCGCGCGTCTCTAGTACAGCCCCGGGCGACCGCCCGCGCGCGGTGAATGTTTGCGGCGAGCCCGCCAAGACGAGTCCCGCGACGTTTGCCTCTTAAATGTCACTTTTGTATATGGACGCGCGGGGACCTCTTCGTTGCCCGTGCGCTTTATCGCCGCCGTGATTTTTTACCGATGCTTTTCTTTTTACGTTTTCATGCGATTCGGGAAGATTGGAAAAACTCACGTAACGGCAGACTGATAGGCGTGGGGAGAATAAGAATAATCATTTCTATGTAATATATAAATAAACTTTTTTTTTTTAATTTTTCTTGAATGAATGCAGTGCCGTGCCCCTTGTCTTGCTATACCGAGACTTTATCTACTTAAGCGATAAAAGAAAGGGCGTCTAATTTTTCGAGTTTATTATTCTGAGAGTAATAAGTTATTTTGAATGAAAGTTGAGAAGATTAAAGCGAAAAATACATAAGCAATTAATGAAAAGTTTATGTCGTTAATATTAATGATGCCAAAGAGCTGAAATCAACTCCTATAGTGTACCTACTGGTATAAAAGCACAATTTTCAGTTTTAATAATACATTTGGGCACTTTAATTGGCACCAGCAGCTTGAAATTGAAATACTGAACTTCTATGAACTCC
The DNA here is from genome assembly GCA_018906775.1 of Sycophila sp. Sp_5. Lineage (NCBI taxonomy): Eukaryota > Metazoa > Arthropoda > Insecta > Hymenoptera > Eurytomidae > Sycophila > Sycophila sp. Sp_5. The sequence goes on from JACCID010000004.1 coordinate 5,090,476, forward strand.
TCAATATAAGCTTCAAATAAAAGCTCAGTAGCCTTTACATCAAGTTATTCTCAATAAAGCTTTGAAGAAAAAAATCGGCCTTTATGCCTATTCCCGAGCACTTTCATGAGATCATTTAAAACGGGTCGGTTCAGACGAGTCAGAAATTTGAGTCGACCAGCGGCGTTTTTAATTAATGCATGCGCGAGCGTCTGGTCAAATGAAATGTGGGAAAACGCCTACGACTCTCGCGAGAGACAAAACAAGAAGGGAGTTTTCAGTGTCAACTGAGACCTTGTCCTCGCGGTCAAATGAACTCTATTCATTCGTGACTCAGCGCCGAGCGGCAGTTCGCTCTTGTCTGGATGGAAATTTAAAAGGAAACGTCGCTTCATTGATTCCTCTAATTATGCATACATCAGTGCAATGCAGTCAGTTCATTTGCAGTATTAATCTATTTTAATGAAACTACATTGCCAGTATCGCCGCCCATTGATGTACTTTAAATTGATATGGAAAAGCAACGTCGCTTTAATGATGACAAACGTATGTATTTTGCTTCGCTTCAAACACAAAATTAATATCACGAGTAGTCTTATATTAAAATTCTTAATTAAAATTTCGAATGTGAAAGAACATGTTTTTATGCGTTAATGTCCTATAAAAGCTAGTCTAATTAAATTTAATCAATACTTTCATTGCGATTATAAAAAAAATGCATTAATAATGAAGAACAAAAATATCAGAATTAGTAGAAAGCAAAAATTCGAGAAATCAGTAAAAATCTCCTAACGCGATTCATCTCCGACGGCAAAGCTCGATCCAATAAGTACAGCGCCATTCACAGCAGTGTACGAGATAAAAAGCAGATTCTTTCAATGCGGTGGAATTCTATCTCTCTCTCTCTCGTTCCATATAAGCAGAGAAGGGATAAAAACCACTCGAGGGTCGCGCACGGACAAAAGCCAGGCGAGTGCTCGAGGAGGGTGGGGGCTGATCGCGCCACGCGGGAAGGAGGAAATTAACGCAAGCACCGGGGGCCGCGATCGAGCAGCTCCTACCGGCCTATACGGAATCATGTGGTGCGCTTTATCGCGATAAGGGCCACTTCCGGGTCGGGATCACGCGAGCCCGCTCGACCTTATTTTCCTCGAGCGCCTTCATTTCCTGCTGCCAGTACCATCCGCGTGTGTGCCGACGGCTAAAAACGACGGGGATTCAAAACCATTCCGGAGTTCGATGCGATGACGCAGGAGCGTAAAAAAAAAATCGGTCAGTTCTTCTTTCAGGAGATTATCGGAGGGAGGACAGTCGAGGGGTGTAAGTTTCCGATCGGGGGGAATGATAAAAGGAGCTCACTTTGCTGCTGTGATGGGTGCGAACGTAATTTATGAGTGGGAATAAATTTTCGTTTTTCTTGCGATGAAATCTGCACGGAGATTAAGAATTTCGCCGAAGCTTTTTTGTGAATTATCGCGAATTGTGCCGGAAAAAGTTTCCAGTCAAAAAGTAGCCTCTTCTGCTATATATACTATACCGATTTCAAGCCAATTAACTATTTGTAAAATGTACAAAATAGTAATTTTCGATATAAGTATGAAAAAGTTGATTCTGAGAGGGGCGTGAATTTATTAATTTGTATGTATCGAAATATTTTATACAACGACGGAGAAAAATTCCGATTTCGCACACGCAAGCTTGCATAAAAGGGACAAAGTTGCATAACTAATGTTTTTCCTAATTTTGATATTACATTAGTTCTAAATGTCGTCCAACTAAAATTACATAGACATACATACATAATCAATATACAGACGTTCTTACACACTGTTAAAGAAAAACATTAAATATAATGCAAATACTGGAAGCAAATTCCATCGGCATTCATGAACTTTATCGAATTTACACTAAATTTAATTTAATTCATATTAAATTTAATTTAATTCACATTGAATTTAATTTAATTTACATTAAAATTCGTGTAAAAATGTAAATTAAATCATAATTCACGTACTCCGATGAAATGTGCCTCCAGTATTTGCATTAAAATGTATGGCAAGTTTTTTTTACAGTGCATTACACATAGAATTTTTCGAAAAGTTCAGCAAGCAGCGAAACACAAGCCGAGGGCAGAATAATCGTCTGCTATTATATTAACGAAGAATGATTTACGCGTGCCCCTCGCTTTTCTCATTACCTCTGAGAGCCCGGCTGCAGGGCGAGCGGCGACGTCGCGAAGGAACGAAGAGTCGGCCAGAGCCGAGGTCCCCGGCGCCAATCAATCGACCTGGTCATTCTCGTTGCGGCGCTATTGCCATACGCACCACTAATGTAATTATCCCGTCGCTCCCAGCAAAGGTGCCGCGCAGCCGATCAATGTCAAGAAAGCCCTGGGCGCTGCGGCGCGCCTTTTGTCGCCGCGAGAGCGGACCCCTGCCATTGGCACGCGACCAGTCAAAGCAAAGGACACGGCCGTTTGATAAGCGATCGAGCTGGCGCCGCGGAAATCAGTCCGCCCTCTTTGTCTCGATGCTCTCGCGCATATAGCTACAGAGAGGGACTTTAATTCGCTTGCGAGAGCTGTTTGATAGAAGCGCCCCCTTTAACGCTAAGTTTCTCGGTGTGTTTAATGAGTTTGCTTTAACGGAGCGTCTGTGTTTATTTTCAATTTTGAAAAGGCTTTTCATTATAGAATTCACGGAAACGTCGCCTGTTTAGTCTAGCAGGCGTTTTTAGCTTGTTATGACGGTCTTATCGTACCGCGACTTTATCTACTTAAATTATACACAATCATGCGGAGAATCTAAAATTGTTTGATATTTTTAAAACTATATTGAAAGAATTTGTATTGATTTGCGAAAAAAGAATATAAGAATAACACTTCAAAGAGGTAACCTGCGTCTTGCCATATCGGGACTTTATCTACTTAAATGATAGACAATCGTGCGAAGAATCTAAAATTGTTTGATATTTTTAAAACTATACTGCAAGAAATTTCTATTTATTTTCGAAGGAAAAAAATAAAGAATAGCATTTCAAATAGGTAACTCGTGTCTTACCATATCCGGAATTTATCTACTTAAATTGTGTATAATTGTGCAATGAATCTAAAATTGTTTGATATTTTTAAAACTATACTGCAAGAAATTTGTACTTATTTTTGAGCAAAAAAAAATAAGAATAACACTTGAAATAGGTAACTCGTGTCTTGCCATATCCGGAATTTATCTACTTAAATGATAGACAATTGTGCGATGAATCTAAAATTAGTTAATATATTTAAAATTATACTGCAAGAAATTTGTACTTTTTTACTCAAAAATAAGAATAACACTTGAAATAGATAACCCGTGTCTTACCATACCGGGCTGTATCTACTTAAGATATATAAAATTGTGCAGACTATTTTTTCCTTCAAAAATTATATAATTGTACAATTAGACTACCCAGAAAACCTGAAAAAAACGACCTCAGCTCAGTCATTATGCAAAGAATCCGCAGTTTTAAAAGCGCCGTAATCGTTAATAAAGCTGTACATAAAAGTAAAAATCCAAAGTGCAGCGCTCCCTTAATCGCGCTGGATTTTTAAATCCTCGATAAAAAGAGAGAGCTCCTTAATCCAGTGAACGACGCAATTTACAATCGACATAAACAGAGATTTAAAAGAAAAGGACCAAAAAAAAAAATGAAATAAGGTACGACTCGCCAGAAGGCAGAGGGTCCGGCTTACGCGAGAAGAAGCTCGGCCAATGGAATTCCCCGGGCAGACTTCGGGCAGCCCAGGTACAGTTTCATAAGCGCGGCGGGGAAAACTTTGCGAGCTTGCGCGCCGCTGGCCCAGTTAATCCGTGCGGCGAAGTTACGTACCTCGCGTCTCCCGAACAGCATAAGTCCGCGTACATGCATAATCTCGCTCGTATCGCAGCGGGCATAAAAGCCCGAGGGTAAATTAAGGGCGACTTCGAACGGAGCCGCACGGGAACGAGGAATGGGCTCGCCGATGTTTTGCGCAGGGGCGCGCGACGCGAAACGTGCGCTCGTGGTACCACCCTCCCCTTTCACTTCTAGACTACCCCCTCACGCTGGGCTAAATTTCACTGAAGGAGAAAATTATATGTTTGGCAAGAATTTAATGCTAAAGAGGGCTAACTTTGTAGGCGACGCCTTTTCAAACGTAGTGGAACTGTTTCTTTCTGTTTGTAGAGCTTTGCATTAGACTTTGATGCAAATCAAGCGCCGTTTACTACTGCGTTTTTCTTTAATTTATGGGCGCTTTTAAAAGATTAAAGTTACATTAAAATTATGAAGTAATATTGTGAAGTGAAGTAGTTCACTTACATTTTTATTATAAAATTATTTTCAAAAATTTATAGTTACATTTAATATTAAATTCTTGATAAGATGAGTCGAGGTAGGAGTCTCTAAACTTATGTTATCTTGAGTAATGTTACTTTTAAAAAACAGCTTTGAAATTATTTTTATTACGATTCAGAAAAATAAATTATTTGCTCTGGCATTTCTTTTTTAATTTTTAATAAGGTTAAAAGCACTTGTAACTAGGCCATGTAAATCAAATTTTTTAATTCTATGAGCACTTCTAAATATTTAATTTAACTTTTTATCCTTTTAATATGACTGCAGTATATTTATTTCCATTTTTGCTCCTACGGAGTTGCGTGGATTTTATAGTGGTCATGAAATCTTGAATAAAAGCAACATTTTAAAAATTACACAATAAAAATTATTTTATATTAAATTTTCAAGCTTCCCTTGCTGGAAATATTCTGGTTTTCTACCATCGAGGAAATGCTTGTTCAAATATTCATTGATTTAATGGTCTTTTCTGAAATTACCCATTAAACGGCAAAAAATATCTGAAAAATCATTTCATCTGTTGGAAAAAAATAAATTACGATTTCTCACAACCAATTACATTAATTCTTTCAGCACTTTACAATTGCATTTTTTTCTGCAGTTATATATATATATCTTTTTTCTTGTAAATTAAACTATTGAAAAAAAATATATATTTCCTGATAACTTTAGTAGTAAACGTAAAATCGGAATAAAACTCTCATTTTATCCAATGGTAAGTAAGAGTTTCCACGGTCCCGGATAAACGTTTCAATAACGCCATTTGCGCGTCCGATAAGCACGACCCTAAACACGAGCAATTCCCCAGCCGAATGGGATCCTTCGCAGGCCGTGGCCTTACAACACGAGCGTCGAGGTCCTCTCCCGCGTTGCGTCATAATTAAAGTGACCGGGTCGGGGAGGCACATTTACGCGCCCACCGGAGCTGGGACTAATCCTCCGGCGCGCATATCGAGGCGCTCGTATCGGCCGCCTTATCTGCAAGCTCGCCACCGACGTGCACTCGCAGTGAAATATCACGCTGCCACCTTCCTGTGCACCTGTAACGCTTGAAGGAAGCTTTTCATGCAGGATTATCACCTTCTTTCTTTTAGCAGTTCAGACTTATATTTTAACGAGGGAACTTGTTTTGATTTTTAGTCATTAAAAAATACAACGTTGTATTCATTTATTTAGTCATTTTTCTTTAAAAAATAAAGTAATAAATGAATGATTTTTTTACATTTTTAGTTGTATTTAAAAAAAAGAATCTTGTACACTTCGCGAGTTCACAAATTGTATACCAAAGATAGTGAGTTTTGTGCCTGCATATATACGAAAAAGATTGTTTTTAGCATGAGTGAAATATTTAATAAAAGCGTTCACCTCGTTTTCCTTTGAAATACTGGAAATATCACTAAGATTAAATGTTATTCCATGGGGAAAATATTAAAATATTCAATTATCAATAAATTGTAAAAAAAAATGGGCATCGTTAATACAGTTCTCCCATCGTTACTAAATAATTTACTGTAATTTGACGTAGACTAGATAAGAGATTACATCAATTTAAACGAAGGCTTCCACCTTATCCTCCTCGAACGGAAGCCTCCCCTTTAACCCCTTACAAACGTCCCAACTATTATCTCTCCCCCACGAGATCCCTAAAACACTTTTCCAGCCCCTAATGCCGACTCATTATAAAAGATTTATCTGCAGTCATCTGTCGGTCGTGGTACGCACGGAATTCCCAGCATAACGCCCCGCCCCTACTCCTATCCCCCTCATCCGCATTATAAGCTAACCCGCTCGCGGAATCCGCGTGCGTATCCCTGTATTTTGCCGCGAGAAAAATTGCGACGCATTTGTTAGGCGCGACTCGACGTTTTTACCCCGGAAATACCGCAGGCGAAGCGAGATATTTTATTCCGAAGCCGCCACACGTACCCTGCGCTATACACGTGTACACGCGCCCACGTATTAACGCCTCCAGATACGCGCTACGTGCTCCGAAGGGGAAAATAGACCAGCTGGGAGGGGTCGGCCAAAGGATCGCGTTTTTTAGTACACGAGACCTTTGAATTAAACGCTTGGCCGACGAAGTCCTCCAGAATAACGAGCCTGAGCTCCTCCTCCGGCTTACCTCGGCTCTTCTTTTGCACCGAGGCCTCCGCTGCGCCAGATCTTGTTTGCCTTTGTCGATTCACCGATTTTAAGGGTGAAGATCGTTTCCCTACTTCTGAATTTTTTACTCTAACTTTTATAGTAGATATAATGACGATCATTCCGTGGGCAATTTTACCCACATGAATAAGTGTAAAATGAAATAAAATAAAATAAAATAAAATAAAATAAAATAAAATAAAATAAAATAAAATAAAATGAAATAAAATGTAGGTAAAGTAGCTGCATGTTGCGCGAGGTTGAATTTTATATATAAATATTACGATTTTTAAGATACACAATATTATTCATTTAAAAAGGTATTTTATATATATTTTGTTAAAACCACATAAAATGTTAGCTACCGCAAGCTCTTTTGCATGCAATTAAAAAAAAAAAACAAGTAAAAGCATTATAGGTTCTCGACTCATTAAAGCGGTAAGCTTAACTGCATTTAGTTCGCATCGAGAGCGATAGAGAGAGAGAAATGGCAAAAAAAAAAAGAAAAAGGTCTTGGATTATAATACACACTGCAGAGCGAAAGCGGTAAAGCGGCTTACGCGGTTTAGCCTCTTATGAAATGCTGTTTGTCTTCCGTCGCAGTCCCGTTCGAAAAATCAGCGATCCTATTCATTCCACATAATGCGCTCCCAACGTCGTCGCATTATTCCCTCTCGTTCGACCTTCCCAACGAGTGCTCATTCTCATTCCCTCGCATTAGTCTCCTCGTAACGCACCGCGAGCATTCTCGTACGAAAGAAAAAAATTGAAAAAAAAAAAATAAAATGAAGACGAAGAGGAAAGCTCCACACACACACGCGCGCTTACGATCCTCCCCTTGAAAATGCACAAGCGGCGCGTCAATAAACGGACTCATCCCCGTGGAAAATGAAAGCGGCGCACAGCTGTCTCACGCACTTAACCGAGCACTCCGCAATCGAGCAATATAATCCAGAGCCCTCCTCAATGAACTGCGCCGCCGGCCCACCCACAAAGGGGTCGTCGCTCGTCTCCGTATAATTTTTTTTTTTTTTTTTTATCCCGGCAGCGCGTATTATCTCCCCCCACTTTTTTTGCGCGCCCGTCACACGCGTATATGAAACGAGTTCGGGCTGCCTGGTACATCAAGCCCGCCGGCGAGGCCGTGAATCGATCGGCGCGTCGACTCGGCCGCTTGTGAAATTCGATGCAGTGTGCGCTCGCTCGCGTCTCGGTCCAGCAGCGCGCGATAAACCCTTTTTCTCTTCCGCCTCGCTCTCTCTCCACGATACACATCTCCCTGGGCGCCTCTGGCCTCGCGAGTGCGGAGGCTGCAGGTCGCGCCGGGAGGCTTTGGCTCGAGACTTTAAGAAGCGGCGACTTTGCACGATCGACCTGAGCCTCGATCGCGAGCCTGTAATATTTCCTCGAGGGCACTTTTACCCTCCTTCTCCTCTGTACTCGCTTATACCTTCCTTCTTTTTTTTCCTCGCTGCCGCGCTTCTGCTATCTTCTCCTCGCTTTTCCCGGCTCTTCCCTTTTTTTTTTGTCTTTGCGCGTGGGACGCTTCTTTTTTTTTCCTTGCAGGTAGATCGAGAAGTTCGCAGACGTGCTTTGTTTATTAAGTGCGCGTTGTGTCTTTGAGAGGGCTTTCTAGAGATTTTTAGAGGCTGCATGCCGGAACGCGAATAAATATTTTACGTTGCGAGCTACGTTAAAAAAGTTTGAAAGAGCTCGAATGAGGAGGGTGAGGCTCGTAGTTTTATTCGCTACCTTTTCACTGAGAGTATGAAAATTTTCAGTAAATACATGCGAACGTGCTCTGATTTTTTTTTCAGTTCTGCTCTCTTCTATTTATTTATTTTTTTTTTTTTCGTTATATTTTTTCGTTTAAAAAAAAAAAATAACACGTACTGCGAATAATGTAAAACGCTGAGAGAAACGAAGTCATAAATGTAGAGACGAAGTATGAAAAAACTGATATAAAAAAAAGAAAGTACAGCGAAGGACCGGCTGGCTGCAAGCGACGGGTATATGGGAAAATTAAAAAAAAAAAATTGACATATTCATAAAAAAGAACAATCGAAGCAACTTTCAGAGTGAGCGACGTAACATTAGCGGTGCACGTGAGGGACTTGAAAACTGACGACAAACTTTTTTCATCTTCGCAAGGCGAACGAGCTGTCGGCACTCGCGGCACGTGACTTCGTCGCGGAGCTTATTCATATGATTAGGATGAAAGTTCGATTCTGAAGCGCGACGAAATCACGACAACCGGCGATATCAGCCGCAACGATTCCACCCCTAATATGTTCCCTCGTGTCTGCATACATCGTGCGTACGTGAGCGTACTGCCTAATCCGCCGTATTCTCGTCTCGTCACGTGTGGTGTATATATGCATACGCGTATCCATTTTAAGTGGCTGGGACGAAAGTGCTCGAAGCCTATGAATCATCGTTTCCTCTTTTTTTTTTCTCGTCCACCATTCGAATGGTATCAGGCGTTTTTGCTTTCGACGCTTCGGCAAGATATTTTCAAATTTTACTGATTTTCGCTTATTTTTGAAAACGTGCATTACTTTTTTTCTGAGAATCTAAATCCTCCCAGTTACGAAAATATTTTCGGAATAATTCTTGCCCTGGTCTGCAAGTCCATTAAAAATGTAGGATATATCGTTCCGTAAAAATGGCAGAGCTTTCCTTATAAAAATTAAAAAGCCTCGCCAAAGGTCTAAAATTTTTTTTAACTCGCATAACAGTATTCTTTTAGAGCTTGCAAAGCACGTCACCTTTTACATTTCTCCGTATAAATTTTACGACACGCTTAACCGTAACTCTTACTCGAGTGAGAACGTAATTTTTACAGTAAGTTTCACCGTAATTCTTGTAAAAAAAAAATTCTCTCGCCACGACTCATCGAAGTTAGGGCGACCAGTTGAAATTAAAAAGCCTCGCCGAAAGTCTAAAATACACGTAAAACTTTTTTTTACGCGTATAACAGTATTCTTTTAGAGCTTGCAAAGCACGTCACTTTTACATTTCTCCATATAAATTTTACGTTCACGCTTAACCGTAACTCTTACTCGAAGGGAGAACGTAATTTTTACAGTAAGCTTCACCGTAATTCTTGTAAAAAAAAAAGTATCTCTTGCCACGACCCATCGAAATTAGGGCGACAGTTTGAAATTCGACTCATCAAATAAACACAGAGCAGCATCCCGCGGAAGCCTGTAACACCGTAGGTCAAGACCTGCTTTCTCGCTCTGCCATAAACGGCGTGGCAACTAACCTCGATTGCAGCTTCCTACGTCGGCGGCTTGGCAGCTCGCCGGATCCGATGATCGCTCGCCTCGACGCATCACAATGGGGGGAAGGGTCCCCTCCGCCGTGCTCCTATACTACACCTCCTCCCACCTCCGATACTCCGTCCACCGATAGGCACTCTTTCGACCGGGCCGCTCGCATAGCACGCGCTATCCCGCGGCCACGTGTCGCCCGCACGTGCGCCTCGCAACTCTCTTCCGTTTTTTTTTTTTCCTCTCGCTTTCTTTCCACCGCTTTGGCGCGCGCCGCTAAGTGAGGGGCTTGTCTCCCGCGGGGACGGCGGCACCTGGACCGCCTCCTGCCATCGCCTCGGATCGCTCCCTCAGCAGCCCCCCTCGAGCCTCATCGCGAGGGGGTCGGACGAGAGCCGCTGGACAGTTACGAACTTCCCGGTTCTCCGAACTCGATCATCCCCACGGTCCGATCGGTTCCACCCGACGTCAGAGTAGCCTCACCGGGGCCGAGCGATTCCGCCGTTACGCGACTATCGGACACACGCGCGTGTAGAGGGCAGCGGCTTGGCTCGCGGGGGCTCTCGCCGGCGCGTGAGAGCTCGAGCTGCTGCCCGCGGCTCGGCCGGTGCCAACCTGGCCTCTCGGTCTCTCCGCGAGAGCTGCGGCGGCGGCGGCGGCGGCGGCGCATGCGGCCGAGCGCAAGCTCCGCGCTTGCGCGACTCTCGCCGCAAGGTGTCCCTCTCGCTCTGTCTGGCGCGCGCGGATGGTCCTCCTCGATCACCCGTGGGTTAACGTCCTGCGAAAGCGGGAGGGAAAAAGAGCGGAGGACCTTCGCCGCCGAGGGACGGTGCGTTTTGCGCGTGCGGGAGACGAGGCTTTTTGCGAAGCCCGAAGCTGGCTAAGTGCTGTCGGGACCTTGGCATTGTGCGTCCCCGCGCAATCCGCGATGAAAAAAGCTCCGGTGCTCGTGCTCTTTTCTCCTTGTTTTTTTTACTTGCCCTTTGAAATTGTTGAAATTGTATTGATGGGAGATCGAAATTCGAGTTCCGCTGTGTAAATTCGTTGAGCTTTTCAGAAAAGCTCTTTAATCATTGGTTACTTTTGAAGCAGGAGAATTAAGTAAACTCTTTCCAAGCCTCGTAATCTGACAGAGAGTCAAACAATCATATACCTAAAGTTTATCAAAGGTTAAGAGAGTTTAAAAAACGGAAAATTAAAAAGCTTTTATTCTTGAGAGTTCCAACTTGCAGAATTAGAACTTTTCAGAATTTCTATGAAAAATTTTTTATAAATGATTTAAATATTCCATTAAATAAATAATGAGGAGTTTCTTACTGGAAGTGAAGTACGTATAATCACATCTCCACGATGGGAGTTGGAAATTCGAATTCAGCTATATGAATTCGTTGAGCTTTTCAAAAAAGCTCTTTATTAATTGGCTATTTTAAAGCAGAATTTTAAAAAATGGCAAATTAAAAAAGCTTTTATTCGTTAAAAACGTCGATATCAACTTAGACAAAAATTTAATGTACCTTTCAGAATTTCCATGAAAATTTTTTATAAATAATTCGAATATTCCATTAAATATTGTTAATTAATAATGAGGAGTTACTTACTGAAGTGAAGTACGTATAACCACATCTTCGAAATCAAACTATGACAGTCAGCTTACAAAAACACTGAGACAGCGACGCAAGTTAAACTCCACAGCCTCGGAACTTAATTGCCTCGCGTTCAATTCGCCGGAAGGGACGCGAGCAATTTTCCCGCTGCACGGCGCAGCCCTTCAAGACACATCCACATTAATTCGCGCGCAAGCCGACTTCCAATAACCCACTCCCTCGCACTTGCCACCACCATCTCCATCTTCACCCGTCGACACTGCGCGTCAAAGTGAAAATCGCGATTCCTTCGACGCACCGAGCAAAAATCATATCGCACCGTTATCAAAAAAAAAAAGAGAAAAATAAAGAAAGCAGGCGATCCGCTGTAACTGATAGCAATTCCGTAGCCAGGCGCAATCAGCGAGTGGTCTGTAAATCCATCGGCGGTGCGAAAAAATACGAAGTCAATCGCGCGGCCAAGTTTCGCGTAATACGCTAATGGATTCTCGCGCCGGACGAAGCTTCGCTAAGCGAGCAGAGAGCGCGGAAAGCTTTTAACGCGGAATCGACGCGTCGAGCGATCGTCGTTTGACTGCGCGCTGCGGAGGCTCGAGCTTTTTGCGCAGTTTTTTCGCCCCGACCGGACCGTCGTTAACCAGCCCGGCGGACGTAACGTTTCGAATTTGAGGAACTAATGGAACGCCCGTGGACTTTTTACTGCCGGTTCCGCTGGCGAGCTTTTTTTGATAATAAATACTTATTTATCTTTTTGCAAGGAAGGGTAATTTAAAAAGGCTGCTTATTTTGATTTAAAAATGCTGTTTCGCCTGTGCAATCTCCGTGCAAAAATATTTTCCTATACCGATGCTTCTAAAAGCAGTTTGTTCCTTTATTTTTCTAAATCGCTACGGTGTTTTACAAGGATTTTTAGGAACGCGAGGCGTGCGCATTAAGTAGACGAGGTACTAGGTAGTTACCGTTTATGTCAATTCTACTTATTCTAGAATTACTGCAAGGGAAACTCGAGACTAGCGAGGCGTGCCGAGAAAAGAAGAGAATGAGTAGTAATGACGTTCCGCGTGTGCTGAAACTCATCGAAATTACGTACACTCTCCTCGAACATAACTTAAGTGCAAGATCTCACGGCTAATGTACAACGTATATAACGCTACAAGCTGGAACGAGCGTTGTTTCAAACCATCCGCTGTCCCAAAGTATCCGAGCTTCTCCTAAATCTCTAATACTCTCGCCCCGCTATAAAACTACTTAACAAAAAAGCTCCTACTATCCTTTACTCAAAGGATAAATTATCAAAAATATTCAAAGCGTATAACACTGCAAGCTCAGTCCAGCTTTGTTTCAAATCATCTGCTGTCCCGGTCTTCCCTGAATTTGCAAAAATTGAAAAAGCTCTCCTACCACTCTTCACAAACGATAAATTATAAAAAAAAAAAAAAGAACACGCGATATTCATTCAGACCCGTCAATTTTTCATCGGAGGCATAAAATACGGTAGCTAGTAACTTCCCAATTGAAAACTCGGGTGTATCAATCAAGCGCGCGGAGAAAAGCCAGTTCCGGCTAATAAATTAACTTTTCAGCAGCGTCATCGGGCAATTAGAGGATCGAGGCGGAGGCTCTCCCAGCGCCTTCGCGCCCCGAGTACGTGACCGGAGGAAATGTCGAAAGCGAAACCAAACCCGACGGCCGCGCGAAAAGAAAGCTCGTGCTCCGCGCGAAACTATTTCCGACGAAGAAAGTATATAGAGCGCGAATTCCGTTAGGGGGGCGAGGAGGTACGACCGGGCGCGCGGATTCGCGTTGCATTAAACACCGGGGCCGCCTCTAATTTCCCGCGGCGAAAGTTCCCCCGCAACTATTCCCATTAGGTAGTTTCGCAGCTTTTTGTGCGGCGGTACGTGCAGAAAGAGCGAGACGGAAACGGCGAAACGGCCGGGGGAACTCGGCGAGGGGCTATAACGTTGTTTCCGCGTGTCTCTCTCGCCTCCCTCGCGCGCGGCCGACCGGCTGCGATTGCGAGCGCCGCGAACTTTGCGCATTTAGCCCGTCGACGCGGCCAGCCGCGAGGACGACGAGCGGATCCCGAGCAGCAGGCCGTGTCTTATGGACCAAGAAAATTAATTTTCGAATAAAACCACCGTGTTTACGGCGGGAGTTTCAAACAGTGGCTGCGACTGCGAATTCGACCGCGTCGGAAGCATTGATTTGCGGGCTTGCGCCCGTCAATTGTTGTAAACTATTTGATGGGTTTGTCGATATAAGACTGCGGCTACTTCCCATCAAGGAAAATTGCGGGGAACTTAATTTGTCTTGGAAAGATTTTACTTTTCATTGAAATAACGTTTCGCTCGTCTACAGTTATTAGGAAGTTTTAGTCGTAAGCTCGTTCTAGGTGGCGTGGTAGTGGCGGCTACATGTGCTTACACGAGTTACGTATATATTTTAGTGAGCACGCCTGCGGAATCTATATGTATATATTATTACTATAGAGATGCACTCGCCGTCGTGATGGCAGCCGCCGCCCCTGCGCCATTTAGATTGAGCTTGCGACTGAAGCTCTCTAATTTTACTAAGTTGATAAATTTTTTGCATGGCCTTACATTATAGATAGGTATGCCGATACATAACTGGGCATAAAAGCTTCGGGGAAGCTCTTATTTAAGAATTTCACTCGCAAGCTCCGAGCAAACTAAATTGGATAACGCTTTGCGCGCACGCAAGTCAAATTTAGCGCTTCAAATAATTTAAAGTAAACCGGTAGGGAGAGACACATGCAAATGCTCGTCACCAAATCAAGGGAGCGACTCTAAAAGAGGCGTAAAGTTCTCCATTAAGCCATGGCCCGCGGCAAAGGGAGAGAAAAACGACGACGACGCGAGTCTCGCTCGCGGTAATGCTTTACGAGCTCAAAGAAGAGCGTCGCGCTTGGCATAAATTTCGCACGCGGCGCGCAGCGTAGGGGAGAGGGCGCAAATCAGAAATCGATAAAAATTCGCCGCAAAAGCTCGCGCACCCGCTGTAAATTCGATTTACGCCGACGGCCGACATCTGTACGCGCCCCTTTTTTTCCTCCAGCCGCTCGTCGACGATTTATGATTATGACGATTAGTTTCAGCTGCAGTTACGATATTGCGGTTGCAAGCTCGGCGAGCGGGCCCCGCCTTTGCCGTTACCGCGCGGCTTTGTAATAACGAGACAGTGAGAAATGGAAGGATTTTTTTTCCAGCGGCATTTACAGCGCCCGGCCTGTCGCATAAATGTAACGGAAAATCGGTGAGGCGCGCGGCGGAAGCTTCGAGCATATCATGCTCTGAGAAATTTTTTATGGAGAAATGGATTTCTCCTTTTTTTGGATTTGCGATATTTTAATATTTTTTTGATTTTTCGCGAGAAGAATTTATGATGGTCATGCGATAATTGCCGTTAGAATGAAGGAAATCGATAGTTTAAAATTTTTTAACGTAAATTTTTCAATTAGACATAAGTTAACAATTTTTTATATTTTTCTTGAACGTTTGATGAAGCTTTATGAAATGTTTTTAAGATTAGTTATGCAAAAATTACGTGGATTTTTCCTTAAAACTTTTCGAGTTATTCTTGCGATTACATTTCTTCCTATACTTTAAACAGGAAGCTTCGCGGTAATTTTTATTCAAGAAAATTCTTTCAGTGTCTATTAACGCGAGCTTGCAATGCACTAATCTAAAAATGAACGGAAAAAATTAACACTTGTTGAATAAAACAAAGACGCATAAGTAGAAGAAGAAGAAATCGATCATCGATTGAGTTCATTACTGAAAAAACATAGCCCTGGCCCAATCTGTCTTCGGCGCTTATCGCCTCGGGTCCGATACTTGATCACGCTGGGAGCTTTCGAACGCCATTAAAAAGGATTCGGCAGCCGCGAGCTCGTCAATCAAGCCACCGGTCGAATCCTCTTTTTTTTTTTTCTTTTTTTTTATCGCGGAATCGCCGAGCTCTGCAACGCAATCATATTGTCGGGACGTCAGTATCGGCCGGCGCGTCCGTTCATCATGTAACAGCTTGCGGGGCGGCCGGACCGAGAGCGGCAGTCGTTATGCGCGCGCCGAGCTTGAAACAACTTTCGCCGTAATAGCCGGCCGCCACCGCCGCGATTAAACTTTTGCGCGCGTCCCCGAGCTCGTGCAAAAATCGAAATTTCAAGCTCGCAGCCCGCCTAATGACGAGTGTAACGACGCTCGCCCCGGCGACGGTTAATAGCGCGATATCGTCCGGAACTTTGCGAGAAATTCATTAGGAAATTCTTTTAAGCAACGATTTTCCATGGAGCTTTGATAGTCTGCTTCTACTGTTATTAGAATTTTTATATTTTAAAGCGACGGTACATTTACACACTTTTCTACGATAACGATTGTTCTAAGTAAAGAATAAATTATGTTTATTGGCAAGCGATTAAAAGAAAATGGTAAGTATCACATTGTCACATCATCGTAGCACTGCTACGCAGTTCCGATTCTCTTAGAATCACCGATTTGAATCGATTTGCAGGAAGAGTCATCTCAATTCTTCTTTTGTTTCGCACTGGTTTTCTCGCGAGGGGCTCTAATTAGATTGGCGATAAGTCCGATGAGCTTTCGCAGTATCACCGTTGCTGCGACGAAGGCAATAATGGCAGCGAGCACTACATCGAGGAGTAAATACTGATGAAGCGGCAAATCCAGTGCCAAAGTGCGTGTCAAGTTCGCCGCTGCCGTGCCGTGATGACGAGCGACGTATTCAACCCAATAGACAGCCTCATCCAGGGGCTGCATTGGCCGGTCATGGAACGCAGCTGATATCTCCTTCACTCGCTTTGCAAATCTGATTGTATAATTTCATCGTTAATTTATTTTTTTTCTCTCTCTTTTTTTTTGTTATAAATTATTATATTATTATTTAAGGAATATCTAATGTTAGGTGCGCGTTGATAAAATATAATTTTCATACAAACCCTGGATCGTCCAGAATTGTGTGCAATGCACTGTTGACAGTCTCGAATGTAATATCGTCGTACATCAATCGGACTGCCAAGCCTCTTTCCTCGAGTAAAGCAGCATTGGTTGGTTGATCACCGAAAAATGGAATGGCTATCATCGGAACACCAGCATGAACTGCCTCCGTAGTTCCCAACATTCCAGCGTGTGTTATAAACAGCTTCACATTTGGATGATCTGCGATGCAAAAATTCAAGTAAGTAATCCAAGTACACTGATTTAGAAGACTATCGGACCTCCAGATCGCGGATTTAATTGAAATTTTAGGAAATGTTTTTTTATATTATAATAATACGCTAAATCATTTGGAGTCAAGTAGAGAGATATCAACTCTATTGGAATCAAATTTTAACTTTAATTTTGTAGTAAAATTAACTTCTTTGATGGGGTGAAATAGAACAATTTTTTTTATTTTTATGTAGAGCGAAAAGTAAGAAACTGCGCGACAATGTTTTATAATAAAATTATATGCAGTTCTCAATTAATACTCATATTTAATCATATCTATAACTTTTATTATTATAGTACACGTATCAATTTTGAACCAATAAAGTTTTCTTAATGCAGCAAATCTGTAATTGCTGGTCTTTTCCTCTACTTTCTTTTTTGTCAGTGAACAAGGATAAAAAAATGAATCTCGATCTCAACTTTTGAAATGAAAGCAAAAGTCGAATCTCCTGAAGCTTACGTAAAATATCGTTCTGCGGTGCCCAAGTGACCAGCTTGACATTAACCGGCAGATCGGCCGCATCGGTGGAATCCCACTTCATAATCACCCGCTGCTTCAGCCCGGCGAACGCATCGAGGAAGGCTCGCCTCTTCTCAGGCGACATACTAGAAGGCCTTATCATCGAGCCAAGGTTCATGTAGACCAGACCCATCT
Source organism: Sycophila sp. Sp_5 (assembly GCA_018906775.1). NCBI lineage: Eukaryota > Metazoa > Arthropoda > Insecta > Hymenoptera > Eurytomidae > Sycophila > Sycophila sp. Sp_5. Next base: position 5,107,751 of record JACCID010000004.1, read on the forward strand.
GGGCGCCCGATATCCAATCTTCCAAATCCTGCAAGCTCGCCGCCTTTTTATCGAGCGCCGAGCTTAATTCCGCGGACCGCTCCCCCCTTCTATAATCTGGAGGTGCGCGCACGGAGAAACCAATCGACGACCGAACGGGGAACTGGCCTCTTTGTACGTGAGAATTGCCGCGCGAGGACTCGGACGATTGGCCCCGAGCTCCGGCCGTTTAACGACTTCCTTATTACCGTGCCGCGCCACCGGCGCGAATCGCTGGGGCAGGTGTTTTATTCGACTGACTTAACACGAGCGGATTAGCGTTTTATGTATGCCACGCGACGGCGAATTGATTTTTATCGGGCGAGATTGGCGCTCGTGGTCTCTTTCACTCGGCAGGGGAGCCTCGCTCTCGGCAACGGTCGAGGAAAAAGGCGACGATTATCCGAGCAGTGTCTTTTAATTTCCTCGGGGGGATTAGTACTCGCAGCTTTCGAAGAGCAATCTTCGGAAAGGGAACTTTAATTTATTTTTTCGAGAGCGAAGGAGCAACGAGGGTAAACTCATTTTCCCCGGTAGTTTCACGAAAAATTGAAAGTGCGATTTTTGCCGAGTCAGCAGCTGTTTAATTAATTGCTTCAATTACGGACGCGTAAATTAGGCACGGCCTGTTTGTCAGGAAATAGTTTGAAAGGCAAATTTGCATTACCGGCGAGTATTAACATATAATTTTCACCTTCACTTTGCGAAATTGCATTAATGAATTGCTTAAATAAAATTTGAATAACATTTAAATAAAATTGGTAACTATAATAATGATAATTGACGTACGAATGTCACGGTATATTCAGTCGATAAAACTTCAAGATGAAAATTAGAAAATTCGCAAATTTCAAAGGAATACTCACCGCCGGAAGAGGCTTAGGCTTTCTGACGTGCATTCCACCGACTTCCTTGTGAGTAGGCACCAACGGTCTCGCGTACTGATGCGCGAAGTGCGTATTAACGAGGTAAAGACTCGCGTTCCTCGCGATTTCCTGAAGAGGCGGCAAGTCGGGACCAAAGTGTTCTCTGGCAACCTGCTCGCACCAGTGGTCGTACACTAAATACAGGCTTTTATAGAAGATGTAACTCGCGGTGTTTTGCACTCGTTCGAGGAAGCTCATCCTGGTTGGAAAGCCGCTCGCGGTGACGGGGACGTAGGAGGGATTGTCGGGGCCGCCGACGCGGCTGCTCAGCCACGTGGACATGATCGAGGAACGGAAGAAGACGAGCGGCGCTTGGAACTTGTGCACGAAGCCCAGGAAGCAGTCCGCGTTGAACATCTCCGTGATTATGACGTCGTAGTGTTCCTGGGACTTTAACAGTTTCTGCACGTCCGGGTGCGACAAACTGCCACGGCATACCCGGTTCAGTCCGTTGTCAAAAACCCCTGAGGTCAGGTAAACATTTGTTCAACTGCCAAGATAATGTGAGTTTACTGCTATTCTAGTTACTGTGAAATATGACGGACGTTTACAATAAAGCTGTGCTTTGTTGAGTGGCGGTGATAAAACGTGTATCGCTTTCGGAATACAAAGATTCTCAATTTTTGCGATTTTTAAAGAGCAAGATAGCTGTGGTAAAAATCGAATATCAGGAAATTTTGAAAAAAAGTTTTGATAAATTTTACGAGAAATCATGCAGTTAAAATGTTGTGCTTTGCGTTCTCTGAAAAATAATTAGACAAAGATTGTGTTTAATGTACACTGTTACTTGTATTTTAGTTAATACAAAGAACGTGTTTAAATTACCCTTTTTTTTGTTAATCATTTGCGTAGTGCACTGGAGAAGTTAAAATAAAGCATAATATATTTGTGTAATTACATAATTTATGCACAAACATTATATTTTTGATACAGTATGCATAAAATCGCTTTTATGCATTTTACGCACCCTTTTAATGTTACATGGAGATAAAAGTCTATGTAAAAATTACTGTGCTATTTTATAACGCAGACATAGACTCGTCAAATAAAAAATTTTACTAAAAAGTATAGCAAAATTTACTGTAAGTTCAGCAAAATTTACTTTTACTCCAGCACTTTTTACTATACTTTCTAGTAAAAATATTTATTTCTCAAGTCTGTCCCTGCATTACAAAATAGTATAGTAATTTTTCCTAGATTTTTCTCTCGGTGTATTTTTCAGGCAACTGTATAATAAAATTTTGTTCGGCACTTCTACTAATTTTATTAAAGTTTTACTAATTAAATTTTAGATGATACTATTATCTTGTACCAGTTCAATTCTAAACACAAAAGAATAATCTCTAATAATGTCAGTCCATTATTACTAAAGAATTTTTCTCTATATAAGTTAATCTACTACGTCTTATATAAAGTAAAAAAAAAAATTATTTACACATCAATCCTCCAAGAAAATATTTCTGATCCATGTTGATCGCGTGTACCCCGTCAGCAATGTTATCAGCAACGCTGATATCGTGATAATTCGGCATGGGTGTTTCCCTAGGAAACTGACTAACCACAGTAACCTGGTGCCCTCGCCTAGCCAGCTCCTCAAATAGAACCTCGGCAAACAAGAAGTGGCTCTTCCCGTTGTACGGCATGAGTACGAGCACCTTCAGCTCTCCTCGCGTCTCTTGCGCCCAAGCGCACAGCACAAGGAAAACTACACCCGTCCACATTCCCCAGTTCATCTGCACAAACCAGATAAAAAAATTAAATTCTGTAAAAAAAAATAAATAAATATGGGATTACTTGTACATCCACAAATATAGCCGCATTGACATATAATCAGCTGGCACGCGAATGATTCATGATCGGATCAGCGCGTAATGCTTGAAAATCCATCGACAAAGTATGGGGGGCAGTTGGGGGTGGGCTCGATTCATCAAACGTAATTCGCGCGAGCATAGGGTGTCAAGGCGGGAATTTTTAATCGAAACGCCATTAATTTGTTACATCGGCTGTTTGCGCTTGCCGGCCGGCTAAAACGTCACGCCACCACCGCCTCTGCGCGTTTATATATATACGCGGCCTCCCGACCGAGCGATGATTAAATTAACTGTGCGCTTCCCATTTTGTTGCGAGCCCAGCGCCCGTACACACAAGTGAACTCCGGCACTGATGATAACGCGATTTCTCGCGCTCGTCATAACGTCCTGACCGCGCACGCGTAAAACCGCTTACTGCGGTATCGGCGGCGCTTATTATAAGTCACCGTAATCGCTTTTGTTCGTAAATACGACCTTGGCAGTCACTTTATTTTTCATCGCGTTAAAAAAAAAAAAAACAGTCTTGTGAGTCTCGGAGCTTCTCGAGCCCGAGATTCGGTTATCAGGACGAGATTATTTTTATCTCGTAATGCCGATCGATTTCATTAAGCTGTGCTGAATACGCAAGGGGTTCGCATTAAGAATAAATCGGTAAGTGTTTGAATGAATCAATAAATGATGTTGGAATAAGAATAAATCGGGAAGTGTCTGAATGAACGAATCAATTGTGTTGAATGATTGAATTTTTAACGGCGATTTAACGCGTCGGAAATTAATAAAAAAAAAAAAAAGATATGGTTATTAAAGGGCGCAATGAGGTTTTCATTGAATTTACTGCATGCAATAAAATGTTACCTTGATTTAACGCGCTTAAACAAATTACACTGACACTAAAATTTTGACATTTACGTTTGGCGATAGAAGTTGAGCATAGCGAACTGCCTGCCGGTTAGGCAAGCGCAACACTGATGGAACGCCAGATTCAAAGATGGCTGAAGCTGGTTCGGAAGTCACGTGGGCAATAAAAATAAGACAGCCACAAGCGCACGTGCATAGAGCTAAGAAGGACGCGTTGCGTAACCCGCTCATGCACGGAATAGATTAATAGATTACATTCCAGTCACCGTTTTGTATCCGAACGAATCAACAATCCTGTTTTATTTGATATAAAAAAAAAACAATTTTTTTAATGACTTTTTATTAGTACTCTTTTTATGGCGCAAAAGGTATTAAAGCTCAATTATTATTTTTTTTTCGATGGTTGAATAAAGCGGAAAAAAAGAATCGAGTAAATTTGTTTCTTTATATTTCAGATTTGTGTTGGTAACGTAGCTTCGGCGTTATACACGAGCTTCTTTAGAAATTGATGCATCATGGAGGTAAAATATGACTGGCCTAAGAAAACAATAAAAAAAAAATTACGACGTAATGAAATACCAGAAGAAGACGTAATAAGTTGGGAAAGAAAGAGGGATAAAAGAAAAATTAACGAAAATTCTTTTATGCGAGAATAATTCTCTCTATCGATGAATGCGTATAAAAATACTTCGACTTCAAATTTACGGCTGCGATATATCTGCTCTCGTCCTCTCTTTTCCCTTCCCGATCTCTATTTGCCACTTTAATAGTGGAAACTTTTCTATCGCAAAGTAATCCCTTTCACCATATAGAGGAGAGAGGGCAAGCAACATTTTTCACAATGATCATTTATCTCTTATTGTTGCGATACTAAAAGCCCGGGTGCCGTCGATGCGGAACAATCTCGATGAAGAACAATATCGGGGACAATAAAACTTTCACTTCGAGTCGTCAAAGCCTTCTCGCCACTTCGCCGAGGCGCGCACGCCACGCCGCAGTGCCGAACTCCCCTGCCGGATCGATCGAAACTTTTGTATCGCGCGTATCGACCTACTACCGCCGAATGAAACGCCGATGGAAACATAGGGAATTGCGAATTCACGCTCCAAGGTAAACACATTTGAAATAGCAAAATAACCGCTTTTTGAAACGAAAAGAAAAGACATCGCTGTTTGACACTACTTAATAAAGACGCAACTACGGTAAAACCTGTCAGTTCGAATCCTATATTAAAAAACCAGAAGTTTATGTTTATTAGTTTCTTTATTTCGATATTTATCGAGCGAGAAAATAATTACAAAGTACAGTGAAATAGAGTGAAAACTAACTCTATCGGAGTCAAATTTTCACTCTAATGTTATAGTGAAATTAACTGCCTTCATGAAATGAAATTGAGTAATTTTTTACTTTTAAGTAAAACAAAAGGCATAGAGTGAATTTTACTCTACTTTAAAATGAATTTAAAGCACTTCATTCATGTAGAGTTAAATTTGTCTCTATTCAAGATTTTCACTATAAACTAAGAGTGAAATATGAGGGAATTACTAATATTTCGCACGTAAGTGTCTACAATAATTTTTTTCTTATTTTTTTTTTTTTTTCAAAAAAGTGATCCGTTACATCTGAGGTGCAAGTTATAAGAATAATTTAAGCCTGGTCTGGTGACATACGAGTCATCAAACTTAAAAAAAAAGCTACGGCAAATGAACAAATAAATAAAAATTGAAGATATTTTTGATGGTATAGATAGCTTAAATTATGTGAGTACTTAAAGTGTAAAAAGCTTCAGTAATCAAAAGTGATGAATAAAATGTTTATGGCTATTATACTGGAAAGTGTTTTTTTTTTTCAAGTTAACCCAGTCCCTTAATAAACTAAATATTAAAATTTTGATTTAAAAATCTCTAGAAATCACATTTGCGGAATAAAAAATGTCAGAATAAAGAAGTCTGGCCAATATTAATATGTAAACTTAATGGCGCATACAAATTTTTGCTTACTAAAAATGATTCAAACGAGGATGTGTTCCTACGAGATAAGGGAGAGACCTGGTCCTCCATCGGACAGGAGTGCGTGTTACTCGGGGTCGAGGCCGACATAAACAATTTCAACGAGGCTTTCGGTAGGGTGGGAGGGGGGAGGGGGAGATAAAATGTGTCTCCAGGTATAAATACGTCCGGCCGACGCCTTAACGGCCCCATAAAATCGGCCGGACGCCACGCGTGGATGCATGCGAAGAGAAAGAGGAAGAGAGGGGGGAGGGCTGAATTACCAAGCGCAAGCCTGTGGGTCAGGGGTGGGGGTAGCTAACGGGACGATGGGCGAATTCGATGTGTAAGAAGCTGTAGATATCCGACGATAACTCGAGAGGTCCATATAAATTTCCGGAGGTCGATCAATGAATTACCTTTACGCGACTCCAGCGATTTCAATGGGCGATGGTCACTCGGTGGAAACAAACTCAGTCTGATCTACGGGTGATTTTACTCTTGCTCCTCGATACACCGAGTGTTTTACAAAAACGCAGTTAACAATTTAATTTTAAAATTGCGATTCAGAGATAAGTTTCATGACATAAGTGTGATAAGAGTTTCAGTCGAGTAGCCGCTGATAAAGACAAAAGGAAATGTTTTTGTAAAAAATAAAACAAATATTCATTCGAAAATGAATTTTTTTTTCCATAGATACGAAGTCACAGCTTCTAAGTTTCAACAAACAAGTACCGTCAATTTTTAATCTATACAAAAAACGAGGTAACTTCATATCTGGGCAGCGCGAAAAAACGAGATAAACGAAAGCTTCAAAGAAGGGCTTTCAAGTAGAAGAGATGCGGCACAAATTGTCGCGACGAGATGGCTGTAAAATTCCAAGAATTTAGCCAAGAAAAAGTGGACGTATGCGCCGCGTGTGTGCGGAAAGAGCCTAAACCAGAGGAACGAGCCGGACTCGCGCAGCTAATAAATTTTAAATGCGCAATAACGCCAGAATGCGCACGTGTTTTATTTACGTGGGCGAACGAAGCGGACACTTATGGCGAATGCCTCTCTCACCTCGTGTCTAGCGAAAAAAGCGTCAGCCAGTCTTCCTCGTTTTGTCCGGGACGAAATTGTCAGGGTACCTGGTTCCTCAGTTTTTCTCCAAAGCACTGTTATTCCAAAATTAAGGAAACATTGAGTCAAGCTGACGTACGAGTGTGTAATTATTCTGATCGATTAAACGTATTATAAATGTATCTATCATGAATTTGTGTTTACGTAACGATTCCAAATACAAATATGTAGTGCACATATGCTTCGTTTTTCTAAATTGCTCATATTACAAAAACAATTAACTTTTATAAATGTTTATCAACATTCACAACTTGAATATCGTTGATAGTTTTTCAATAAATTAGTAAAGTAGCTAAATTCGCCTAATTTTTTTTTCTATTGTGATTTTTAAGTACCCTTGCAAGAGTGTTAATTATAAATATCATCAATTTTTTTTAAATTCAAGAAATTGATACACTCTACTTTTTTTATTAAGCATTACAAAACAAACCTTTGAAGGTTTTTTTTCTGCTAAAGAATTTTCACACTAAGGTTACAATTAAAGTTGTGCATAATTTAGTGTATAGTAAATTGGATAAACTCCACTTATCTAACATACGTGAAAAAAAAATATAGAGTATTTATTTGCCATCAATCTGAGCGAACAATTTTCGCGGAGGAGGGCGCAATTCAAGTTGGATTTGCAACATTTAAAGCGTTCCGCGGCAATTCCCATTAGAATTTCCATTCGCGTGTCGCTGCGGCGCGGCATTTCTCGACGTGCGGGAATAACGCGATTTACACGATAAATGGGGGGAATGGCAGGAGAGCGGTGGGGAGGAAGGAAAGCCCAGGCTGCCGCTCGCATTTAATAACATAATCGCGTTGCCCTTTCGTTGTCTTCTTCCCGGGGCGAATAAAGCGCGTCCGCGACTCTGATGAGGCTTGATGCAATTTCGCCCACGCGCTCTCCTAATTCCAGTTGCAAACTGTATTTTAAAGGATCCCAAACGGGATGCCACTTCCCTGCCGCGCGCTTCTTCTCGCCGGCGTAAGTCAAATTCGGTACTTGCTGGATTGTCGTTCTTCACTCACTATATGCCTTCGATCTTACTGTCTGCAATTACTTATGATCAGTTGATGGCAAAGTAGAATTTTTTTTTTTCGACTTTCAAGTTTGTAAACATTGGTATGACTTCGATTACGTATTAATATGAAATCAATACTGCCAGTTAAGCCGTTCGTTGAAACATTCGAGACATTTACATAATTCATGAAAGACTCAACAAACCTGTTTTATTCGCTCTAAAACAGATTTTTTTTAAATGATTTTTTATTCCGCGGTCAATACGTATAGTACACTTTTTATGGCGTAAAAGATATTGAAGCTGAATTACTGTTTTCGATAGTTGAACAAAGTGGAATAAAAAAAGTCGAGTGAATTTGTTTCTTTGTATTTGAAATTTGTGTCAGTAACGATTTACATAATTTATCATCGATAAGCCAATTTAACGACTACCGACTTAATGTACAAAGGCCGCTGAGACAACAGGAAAAAAACATTTAATTATTACTCAGTATACACACCAGTCAATAATTCATGGAAACTCGTTCTCTGTCGCGCGAAATTCCATTTGAACAGTCTTTTTTATTTAAGAAAAATTCTGACGGCTGCATCGTACAAAAGGCAAGCAAAGTAGAACATAGACAACTTCATCCATCTCGGGGCGCCGCTAAGCAGCTTAAAGCATTGACAAATCCGGAGTAAGTCCTCGAAAATTCCAGCAGCAGAATGGGGAGGAGGTCAGAGGCGTGCCTTAGCGCCGACGCGAGAAAATAGCCGGACGAAGAATAACCGCGAAGAGAAAAGGAGAATAGCGGCGTCGTCCGATCGGACTTACGGGCCGTGCCCGGGGAGTAAATTGGCCGGGGCGCGATGCCGCGCACGACTCCCGTCGAATCCCTCTCATTTTTCACCGCGACAAATACTCCCCAGTCTCCCCTCTTATAACTTCCTGGCGAATATTTCTCGCTCGCCTCTTACTTCGAGAGCCCCTTTTCTTACTTTATTTTTAGTTAGGGAGCACGACGTCCACCGGTTCACTTTACGGTCCGTCAAGAATGCCTCCCAATCAACCCTTACATTTTACGGAGAGTTCCTAAAATCTCAAGTTGTTAGACTGAAAGAATTTTCTCCTAAAAATTAAGGTGAAACGTCGCCGTAAAAATTAGTAATTTTTCCGGAAGCGCTCGTAATTTTTACGAGAAAAGCTCCATCATTTTTGCGGAAAATACTCGCCGTAATATTGTCAGAAAAAGCTTTATACTTTGTACTATGAATTTATCTTCCCTTGTTCAATCAAGATTGGCCATTATCTTTGGAATTTAGCAATAATTGTTAAGCAATTATTACAATTCAATTTAAGTAGTTAAACAATTGTTGTTTCACGATTTCGTGTGCTATTAAGCAGCGTCATTATCAACTATCGGACCGCCAAATATTTATTCGATTAATAGTAGTAAGGCTTGGTAATTTGGACACCTCCAAGTTCTCCGGTTAGATATGGAGCTAGAATGGGATATTACAGGTGGACTTGTCCGTTATTCGAATCTATGGATATGCGAGACGTATCGGGCCCATACACGCACGACGGATCGGTTAATTACCTCAGCGCGAGAAGCGCGGTCGTTAGGCCGCTCCCGGTGCGGCTCATAGGGGAGCGATAATTGAGCTCACATTAGGTTGATTGTTAATGCGGCTCTACGCCCGTACGACCGAATTTAAGTTTCCCTCTCGCCTCTATGTACAATTTCATCCGGAGGCATGGGGCTAATTGAAATGAATGCCCGATTATCACTTCGTTAGTCCATGCTTCATGCCTACGTGTGATTTCATTCCTCAATACAACGTATATACAGTTTTATTATGAAGTCATCACTGAAAAGTTCATTGGATCAAAATAAATGAAATAATCATTCAAAGTATTTTTACGCTGATTAATTTCCCTAAAAATCGCGGCAAGAAGAAAACTTCACCCGAGAAGCTTTCATGCCCCGACAGCGAATGTAATTCAACGACTCACGAAAAATAAGGCAACTAACGTAAAACTCTCGAGATAACCCAAAGTTTCTCATTTGTACGATCTTTCAGCAGCTTAAAACTGCCTTTTGACGATCTCGTTTCCGGCGATACTCCGGGCCCGCTTGAGTACACCACAGATCGTACTCGTGTAAGACACCGGCGTTAAATTTAACGAAATGATAAAGAGCGCGGTACACTTAGTTAATAAAATTTATGGGAGTAAAATTAGGAATGGCGCTGGGTGCCCGAGTCGTTTCGCGGAAAGCCGAGCATCAACAGAAGTCGGCCCGGCCCCTCTTCTCCGCCCTTCCCCGCGAAATTTAATGGTCCGCGTTCCCAAGATTACAAGCCTGCTGTTTTATCAGCGCCTCTCGCTTCGTTACCGCCGGACGCTCTTTGTGCCTTAAAATGAGAGCAGCCACCCCCGCGCGCGCGCGCCGACAGATAGAGGCGGCAATCAAACTCCCCGAGGGGGTCCCCTACCCGCCCCTTTTACTCCAGTAATAACGCTCTTAATGCTGACTTTTACTTCTCTTTCGAAAATTCCAGCTGATTTCTCGCTCGTTTCGATAATAAAAACGTTTAAATTTGAAACTCGTTAATCGTGCTTTTTTGATATTACGAGGTCCATTAAAAATTTAAAAATTTGTAATTCATTAATAATTTGTGAAGATTTAGTAATTATATCAGTATTCTTAAGTAGATATTGTAATTTTGTATTGAAGATTCAAATGCATTGAATAAAAACTCGAACTTTGATCGTACGAACTTTAGTTATTACACTTGGTCACATACTTGCAAATCCTATTCTAGCTTATTCTACAATTAGCCTAACAAGTTACGAGCAAATTCACTTTTACCGAAAATATTTCTCAAAGCAGCGCATTCATTTTTTTTAATTTCGCACTATTTAGCACTAATCAGCGAGGGAAATCTACGACGTGTTTTTGCATTCATTAAAAAAAAACATCCTATCGCGTACTTTTCTTGCGCATCACAAGCAAATCGCTCGTCAAGCTCACGGTGCGCGGCTCTTTTTGCGCATTACCGTGAAATATACGAAAATTTAAAGGGAAAGAATAATTCAGAGTGGCGCGTTGTTTCGCAAAAATATTCACGCGGGAGACAGAGCGAGAAAAAAAAAGCAAGGAAAAAGTGGGTCCCTGGGTTGCTCGTCCAGCGGCGTCGCCGTCGACGTCGTCCACCTGACGTCGCCGCGGTCGACTACGTGCCCGGCGCGATTCTACCCAGGCGAGCAAATACGGACGGGCAAACATCGCATAAACTCGAGCGGCGCTGGTATGTTTAGTAGAAAACGCCGTAAATAATGCAAACCGTGGGACCGGAGGGTCGGGCAACGTCGTCGCCCGAGTTATCCTCGTTGCATCCCTCCCCCCCCCCCTCCGGGCGCAGCACCGACGCAAAAACCCTTTAGAAAATTTTTCCGCGGTGCCCGCGCACAGTTGGATTAAAAAGGCGCGATAAAAAGGTTCATCTAGCCCGCTCGACGTGTACGTACATTGCCGGATCCCGACGGCTTTGTCCCATTCGTCTGGTGCGTCTGTTTTTTTTTCTTTTTTTGCAACCTCGACCCGAGGACGCGCGAAAAACCTCGTTAGCGAACGTCTGAATTTGCGAGCGACTCCGGGGGTCAGGTGTGCTTCTGAATTCAGTTAGATCATTTGGAGCGACCAGCGCGAGCTGAGCGCACTCTGACTTTTCGAACAATCAATTCCAATGGGTATCATTACTCTGCTTGGCTTTCTGAGCCGTTTTAGAGAAATTCCAAACTAATTTTCAATCGAGTTCAAGTTTATTAAAACGTAATCGAACCTCCTACATCAAAGCTGCAAATTTGTCTATTTATTGTAATTTTAATGTTCGACCAATAATTTCATTTGAATTTAAATTCTAACTTATTCTTCTTAATTACTCAAATACTTTAAAAAAAATCATTGCTTCATTGAAGGTACTTTTAAACAAATGAATGTTATTAGTGATTGGCACCTTTTAATTGTGAGCGATCGAAAAAAATTCCTTAGAGAGAAAACAGTGACGTCTTACCACACTCGTCTGTAACTACTTACACGTGCGAAAAGTTAAACACTAATATCCATTGATTGAAGGATTCAACGAGCACTAAAATTTGATAAAAGTACTTATAAAATAGTAAAAACATTTTCCATTATGCATCTCTAATTATAAAAAAAATAAGCCACGAAATTATAATAGTGTTTTCTTACCGCACCCGTCCATCACTACATTTGACCGCACGAAAAGTTAAACGCTGATGCCTGTCGAATACAAGATTCAACGGGCAGTGAAATTTGATGGAAATACTTTTAAAATTGTAAAAACACGTTCTATTAAGCATTTCTAATCCAAAAGAAAGCAAAAAGTAAGCCTTACAATTATAATATGTTTGTCTTGCCATACCCGGCTGTAACTACTCACGCATGCGAAAAGTTAATCGCTGATGCCTGTCGAATGAACGACTCGACGGGCAGTGAAATTTGATGAAAATACTTTTAAAATTGTAAAAACATATTCAATTAAGCATTTCTAATTCAAAAGAAAGCAAAACATAAGCCTTACAATTATAATATGAAGTACTTTAAAAATAGTAAAAAAATATGCTATTAAGCATGTCTAATTTAAAAAAAAAAGCAAAAAGTATTCCTTATAGTTATAATATGAAGTACTTTAAAAATAGTAAAAAATATTCTATTAAGCATTTCTATTCCAAAAGAAAGCAAAAAGTAAGCCTTACAATTACAATATGTTTGCCTTGCCATACCCGTCTGTAACTACTTACGCGTGCGAAAAGTTAATCGCTGATGCCTGTCGAATGAACGACTCGACGGGCAGTGAAATTTGATGGAAACAGTATATACCTACACACTCGGTGGCCCCTCTAAGCGTATAAACGGCGGCATTATTTGAATAATACTACTGGCAAGCGGAATTGCCGCATCGATCCTACAGCGCCTATCCGAGGCTATCCCGTCCGACGAGCGCGCCTCTATCATGTTTGACTTCGTCCAATCCCGCGATTGCGTCCGCTCGACTCGCGCGAAAACCCGGAAGTCAAATTCGAAACGTGATTATCGCCCCCTCAACTTGCGCCCTTTTCATTCTGGTTGATGCGCCTAAATCACTAAAGCTGATGTTCCACGTACTTTCCTTTCTTTTTCTTTCTGATCGGCAACGTTTTAACATTTGGCTCGACGCTTTCCCTCTTTCCTGTAGTTCGTTCGTCCTCTCTTTTTCCACGGTCGTTTATTTCGCACTTACCGTGCTGCCTCTTTTCTTTTAATTCGTGCTGAAAACCTCTTGTTCGCGTCCTCGCGCGTCAGGCGTTATCTTCCTGGACTTCAAGAGTTCTGCAGACTGTAGTTTGAAATCTGGCAATAAATTACATTGACGGAGTAATTCATGGAAATAAAGAGAAAATAATGAATCCGGCAGAAGTTCGAGGGATTGCGGGGATACGGGATTATCGGTATACATGGGGGTGAGAGAACGGAATAGCTTCGCGGAAGGAAGAAAAGAGGCAGGAAAAGGTAGAAACTGCAATATCGGTTGGAAGAATTTGCTATTCGCGTCGGGATTCCTCAGGCGGGATTCTTCGATATCAATTTCGGAGAAAAAGCACACAGCGCTCCGGGCGATACCGAATAGCCGGAGGAGTTACAAGCGCGTGGCTGCGATTTATAACTTCTTGCATGCTACTTTACTCGTTTCCACGATGCTGGATCAATCGAAAAGTAAGCCAAAAACCTCCTCCTTGCGATCAAACATTTTGATCCCTCGAAATTCAGGATATAACTTGGCTTTGTAATTTTTACGACAGGAAAGCTCTATTATATTCATGAAAAAAAGCTATGCAATTATGTTTACAATGTTTACAAGATTCGTACTTTTTATTCTACAAATAATAATAATTTTTATTGTAAATTACATTTAATACAAGAAAATGCATCGATTATCTCGAATTGGTTTTTTTCTTCATCCGACAAAGACACAAATATTTCACATTAAGGGGAAAATCTGATTTAACGCGAATTTAACGAATTTCCGTAGCTGTTGCAATTTTAGTGACCGCGCGTCGAGCAGGTGCAATCGCTCTGGCAGAACTTTAAAGCGTGGATTCTCGAGTTTCCGTTTTTACGATTTTTACAAAACGTGCAGGATTACAGAAAAACTATTAGTCCAATCAAAAAAATTCAAAGGGTTCTATCTTCCTTATTAAACTACCTTCCATATCATAAAGGTATAAAAAAAGGTCTTTAAAATCATTGTTTAAAGTATCATTTTTGCAACTTAAAAAGATTTATTTTTCAAAAGGTGTCTTGAATCTTCGAAAAAAATTGCAAAATGTCGCCAAAGTGAAAAAATAATATTTTTTAATAAAAAAAGATTAATTATAGCAGATTAAATTAATAAAAGTTTCAAGTACCTTATTCATTTCCTTCCGAAGGCGCCAGAAAAAACGCTTTTTGTAGTCCTCCGAAACCAGCCTTCCTCCCCCTCTTTAATAAACTCTTATCACAGATATCGACAATAAATAGTCAAGAGGAGATTATCAAACTCGCCCGAACATTTTCGCAGCGACTATTTACCATATGCCAAGGCCGCTGCGGCGACGTAATAGCCGGCCATAAAGCGCGTTATGACTTCTCTGCGGCTTCAGCATCCCCGAAAGTTGAAACAAGGGGGTGCAGCGGCATGCAGTAAATCCAAGATGCACGCCGACATTAAAGCACGCACCGCCGGGTCCGGAAACTTCGCGCCCAAGGACCACCCGCCGAATTATGCAGCGGCGAGCGAGCCTCGCCCAGCGGCTGATCGACGGGCGAACCTCGCCCCCGCAGGAAATGCAGCGAAAATCGCGATACCGCGCGAGGAGCGAGCGATAAGCTCGCTTGGCCCGTAAATCCTCGGGACTACCTGCAAAGCTCATTAGGCGTCCTATTGGATCGCCAAAAAGTTTTCGGCATTAAGCAACTCTTTCATCCTGTTACAAATAAATTTCCTTTCTTCTCGGCGAGGCGACCTGGAGGTGCGCAAGCAGAGTCAGGATAATTCGTATAAAGCCATCCGCAAAAGTACTCAAAGTCCTTGCGCTCGCGCGCCTTCGCAGAACAACAGAAATTTAATCCCAAAAAGGAAGCGCAACGTAATTCCTGTCTAATTAACAGAACGAACCTGAAAATATTTTCCCTCTGACTAAGTCCCCTTTTCATGCAAATATTGCGCGAAATACTTCCTGGAGAGAAGAAGTTGCAGCTCTGCATGCGGAAATATTTTGGATTATTATTTTTGTTTATTTATTAAAAATCTGTGTATAAAAACTAATTTAATAATTCATATGGATTTTATTTATTCGAGAAAAAATACATATTTTCACAATTTCCTAACATTGGTAGAAACCTTCAGCAGCCATTCGACACCCCGAGCCAATTATACAAAGTTTGGGCAACAGTTCCACGAGCGAATACCCAACGAATCTGCTTAATTCGTTTCGCTTTTCAGATTGTCGATGGCAAGTGAATGTTGAAAAATTAGAAGTTTCAAAGATTTCATTATGTTATATTATTAATATATTATTAATAAAAAGTTAGAGTAGGTCAAAAAAGAATTAAAAAGAAACTAAACAATTAAATCTGATATTTTTATTGAAGTTTGCGGTTTAGTTATAAGATGGATTATGTACAAAAGTTGTTTACTAACCATTGATGAACAGGCCATTTTGATTGATTTATTTTCTACCATGAAAAGATGTAAGCACAATGCAATAAGTAGAATAATATGAAGACGACCTTGTTGAAAAAAAATGATCCTTCATAATAAATCGAAAAGCCATATAGTCGAATCAGCAATTGCACAATCAAGCTTCAGAAATACATAAGATATTTTGTAAAAAATGCAAACTATATTTACTTAAATTTATTTCGTCATCCGCGATAACATCAAACTCCACTTGCATCTCGTGTATTTCAGCCTAACTATTCCCCAGAGAAACGCGAGTCATTAGGTGTAAATAATGAACGGTAAAACTCGTAAAATAAAAATGCATAAAAAAAGGAAAAACAATTAACTAATTCGATAGTAGGTTCATATTGTCTGTTGAGTACACGCCGACCGGAACAAACAATTTAATCAGATGCATCGTTCGGCCGGCAGCGATAATGCACGCGCGTGCAGCTGGCCGAATGGTTTAATCAGCTTTCACAGGGTAGTGACACTGTTGGAGGCTAAAAATGTGCTGGCGACCGGTCAAGCTCGTCGCACAATGAAGGCTAATTAAAGGCGAAGCTCGAAACGAGTCGCGTTTCATGCCTGCTATCTTATGTTCCTTCGTACTCGTGTGCGCGGAGCTTTTTTTTACTAAAAGCTTAAAAAGATACGTGCAGGGAACTTCGGATATTCGCGCTGCCCATGGAATAGCGAAATTTTATGCTGGCGAATATACCGCGAGAATTATAAATTTATTAACAATCTTTTTCGCGGATACTATACACATAGTTTTTATTCTTTATTAAGGCTCTTTTATTTAACGCAGCTTTAAAAATGAAATAATTGGATTCTTTAACCAAAGTGAATAATTCCTCTGGCTATATGTTGATAAATTTTTCAGATGAAACCCGCGCGTATATTATTTATACCGCCTAATAAAAGAACGCCCGCGGTGGAACTAAAATTAATAAAATCAATTACGTACGAAAATAAATTAAAGCAAACAAAAAGGGATTTAGCAGACCCCGAAAATTACGAGTAGCTAAAAAAGACCCAACGAGCGTAATGAAGTTTCTCCAAAATAAAAGCTTAAAAAGCGTCTTGGAAAGGGTAGGAAAAAGCCGGCGTTGAGAGACCGCGAGGGAAGACCCGAGAGGTGCAGTCTGTCGAGCAGCGCACAATACTTCCTTTTAAGCTTTGCGAACGCCTCGTTATAATGAGTAATCCGGATATGAGGTGGGGATAGAAAGAGAGGGGAAGAATCCGCTCGGGTGAGTTTAAATGCGCTGACGAAAAAAAAATGGGTCATACTCGCAGTGCGGAAAAAAGGGGCCACAATTGACCCGCTTTCACGCACGTTCAAGACGCGCGAGCTTGATTTTCAGGGAACGCGGGAATTGCGGTCTTTTATTACCGCTGCCTGCGAGGGCGAGAGAGCCGCATTTTTATGAAAATTTCGAGGGCGAGCCACTTAGAGCCGACGCCCGGAAAAATATAAGTTTCCTCCAACTTCTCGTTATTATGCCGAGACTCATCCTCTCGCGGAAGTTTCGACTTGCTTTGCCGCGCCCTGAAATTTCGAGGCGATTCTTTTTTATTCCTCCTGCTTTTCTTTTAATCGCGAGCCGCAGTTTTTTGTGTAATTGAAAAAATATATACTTCGCGGTAATGTTTACGAAAAAACGAACAATTTTAACTGTTTGGATGGAGGTGAATATTTAGTTAAAAAGTGGCGAGCTTTACGTACCAATTTTTTAGACGAAGCTTGCAAATAGTTTAAAATTCTTTTCAAATTGCTTTTACATCGTTATAACCACAGAGTTTTAAAAAACTCTTATACTTCACTTAAAATTATTAGACTTGTTGTACACCGTAAAATGTTACTTTATGCTATAGAATCTAAATTCTCAAAGTTCACGATGAAAGACTTTTTTAAGACTTTTTAGACCACTGGGCGCACATACATCATCAGCCGACTGATCGACAGAGGTCAATTCGTTTATTCCGTAACCAAGAGTTCGTTTCCCTCCGTCGGACTGCATTCGTTCGCGAGTGCATAACTTGGCGATGCTCCGCCGGCGAACCGGGAAAACGGGGGGAGGGGGTGGAAAGCACAGCGTACACATTGCCGGAGCCAAGTGACGGAATCTCATTTGCGTTCGTTAGCGCTGCGACTATATATACCCTCCGAGGGAGCGGAGTTGCGAATTCAGTCGAATTTATATGCCTCCCCCCTTTGAGTTTACTCGAATCTCCCTATCGATCCTTCAACTTCCCCCCCGCCGTCTTTTTCTTTAATTATTTCCAATTCCACGGGGCTAACGAGGGGAATCGCCGTTCAGAAGTGTATGTAGAGGGCAGCGATGAAAAATTTAAGGCCGCAACTTCGACCCTTCCAACTTTCCGACGGTCGGCGCTCTCCAAGAGGCCATTCGACAGCGAAATACTGGATTAGCTTCGACGCATCGATTGAATTCCATTGAGTGTTTTTGTAGTAACTCGCTACATCCCGCGGCGAGCTGAGCTTCCGCGTCGTACACTTATTCTCTCGGTCCTACCTGCAACCGTTAACCTTTATTCTCTTTGCCACGGCGACTAAGCCTCGCCTCTGCATGAATCTCACGATTCCCATCGATATTTCGTTATTTTATGTTCGACTGTATAACCAAATCGCCTTGCTTGTATTTTGCCGCACTCTGAAAAAATTGAATCCTTCCGCTCGCAGCTAAAATTTGTTTACAGAATGTTGGAAAATACCATGAAAAAATTCTTGTACATTGTCCTAAGAAGCTTTCGGTCAGTTCGCGCAACAGAATGAATTCGCTCGCTGGAAAATAAACAAAATGAAGTGCAGCTTACGAGGAATTAGCAAAAAAGCTCGCTCGCTAGATGAGCTTATCGGCCGGGGGCTTATTCAAATGTAACCAACGGAAGAGGCTACTACTAATACGCACCGACGGGGCAGAACTTTTACAGCACCGCGAGGATTCCGCTATTTTTCCTGGCCCCGGTTGTTTATTTATCCCGAGGGAAAGCTCTTTATTTTTAACCTTCCACGGGAAATACGCAACCGCGTATAAATAATTAAGTTACAACGAGTAGCAATACTTTTCCATCAATTTTGGCACGTCCATAAAAGCTTGTTTGGAATATTTTCTGCTGCGATTAGTGTGATTAGTGATGTGGAGACTAATAAAGCTGACGATCAGTAATTACGCTGAGAGTATAGGGCGCTGCTGACGTCCGTTCTAAAAAGCTCGACGAAGCTTTTCCTGCGCAACCAGTGCTCCGAAGAACTTCGATGAATTTCTCGAATAATTTATGTCCAGCAGATCGTCGAATTGTTGGTCTGCGACTTCTGCACTTACGCTGCTGCATAAAAAGTACAGTAAATCTTGCAAGGGACTGCAAGATTTAGCAGACGCTCGCTATCTGGAAGTCAGTGAATTTTATGCCATCCACTTTGTCGTCGGCTGCAACACGTTTTCACATTATTTTGTTCGAATACAACATTTTAGTCGCACGATTTCTATAAATTTTTTATAATGATGTGCGCAATCAGTGGGAATACTTCCACCAAAATAAAAAAATCCAAGCTGAGTTTTAAATTTTTTATTTCTTTTATTTAAAATATAGAAGTCGCGTTGAATTAGGCTACCAATATTTTTTATACAGTTCTTCATGTGATATTAGTTGTAGTATTGTGACTTATTTTTTAGTATTAATTATTTTTAAATTTGGACTGTGATACCACAATAATTTTTTTACAAAAATAGTCATTTTAATAGTAATTTAATTTTAAGCGATGTTTTTGCGAAATAGCAACGACTAAACTTGTATTTAATTGTTTAAGTATTGTAACTGTTTTTTACATTGACATTTATTTTGATATTTTTTAATAATATTTGTAAATACTGTATTTTGCAATAAATAACTATTCTATTCTGTTCTATTCTATTCTATTCAAAGCTTCCATTCAAGAAAAAAGGATTCCCAAGGTCTTTCAGATTTGCATTTATTTTTTAACAAAAAGTTTGCTTTGATGAAATAGCATATTATGGACTCGCAAGTCTTCGTGGCTTACGCCGACCCAAGGCTCCACTCTTTCCTCGCAAGAATTTCGTTCTCCCAGTACTTCTCCACCAGGAGAGCTGTGATTCGATCTCCGTACCTCACCAGGCGTGGATCCCCACAGATCGCCTTCAAGGCATTGTCGTTTGACACTATCGACGTTCTTCTGTATGTAGAATGGGAAGGAATTTAAAACCTTCTTAGCCTCCTCAAAGAGTGACGGATTCTTGTACTTTAACCTTCTGCCCCGGATATCGTACCCTCAAACTCGATAATCGCAAATATTCCAACCTGGAAGTCTAAATCTACCGAATAAAATACCGAATTTTGAAAAATTGATAAAATTATTACGACGCAGTGAAAACATGCCAATTACCCGGAAATCTGTTGCCCGTACAATGACGGAGCACATTGACATTCTCCATTAACAAGACATCGACCTTGTCGGGGCTATCCAGATTCCTCGTCAATCTTCCTCCATAAAACTTGGAGCAGTACATCGATCAAACGCTCAGCTTTCACTCTATCCTCCACTTCCAATCGCCTGTAACCCTATAACCCAATTTTTCGAATTCTAAAATAATCTCCTTGGTTGGAGGTGCGACTTGGAGAATCTCGCGGTCAGCATCATCTTCGCCATGAGGCTCGGTCGTTCTATATTTATTACAAAATTTTCCATCTCGTTTTATAGTACGTCGCTTTTAGTGATTTTCCACCAGGCGATCAGCTTGAAAATGCGATTTTGAGCTGGAGAATGCACATCTGACTAATATCATAAATGCCGCAGAGTTTGAGTCGTCAGATATTTATCGAGTTTGCAGCTGTTGAGTGCGCCCGCTGCCATGGGTGTATCATATAGTGAAATGTCGATGACGGGCGTCGCACGCGAGGAGTATAGTTGACTCGCGTGAATGGCTCTAATATTCCAGCTCTAATACTCCAACGCGCCCGTATTGTAAATCAATTTTCCGAGAATTTGGCCTAATACTGCTCAATATTTAGCTTTCTATAACTATTTAAAAGTGTTAAGAGTGTTTCAAACATTTCCGATGAGTTTTACGTAGTTATCGTAATTTTTAGAAGAAAAGCTCTGTAAAAATTACGGAGCTTTATAACGGTAAGAATTACAGTGATTTTGATTTTAAAAAATTGTCAATACTTGCACATCGAAATTTTAAATCTCTCTGAAAGCTTTTCTCGTGCATGTATTACGATTTAAAGTATACAGGCCAAAATTTTTGTATTTTGTGTTATTTGAAAAAAAATTACGCAAAGATTGCTTTTAATGTACTCTTCATTGTGTTTTCGTGACAGAATGTGAAGACAAAGAATGTGTTTAAATTACACTTTTTTTGTTTTAACTTGGCATTATACAAAATTCTAGTACCTATATATAGGGACACAAAATTAATGTATAAAGTACAATTTATAAAAGAAATTATTTTAAATTAATAAAATATTTTTGTACTTTCAGGTGATGCAGTACACAATTGAGTGTAAGCAGTGTGTTAAAATACATTTTCATTAAATATTTGCGTAGTTTACTGGAGCCGCTAAAATGAAACGTAATATTTATGTAATTTCATAATTTGTACACAAAAGTTATGTTTACGCTGCGTCAGTTCAATTCTAAACATTACTTTTGTCTTTATAATTGAACGGATTTTTAACTGTGTGTAAATTTTGAAATCGACTGCTGATGATTATGATGATTAGTGCGACAAAAGACTATTGTTTTACTTTATTATTATGTCTTACTCTTTCACTTCAGTCGAAACTCTCCTACCTTTGAAAAATAGAGTCTAAGAATTTCCTCTCAACTTTTCAAAATCAAATATCCTCCATTAAAGCATTAAGCAGCAGCGGAGCACTTTATTAAGTTCTCAGACATGAACACTGAAAAGTTAGCATTTAACCGATCGTAGTCTCGGGGCGAGGCAAGTGCGGGTGTAACTCGATGCACAACAGTTTACATTAATTACGTTCGCAGCAGAAGCGCCAGCCGGAAATTCCTTTTGTCGGAATGCACTGGTCGGCTCGCCTCCTTGTCTTCCATGGCAACAGCGACGAAGAAAGTAATTATTGTTGCCGATGCCTCCCTCCCCCCTCTACTTTCTTCGCTCAGTTGCCGTTCGCTGGATCAACCGAAACTTCTTTGTGCTGCCCGTCGTCTCGCCCCTCGTAATTGGATATCTTTGCATTGAAATTCACGGACCAACTTAATTCTCTTAGCGACACTATCAGTCCTCTCCCGCCAGACTTTTTCTCCCCGTCCGCGCGGGCTCCACTCTTTTTCCACCCCGAACCCGGGCGAAATCCACTTGGCTCGTTACTTCTATTTCCTTTTTGGATTATCGATCGGACCGTTTTAATTATCCTCTTTATACCATTCTCCGTGGCCCTCCGACGCTCGCTTCTCCCTCGAATTCTGGCCTCGCGGCGCCTTGCACCGACACCGCGCGCTCTATTTATTTTTTTAAATTAACGGCCCGACGAGAATTCCCGGAGTCAGGGGCGCTCCGTTTCGCTTATCTTTCATTATCATTGCTGATTTCTAATTTAATATCGAGCGCTTTCACACCGGCGTACTTTAATTCTGTCGCGTTTAATTAGTGCGATTAAGTGAACGTCCCCTCTTTGATTTATTTAATTTTTTTTTATTTCTTTAGATCTTCATAAAAAAGTATTACGAAGTATACCCAAACTACGCAAATTTACTACTTTTTTTATTTACTTATACATTTCATTTTATGCAGACTTAAAGTATTGCTTACCTTCTAAAATTGAATTAATAAAATTTTATTCTAAAGTTAGTGGACGATGCTCCTAAAGTGTGACGCTCTGTCCACTAATTTTCAGTGAAATTTGACTAATTATAACATTTTTTCACTAATTCTACTTTAGATAGTATGAACTTACTATAAAGTATAAAAAATCGAATCAATGGTCATAAAGTACAGCACACACACAAAGTAAGTCTCTTTTCCAGCACGAGAGAGATGATTTATTCCTCCCGACGAATCTTAAATCTGGAGTCAGAGATCATCTAATCGCAATGCAGGCTCCTTTCAGCGTCTGCATCGACGATCCCGGATCCCCTTGCACATTTCATCGGCCAAAGCCAGGCAGGGCCTCTGCCCGGCGCGCCATCAATCAGCCCCGCTCGCCCGTTTAATTATTGCTTACGTGCCTTAATTCAATAATTCATCCCTCATACTTTATTCCGCTCGCCTCGACCCGCCGGCCCATCTCCTCTTCTTTATTTTCCAGCGCCGCGTCTTTCACATGCACCTTGCGTTCCGCGCTTCCCGCACCCCCGCGGCTTCTCGCGCCAGTGCGGATCCCACCCCCTCCCCCTCCACCCCGTCGCGATGCCTTTCCTCCCCGTCGAGCTCTGGAGCACGCTTATCTAGCGGACGCGCCTCCTGCTTTGGTATTTCTGTTTAAAGGGGAGGCGCGCGCTGCCCCGAGTTTTCAGCGCGAGGAGACGAGTGTGTACAACGAGTACCGGGGATTTGGACGGCCGCCAGCGAGCAGGCTCGAGATTTGATCAGCGCCGGCAAAAGAATCACGTGGTGCCGCTTTCTTTTTCTTTTTTTTTTTTTTTTTGCTCCGGGAGGCCATTTTTCAAGCGGCCGGAAGCATACGCCGATGCCGGGAATTGAAACTCGACCGGATATTTAGTTTGAGACGCTCGCTGGACAAGAGCGATGGGCGAGCAATTGAAAAATAGCCTGGGAATTAGATATGTTGGAAGGGCGGTGGCTTCAAATTTATTAGAAAATCATTGCGTCGATGGCTCGAGGATCGGAGATATAAAGCTCCCACTGTGTTTACCGTAACTTCTTTTTAGGGTCCCTGTGGTGTGTGCAATAGTTGCGGAAATATCACCACCCCACGGGCAATGCCACTTTTACTCCGCACGTGCGGCAAAGGCGACGCTGGATTTATGTTTATTATTGAGCAGTTCCACGGATGTTTATTTTATATTCCGGATACGTGAATTCTTATCGGATCGACGCGAATAGAATTTATAAGAAAAGAGACGGCAGAAAAAAAATTCAGGAGAAAAAAATGCAGTTATTTATACGTTTATCATTTTATTTCACTCACTTAATGCGGTCATAAACCAATTTTTTTTTTTAAATTAATTAAAACTCAAAAATTATAACAGTTCATATAGTTTGTGTTTAATGTTATTAAAGTCTATTTATTTTTTTATATAACATTAGTAAAGATAAGAGTCTCTAGAATTACTTTATTTTTTACAATACATATAATTGTTGCAATATTTATATTTGTACAATATAACGTTTTTAAATTTCTTAAATAATTAATATTAAAGAGCTAATCAGAGTCCTAAAGCAATATCACTTTTATTAAGTGAAAATGATTAGATAAATCAAATAATTATGCATAAAAACAAGCATTATAAAAGAAATCAAATAAACAAACCCGGCTAATGTAAAATTACCACCCGTAACAGCAATCCAATTAGTAAAATCGTTAAAGATTTTATGCACTATAACTTGATTAAATAGATCGCAGGTGTACGAAGTATTTAAAACATCGAAATAATTTTTACAAAATGTTAAAAATGTTAAGAAATAATATCGTTAAAGATTTTATACACTAAAACTTGATTAAATAGATCGCAGGTTTATGCAGTATTTAAAATATCGAAATAATTTTTACAAAATGTTAAGTAATAATATCTTTCAAGATTTTATACACGAAAACTTGATTAAATAGATCGCAGGTTTATGCAGTATTTAAAATACCGAAATAATTTTTACAAAAAAGTTAAAAAGGAGAAGTAAATCATTAAATGCAGGTGTATAGAAAGCAAAAAGATGCAATGTTTTCAAGTAAAAGGCCTCGGCGCGCAATTTCGCGCCGGCGAAAGTCGTAAATAAGACAAACGAGCTTGTAAATAGAAACTGCTCATGCCCCCATGATTCATCGGCAAAGAAGTGACTGGAGCGTGAACTTAACGGGGGCATCGTAGAGCAACTGTAAGTAAGCGGGTAGATTCGCTAAACGAGCAATTCGTTGTGTCTTCGCGCTTTATTTCCGTATCGCCTGCGCGCCGGGCTAATGTTCCCACCCCTAGCCGTCGGCCCAATTACGTCTACTTTGCCTCTCGCCGCCTCCCAGCGTCTCTCGCAATAATAACCCCCGAGCTCCGCGGCAACCCCACCCGCGCCGCGCGTTTCAATTTACCGCACGCCAGCAGTAAATCGAAATTGCACCGGGTGCATACAAAACTCCTCTATCTTTCTTTTTTTCTTCTTCCTTTTTTTTTCTTTTTTTTTTTAAACCGATAAAATTCGATGGAGGACGACCAGCGGGGGCAGTTACGACTACGTAAAATTTAACGGTGAAATTCGCGACTCGCCTTAAATAAAGGCGACGACCGCCCCTTATCGCGGCAATTCGCTTTTTCGTGTAAATATTTCTAATCTCGCTTCGGCCGGCCTTCTTTCTCCGCGAAGCGCGCCGCGGCAGAGTTTCGCGCCGCGATAACGTCGGGTGGGGCGCGACACCGGCGGCTAATCTTTATGCGAATCGATGCAGCGGAATGGACCGGTTTAGATTGAGCATCGTTAAACGCGAAACGACTCAATATCCAGCGTCACGCGCTCACCCTAACCCCCTTACGGGCTCTATCGTTACTTTTTAGCTGCAGCTTTCATTAATTTTATTCGCCGTTGAAAAATTTGTCAGGGTAAAAGTGCCATTGCCGTTCGAACGAACTGCGTATATATATATATATTCGCCGAACAAAGGAGGAATTTTTTGTAAGTCAGTATACTCGAAGTTTGACCCGAGGTAAACAAGCCGCGACCGAGCAAAATTAAGCAGTTCTGTATTACAAAAGTTTCGCCAAGTTCGCGACCGCGAAGAGCGCGGCAATGAGCTCGCCATTACACGAGCAGAGACGACAGCCTCTAAAGGACCGCGCGGCTTCCCCCCGCGAACTTTTGACCGTTGTTACGGGAGACTCGGCCGTGGCAATCTTTACGAGGGGACACCGCGACATTCGCGCTGTCGCGTCGAAATCCTGACGGATAGCGCGCGAGCGCGCTAATCTGACCGGAGGGGGGGGGGATATATCTCTCGGCGGGGGCGGATTAGACGAGCGAGACGAAATTAATCGGCGCCGGCAGTCGGCGACTAGCAAATTGCCCCGTCAAATATTAAACTTTCGATTTGCCTCGAACCGAGCGAAAGTTTTACGACCGGATTAAAAAGGATAGCCCCCCGCCCTCCCACCCGTTTCATTTTTTTATAAGCGGTTTTGCACCCCGACTTTGTCGATCTGCTTTTCCCAATTCGCGAATCCAATTTTTTTTCGTTAACTTCCTTTCGTTTCGCCTGCCGCGAGGGAGTTTGGATTGGCAGAAGTTTCTGTTTTGCGCGTTCTAAATTTTTTCAAAATCCACCGATCGATCCTAACTCATGAATTTCGTATTGACGAGTTGACCACTGATACTTTAATTCGGTGGATAAGGTGTCGAGACTAAGCGTTGCATACTTAACGTTCTATTTAATCGTTCACTTTCTTACAAATTTAACCGAGCTGTTCTATGTCAGACTCATTTGCCCCGTGCTTTAAATAATGGATTGATTTTATCGTAGTTTTAAAAATAAATAAACAGATTGACGAAGAAAATAGATTCGTTCAGCAAAAGTTAGCAATAAAGAATATTTCAGCGAAAACGATAAACCAATGTCCCGTGCGTTGTAAAGAAATTCATGAGTTGGTGGTAGGACGTCGAGTCCTTGGGAAAAAAAACTTGGTAATATCGAACAAAGCCACGGCCGATATTCAATTTCCGGAGTTCCATTAACGATAAGTCCCTGGCGCGTGGCTGTGACGAAAAAAAGGGGAGAGAAAGGAGTGGAAGGAGGCGCGCTCGACGAAAACTAAATCGATAAATCCTTTTTTGGTTAAACGCGGGATGGCCCCGCAGAGCCGAATAAATCACCTTGCGATTCGGCTCTCTTTCGCGCCACTTTTTCCGCCTCCACGTCTTTGTTTCTCGTCGCCGATGATAATAGCCTCTTTCCTCGACTCTCTCCTCTCGACTTCGTCATTGATGATAAATCTCACCTGAACTGAAAGTAGTACTTTTTACTCAAACAGTATATTTTGTTCTCAGATGTATGAAATTATTAATAATTTTTTTTCTATATTTTGTTATTGACTATTTATTCTATACTTCTAATTGTCTTTATTCCATCTTTAATAGAATGAAAAGGTATTGGAACTCCTTACCTCATTATTTAACATTTACTGACTCTATTGTTCAGTTTAAAACCTCTTTTTCTTCTTTCACTTATAATTGTTAGTTTACTTATAGTAATAATTAGTTTAAGTTACTTTAATATTCTCAATTCTTTACTTTAATATATTATATTTAACATTTTTAATTTTTTATTTCAATTTTGTATTAAGAACTACTTATCCCGTTGAATTATTAACAAATAAAAAAAATAACGAGCAGATAAAATAAGCTGAAATTGAAATTTGAAATGAACCTTAGAGGCAAGACTTCATTGTTCCTAGACAATGTATTGGGAATCGCCTACTTCTCCTTTTAGCAATGAAAAAAACTCGAAGGAAAAAAATAACGAATTTTACGGGAAAAGGCAGCAACGGACCACGAATTTATATAGATATTTTCTTCTTTCAGAGGCACTTTCCGGCTAGCTCAAAAATCCATCATACGCCCTGGAGCCGAAAAAAATAGCGGAGCGAGCGAAGGCCGCGCACGTCGATCAGGGAGAGCGTGCGGGTCGGATTCCAACAGCGTCCAGAAAATTCTAAACCGTTTGCTCTCGGTGTTCCCTCTACGTGCTTCCGCTTTTCGCGAGCGTACCTCAGCCTCGTAAAGAATGTGGCCGAGGGGCGAGGTTTGCTCTCGTGAAACAGACAGTGATCGCGGACGCGCTTCTTTTATACAGCGCTATCTTTGAAATACCAAGGGCCAGTTTAGCCCTACTGATGAAAAATTATTCGCTTTCTGTGAAATATTTCGAGGAAAAGTCAGATACGTTGTAAATTGATGGGAATTATCAAATCCAGAAGGAAATATGTAACTGCATTTGTTGTGTTAAAAAAAGTAGCACCTGCTCGCTATAATCTGAGGCTAGGAAATATAACTGAAAAACAGTGTGTACATACACTACTTTCAAAAGTCAAAAACATGCCTTCTGATTTATAGTGAATATGCACTACAATAAATAGTTAAATGAATCATTATTAAGTAGTAAATAATTTACTCTAAAAAACAGTGGATCTAACTACAAGAAGACAGTGAGTACTTACAGCAAAAAAAAACAATAATCTTTCTCTATAAACAGCAATGAATTATCGCTGCTAAAAGCAGGGAATATTCATTGTTGAATAAACAGTGAATCTTTACAACTGAATGAATGAAGTGAATCATCATTATCGAGGCCTATAGCACATTTATTCTTTTAATATCGAATTTTCAGTTTTTTTTTTAATAAAGAGATAAAAATTCATGAATAAAGAGAGTGAAAAATTCACTGATTTTATACCTTCTTAAAAGTTCTTAGTGAAAATTCAATTTTTTGGAATAAATGAATGAGTTTTCACTTCTGAAATAGTGAAAACCCATTCTCTCATTCAAATAGTCAAGTTTTCAGTGAGAACTTTTGAGAGAGCAGTTCAATGCGAAGCTAACGATTCACCAACTGCATTTGCCAGTTAAATTAGAATCACTGATAAAATAGCATTAATTCATTAGCTATTCAGTAGAAAACGTAATCACTGTCAAAAATAGCGATATTTTCACTGTTTTACTCTCTAAATATAAATAAGTGAAATTCACACAAAGTAAGTGAGTATAGACACTTCACAAAGTGATAAGTCGTTCACACATCGAATAAATAAACGTCTGATCACGTGGAATAAGTGTACAATCACTTATTCGATATGAATTTCACTTATTCATTTTTAGAGAGTAAATGTATAGAATGCGTAAAAATAATAATTGATATTCCGCGAAACAATATATATTCAAACAAATTAATTATAAATTTCGCAGTAAAGTGTAGTAAATTGTGCATATTTATCGTGCGAGTACATTAAATCATCAATTCATTCATTTTGCTCAACTAGGATAATAAAATTAGCATGTGTGGATATAAAAGCTGTCAGAGTGAATATTTTGCATAAATTCATAAGCGCCGTGACATACGCGTACAAATAAAATACCAATCTACCAATATAATTCCCTGCGACGATCAATATTCCCATTCACTCGATGAAATGTACAAATCTCCACTTTATAAGTAACAAATTTAACCCTGGTAAATAGCTGATCTCGATCGCATCAATCGAGCGAGCCTCAGCGAAAAGGAAACTTTCGCATAGTCGCCAGAATCGATTCGATGGCCAAACACGCCCCGTTAATTCGAAAATATCCGAATATATTCGAAAAGGTAGATATAGGCCGCTCTATGGCTCCCCCGCTGTCGCGGATTAACTCAATTACGTCAATCGCGCAACGAGCCCGAAGACTCGGCTTGGCACTAACTAGACGGATCGATGCTAATGTCGTTCGCGTGCGCGCCTCTTGCAAACCCTGACGTTTGCAGGGTCCCAGACTAGCGCGACCCAAATGAGCGCCCCAATCTCGCGCCATCCGAAATATCAGCTGTCTTATCTCCACCGGAGTGGCAGCGCCGACGCATCCTCCGCTTTCGATATGTTCTACTTGACTCCTGGTGCTTTCCAGAGAATGACTAATTTTTCTTTGTTTGAGCAAATTTTAGGGGTTTGTCGAAAGCTCGATTCTGAACTACTCGGTTGATGCTTGCATTTTAAAAGAAATTAGTTCTGGTAGATTACTTCCGTGTAAAATAATTTTCTATAGATTCTGTAAGATCTTTTTCTAGAGATAATAACTGTTACAAGACACTGAGTACAAGTGGAAAGTTGGAGAACAGAAAAGCTTCCTATTTTGAGGAACGATTTTTCGGAAAAAAGCTCCGTAATGTTTACTATTTATTCAAAAAAATTTCTTGTCAAAACCACAAGTATTCCCTTTAAAAGTTGCAGGAGAAATGTACAATTGCTATCTCGTACAAATTTACAGAGCTTGCAAGCTCCGTCTGAAGATTATACTTATTTACGTCATATTTTTATCACAATTTCCCAAATTATAATTGAGTTTGAGTGTGAATTAAAATTAAAAAAAATAGTTATAAATTTAAAGTTTTACCACAATAAGTACCAAAAATTTTTCTAGGATTAATGCTAGAATTATTCACAAAATATTATCAATAATAACAAAAATAGTTTTAAATTTAAGTTTTACCACAATCAGGGCTAACAATTTTTCTATGATTATTTCTAGCATCATTCACAAAATATTATCAATAAATTGAGTTATAATTTACTGAAAAAATTGCTATATTAAAGCGTAGATATATTTCCCGGCACCCCGTATTATTGAAAACGTTGAAGCATTCACTATTTTGCGAGGAGCCTATAAAAAAGTGTCTGTCACAGTTGAGCCGCGACAAATGTATGCGAAAAGTCCATTTGGTGGTCGCATATAAATCCGCCATATCCCCTCATCGCGAAGGGATATAGAATTCCGACCAGCTCGACCGATATGCCCGTATCTCACTGATAAAAAAAAAGGAGGAAGAAAACGAACGCAGCCCGTCCATTCTAATCCGCCACACTTCCAATATTCCACGACTGTTTGCAGTGGCGTAAACAGAAGCGGCGGATTTCGCATCGATCGCTTCTCTCCTTGAACGAGATGATAATCCAGCCTGGTAAATTAAAAAAAAAAAAAAAATAGGAAAGAAAAGCGAAACAAAAGTAGCAGACGATGCGAGGAAATGCAGCGTAATGCCCCATTTGCCCTGCAGTAGGGACCATCCGGCGCGAGAAATTTCATGGAAATCTTGAAGGAGACTCCGTCGAAATTTTCGCTACGGTTACTGCGGGCACTAGTCGATAGACACGCTCCGATATTCGAGGCACGATGGAGTCTTTATTGTTTCCCGACTCCTTTTCCGATTTCCAGCGTTCGCCGCAGCAGCCTTTCCTGGGGAGCCAGAGTGCAGCGGGGATTGATACGAAATCCAATTCAAGGACGTCTACACATGTGGCCAACGTCGGTGTAAACCGAGATGGGTGCAGTTTCTCTCCATTTCGCCGGGATTCGATGGGGTGATCCTGGAGAAGTGCATAATAAACGATGGATAATCAGTTTTGTTTCCTCATAGTGGAAGCTTTGAAATAATGAAAAAATATTTCTCTAACAAACGTGTTAGAAGTTTTTTTTTTTGAGTGCTTCTGCATCATTTTACGATGTTTTTTGAGAGGATATGTGAGTGTTCATCTGTAACTCAGAATTTCGTTATCGGATTTTAACTGAATAAAGGTTAATTCGATTAATATTTTTAAACCTCCAAGCTTTTTTTTTTATTATCTTCGTTGGATCATTTTTTAGAGTGTTTTTTTAAATTTAGAAAACAGCTTTTCGTGTGTTCCATTAAGATAGGATCAATGTAGTGAATTTTCTTTAAATTTATTTGAAAGGGTATCAAATTTCATATTATTTACCGTCAGAGAATTTTGATTAATTATCGTCATTTCTTTGTTGTAGATAAAAAAGTATATTTTTTAAGAAATTTATATAATTTAAAAATAATTATTAAAAAACTTGAAAAAAATATTATTTAGAAGTATACCTCATACAAGTTTTCAATGATTTTATGAATTAGTTTTTGAAAAGATAATAAAAATGAAAAAATATACAGGGTGTAAAATTATTTGATGATTTATAATAGTATTATAATTGAATAAATCTTCTTGAAATTTTTTTATCTTGTTAGTATTTTGTTTTAGTTTTAGCAAGTCGTTTGACAATTTGGAAGTCCCGTTAATTTTTAAGCACATTAAGACCTTTAGTTTTGTCAAAATATTTTGAAATTTATTACATCACTAGGAAACGGCTTAGTCTTTCACGTTTTACA
This sequence comes from Sycophila sp. Sp_5, assembly GCA_018906775.1. NCBI lineage: Eukaryota > Metazoa > Arthropoda > Insecta > Hymenoptera > Eurytomidae > Sycophila > Sycophila sp. Sp_5. The sequence goes on from JACCID010000004.1 coordinate 5,139,318, forward strand.
ATGGTTGATTCTCTTTATTTCTGGTCGATTAAAATTATTTATGGCGGAAACGAACTTCCATTATACTGCCGTTTTTACTTTAGTATACCTATAAAAATCGTGACATTATGACTGATCATCTTCAACTGCAGTTTTAATAATCGTTAATACTTGATCGACTTTTATTCGAATGAGAAAACCGCATCCATCGCTAGAAAAGACACTAATTTTCGAACCATCGGGACATTAAATCGATTCATCAACCGCCTAATTCGCAAATATCGGAATCGAGCTGGTCGCGCTCATTGACTCGGCGCGCGGAGATTCATCGGCTCGCGACATGAACTGATTACAATAATAATGAGCGGAACCGCCGAAAAATCGTCGGTCGCCCGGAGAAATTTAATCATCGCCCTTATCGGTCCGCGGCCGCGCGATATAACTAATTTGCGAATAATTCAAATGGCATTAGCCCCGGTCAAGCCGGCGGACCCGATGGTTCGCGTCTGATCCAAGCGAGGTTCAATTTTTCACGAGGAGAGATGCTGGCGCGCGCGAGCTATCGACCGACGGCATACATCAACGTGATGTACCGAGAGCCATCTTGGCCTCCCCCGCTATTCGCGTTACTCATCGGTTTTTCCCTCCGTTTTTCCCACCCTCCTCCTTACCTCGCGTCTTTTTCTTTCAAGATCTACGCCGCCTTACTTTCTCATTAACGTTCTGCTCACCCTCTTTTTTGTTTATCGAAAGAGTCGTTTCATTTTTCTCTCATTTCATGCTTTTTATTTTAATTGACAACTAAATGAGATGGTCGTTAATCAAATATTTATTTCATAAATTATTGCGATAAAGATAGGCGTTGAAAATTAGAGATAAGCCTCGTAAATTGTAAATAGTGTAAGAAAATTTTTTTTAGATCTTATTAAGGTAGTTCGCTCAAAAATCTCTTTTTCATAGAAATCTTTGAAATTATCAGAAAATGATCATAAGATTATTCTTTACAAGTGTGCAAAATTCTGTTAATTTCAATGATTTCTATGAAAAAGTAATTTTTGAGTGAACTACCTTAATTGTATCTATAATATAGGTATATTTCTTTCAATTGTCGAACCCTATTGACAAAGTTTTATAAAATTCCATAAAACTGTGCAAAAACTGCATAAATCCTGATAAACAATTGGTCGGATTTTATAAAAGTTGCAAATTGTTATCGTATTTTATAACATAGTTTCCACGGGGGGAAAGAGAAATATATGTATCAGACAAATGTAATGGAATTCTTGATTTTCCTACTCAATCGCGTGAAAATTTAATAGAATTATGTATGTTTGGTTTTCTCTATTACCAAATTGAAGAAATTTAAGTGAAGCTTCGGAAACGCAGAAAATCCGACGGAAAGAAGCATATTATGCATAGCATCGCATTGGCGTCGATAAAAAACACTTTTTCTTCAGCCTCATTGCTATTTCATATAAACACTAATGGAAGCCGACTCAAAATTCAGCGCCGAACCTTATGATAAAAGTGTGGAGCCCTCCATTCATTCTTCTTTAACCGCAACCTCTTAAACCCCCATCCACCCCTATCACTCGGAGCTTTCGAGCTGCTCTCTCACGCATTCCGTTTTCCAGCCATGAGTCGCTAAGATCCTACCGATCTTACGATGGAATGCTTTTCGCGGTACCTGTCTTCGTCCAGAATTCCCCCCCTATCTCCCTTCTGAAACATCGACTCTCGCCCACTTATTTTACTTTTGCACTTTTCTACTTTACTCCTTTTCTTCTCGCTCAGCCGCGTATATTTTGCACGAGTTAAGAATTGAAAGCCGAGAACTAGTTTTTCAAACTCGCCGGCAGAGACACACTGCAGTGGATATATACATGGATATATAATATATTATATATATATGCACCTGCGGGGTGAAATCTTCATGATCGTATATAGGCCGAAACTCCGGCGCGCTTTTCCTACGCGAGCTTTCGGCGAAAATTGTTTTGCCGGCGCTGATGAGATCCTCGTCATTAAATTACCAGCTCGGCCAGCCAAGAGGGGTAATTTGAAACGATCGTCGACTTCGGGAATCGAGGTGTTTTTGCGCTTCAAACGCGCTGCGTCCGACGTGGAGGGTGATAAATCCGCTGGGCTGCATGACTAACTACTCAAAGGCATTCTGCATAATCCCACCGTAGCAATTCGGCAAAACCATTAATGAGCTACTTTTGCCCGGGCGAGGCGTGAATCTCGCTGATTTAGTGGAGCGTGGAAAAAAATTTACGAGAAATGAAGTCCGGTGAAAATAATTGAGGCTCAATTTTTTCGAATTCATTAATAATATTTTAGAAATATTCTGTGGCGCTTTTTATGCGCTAACGCATTTAAATAAATAGTCTACTTTACTTTCAAAGTTCTTCGTAAATAATATAAGTTAAATAATCTGCAAGCTCGGGCTGCAAGCTCTTGACATAAGCGATAGGCGAAGCTTTATATTTATTACAAAAAAAGCTCATTTTTAAGACTATTAGAACTATTATGACAAAATATTTCAACAAATCACAAAAAAATTCAGATATTCCGACTCGAAATACCGCAGGTTTCCAGCCGAACAGCAAAAGTTCGATGGGAGCAATTTCTCAAGGAGCCGTTGAGGTAAAGAAAAAAAGCTCTTTCGTCGCCTCCAGATACAGCGACGGGCACATCTGCGAATCCGAAGCATCAATAATTCCAACCATTAGGGATACGGTCGCGAGTCCTGTCCCTGGATTTTCAGACTTTCAAATCTCGTCCGCGAGCGCGACGGGCATTAAGGGGTCCACCCCCCCCCCCCTCCCCCGCACAGTATCTCGGCGCCGTGCTCGTCGTCGCGGTTACTTATTTAGCCTGACGCGCGCGAGAGGAAGAGAAAGGAGGCAACTGCGGATGCGCTTAATGCGGCCCGATGCCGCGCCGGATTCCGCAAATTTTACGGGAATGGGAGAGACGCCCCCCGGGGGATTGTCTCGGATCGCAACGGCGCTGATTTCACTTAAAATTTTTCACAAAGCCGTCTGCGGTGCCGCGGTGAATTGAGAATGGGACACCCGCTGGAGTGGTTAGGAGGAAATTTCAGCGACTTACTTTTGTTTACTGCAATTGGATCGACGAGAAGTAAAATATACTTTTCCTTTGTCGCGACGTTATTTTTCTTCGAAATTTCGTGCGCTGAATTCCAAAATTACCCTTTTGTGCATATAAATATCGTGAATGGCTTGTCTTTCATCGAATTATCTAAGCACGGTATTCTCTGCTCGGACGAGAAAAAAAAATGCGTAGGTGAAGGGAGGGGAGCTTTTATTTAATGGTGGTCAGAGGTAAAGCTGATTACGGTATGATCTGCATTTTCGAATTACTCTTTTATGTCGCCGGAAGTAATCTACGGATAACGGATATCTCATACTTCGATGTCATAAAGTCGTCAAGCGGACCTCATATTCCGCAGCGACCCATCAAGTTTTAGGACTGCATGAATGAAAATTATACGCATTTGAAATGCGCATATTTACTTTTGCATTTAATAAACAAATATGAACAGACGTTGCACGATGTGGTAATTCCATCAGTCCAATCGCTACGGGACACGTCGGTCGGTAAATATAAACAGGATAACGGAAAATGACACTTTATTATTTGATTCAGCTCCAGTGACTCTGTACAGAATTTACGCATTCGCACCGATTTCTACGAGTACGCATATTGCAAAATATTGTTAATAGTTTTTTTGATAAATCTTTAAAAATTGCTCGTGATTACGACGAGTCTCGTTTATTTTAATGACTGCTGCTTCTATCCAACGACGCTTTTGTTTTACTAATGTCGTGATATTTTGATACTATTGTTCAAACACGTTGAGTAAATGGGAACCAGAAATGAGATAATAATTATATATTTATAAAATATATTATGCATTATTTTGTAGCCCCCTATCGAATATTAATTAATATTTCAACAGATTAAAATTATTATTGACACTCTAATCTCTCAAATTTCCAAAGGTCGGTAAATAATTCTGAACATCAGAGGACTAAACGTGCAGACTATCAGTCTATTTTTTTAATTTGAATATCCCCTGAATCCTACTACCAAGGCATCCGATTCTTCGGCCACAATTGCGGAGCTATCTTCGCGCGAGTAAAAAACGCGCTGAAAGTCGAGAATAAAAGGTCAGAGATCCTTTTTAATGACGTTAGGAGGAAAAGCTGATTAAGGTTCGGATTCGAAGTTTCAAACGGCTCTTTCATGTCGGCCGGGGCAATCCGCGAGCGGCGAGATATGTCGATCCCATAAAATCCCTAACCGCCCCGCATTGTACTTGGAGGTCCATTATAAGTTTCGAGAAGGCCGAGATAAGGGATGCTTCTCGCTCTTAAACGATGATTACACTTTTTGTTAGTTGTTTGAAAAATCGAAGGAGATCGCAGTTTAATAAAAAAAAAATCGACCACCTCTCAGCTATTTCAATTAAGGAAAATTGAGCACGCTACAGAAAAGTGAATTAAATCACGATGACTAAATCTGCTCGCTGGTCATTAACGCACTTAAACTTTCTTAAGTAAAATTTAAAGTTCAGAAGAGACTGTCCATCGACACGAACAAGTGAATTAAAGCTCTATTCACTATAGACAAAGTTAAATATCAAAAAAAGCTTTCCCGAGCTTCGTTATCTTTCGTTTAAAAAATTGTCGAAATAAAAGCATATTTATCCGAAATTTCGTCCGCAGGCGGAGAAGCAAAAGAAAGGGCGGTGATCAGTATGGGTCGTCCGGGCGCAGCCATCGGAATTGGCGAGCCGCAGGAACTTATCTGAAAACTCATTAGGCGGCTGCGGCTCGGGCATCTGGCCGACGCAATAAACGCCCGCGGCGAGTAGAAGAAAAGGAGCGCCGGCCCAGATATGACCATTCCAGCAATAACCGCGCGCGCATTAACATTACATTACGTTCGGAATGGGATTGCGCCGGCCGTTAAGGCCGCCCCGGTGCAGCAATCGCCGTCCGCCGGAAAACGTTGGTTCTAAGTCGCCTGTTGCCAGTCGCGCGTGTTATTGTACGTAATCATCTGAATAATACAGCCACGCTTGTCGGAGCCTATCTGCTTTAAGGTGAAAAAAATGCCATGGCACTTTTTACTGCGCGGATTTAAGGTATCAGTGTTTATTTTAGGATCAAGGCGACTACTTAGTGCAGGTAGTTTTCCGAATCCTTATCGAGCTTGCGATGCAATTAGTCAGAATTTCAGTTCTAATCAGATTTTTATTCATTTACATTTTAGAATAGACTTTTTTGGGAGACTTTCAGATTGGATTGGAGCTTTCGTTAAATTTATGCGGACACTCAACGGCTTTTTAATCTTGAAAAATCGATGGCTGCATTGATTTCGTATTACATTACAATTTCCCTTCTCCATGTTTGCTTGTAGGAACATTACAATTCAGTAGGGGATGAAAACGAGAATCGGAAAATCAGCGAATGAAATTTAACGGAGTAAAGCCAACTCTCCTCCTTTTTTTTTATACTCATAACTTAATTAACCACACAATGTGCACCGTTTTCGTTACGCATTCGAACAAAAGACCGCTTCACTCTGGCCGCGAATGAAAAAAAACGAAGAGGGAGGGTAAAAAGGGCCGCTAACTTCCCGAAAACGTTGCCCGAGTCCTTGCACAAGGACTTAATGCATAGCCCACTTAAGCGCAATACATTTTTCTCGCCGGAAAGTTGTGAGGCAAGAGCGACGTGGCAGACTTAACGAGCCTAATTTGAATGCCGTTCAACGCGAAAATTAACCAAGTCAAAGAGAGGGGAGGGGAATGGGAGGCTGGTAAGCACGCCGCGGAGTGAGCCCTCGAGCGTGTGCGAGCGCTAAAGAGCCTGCTACTCGCCCGCAACAAGAGGCTGAACAGAGAAAAAGGATGGGAGGCAGAGATAACAACACTTTAGCAACACAAAAGCGGGTCTCGATCGGATGCTTGTTTTTGGTGAAAGCTCGGCCCTGTCTGGCTGCAGCGAAAATTTAATTAGTTAAAAGGTTTTGTAGTCAATTGCGATACGTGAATTTTGTAATATTAACAAGTATACTAAAAGATTTTCATCGTGAAAATTACGACCAATTAGCTTCTTGTAAAAATAGATGAAAATTTATAATCGAGAGACTGCCTGCAAGCTCTGTGATCTTTTACGAGAAAAGCTCCAAAATATTTATGAGAAAAGTTCAGTAATTTCCCCGGTAAAAGCTTAATAATCTTTTCGAAAAAAAGTCCGGCAATTATTAAAGAGCTTTTTTTATTAAACGTACAGCGACTCCAGAGCTTGCAAGCCGTTTCTCAATTATACGTTTTTCACGGTAATTTTTTAGGAAATTTTTAAATTATCTTTTAAATAAATTGATTTCGACATGCTATTTGCGTTTAAAATTCAAGAGCATAAACAATTAACTCAACGAGCGCGGAAGTGACCCTCCAGTAAAAACTGAATTTTAAAATATCATTACTATGCTGATCCTCCTCTCGTGCTGAAAAATGATTCAGCTAGAAATTTGTTCTTAATTATCGATACCACAAAGCGCCGCACAAAAGCAGCGCGATTCTTTATACTCAAAAGTAAATTGCTCGGTGGTCTCTCGTGATAGGATCGCGCTGGCGGGCTCAAAGGGATGTGCGTGACCAGCCCATCGGCGAAGCGTGAACATCGCCGCGGCGTATTTAAATAGAGCCGGCGGGGGTGAACAATAGCCGCGCGACTGGCCTCACCGAATAATCGGCCGTGCGATAGACAGAGCCGAGGTTGGGAGCGTTTAACGAGCGGTCGCTCGATCGGATCCATTGAGCCGGGAACATCCGACCGATGTATATACGCGCGTGGCTGGAAGTCGTCCCCGCCGTAATCGGACCGAAGAAGCCCGGCTCCCGAGGCTGTATTTACTATTCCGCACCAAATCCAAGTCAGTTGTTCCCGGGTAGCCAATGAATACACCGATCTTTCGTAGTATCCAAATTAGCATGCGATTGACTGGTACCTCACGTTCGAGTAACGATTTAATATATCAAATTCGACATATACAGAAGTACGATTTTATTTCTGAGATTGTAGATTGTAAAACATTTAATTAAATTTAAATTTTTTAGTTTAAAGGGAGCCCGTGTAAAAAAATTTAGTCTGGTAATAGTCTGGCAATAGTCTGGCCCTTAAAGTCTGGCCAAAGTCTGGCTAAAAAGTGGATCCCAGACTTTATGGCAGATATAATATAAATTAAATTTAATCTGTTTGGAAAAGTGTCTGGCAGAAAGTCTTGCATTATTTGTAAGACTTAATTTTTTTACTTTATATCTGGCATAAAGTCTGGGATCGTCTCCTTAGCCAGACTTTGGCCAGACTAAATTTTTTTACACGGAAGCCAGCCTACGTTTAATTAAGAAAAAATCAATGCCAAATTTAATAACTGTAAATTTTTATTTAAAAATTTTGAAGCTATTTATGCCTTATATTACCTCATCACATAGCTGTAGCTTTTTCTTCAACCAATGGCTTATATATGATCGCACCAGGTTTCAATTAATTTTGATACTTAGTATCATAGAAGTCACGTATCATTTTTCAGGAAAAAAATTTTATAGACACTTATATGCATAACAGTTACTATTATTTACATAAGTTAGCAATACTTCCCACATAAGTGTCTACAAAAATATTTTTTTCAGAGAAATGATTTATCACCACTATGATACTAAGTATCAAGATTAATTTTATCCTAGTTTGATCGTATATAAGACATTGATTAAAAAAAGAGCTACAGCAAGTCAAGAAAGAAGTACAAATTTGAGATTTATATGATGGGCAACACAAGAGATACAGAACAAAGTTCAAACCATTATAGTGCACAAATAGTTTGACTGATGTGTACATTACCTCTCTCAAAAAAGTGATAACCGGATGTCGTAAAAGCACGAAAACGTGATTGGTTCGTAGGCTAATTCCGTAATGGCACTGAAATACAAATTTTCTACTTCAAAAATGAATCCGGAATAAACAGTAAATCAGGAAATTAAACGCTGTATGTTGCTAGTAAGAATAAAAAGTTGAGATATCAACATTTTTAAATAAAATTTTTACACCAATTCAATTTCACATTGATTTCTTCTTAATTTAACCCAGGCTGATCCTCTTAAGCAGTTGAAAAACGCCGACAAGCAAGAAGCGCAATATAGACAACGATCGAGGCCGATTCTCTGGTGAGTACCGACAATCTGAGAATACAAAACACAGAGAGGCAGTAGAATCGCTTGTGAAGCGTTAATTAACGTAAGCTCGAGCGAATCGGTAATTTCCCGAGCTGGCAGTTTCGCATCCCGCCCCTCGATGTCCGCCCCTTCCCTTTCCCGTAATGGACGCAGCATAGCCATCCCTAAGCGCGACGCTTGAATTGCTTTCGCGCACGTCCTTCGTTCTCCTGGCCGCACGTTTCGATATCTCTTCCCGATAAAGGTCGCCGATACTGATCCTCCGATGTTTTGTTGCATGAAGTTTCATCGAAACTGCGCTATTTACTGGTGGAGGATTCATCGACTCCACAGGAAGGTTGAATGCCTCCAGCATTTAGTGAAAGCATCGGTGTGACTTCCGTAGGTTAAATTTATTTTTTGATCAATAGAATGTGTAATTTTTTTATTCTGATTTTTATCGCAATTTATTTTTTTGTCGTATCGGAATAATAATCGCTTAGAAAGTCGATTAACGGATTTATTCACTCCATCATCTTGCATTTGAATAATTTATAAGTAGATTTACTTTCGTAATCGAACAAATATCCGTCGAATGCAATCGAAACAGAAACTGCATTGATAAAATCGCTTTGAGGCATATCAGTAGGTGAATATAAAGCCAGTCCGCAAAATGTCGATTGTCCAAGTAATATTATCGCATGAAGTACCTTCATTACTCCCCACGTAATTTGTACATCGCCCTGGGATATGTTGCTAGTTAAACGCGCGATTTATATTATACTGCATTGTCGATAACGTTTGATCACAGATATTTCCTGATGGAACCAATGATTTACATATGCGAATTTTTTTTTTTTATTTATTACGTATTTCAAACTTTGAAAGAGGTTTATTTCTGCTGCACATAAATATACATAATGTGAAGCGTATAGTTAAGCAACTATATTTTTAAATTACAGTTGTTGCGAAGTTCAATAAGATATAATTAGCATTTTGATTTTTAAAGCAATCGCAGTGAGCATTTTGATATTTAAAGGAAGGCTATGAAAAAATGTTAGTAAAAGAAGGATTAGGACTTTTCTTTAGTTGTTGAAGACCTGGCATTGCTAAATAACGTGGTTTATAGGATTTCGGGATTAGTGTTACAGTTGCAAGAAGAATTTTTAATTCTCTGGTAGAAAAGTTAGCTACCGAGTTAGTTTGGTTAATAAATAATCTAAATACAGCGTATAAAAAAAATACAACGATTGTCAACAATTAAAAGTGCATTTTGCATTGACTAACTTATGTACTCAACAGTTTGAATATTCAATTAATGGCAGTAATGGATGTTTAGAAACTATTTACAGCTTAAAACAAAACTCGCATTGTTTCCAAGAGACATATTTACTTGTTTAACGGGTAGTGCACATATTAATGGAATTATAATGACTAATTATAATAACCTCTAGGAATTGTTATTTAAACATACAATAATTTACATACAATTTTAAATAATCAATCGTTTAAAATATTACATATTAAAAATGTTACAAAAATCAATAGTTATTTTAGCTTCGGATATTGTGCAGAGTTTAGGTCATATACTTTTCCTATCGCTTTGAATTGCGAGGTAGAACTTCGATTTCTCAAGGAATTTTCAAAAGTGCGAATAAAAATATAAAAATAGCCTCTTATCGCAAGACGAACGTCGGGCGCAGTTGCAAACGAATCGAAGGTCGGGACCAATTTCAATTTCAATATCAAGTAAACCGCATTCTCACCGCGTTAACTCTCCTCGGTGTCCTAGTGTAATATTGGTTTTGCTGGTGCATATATGCAGTACGCCACACGCCCTCGAGGCACTAGAAATCAAGAGAAATCGAAAAGGCAGCCGCAAAATACATTTTATTTCGCTATCAACGTCTCTCCTTCGCCACCGCTTATTTACTCACAACCGAAGCGAGTGTATGATAAATTTTCAACGTGCGAAAGGAACGGAAAAAAAGAAATTAAACGGTTGATCGTTCATTTTTTCTTCGCTGATCCCTCGCGGCGAATTCCTGGTCTGGTCGATTTCTGCATTATACGAATCCGCAAAGAGAAAGAGATAGAGGGAGGTGAATAGGTCAGAGGCGCGATGGCTATCAAAACAGAAATTTCCTGCTTCGATTCCCCCATATTCCATTTATTTCGCAGCCTGTCCATCCTTCTTCCTCCGTCCGTTTTTTTTAAGCCTTGCGAGATCCAACTGCCAATTGGCGCTTAAATTATTCACGAAATATTCGTGGGCTACGGGAAAATTGTGAAGGATCTCTTTTCCATCGCTTTTTAATGCCAGAGAATTTTGTCAATGCTCTCTTGACGCTTCCTATCGAAGGGTGGTGATGTATATCGTCTTCTGCCCTCGGGAACTTGATTCACGTCCCAAGCTTTTTCTCGCGAGCCCGGCCATCGATTTTCACGTGACTTTATGAGCTTTCGAGAATTAGCCCATTGTTCGCGAACGATTATTTTTCCTTTACAAAGGAATCTGTCAGTTACCCTTGTTACTGAAAAAAAATCGATATGCCGATGCACGTAAAGCCCAACAAATCTCGATGTAATATTGCTGTTTACTCTCAATCAAGATGGAATGAACGAGGAAAAGCTCGAGAGCACTAAAGTTCGGCAAAGCGCGCGCTCGTGAAATTAATTGTGAAAGAAATTCCAGCCGAGAGTGGCCTTTTTCCCCAACGTCGAATAAATGCCAGCGCGTTGCTATTTATTAAGTGATAAGGACTCGCGGTTGCACCAGACCGTATCGCCCCAAGTGGAAAGGAGTCAGGTAAGGCCAGACGCAGGCCGTGCGTTTCAAGTTGGCACACTGGAATCGTGAGTTTCGCCTCCCCACCCACCCCTTGGGCGCGGCCTCGACGACAAACGTAATATTTCATCGCCGTTGGATGGATGGACCATTTAAACTCGTTTATTTTAATGAATCATCCGAGTTCCGCGGAAACGTGAGAGTAGAATCGTACTCTAGAAAGTACAAAACGCAGATACAACCTCGGGGATAAAGCAGGAGACAATGAAGTTCTTCTCGCTTTGAAAAGGTACAGAATCAACTTTGCTATCTCCTAGAAGTTTAAGCGCGACGATCGGCTTCCAAGATTATGACTTCCCTCCGAGTTAATTTAAGAATTAGAGAAGAGCAAAATCAATGCTGTAAATCTCGAATTTCCACTTTAAAGATCGAATTTCCAGGGGATTACAGTTTTAAGCTCACGAACAACTGATTTTAAGAGGGGAATTTCGACTGATGTAATATGACGACGCAACGTCGTGATATCGAGAGATAAAAAAAAAAACAAAGAAGCAACGGAAACTTTATCCGTCTCTCGGTACAATCGAGGCTGTCAGTGGCTCAACAATGCTGCACTCACGGAAAGGAAGGAGTCGAGCAGAGGCGAAGCGGCACCGAGGAAACAGGAGAAGTAGCCGAACGGGACGGAGCAGGAGTTTAAGCGCCGTAGGCGTCAACAGTTTGGCCCGGAATTTTTCCGAAGTTAAAAGTCGCAGGAAAGTACGTCGCCGGGAGAAAGTTGCGGCCGCCTCGGTACACACTCTCGCGGGAGCGAGCGATAATAAAAGAAGGATCGCGGGAGTATCGATTCGACGCGGCTCGGTCAGCATCAGAGCTGCGCTTCCCTCTTATCTGACCCGACGTCTCTCGGCAGAGGCCTGCGTAATACCCGCCGCAATACATCAGAATTGTCTTGGGAGCCCACTTCTCTCCTTCTCCCTCTCTGAGTTCCTGTCTCCCTTCGGCTCTCACCCTCATCTCACCCCTGCGCTGCACTTTTCGCTTTTACCCCATTCGTTAGATACGTCGACTATATACACCGCCTTACTCTCAAGCTTATCAGCTTCACCTATTTTTCTTTTCTTCTAAAATGCAAAGCAGCTATACTCTCTTTATCCACAGTGTGTCCTTTCTCTGACTCTGTCGTTTGAGTTTGTACACACGGAGAAAAATGTTACACTAAAAATTACTATATTTTTTAGCGATGGAAGGACATATTTGCAACGTGAGAAAAATTAGTATACTTTAAAAATTAAAAAATTAAAACAATATTTATTCATTTTTACTAAAATTGTACTAAATTTTAGAATAATATAGAGTAATTTTTCTCACATTACAAGTACGTCCTCCAATTGCTAAAAAATATACTAATTTTTTGTATAACATTTTTCTCCGTGCAGCTATAAGGTTTAGCTTTTATTAAATCCACCAGCTTTTAAAAATAGTTTTAAATTAAGGGATCTGCACAAGATATTAATGTTTCGGCTATGTTGCACCTTTACAAAACTATTGTTGAACGAACTTTAACTTCTTGCTGGCCTATTTGGCTTCCACATAACTCTGTGCTGTGTAATAAGATTAAATGTGTCCAGCAGAGGTTTCTTCGTTTCATAGCATTCAAATTAAGGAAGCCTATGTATAAATTTGATCACAATTATTTTGACATTGCATCTACTGCTGAGTTGCAGACCATTATATCCTTGCACAAGTTCATAAAATTTTACACAATCTTTTCAATTGTGTAGAATAATATTAGATATTAGAATAATATTAGAATCATCAATGGGCCAATAGTTCAGCAAAGTTGTCATTCTGATATCGGTTTTTATTCCACCTTGCACAGAGTGAAAAGTTTATGTAACTCTTCACCTAATAATTTAACTTCTATTGTCAATACTCTTTTGACTAATTCAAAACCTCATTACGTTCTTTCACTCACATTTTTTAGTTTAGTTTATTTATTTCAATTTTTGTAACTAGGTAATCCTTTGAATTATTAATAAATGAATAAATAATTAAGGCTAATTTAAAAAAACAGCGAAATAGTGTCTGAGCAGGATGACAATAGAGGAGATTTAATTTACATTTTTTAATCCCTCGTATTACCCCCGCAGTTTCTTTACTTTCTTACATCCCGCAGCTGTACTTTTTCTTGGACCGCTTCTGGTCGGGCGGTGCCCCAAGGGGTAAGAACCACGGATTTCTTGCAATCCAAAGCACCGAAGAAAAGCGCTCGACTAGATCCACTTTTTTGCCGGCGACTCAGCCCAGTCGACTATTTTCCTTCTTGATTACTGTGTTTGCCACTCCTGCCAAACTCTAAGTACGAAAGTCCGGTTCTCGCAGTTAGCCGCAAGGTAGACAAGGGAGAGGCGTAGAACAAGAAACTAGTAACCCACCGGCGCTCGACACGAGTCCGTGGGAGGATCAAGACCACCCTACTAAAGTACGACTACTTGAATTGATTTTACCCACGGAGATTTTACGGATCTTATGCTCCAACAATATTCTCCTCTTTAATTGGGAGTTTACAAAGCTGACTTACTCAAATTTTGATTTGAAAACTTTCGTTAATCTTTCAGAAATCATTAATTCGATTAAACAATCTCTGTTTAATGTGCTGAATAAAAAGATATTTAGAATTTGGATGGGATTAAAGGGTTGATCAGAAAATAGAGGTGATTATAAATTCAGTTATGTTTATTTATTGAAAACGTTCAAATTTTAAGTAAAAAAATCTATACTAAACTAAGAAACTACACTCACTAAGCTGAGCAAGACTGTGGAACATCATAAGATTCGACCTTAGAGATTTTCTTTTGACTCAGGTCGGGGTTGGCACCGCTACTCACGCGTTCAGCAACCTTCTCAGATGCGCTGGTTCTGGGCACGCAATGTAACTGAATCTTCTTCTTTGTCATGGTGACAGTAGAGCACCTGGGCGAGCACGTAGCTACAGGATGCACAGAGAAGCAGATTTCGCTGCCACTCGTAATCACCTTAGTACGGAAGCGCATGCAGGTGTCATCCTCGTTATCGTTCGTTCGTTTGTGGCTCTGACGACCAGCTTCTTCATCACTGATGACGTTTCCGGGACGAACAGTTTCGTATGCGCATTGAGTGGTTTTAAGATTTTCTGCACGCTTAACAGCTGGCCAGAGCAATGTTCGTTGACCAGAGCATAGCTCGCGGTAAAATCGTGAGGTTTCTGAACCTGGCAACCTTTGGGTGTCAACTGATCATTTGATGGTTCTCCGTCGTAGTTGCCGCAGAGACCTCGGACTGAGTGACGGAATTTTTGTCCAACCTGAAAATAAAAATTTATAATTAATTAGCTATTACTTTAATTTTAAAAAAGATTTATCGCCAGTTCAAATTTTGATTCTGCTCACCGTAATCTTTGCACGCTGGCCGTCGTAAATGATCATAACGTCGTCCTTTTCAGATACGAATTGGACAGTGTCATCTCTCAATTTCACGATTTCAAAAAGATGTTCGCCTTTTTTCACTTCCCGAATGCTTTGGCTATGGGTCAACTTAGCTTCGCGTCCATTAATTTTAACTCGTGACTTTTCTGGCTCTGGTTGGCTGATTTCTATTTCCTTGTCTTCCAACGTAATCTTAAGATCTCGTTTACCATCTTCGTTATCTTTAACTAATACGCTGAACTCCATGTTTTCAGGTACCTCCAACTTTTGAGACGGATTGTCTGCATTATTTTTTGGGTAAGAAGTTACTGCGACGTGCCAGCACTGACCAAGCTCCATGGGATATTCATGATGATCGAACGTTTGGACCTCAGATTTGTCCAGAGCACAAACACCTAAACAAGTAAAATTGATAATTGATAAATGATAATTGTATTTTTTTAATTAATTAAATATCTTTGAAAATTGAATAAAAATGATACACGTACTTTTGGTGAGTTGTTGGCGTTTTGACAGTTTGTTGTTTTTATCTTCATTATTTTTGTAGAATCGGTTCTTATCATCTAGTTTAATGTCATTAAATTTAACTTCTTCTTCTGGAGTTTTTACTGCAACATTCAGTTTCTCATCATCAGGGGTTGTTTGTGCATGGATCTTAATTTCATTCGGTCCGGCTTTGTTTTGCGAATTCTTTTCTGTTTGAATGTAATCTTGAACCCATTTTTGCAAAGCATCTAAGGCTTTTAATGCTGATTTCTTTAAATGCTTATCTTTCTCGAAAGTTAAAGTAATCTCAGCAGTATCTTTTGTTGAAGCTCGCTCATTAACAGCTTCGCAGGCAGAAGTCATTTTGTTTTGATTGCGACTTTGTTGTTTGCTACATTCTTGAGCATCGCGAGATTGGCGAATCGAACTTTTTCGTTCTTCGGATTGTTTTACCTTTCCTTCAACCCGTAATTTCTCTTCTTCTTTATCCTTTTCACTACCTTTTCCGGCAGAAATCTTAGCTTCGAATTCGTGGGGGTGATTATGTTTCAAATTATCTTCGTAATCCATAGACCATACGTTAGGATGTTTGCCTTCATATCCTGCAGAGACATAATAATCTTCACCTTTATATTTGGCGGACGCGTACAGAGCACCGCGCGCTTTCTGATCGGCATTTCCGTAGGCTCCAGCTGTCGTTAACGAGAAAGAAGATCTGGTACCAAGTTTAAGACTAATATCTATAGCGTGAGCTTTTGCAGATTTCATATTTTTGGAGACTTCTTGAAGAAGTTTTCGTTTGCGTTCATTCTGGTTAAAAGATTTATCCAAATGAGGTGTTTGAGCATTTAATGGCTTGTTCTCAGATTTATCGGAGTCTTTATTTTCGTCAGTAATAGAAGAATCGTGAGAAATTTTCAATTCGGCATTCATATCGTTACTTGGGTAAACTTTCACAAAGTACGACTCGTACTCCGTATTTTCGTGGGTAGACGTAAGAGTAGATGCTACTGAGCGAGCAAAGCTTCTTGCTGCATCAAGAGGATTGTTGTTATTCCTATTCTGTTCCTGTTGTCCTTTTGGCAACTTTTCCCATTGAAATTCAAGCCGTTGTTCTTTTTTCTCGTCAGTAATATCGTAGCGTGATAAGACTGCGTGACTTTTGTGAATAGTGTGAGTTTCTTCACTGTTTGGTATTGGTTTAAGACTAGTTAAATCCTTTTTAGTAGTAAATGGTTGCGTTTTAAACTGTACAATGCGGAATTCTTTATTGTCTTTGGGCTGGACGTTAAGGCGAACTTCTTTCTTTTCCTTGTCATATTCAATATCTGAATGAATTGGTAAATGAATTTGCATATTTTTATCTACTCCAGCAACGTATTCTTGGTTTTCAAAGGGAGTGACAAAGCCAAGTCTCTTTTGATCCTTCATTCCATAAACTACACGAACTTTTCCTGATCCCTTTAATGATTTTGGTCCAAAAGATTGTTTATCCGAGTTAGGTTCATAATTTCCTTGATATTCTCCATGGACACTTGAGACGAAAGGTGTATTATGGGAATATATAACAGGATATCCAGTTTCAGTCGGAAAACTGATGATGACCTCACTGTTACCAAATCTAGTTCTATCAGCACGTAGTCCTCTGTTTAAATCTTCTTTTAATTGTTTAAGATCTAAAATTTTTAAACTTATTAATTTTAATAAAAGTAATTGTGACCATTAATTTTTTATATACTGGAATACTTACGTTTTGGCATGTCCTCCAATGTGTGATTGTCAAGGTGAAAATGTTGTTCTACACAACGTGAACTGGCGGTCAAGAATGCTTCTACTTGCTTTGGACTTTCTCCGTTAATTCCCAACATTTTAGCAAGATTTTCAGGCGAATATTTCTTCTGTTCATGTTTTTGGTTGTTTTTATTATCCTTATTGTCAGACATTTGTCGTTGCACAAGATTGAACAAGTCTTCTACACTAGACACGGCTGCTGTAAATTCCATTTTAGTGCCTTTAACTCCATTGTAAGTAGGGTACAAAAAGACACTGTTTAACTTAGGAATAGTACTGTCTTCACTGCCAACGTATTCAGCCTCAATTTGTAATTCTGAGTGAGTTAGATGATTTTTTAGACTCGTAATCATGGCTCGAGAGTATTGCGGGCCGTATCTTTCAGGTGTAAGTAGAGGTACAGCAGCTTTAGCTCCATTTGACAAGTCATTTAATTCACTAGATTCCAATTCAGCAATTGATTCAATAACTGATTTCACAGCAGAATTAACATGTTTGTTGCTATCGTAGTTGGTATTTTCCGCCATTCGTTGGAGCATACTTGCCGGTGGATTGGTGCGCATCAACAGATATACGGCAACGGTACGAATATCATAACTTTCATTAGAATTAGAATAGATTTTGTAGAGGACGGATCGAGCTAGTTTAGGATTAGTTTTTGTTAAATGTCTAAGCTGCGATACCATAATTAATCGTTGGAATTGAGAAACCTGTTTTTTTCCTTCCAGGTACGGCTCGAACACAGACAATATTTGAGGATGACCAGTTCTACCGAGGGCTTTAATGCTTACGTGAATTTTTTCAGAATCTCCACTTTCAACAGCTGATTTTAACTTTTCTGCCATGTAAGGTATGAATTTTTCCTGAACATCTCTGTTGTTCTTGGATATTAATTTTCCGAACACATGAACAGGATAGCGATTGTGTGCACTTTGTTTATTTACAGCGACATGTCGAATGAGATCAGCGAAAGCAAAAGTAGCAGCGGTTTTAAGCTGCTGTTCTTTGTCTAATTCCTTCATTTTCACTAGTTCCTGAAAAAAGAAAAATCGTTATGTTGGTATTCACATAATTTTGCGACTTAAAATTACAAGAAAAGCATTTAAATGTAGATATATTAATTTTAAACTTACAAAGAAAGCTTTCAAATATTCCGAATTAGGTGTACGAGCAGATCTTCCTGCGGCATCAACAACACTTGCTGCTTCTAATCCTTGAATTTTTTTATTCTGGATCATTCGTTTTACAGTTACAAGTGCAGGTCCAGTACCAGCTTGAGCAACAGCATCACGGAATGCTACCCATCTGTGTCTGCGAGTATGTTCTTCTTCGTTTCGATTATGAAGATCGTTCTGTGACGCTGCTTTTTGATAAAGGGCTTGTTCAAGTTCAGCCATTTGTTCAGTATTCATTGTGCGCACAAGATTAGTAAGAATGAGAAACTTTTCAAGGGTCTCTGCTTCAAACATCTTGTCAGGCGATTTAAATTCGTCCCCGATTTGTTGAGCAACACGTTTGGCCGAATCAACTATATTAATCTGATTGTTACTGTAGAGAGCATTTCCTTTGTAACCAACGAAATATGGAAGCAATGCATATTGTGGTGCTTCCGTTAATTTTGGCTGTGGCAGTAAATAAGTATCATGTTCTTCCTTAGATTCTGATGAATCTTTGTTAGATTCATCGGAATTTTGGCTACCATGATGATGATGCCTATGATCACTCTTATCACTTTTTGGTTTATTTTGCCTACGCGACGATGGATTTCCTGAAGGAATGTTGTAGTTGTAAACTAAATTTCCAGTAGACTGAGGAGTAGAAGGAGCAGGCATGGACTCCGCAATGTCTTTAACTTCGTGTAAAGTCAAATTCATTTTGCTAGCAACCATTCCTTGTTGGTTTTCTTGTTGGTCGGGACTAAGAACAATTTTATTTCTAGTAACAGAAGATTGGATCGTAAATTTCTTCAAGTTTCCAGAGATGACAATTCGACTGATGGAAGATCTCTAAGAATATATTAATTTTTTTTAATTATATTTAATTTCCTTTAAAAAATGCAAACAAATATATTATTCCAGCAGAAATACTCACCGATAAATGTTTTCCATTTTCATTACTTCCTGGTTCCCAATTGTTTTCACCATTCAGCCCATAATGAAAACCAATTCTTTGATCACAGTTACTGTAGTTCTTGGTTTTAACAATTGAAATAATTTCACCATCTTCGCGAAGTCTTGGCATAGGTACTGCTTCGGGCATATTCTGCAGTAATTGTTCAGACATAGGAGAAATGTCATATAGCACTTCACATTCACCACCAACGGAATCTTCCATAGCCTTGTACATAGCATATGGTTGATTACCTTCCGGAAGTTTACTTTGCTGAGATCTTTTAACATTTTGACCCTGAGTATCGACCTGAATCTGACTGACCATACTTTTAATTATATTAAGTTCCCAAGTTGCTGTATCTTTGTCAACTATCAGATCTTGAACAACACCATTCTTCATTTTTATTTCAAATGGCTCACCACTAAGAGGAAGATTTTGTAAATTTAATTGATTGCGTGGAATTTCAGTCTCCCACCCATTTTCCAAGTGTGTATGGATCTGTGAGTGTTTCGGATTTGAAATTCTAGCGCGAAGAAGATCTTGACCATTCGTTTGCAGAGTTAGATAAGCTTCCATAACAACACCAGTATACTGTTTCGATTGGGGATTAAAGGAAGATAAAGTTCGACTACGGACCCTGTATGTATACTCTTTTCCATTTTCCCAAGCATTCTGTGGGCGGGCAATAGCCGCTCCAACTGCAAATTCAAGAAAACATGTCATGAAAAAATAAGAAACAGAATATTTTGAGTTATCAAAAACTATGTTGAAAATCTTTAAATTGAATCAAAAATAGTTCATGATTGTTTTAGCTACTTACCAAGAAGCAACAAAATTGCGGGTGACCACAACATCTTGTTAGAGTTGTGTGAAACCAGCGTGGAATGGCACCGGGCTTCTCTGCGCTCTATTTATACTGACCGACGTAGACTAGGGAATGCAAAATCAGCAGGTCTCATAATCAATTGAATCATTGAAGTTTCACTCTAACACTGCAACATCTTCCATTTGTGCACGCGCAAGTAATTTTTACTTTTAAGTGATGACTTTTAACTAATTTGCACTTTCAATGATAAAAAATTTAAATCTCAGGTCAAAAGTCAAATATCACTTCATTCTCAAGCACTCATATTTTCTACAAGTGTACATATCAGATACAAAGTAGCAAGCATGAAACTAATACGAAACAGTGTCTACATTTTTTCATTGGCAACGAAACGTGATCCAATCAGCACGTGCTTATCGTTATTATTTTGCGAATAATACGTGTCTGAATACAGCCTTGAATAATTTATTTTTCTAATAAATCAGACTGATTTTTAAATGTCAAAAATAACATTACTTTGTCTGAATAAAATGAATGATTTTTATCAAACTAATATAAATATTACCGTTTTAATAAAAATGAATTATATTAATTGTTTTATTAGATAAATTGATATTTTTTAGTTAAAATAAGGTTTATGCCAATCAATTGTAAAACGTTAAAAATAAATTTTTGACTAATTAAAAAATTTTTAATTGAAAGGTATTAATTGTTAATATTTTCAAATCAACTTTCAAACGATTGGTAGGTATGCCTCTATATCGAATAATGTTTTGAACAATTAATTAATTTTTGTAGTTTTTTTTCTAATATGGTTTAAAATTTTACATTCTTTTTATTGATGACGAAACAACAATTTTCAGATAAAATCAAAACAGCGCTTTCCTCATTATTAAAACACAATAATATTTAACAGGTACTTTAAACATTTATTTACACTTAATGTTATAAATTATTATACAACTTTCTAGGCTTTATAAATAATTGCAATCTGTTTCTTTTCTATTTTTAAACAGTTTTTTACTACACTACATTTTCTACATCCCTCTGCACGCTGAGAAAATTTTTTGTAGCATCTCCAGGAAGGCAATGGTATTAAATGCTCTCTGAACTTTAAAACGTTCAACTTGCCTTTGCTTCTTTATTGCTTATCACATTTCCAGGCCTAGCAAATTGATAAATACGTTCTGCCGTTTTTGCATTTTCTGCAGACTTGCGGGCAGACCCCAGGCATTGATTGTCATTGATTAAGGCGTAAGATGCCGAAAATTCTTCAGATTTTTTAAGTAAATATCCTTCAGGTGTTTGTTGATCATTTTTCCATTCGCCGTCATTGTTACCACAAAGTCCACGAACAGAATCGCGATATCTGTTGCCAGCCTATAAGAAGATAATACAGAACTTATAAAAATTGTATTTCATTAACTTAATGCCATAAATGAATCTTGAATCAGCTTACCTTTATTTGAATGCGTTCTCCATCATAAACTATTTCAATATCAAACTTTTCAGATACGAGTTTAACAGATTTGTCTGGAAGTTCGAAAAATTCATAAATGATTTCTTCTGCAGTTTGTTCTTGTTGGCTTTCGTCCTTTGAATAATGTACTTTTTTCCCATCAACTTTAGCTTGAATTTCTCGATGACCAGATGTTGAAAATTCAATTTCCTTACCACTAAGAACAACTTTAAGATCCCTTTGATGATTTTCATTGTCTTTAGCCAAAATAACAACATTCATATTTTCTGGTATCGGCAAGTGCTCCGTCGGATGATCTGGATTATTTTTTGGAAAAGTTGTTACTACTACATGCCAGCACTGACCAAGTTCAAGATGATAAGAATGATTATCAAAGGACCACGTCTGAGATTTGTCTAGAGAGCAGGTACCTGAAAATAAAAATAAAATAATTATTTCTGCTTTCTGTAAGGATATTTTTTTTTTTGAAAAAACATTATGTTTACTTTCAAATAGTTGATCTATGTCATTTTCATATTCGTCATCTGAAGTGGATTTTACATTTTTATCGTCGATGTCATCGATTCTTATATTTTTGAATTCAGTCCGACCATTAGGAGTCTTTATTGATAAATTGACTTCCTTGTCATTGGGCGACATTGTAAAAGATACTTTAATTTTCTTACTTTCTTCTTTGTCTTCATAATTTTTTTCTACTTCAGCCTGATCTTCTGTTAAAAGTTCTATAATATCTAAAGCTTCCATTACTACACGATCTATAGCAGACTCTTTATTTACAGTAATAAAAAAGTCTCCTTTATTTATAAGAACAGCACGCTTGCTTGCTTTTTGACAAGAAGAAGCCAATTTATTACCATTTTGATTAACTTGTTTATTACATTCTTGAGCTTCTTGCGATTCACGAATTTCGTCTTTTCGATTTTCAGTCAGTTGTACTTTTCCATTAATTTTTATTCTATTGTGATCTTCTCCACTGTTTTCGCTAGTACCAACTCCGAAATGAATTTCAGCGTCATATTCCTGAGGAACATTGGCTTTCAAAGTTTCCTCGTAATCGAAAGATTGAAGATTTGGAATTTTGCTTTCTACTCCAGCAGCTAAATGATAATCCAGCTCTTCAAGAAAGTTTGCGTAAATGTGAAAAAGTGCACGAGATCTTTTATCAATATTGCTAACTGCTATAGCTGCTGTTAAATTTACAGACGTGCTAAGCTTATTTAATCGAACACTAACGTCGATTGCTTCAGCTTGAGCAGAGTTTATATTTTTGGATACTTCACTAAGAAGTATTTTTTTGCGCTCTTCATCATTAAATTTTTTTTGCAGATGAGGTGCCTTTCCCTGAGGTTTAGATTCTGAATTTCCTCCGTTATTATTCGAGGATATTTGAGAATCATGTGAAAGTCTTACTTCAACACTGAGATCATGAGGAAGCGACACCTGCACAGTGTACTTTTGATATTCTGCGTCATCATCCTGTGGGTAGAACATATAAAAAGCTGATTTAATAAGTTTATTAAAAGAACTGAAAGTACCCTGTAAATTATTTTCTCTCTGCCCTGGATTGATCAGTTTCTTCCAATCGAACTGCACAATTGGTTTATTAGTCTGAGGATCAAAGTATTCAATTCTAGATGATTTAGCACGGTTTTTTTTGAATCACATAAGTATTCTCATTTTGCTTTATCGGGTGCAAACTTAAAATATCATGTTTCGCCGTAAAAGGTTGTGTGTCATATTGAAGAATCTTGAAATCTCGTTCATCTTCATTAGGTTGAATTTTCAATTTCAAATATTTCTTAGTCGTATCATATTCAATTTCTGAGCGAATAGGTAAATGTGCCTGTAAATTTCTATCAATCCCAACAGCATATTCTTGGTGTTCAAATGGAGTAATGAATCCAACTCTTTTTTGTGTGGCTGTATTATACACTATTCTTACTTTTCCAGACATTGATGCATAGTTTGGAAGTGCTGATTGATTGCCCGTATTTAAATCTATTTTCAATTTTGTATAAGCATTAAAAAGTACAATTGATGGCATTTTGAGTGAAAAATAATAAGGAAAACCAGTTTCCGTTGGGAAAGACAAAGTCATTTCGTAATTGTTTAATATAGTATGATCGTAATTTTTACCATTTTTCAATATTTCACAAACCTGACTCATCTCTGTGAAATACAATTATTAACAATTAGCAGCAATATTTATTTAAGTCTGAAGAACATTAAAAATAGTTTTTAACAACTTACTTTGATACATTTTTTCTAGAGTGTGATTGTCAAAAGTCAGCAAGTGGTTTCGATAAAATCCATTAAACAAAGCCAGACCTTCAATTTGATGAGGTTCATTTCCATCAATATTCAATAATTTTGCAATCTTTTCTGCTGAATACTTTTGTTGTTGAGTTTTATCACTGTGTTTATTGTGTGGATTTAATTTTTCAATAATGAGATCAAAAAAGTTTCGCACACTTGATACTGACATAGCGAATGAAATTTTAGGCATTTTTAAGCCTTTGAACGTTGTACTGTAATCAGCATAAACCACTTTGGGAAAAACATAATCATCACTTCCAATGTAACTAGTTCCTAAAGTAGACCTCGACTTTGCTGTTGGATTTTCAAAATTCATAAACTGCATTCGTGAATATTGAAGTCCATAATGTTCTGAATTTAACGAAGCTAAAGACGCTTCGTTTTTGTCAAACTGAGCCAAAGATTTTATAAGCGATTTAACTACAGAATTCACGTGTTGGTTACTATCTACATTTGTAAACTCAGCCATTCGTTGAAGCATACTTGCAGGTGGATTAGTATTCGCCAACAAAAGCACAGCTGCAGAACGAATTTCATGGTGGTCAGCACTGTTAGAATATATTTCATATAAGACTGAACGAGCAATTTTTGGATGAGTTTTTATGAGAGGTCCTAGAGCAAACACCATAATAAGACGTTGATGCAAAGAAATAGGTTTTGTTCCTTCTAAATATGGTTCAAAAATTTCTAACATTTGTGGGTGCCCTGTTTGCCCAATAGCAATCGTATACAATAAAATTTTTTGACTATCTCCTTTTTTTATTGCTGCTTTCAACTCGTCTGTCAAATGAGGAAGGTATTTATCTTCTACATTGCGGTTATCTTCAGAAATTAGCTTTCCATAAACATGAACCGGATAGCGATTATGAGCACTTCGTTTGTCCACTATTGCATAACGAAGAAAATTAGCAAAAGATAAAACAGCCGATTCCTGTATTTCGGGACTTTCTGTTATCTTTTTCATTGTCACTAGCTCCTAAAATTTAGAAAAAAAGAAATTAAGACTGCCTGTTACCTACTCATTTTTATAGTAATAACAATTAGTCACTTACAAAAAATTTATCTACGTATTCAGATGTTGGTGCGCGAGCAGTTCTGGCAACATTATCTATAATTTTAGGTACCTCATAACCTTCAATTTGATTATTTTGAATCCATTGTTTAACGTTAACAAGAGCAGGTCCAGTGCCAGCATTAGCCACAGCATCACGAAATGCTATCCAGATATTTCTGAGTGAAGTATCAGAACTATGGTGCAGTTGATTGCGTGATTGTGCTGAATGATATAAACTTCTTTGCACTTCAGCAATTTGATCAGCACTCATTGTACGAATTAAATCACAAAGAATAACAAATTTATTCAAAGTCTGTTCCTCAGACATGTTGTCAGGTTTCGTAATGTCATTTCCAATTTCTTGAGCAAGGCTTTTGGCGATAGCTACTGCATTTATTTTGTTGCTTCTTTGAATAGAATTTCCTCGATAACCAATAAAATACGAAAGCAGAGGAGTTAGAGGAGGTTCCATTAGTGTTGGCTTTGGTAACAGATAACTCTTTTCATCAACATCGTATGAAATATCAGAATATTCGTTACTGTTTTCTCCAGATTGAGTTGAATCTTTTTGATCGTGTCCCTGATGTTTGACGTATTTCGTTGATCGTCGTGAAGATGGATTTCCATCGGGTATGTTGTAGTTGTACACCAAACCTCCAGTTGATTGTGGGCTAGACGGAGCTAACATGTCTTCAGTAATGTCTACAACTTTGTTTAAAGTTAAATTTACTCTACTGATAACTACTTCCTGTTCATTTTCTTTTTGATCTACATTTTGTACGACTTTGTTAGTTGTAACAGAAGATTGAATGGTATATTTTTCAAGATTTCCAGAAATAATAACTCGGCTAACAGACGATCGCTGTTGATAAACAAAAATAATACTTTATTGTATTAAAGAGAGAGGGAGATAGAAAGAGAATGTAAAACTTACGAAAAGATAATTTCCATTTTCGTTACTGCCGGGTTCCCACTTTTCATCGTGATCAAATCCAAAGTGATAAGCAATTCGTTGGTCGCAGTTACTATAATTTTTCGTTTTAATGATAGAGATAATTTCTCCATTTTCTCGAAACTCTGGTATAGACACTATTTTCTGTTCATTAAAATGTTGAGGTAATGGCGAAATATCATACATAACTTCACATCTACCAGTGATAGTATCCTCCATAACTTTGAACATAGCATGTGGATCAGAACCTTCAGGTAATTGATTTTGCTGGGATTGATCAGCATTTTTACCCAAAGTGTCAAGCTGCAGTTGACTAATAATACTCTTTATTATATTAACTTCCCATGTTGGAACATTCTTATCAATAATAAGATCATCTACGACTCCATTTTTTATTTTAATTTTGAAAGGTTCACCACTAAGAGGGAAATTTTGCATATTCAACTGACTCTGTGGAATTGCTGCATCCCAACCATTCTCTAGTTGCGCATGAACTTGAGAATATTTTGGATGTAGGATTTGGGCACGTAGAGTGTTTTGATCAGACGATTGAATTACTAAGAGACCTTCAAAAATGATTCCAGTGTAATGCTTTGATTGCAAATTAAATGCAGCCAAGGTGCGACTTGCAACACTGTAAGCATATTGCTTCCCATCTTCCCAACCGAATCTTGGCTCGGCACTCGCCGCTCCAACTGAAACATGATATCGCATGTTTTGCAATCATTTCCGCTTGTAAGAGATAATAATTATAACACATTTTAATTTCTGCATTTACTTACCGACAAGAAATAAGATGACCGAAGAATACACCATCTTGTTCCTCACTGATGATCGGCGTGGAGTGGCTCATTTGAATGTAAGATACAATATTTATACCGACAAGTATTATATCTGCAGTTATATGATTAAAATTTCTTACACAAAATCAGCACATAGAATGAATGTTCATTTGTATCGCGTTTATCTGTTATTGAGAACATAGTGACATTTCCATTTACGTTGATCTTTTTCCTTCAATTGCGTAATAGCTCGAAATACACGTACACATAAGCTTAAAGATTAGAATTATACTATACAGGGGTTAACAGTTCAAGCTCACTTAAACGACTAGATTAAAGCACTTGTATAAGTATCGCACGATTAGCAAAAAATTGTTGTTAATTTTTTTACAGCACTCTAATGATAATAAAATATATTAGCATTTTTTATTATATATTTTTAATATTTTACATTTTAATTTTAATATTATTACATTTCATATTTAATAAATTAAACAGACAAATTTTATTAAAGATAAAGTTTTTAAAACCATATATGTATTTTTAAATCTACACATTTATAAAATAATAAGGTATGAGAATAAAGCAATAAGTCAGTGTAATTATAATTATATACACATTTATTATCGAGTTATTTTTATAAATACAAAAGATTCATCTTTATTATTTTTTGTTAATTATTAATTAACGCATCATGAATTGATAGTAATATCAATTCAAAATAACTTACAAACTTACACATGTGAGACAAATTATGAAATAGACGCAGCATCTCTGATTAAAATCGCAGTAGTTACAATAATAAAACTTATCATCTATAAAATTGAACTGTACCAGTGATTAAGACCTAATTAAACTAGACACATATTTACAATTTATTTACATGTTTACGAACGCAAAATGTTCATAATTTTCATCATAAAAAGAAATAGACTTCTTTCACAATATAATACTTTAGAATTTCTGAAAGTGTTTCCAATTCATTTATTAGAAATTAAATCTTTAATTTAACTAGACTTAACAAGAACTGGTTTTAACGCTCGCTGAAAATCGTTTCCAAATCCATTTGAACGGGTGTAATCATAGCCTTCAATTCAATCGAAGTAGTTTGCTTTGGTACCTGCAATCATCGAAATTTTTCTATTAAAATTCATTCCATTTCTTACTTCATTATTAAATTTTTTCACTCCGGCGATTAAATTGGAATAAAAGTCGTATCATACTATCTCAATGTCATAATATAACTACAAACGTATTCCGAACGTTACCCATCGGTTACATTCATCTCACACAAATTACTATATTCCGTAGGAACAATCGGACATACTCGACCTATGACGATTTTTACTATAAAACATACTAAAAATTCCTACGTACGTAGCAAAAATTGCTATTTATATAGTAGTGTCAGTATATGCCATTGTTCCTACGGATAACATAGTAATTTTTACTATTACATTTCTCTCCGTGTAGAATTTTGTAGATGCGTGATATAAACGGATAAATTACCGCTGAAGTTATAGAAAAATAATTCTTTACATTTATTTATTTTAAACGTTCGTCGTGTGAACGTCTTTTAAATTTAAGAAAATTTTCATCTGAAGTTTGTGTATAAAGTATTTGCAAATCATTTATTATTTAGTCTCATTGTCCATGTTTCTATATATTCTAACTTAATTTTTTTCCTCTTTATCCTAACTTAAATTACACGGAGAGAAATGTCATAGTAAAATTACTATGTTATCCGTAGGAAACAATGGGATATACTCAACTTATGAAAATTTTTACTATAAAAATACTATGTACATAGCAATTTCTACTATATAAATAGCAATTTTTGCTATGCACATAGGAGATTTTAGTATTTTTTATAGTAAAAATTTTCATAAGTTGAGTATATCCCACTGTTCCTACGGAACATAGTAATTTTTGTTATAACATTTCTCTCCGTTCACAAAATAAGAGGAAAGAAAGCTCACCTCTTCCTCGCACGTCTCGACCTCCTGTAGGATATCATCGAGCTTTGCGACGAACTGGTTGGCGTTGTCGATGGTGAAGACCATCGGAGGCTTGAGCTTGAGGATGTTGTAGTCCGGGCCCTCGCTGCTGACAATGATTTTCTCCTCCTTCATGCGGTAGACAACATATTTGGCCTCAGCGGTGGCCGGGGTGCGGGCCTTGCGGTCCAGTACCAGCTCGATGCCCACAAAGAGTCCAGCACCACGTACGTCGCCTATGATTGGCCGACGTTTTGCGAGCTTCTGGAGCTCCGAAAGCAGGTGGTTGCCTACATTCAGCGCGTGTTCCTGTAAATTCTCACGCTCGATCACCTCCATCACGGCATTGGCCACTGCGCACGATACTGGATTTCCACCGTACTGCAAAAAAAACATTATTATCATAATATTTATACATTGCTAAAAAAAGATTCATCCTCTCTCAAAAAAGTCATGGTTTTTTGTTGTAAAGCTTTTAATACGTGATTTTGATTGGTCGTCGTACTTTAAAATACTTGTAAAATATTTCTCTGAATCGAATAATTACTTTCTCAAAACTACTAAGTTTATTTAGAAATAAATAAAGTAATTAAGTATTAAAGAAATACTAAGTTGATACAAAAAAATATTTAACAAGTGCTATTGAAGAAAATATTTATTGAACATTACCAATATTTATTCAGCGTATTTATCCACATGATATTTACAACTGGGGGGATAGGCGAACGCGAATTTACAATTTTGCGCTAATATAAAAAAACTTTAAAAATATATTACGATTATGGCGATTATTGATGTTATCTCTTGAAAAAAAAAACGGCGCCATCAAGAAATAAAAAATATTAATCGAATCTGAAAAAGCGTATTGCTAGTATAATAAAAATAGAAAGCTTTCTATGTTTCACTAAAGGAGAACTTTGTACAGGACTTAAAAAATCAATATAAAAATAGATACTGCTGGTAATTGTCGTAAGCTTTTTTAAGCACAGTGTCGAGTGATACGTCAATATTAAAATATTATTCGCAGGAATGACAGATATTTTATGGCGCTATAAAATTCGTCAAGCGTGCCATTTACAGCTGTAATTCCCGACGCCATCGAAATCTTCATCTCTCGAATAAAAAAAAAAGGTAGGAGACGTTCGTGTCGGGCTCGTAAATGAACGCGATTCGCAGTTAAACAGCGATAAATGATCAGATATTCGCGCCGTAAATAAAGCTCGGCGTGCATAATGCATGAGGCACGATGCGACCGCGAACGACGTTCTCCCTTGGGGTCGTGAAAACTCGGCCATCGAGTGAAGCACAGGAATCGCCCCTCGTTCGATCCTGTCTTCTATGATAGAACCGCATCCAGCGATTCAATTTTTTAACCTTAGCAACCAAAGTTCTTCTTTTTCTCAATTAAAAAAAAAGTAATAAATATCTTTACAGGCCTCTTCGTATAAATCTGGTAAACCGAAAATCGATTATTAAGAACAGCAGAGTAAACATGAATCAGTCAAAATTATTTATACACTGAGAGAAAAAAAAATTAATAAAAATAACTATTCAGTAGTATAATAACTAGACAGTCTTAACAAAAACATTTAATCATGAAAAATCGTCAGTTTTAGTACCTGAAATTATAAAAATTGCTATTTAAGTACGAATAATTGTTATTATTCATACTAAAATTTGTCATCTGTCAAGACAGTCACTCCTTACCTAACTAGAATTGCAATTTTTATTAAGCTTTTTCTTTCGGTGTTCTTATTCTCAAAAGAGACTTTAACGCCAAATAAGAAAATTTAGCGAAAGTAAAATGCAGAAATATTTTTCTTTTCGGAAACCGAATTTTCTAGCTTTAAGGGTATTGAGAGACCCGCAATATATACATTTTAAATTCTGGGATAAGTACCGTGTTGAAGTATTCAATGCCAGTGTCACGGAAGCTGCGTGCAATCTCCTGTGTGGTAATGACCGCGGCTACCGGATGACCATTACCCATGGGTTTGCCGACGGTGACAATGTCCGGTACAAGATCCTCGCCGTAAAGTTGGAAGGCCCACATGTGGGTGCCTACGCGGCCAAAACCAACCTGGACCTCATCGGCAATGCAGACGCCACCAGCTGCTCGTACGTGTCTGGGAAGAAGATGCGTAAAATATTAAATTTCATCATAAAACTCGCTCTCATTTTCTTTTATTAAATATTTTATTAACTGTGTGTTCAATTTTTTTTAAATTAATAATTTCAATTGGGAAGAGTGAGAAATTTCATAGTGTCGATCAAGAAAGCCTTGGATAGAAGAAACTTATCGGTATGACGTTTTATCGATGATGCACTTACTTGTAGACATTTTTAAAATAAGTTTGAGGCGGAAGTATTTGTCCTCCGACGGACATCAGACTCTCGGCGATGAAAGCGCTAATTCCGCGACCTTGCGATTTTACTTCGTCGCAAATCTCTTTAACGTCATCGGCATATTTCACACCAAGATCTTCGTTCGGGTAGACGTCGTCGCGGTATTTTCCACGGTATACATCCGGACACGCTGCCTGCAATTCATGCACAATTTTTTTTTTAGAATTGTTTAAAGTAAAAAAATTATTGAAAACAATAAAGTTTTCAGTTATATGCAATTTATTGAATTGTTACTTACGATATGCACGTGATCCTTCTTTCCGTTGGGTATGTGCTTGAATTTGTACGGAGATATGTCAATCATTGACGTCAAATGTCCATGATAAGCGCTATAATCATAAAATAAAGATAATATTAGTAAGAGCTGAAAGCTGAATTACTTGAAAAAATAAATAAGAAATTGATAATCGTAATTCTGTAACGAAAATTGAGTCAACAGGCCTGAAATATCATTTTAATTATTTAATAAACAGTAATCCGCTGTAAAAAAAAACTAATTTTGGTTTATATTTTTTTAGTAACTATAAAAAAATCCTTTACTTCCACCCTAAAAATAAGGGTAATCAAAATTTTATATCATGTTTTTCGAAGTACAATTTTAGAGAATCTCCTTTAAACATTCAAAAATTCGTTGAATAAAGAAAAATTATACCATGAAATAAATATAAAAAAGTCCATTAAACTGAATAGAATTATTCTATAATAAATTGTATTTCATGCTTCCTCAAAAAGGTTAAAATTCTGTGATTTGAAATGATCTTTAAAATCATGTGCAAAAATTGAAAAAATTTTGCTGACACCATCACTAAGGAATGAAATATAATTTTTGTAAAAATAACTTACTACGATAAAGGAAAAAGAATGATCGAAAATTTGAGAATGCAAAGTAGTTCAAATTCTTGTTATCTTTCGAAAAACATGTAAATATAAAGAAATTGGCTGAAAAAATTATCTATTGCGTCACTCAAAATCATTACTTATGCACAATCCATTGTGGTTCATCCCAGGTTCGTCAAAGTCATTTCAATCAATTATTTAAACCAGATAACGTGAATAATTTAAATAATTTTTCTTTTTGTGGTTTGTGTTGCAATACATCACATACATCGGTTTCCCAGTGTCACCTAAAATGACATAATTTATCGATGATGATCGTGCGAAGTTCATTGGCCCTTCAAATGAGGCCAGCAGCTGATACATCTATTTCTCGTTTTGAAACACGTCCATTCCGTGTTTTATTGTTAAACGATCGATGAGACGCTGAAAACAAGCAAAATTAGACCGTCTGGATTAATGACTCTGTGTAACCTTTAAAAAAGACTAATTAGAGGGAATAGAAAGTAAATGACTATAAACCAGAAAGGCCATGGCTTCCTTCAAATAATGTCAAACTGTCCATCAGACCCTGATTCCGTCGATTTAATTTATGGCCAAATTAAGCCGGCACTTACATAGTGAAATAATGATAAAAAAGGTTCAATAGATAGAGCAATACACCAGAGTAATAAAAGACTGGAAAACAAATAAAAAGACGTTATGAAATAATAATGGAATTCCACAAAGTCGTATCACGTAACCAATAAAAGTCTCATTGTTTCGACCTTTAATAGTTAAACGTTGTGTCATTTGAGTTCACTCGACAAGCGAAATATTATGACTAAAGCTATTAATCCAGGAACAAAGAATAAATTTTCAACCGATTAAGAAGATAAATTCCATTATAATTTCCAGTTGAAATGGTATTCAAGCCTTGTAATCTTATTGGATTCAGAAGGACGAGGTCATCAACCCTGAAGCGCCAGATGCATAGCAATCCACATCAATTTTTCTCTAATAAATAAATAATGAAACAAAATATGAAGCCTACAACTGTAGTCTTAAAAAATCTCTAGTCTTTCCTCCTCGGCTCCCATAAACCATCTACGCGAAACGTAAATAAAAAAAACTAATAAGAGGGAACGTTTCGCAACAGAAGCTTTTAAGCGCGCTGAAAAAGGAAAGAAAAAGTAATAAGGGCCCAAGTATATATCCACAAGCGTCAAGTGGAGGAAGACTATACTTTTCCCGCAGCCTCGGCGTCTGCATATAAAAGAGAATCGAACATCCAGGATCCCAGCCACAAAAGCAACGGCAGCATAAGCTTAAGCATACTTCCCAAATAATGTGCCGTGCGTTTGCCTAAAAAAAGAATACAAAATAGGGTAAAAAAAGCTCGAGAGAAAATAAGGAGCGAGTGCCTTGACTTCAAACGAGGATCTTACGCTCGTCGGTCGAAGCTACAGGTAAGCAAGTACGCCGGGGATAGTCTCGCTTAAGTCGCGAGTTTTCCAAGGCATCCCTCTAACTCACTTAAACAAGCAGAAGCTCGGGCTCGCGTGTACACAGGCTAAGCTTTATGCCGTGCGTGCGACGGGATAAGGGCTGTGTGCTACCAAGTTGCTCCCAGGCCTGGAGAGGATAACCACCGAGGATATGGATCTTGGGCTAACTTTTCGTCTTAGACTCTGCGCACACTGAGCAATTAGGACTTTGCATCTTCTGCGAGTTACTTTTTTTTTTTTTTTTATTTCACTTTTGTAAATTCTTAATTGCGTGAAAGCAGATTTCCGTATAGTTACATTTTAACAGGCTGTATGCAAAATTCCACTTTCAGAGCTTTCAACGCTAAATCTATTGACGAAATGTGTATGTACTGACCGAAACAAGTATTTTAAAGTACGTTCGATCAATATTTTTAAGTAGCTTAAAAGCTCTGCTCACTCGTACATCGATCATTTGATTATTTATTACATTTCCGTGAATGTTAACAAAAATAATGACAAAACGATTTTTGTTAAATTTTGCATTCACCACCTGCTAAAATTTCATATGCAATACGTTAATTATATTCAAATTCGTTTAGAGTTATACTTAAGTGAATGGATGGTGCCAAATGGACTTGAACTTACTGGTCGAGGGCGATGACGTCCTTACTTCCGGTGTGGGTTTGCGCAAGGCGGAGGGCCAGGTCATTGGCCTCGCTGCCGGAATTCACGAGGAAGCAAACCGACAGCTTTTCGGGGAGGGTCGAGGTCAGGCGGCGAGCGCAGATCACGATGTTGTCGTGCAGGAATCGCATATTCGTCGACAGAAGGGCCATCTGCTCCTGACCCGCTCGCACTACATCAGGATGGCAGTGTCCCACTGCAGCACGAAAAAAGAAAAATATTTTTTTCTCTCTACAGTTTTTCGATACTTCGATCATTTTTCGCATTCGAGAAAGTCTGGCAAAAATAATGGAACTAAAATAGACAGATAAGGCAGACGCATTAAAAAATTCTCTTTGTTTTGGAGCGGGAAGATTGCTTATCGCGATCACACGCGATGCAGAATTTTATTCAATTTTTATTTGATGATCGTGGAGAAAAATCTCACTGCATTTTTTATAAGATCGTAACGAGTTGCAGCACGTGGCGATAACAATTATCTGGGTAAGAAGTACGTCGGTTGAATATTTCACATTCATAATTTCATACGCTACTTTGGCTATTGATTCATGAATATTTAGACTAAATAATAACATCGATTGCAAAATGTAATGAATGAATCCGACGTTTTTTTTTTCTTCAGAAATTATAAAAACTTGTTATAAGAGCGATGTCCGATGCGTCTATTTTTTATTAAACATTGCGAAAACTTTCCAAGATTCTTTTTTCTTTTTGTAAACACGATTTCGAATTCATTCATCGAGCAATCGTCAATATCGAATGGTTGAATATTTCATATTGTTCTGTGTAAATCTGAAAATGTGAAATTGACTTATTTGACACGCCGAGAAAAAAAAACTTAATAAAAATTACTATTGTGATTAGAAAA
This sequence comes from Sycophila sp. Sp_5, assembly GCA_018906775.1. Taxonomy (NCBI): domain Eukaryota; kingdom Metazoa; phylum Arthropoda; class Insecta; order Hymenoptera; family Eurytomidae; genus Sycophila; species Sycophila sp. Sp_5. The sequence continues at coordinate 5,173,860 of JACCID010000004.1, forward strand.
GGAGTGACAGTCTTGACTAGCGAGAAATTTTAGTGTGGAAAATAACAATTATTAGTACTCAACATAGCAATTTTTAGTATTAAAATAATAATATTTAAAATTTTAGGTACTAAAATTTACTATTTTTCATATAAAAAATTTTGATTTGATAAGGCTGCCACTCCTTTCTTATTCACAACAGCAATTTTTATTAAGTTTTTTCTCTCGCTGTGTCCTAGCTAAACGTGTGAACGACTTTTCACATAAAATTTATTATGCATATTTTCCACGTGAATTTCACATTTTCAAACTTAGAGAGTTTATTAAAAAAACTAATCTCGCGTTCGATCGCAGTCGGTCATTTGAAGCGCTTGAAGCTCGGAGCGCGAGAAAGCTCGGCGACCCGTCGGTAAGGTCGATAATGCAGAGCTCGGCGCGAATTTCGAACAGTAAGAGAAGAGGAGGGGCACCGACGAACGCTAATATGAAAATTGGCGATGCGAAAATTGCGAATCTCACCGTGGGCGACGTTGTTGATGCAGTCGAGGTACTCCTCGCCCCTCTCGTCGTACATGTACTGGGCTTTGGCCTTGACGATCTTCAGCGGGTTTGACTTGTAGAAGAGTGTGCACGACTCTCTGAGGACAGAAACAGTTTCTCGGTCAATGTCGAGGTCGGTCGAGCGTTCGCTGCCAGCATCAAGGGCAGTCGCAATATAAGCGAAATCTCCTCTTTCGCGCGAGTGCGACAAGTAGAATTTTTTTTACGCTTTTTTCTTTTACTGTTATATTTAGAAATTGGCTGAGTTTTAAAGTCGCTCGTTGAAAATTTTAATGCGTAATTCTTTGTCATTTCTTCGTCCAGACGTTCGCTAATTACTCGTTGTAATTTTTCGACTTAATTATAAAAGTTACACGAGTGCGTGTTAATTGATGAATAAAAAAAAATCTGACGTCAGTTATTTTGTTGCATCTTAATCATTTAGTCAATTTGTTATCGAAGTGTTGAAATTACGATTAATATTAAGATAAAGTAGAATTGTATGTAAGCCCAGATTTATACGATCAATTATTAGCGAATGAATTAAAGCGAACAATTAAAAGTCAACACTTTTCGTCTACAGTTAGCGCCGACAAGACGATACGAATTTAATTAGAATTTAATTATACACCCAACAAAATTTATCCGAGGATTCCTCTAATTAAAAGATTACCCAAGAGCCTCAGCTTTTTCCCAGGATTCGCCGTAAATTGCGCTGCACCGCAAAATTTTTTCCTCTTATTTAATGCCAGTATAGCGGTTTTCACAATTCAAGCAGACCTGCTTATACCCATTCGTATTTAATAAAAAAATGAAGAAATGTTTTACTCTGCATTCGTCAAGTATTAATTAATTGCGCTTGATATTTAGATAAGAAATCAAACACTGAGCTTCGCAATTAAATCCGTTGATATAAACTGATCTAGCGCAAACTACATAACAGACGAAGAAATCTAGTTACATAAAACTATTTTATACGTTCATTGCAAAAAAATCTGCACAATAACATTTATTTTTATGAAAAAAAAAAACAATAATATTTATTTTATGAAAAAAAAACAATAACATTTTTTTTTGTGATAAAAAAACAAACAATTATCAGTGTACCGAAATTATTAATATATACAATTTTTCTAATTATTTACAATTTCTATTTATACGTGAACTACTTTTACAAGATTATCGATACAATTCAATTTTATCGATTGTAATCTATTAGTGCTAGATGTTAACGTCAATCCTACAGCAGATAATAGTGATAAATAGTGAAGATTAAGGCCAGTAATTCATAATTAACAAATAAAATAATATTGAAGCGCGAGATTTGGCGCAATCTCACAGCAGATAAGGAAGGAACTATTCGATCTAAAAAATCATCACGCGATCTTCGCACGAGATAAATATTTTAAGTAGTGGAGTTATGATAATGTGCACAGGCGCCTGGCGTCAGTAAATACCTCGCGCATTTATAAATTAATACATCTCGGTTTTATCAACATTTTTCGAATAGGAAAAATGTTATAGTCAAGGAATTCGCACACTTTATAATTATCTTCGATACAAGAATGCCCCTTGTCGTTTTTAATTAGTAGTTTAAAAAAATGTTCCACTTGTCGTCTTCGAGATTTACGGAACATTTTTAAATATTTGACACTTACCCGATGAATCTCTCCCTGAGCTTGATGGTCTCATTTTTGGGCATCTGCTCCAATTTTTCAGCCATTGTGTAGGATTGTAGTTGCAAGACTTTCTAAAACAAAAACAAAAGAAGTTTAAATTATTTTTCTTTTTATTGCAGTTTGACTCACGCACCTGCAGACAATGCAGAGGTAGTCGAGGTTAACTAATAATTACTTAATTTCTCCACGCAAAAGTTAAAAAGAACGAGCACGTGTGAGCAGAGAAAAATAGAGAGACTCGTGGATGCAGTTGCGTAAATCTAGTGTCGTCGGCCTGCCCGTGGAAAAATCGAAAAATAAGTCCAATCGAGCTAATTTGGAAAAACTGATTGATTTTTTTCTATAATAAATGGAAATAGTAGAACTTAATGACAAAACCAGATTTTGAAACAAAAAGTCTTGATCGTATCTGTTAGCAAAGAGATCGACAATGATTAGCAATTATTGTTTATTCATCATTCCTCTGAAGCTTTATTCGATTTACAGAGTTGCATAATAATGCGTGCTTTGAAGAATTTTAATTTAAAAAACGAAAAATCTCTGACTTCACACGTGCAACCTTGAAATGCTCGAGCGATCGTTGGTTCAATTACCTTGCATCTGAGCAGTTTCCACGCGAACTAAGCGTAGACAAAACTCTTAAACAACGCGAAAAGAACAGTCTATTCGATGCAATTCGAACATTTTGTTAAATATATTATTTTAAAAATTGCAAACTCAAACAAACTAAAAATACCAGATATTCCTAAGTACACCCCAACAAGTAATCTCGACGCTAGTCTCTGGTAAACAGAAATTCGATGCTAAAGCTTCGAAAACTAATCAGCCAATGGGTTAAATCGATAGATGCAGAGAAAAGGGCGTTAAAGCACGCAAGCACTAATTCGTCCGCGCGCTGACCCTCTAAATCCGATATCCCAATGCAAGCTCATACTCACGAGTAAAAGAAAAAAAAAGGCAGCAAAATGCGGATCGAATCCGGCAGCAAGTGTCAGAGGACCGAGCCTGGGTAAACCTGCGGCGTGGCTAAAAAATCGCGGCTGGTGCACTCGGAAGTGACTCCGCGTCCTGGACGCTTTCTGCTGACTCTGCGGTGCAGGAGGGACACGGCGTGCCGGAGAGGCTCTCGTCAGCTGGCCGCTGGTTTGTGTATGTCGCGACCTACTCCGGGGTGACGTCATTTATAAGGCCTGGCCGAGGGAGAGAGGCGCGCGGTCGGCAGCGCAGCCACCCCCTCCCCCTCCCGTCGAAAAGAGAGAGAGAGAGCTTGCGCGCGCAGCTTATTTGCCTGGCTGCCGTCGACGCCGTTCAATTGCCGTATATCAGCGTCAATTCGGCGGTTCCTCCCCCTGCCACCTCCCCCGCGTGCGGGATCGCCTCAAGCCAATGGAAACTTCGCCCCGTCGTCCGCAAATATTGAATCTCGCTTGCCATCGTCAAAAAGATATTGTTTGCCCTCGGTTTTCTATCGGTGCCGACGGTTCGACTTCTTTCCCTCATACTTTGCTCCTTTTTATCTTTTTTTTTTCCTATCGCTTTTCACCTTTGACGAGAAGTTCCAAATGTTTGCTTCAATCTTTCCAGCGGTTCCTTTGATATTGTTTCGTTAAAGACTGTGTGAAAAGAAATTACGAAAAAGTGTGCCTAGAATTTATCTCTTTCATTGTAGATTACAAAGATAAAGAAATAGTAGAAGTACATATAGAAGCTTTTTTTTTTTAATTAGAAAGGAGTAATTGTTAGCGGGTGTCGTGAAAGTGTCAATCGCAATCAAATCACGCGATTTTATTTTGAATTAAATCGACCAGTGATCGGATGATTGGAAATCTTTTTAAACGAAGTTTGGACTTCAAAGCATCGATGGATGATTATCAAGCTTTCGAATATAGAATTCTACGATAATGACGATAATGAACAACAGAATTCCTGTACGTGTAAACGTGACTGCTGTTGCTTCACAGTCGCTCAAAGAAAGTGAGATAACTTCGCTTTCTACTACCCTATATAAAGAATCGCCGTTCGAGGTATTTAAAGATTACGCTTGTCCGAACTTGTTTGTCTAATCTCCGGGATAACGAGAACCAAGCTGACCCAACTTTTCATAAATTAACCTAATGAACCGAGCTAGAGGCGTTTATTGCCAGGGGATCATCCCAAGTGCTAATCCCGCGCGGCGCAAAATTTTCCGTCGCCGGAAACTTTTCCACCAGACAGCGAGCGTCCATTTAACAACCCCTCCACATTACGAGTGATTAAACAAAGTGGCAGAGTGCGCCTGAAATCGCGCGTACTTTAATCGACGTGCCTCCCGCACTCGCCGTCGTGTACGAGCGCTCGCAGAGTGTTGTTGCTCGAAAAGAAAAAAAATGTTGTAAAACAAAGTGCCGCAGCGTTTTGGAGAGGGGAGAGGCCAAGCCAGACCGATTCAGAGGAAAAGAAGGCTCGGCGCGCGTTTAAAATGTGGCGCACGTGTTCGTCGAGCGAGTGAACGTCTCATTTCATTCGCCGCACCACGTGCTATGCTAAATCGTCATCGCCTCCGGCTTTTATCATTTCCGACTCTTATACGCAAACCACGAAGAACTGTACAATTCGCCTTTTCTTCTTCTTCTTCTTCTTTTTTTTTTCATTTGACATCGTTCCGCATTGACGTACAAAGTTTGAGACCTCAAATATTTTGCGATAATTCGAGCTAAGTGATAAGGAAAATGGATTAAGAATTAATTTAAGACGCCGCTGCTTGCTATACACGATAATAAGATACTATTTTTGATTGGGAGTTCTGGTCGCTTATCTAAAATTAGAAGCTCGAGGAAAAGAAATTATAAGTTTCCGCGATACGCCCAATGTCATAATTACGACTACTTAAAATACTTGTGTTACGAAAAATTCCGACACTAGAAGTATTGATAAAGCAAATACTGTTTCGATTGTATCTTGGCAAAGAAGTTGAAATCGCTATAAATTAATTTTACAACATCGATGATAAAAAGTAATTGCGAACCATTTGCGCAAGTTTACATTAGACTTGCAAACGTAGATTTTTTTGTCTGCATCCGTCGCTTATAGAATTTATACATAGTAGCACCGATAAAATTAATGTATCGACACCTGCCGTAAAGTATTGATACATAAATCGAAAAATTTTAAATTCAAAAGAAAATTCACTATACACTCATGAATAACTACTACGATAATCAAATCAAAATTGAAATCAGCGGCGGCGAAAAGAATTTACGTAAGCTCATTTGATCCTTATCGTGAGATCATTGAACGCCGATCGACGGCGCGTCTCCACGGGAAGTAAAGTGTGTGATAATTCCGCGAAGGCGTGAATTTCTCGTGCTCGCTGGCCGATGATTAAGTATAATACAATGATAAAAATATAATGATTATAATAAAAAAAAATCTCTAGGAGGAGGGTAGATGCGCAAGGCGGTCGCTTATCACGAGGCGCAATCATTTACAACCTCGTTCCACGCGATGAGAAAAATGTGCCACGTGCCTCCGATTGGCGACGATCACGTGACCACCAGGTAACCCATTATCGCCTTGGAAAATTTATTTCCAATCGATGCCTCTTTTCTTTATTAGTCGGACAATTGCCAGTTTCGCGTGTAATTAAAAAGTGAAATTTTCCTTTGGAAAGCCAATTTCAGTATAATAAATAAAATGATAATAAAATTTAATCTTTGGATCGTTTGAAAATTTGTAATATATATGTATAATCATTAAAAATCATTAAGTATTCATACATGTAATAAGGAAAATGTCGTAATTTTTCCTAAAGTATTACATTATTCAATGGAAATAAAAAAGTTAAAAAATTCAACAGTTCTTAATAATCACTGGTATCATTTAATCGGAATTACTAACAGCTAATTAAAAGTTAATTCCCCCATAAATTATAAAATTACGATACTAATGAAATTTTTATCATTCTTTCTGGCGTGCGTGCCACTCATCCTGTTAATGTACATTTGTATTTGCCCAGATCATACAGCGAAGACAAAATGAACGTGATGCTCGGGTTGCAAAATGAAATTTACCCAGTGTCTCGAGAGCGACGTAAATCAAGCCTTCGTGAAATATACTCCGCAAGTAGAAAAAACAATGATTTCTAATTTAACGGATCTTTTTCAGGCGTTTAACGATAATACAATCGGAGCAATTATTATTAAGAAAGCAAACGTCGTTCGCCGTTCCCCGATTGCACATTTCTGACACGCAGCTCTCGACTGATCACATATCGAATTATTTCATTTTTGTTACACGATTTATTATCTTAGTAAGTCGTCTGCTCGTGTACGCATTCATTAAGCAGGCGCTTAAAGCCGTTTAAAATAAATTTATGTTCCTATTAATGAGTTTTGCATTACAATAGACTTAAAATTTATAATGCACTTCGCGTCTGGTATTAACAAAGAAGTAATAATACTAAAAAATAATTAATTGTTTAAAACCTTTTCTAAATTTAAAATCCGTCATGCTATATACAAAAATCTAATAGAGAGAATCCACTATAAATTTACTTCTAATCTACTATAAGTTTAGTTTTTAAACATACAACTACAAACTTTGGCAGCATTTTCAAATGGAACTAAAAGCGATTGCACTGCTTCTTCAAAAGATTCATTTGAGAAGAAAAATCACATCACCCAATCTGATCAAATGAACAAAGCAGGCCAGCCCAATTAAATTTCGTGAACAAATCACACCCATCAATCGATCGCAATGAAATGTTAACGTCAACACAATGACTTTAAAGACGGGGCAAAAAGCATTACGCTCATCAATCAAATTTTCAATCACGTGAATGCGTAAATCATAATTTGTGTCCGGTATATCCTCACCGCCGACTAAGCCCAGTTACTTACTCAATCGCAGACCGAAAATCGCTGCTCTCGCGAGCAAACAAAGATAAACCGCGCGAGCCCCGATGACGCTTCCCGCTTATCACTCGTCGGGGGAAACGGAGACGCGCTCTCTTATCAAAGAAGGAAAATTTTCCGAGATCGGGTAATCGCGTTCGCGTGAGCACGTGAACGCCTATCCACGCACGTGACGCGTCGCTGGAAGATCACGAAAAGGGGCGCGACACCGATCCAGCCCTACCCGATCCTTCTTTCAAGCTTGGCCTCCTCCAATTGAGCCGATCAAGGCGCCAAGAGGCTCGACGAGTTTTTCTCACGCGGTGATTGGCCTGCCGCGAGTTTTCGATAATAAAAGTGTGTACATAGATAAATTTGTGTTCACACGTACGCTGCTTCCGTCCGCCTTGTACGGTCTAACCGATTCCGAGTGTCCGCCGAGGTGCAATGAACGAGGCAGGCTGAAACTTCGAATTTTCAGCTGTCGGACGACTCGTTCTGTTTTACGTTTGCCTACACGGAGAGAAAAGTTTAGTAAAAATTACTATACTATTTACTAATGGAGGGACAGACTCGACTAATAAAAAATTTTACTGAAAAGTATCGTAAAATTTGCTAGATTTGTAGTAAATTTTGGCTACAAGTCTACCATACTTTCTAGTAAAATTTTTTATTTGTCGAGTCTGCCCCTTCACTACTAAATAGTATAGTAATTTTTACTAGACTTTTCTCTCCTTATATAGAATCGTTGCTGCTTTTTTGTCGCGATTTTTTTCTTCGCGCGTTAGAGAAATCGGCAGCCGGCGATTCCCGTGGGGCTGTCGATCGCTACTGAAATATCTGGCTCTGGCCTTATTCGCTAGATTTTAACGTGAGGAGACGAGGGGGCAAGCGCGGAGGGGAGTGCGCGCTTACGTAGATGCGAAAGTTGCGGCGCATGCCAATAGCGTAATGTTGCTCGGTGCACTATATGTTCTTATATTAGGTGGGCGAGCGAGTTCGTTGCGCAAAATTAAAAAGGCGCGCGGGACCAAAGAAAATATCCGTCGGATGATGTTTTTAGACTCTTCTGACGGTAGTATTGTTTAAAAAAAAAAAAAAAAAAAAAAACCTGGCGCCGGCGCAACGACGCTACATAAATCATCGCATCTCTCTGCTCGGCAAAGTTTGAGGACTGCCGCGTAAATACTATAAATCTGCTCGACTTTTGAATTCACTTGGCAATGTCTTTTTATGGTTTTTAGCGTTGCTTCGAATGCGATTTCGCAAATTGAGATTGTGCAATATCAGGGCAATTGAAGAAAATGTTAACACTTGTTAATGATTAAACTATGGTTCGAGTGATGGACGCAACGGATAAAATAAAAATAAATAGTTCGCTATATTTGACGTCTATTTTCGGTCAAAGCCTATTTAAAATTTAACACTGGCGATACATATACTTAAAAAGTAAATCTCAAGGGAGCGCCGTATTAAATAAGTGAACATCCACTTATTTAAATTAGTAGCTATACACTTATTGATCATGTGACTATTCACATTTTTTACGTGCACAATTTATAATATTGCCAATAAGTAAATATTCACATTGAATATGTGAATTTTCACTGATTAGAATTCAGAGAGTCAGAGAGTAAATTAAAATCGCAATGAAGCATCAAACACACCCATTCATCCTCACACCCTGCACGTTCTTCTTTAGTGAATTCAGGACAATATCCACGGTTTTGGTCGTCGTCTATTGCTCCTGCTTCTCGTCGATGGGTCGATGCGTGCCAGATCCTTTGAAGCAAAGAAGATGCATTGGAAAGGTCCTGGACCCGCCCCAGTCTGTTGCTGGGCTCGTCAGTCTTGGCAGAGGTCTGATTCTGGTGGCCAAAGCGGTCAGATGGGTAATCGACCCCAGGTGTTTAATCTTTTTGATACTTAATAAATGAGTGTCGCGAAAATTTCGCGAGACACTTAATCAAGCCTCACTGGTCGTCTCCCTTTCTCTATTGCGGAGTTCAGAGGACTCCCTCCCATATGGTTTATTACATCCTATTTTTTTGTAAAAAAATTATTTAAACAAAGTATTTTTTAACGTTGTTCTCGTTTATTAAAAATACTAAACGCTTAGAAAACTAAAAGTTTGTTTTATGTTTAATCGATGCCTGCGCTTAATTTACCATGAAAATTGGCAAGTATCAGTAGGATTGAGCATAAAATTTGGAAAATTTGACAAAAGAAACTGTCGCAGTCGGTAGGACTCGAACCTACGCTCCCAGAGGGAATCTGATTTCTAGTCAGACGCCTTAACCACTCGGCCACGACTGCTCGTTGGCTGCCTTTCGCTTATAATTCCACAGTAGATCACTCTACCTCAAACTGCTGTATTCGCCTCAATCGAAAAGGTAGGTCTCTTAGAGTCGACCTGTTAACTCAAGCTGATTTTCTGAAAGTGCCTATTACGCTGATACCTACGCAACTACACTGACTTTCACCTGCTAACTGATCAAATATGTACTATTCTTTTTTATTTTATTTTATAAATAAAATTTTATTTATTTATTTTTTATTTTATAACTAAAAAATAAAGCACAACGTAGAAATCGATCTCAATTATACAAGCTTCTAACTTGCTTTTTGAAAAAAAAATTCTTTTAAGTATTCGGCAAATCAATTATAGACAATGATCATTGAAGGTAATTAAAACAGGGTATAAAGACCCTTGCAAAAGGACAGTTAATGTCTAAAGAACTTAGTTCGAAAAATATATTTTTTTTTTAAATTATAAAATTATAAAATAAATTTGCATAAAATCATACAATAACGATTTTTGGGAATTTGGTAAGGATAATGCAATAATAAGACAGGTTCAATTTAAAGTGTTCTATTAAAATTCACTCAGAACACGTTTGATTACATCAACGATCGACGGATTCATAAATAGATCCACTCCATAATATTCATGAGATTATACCATGGCATAGTCATAATAATAATCGCATTAACATAATCATTCCTTTTTTGGGATTAAATGACAGTTTCTTGTCCTGCGCAACTTTCGCTCGTCTTTCCATATGTGCCCAACTTGCCCGCAAAAAAATTCTTTGCTCATCCGTCTCTCGACGGAACCCTCGAAACTGCCGCAATCGTCGTGTAAGAGAAATACATAATTACGCTCGCGCGTTCATAGTCGAAAAAACTCGGAGGAAAAAACACATAGCAAACATCAATTTTTTTTTTCATCATATATATATATTTTTTTTTATTTATACTCGACGCGCACTCGCACATCGCGATCATTCGACTTTACTTCGCATTAATTATTTATTTTTTTATTTCATTAAAACTCGCATTTTCTCCACGTATCTTATCTATTTTTTTTCTTACATACAACTGGCGCTTGTCTAATATGTCAACGACGCACATTGCAAATTACACGGGGGAATCGCGCGATGTGCGACGCGCTCGTGGCGAAATATCGACTTGGCTTTTTACTGTTACTCTCGCTTTTTATTTTTTTTTCTATTACATCGTAGTGGCGTGCACTTCGTTCGCATTTTTTTATGTTACAGTTATATTCTTTTATTTTATTCATCCATATCTAATATTAGTGTCGCGCAGTCACCGCGGAGCACCGTGCGATCGTCTCCAAAGTCGCCGAATTTCCTGATTCTATAATTGTATCTCCTTTTCTTTTTTTTTTGACATTTTTTTCTCAATTGCTCTGGCTGATAGATTTTTTCTTTTCTTAAGAAAAATATAACACTTTTTGCGGAAACATCCTTTTTTTGCGGTATCAATGAATATACATGCGTCAACTTCATAGATATTTACACGTATCGGATAATAACTTTCACTAAAACTATAACGCAGCGACTGTTTCGCTCACTTCGTGTGATAATACGACAAATAAAATCCTCGCAGTTGCGCTTGTGAGTACAATTTCACTGAAAAATTAACGGCGATCCGTACGCGCCGTTTAGTTATATTTATTGAAGTTAATCGAGTGTCTCAAATTGTTGGCCTTTGACGATGAAATTCGATAATGAAACTGACAATCGCAACTGTAAAACGCGCAAAGCGAGATATTATTAATTATTGCAGAATAAATTTAATAATTAATAATACGCTGCCCAATGTTGAACCAAAGTCCTACTCCCAAATGGTGCGCAATCAGTAATGGAAAATCTTTTTCTTTCGCGCTTTTGAAATGCGCGAGACAGAAAAAATGTAACGCATTCGTCGCGCGCTCGGAGAAACGTCGCACTGTCCTCGCCTATTTATCGTCCGGAGTTTAACAAATTTTTCTGCTGTTTTTCACTTTTTTCCGTTGCTGTTTACGTGCATGCTTGCTTTTTTCTATACCGCGATATATTCGCCAATGAGATCTCGTCGCTGGACGACTTTTGTTTTATTTTAATTTTTAATATTGTTTATTAATTATAATTATTTTTTTATACTATGCTAGTAATATCCATTAGTGGTATTATAATTAGCGTTTAGTATTAATATTAAGTTGTAATTATTATTCATCTTATTTGATAAAATATTGATAAGCCCATCTTGCGTTATTTACACGTCGAAGCCTTGAATAATTAGAATTGTTCGTGATGACGAGCTGGAAAAAAGGTACTTACAATAAAATTACGAAGGAATGCTTAATTGCAATTCGTCGCTTCGAAGCTATTAAAATATTTAGTGAATCGATGAAATTTTACTGGATGGTTTGAAAAAGTATCTTTATTTCGAGTTTTGATTAGATTGCAGTGTAGATTAAAAAAGCTGTTCAGTATAGGAAATATTTTACTTTTGATTAACAGGACGTTAATTACGCATGAAAAGCTAATATTTACATCTACATGCGAATGGCTGATGCAAAAGTACGCTTTCGGATTATATTTTCACAGTTCCAATGCGGCGAATTGCAACGAAAATGTATAGCGCGTAATAAAAGAAAAAAGAGTAAACAACGTAAATGCGCAAATCTTTTGAAGAACATTTAACCTAGCGATAATAAATGGTAATTGGGTTCTTTTAAAGCCTGATTAACGTCAATTAGTTTTTTGTTATTGAGCTCGCGCACACCGGTGGCACGCAGTAATTTCACGTGCTTAATTTCGAACGGCAATTTATCGTTGAAAAATTGTTTGAGAACACTTATACACGGTGCAATATATTTATCCTTCGCAAGTAATTCACATTCACTATGTCATTTCTAGTTTAATTTTTCTATAACCAGTTGCACTCAAGGCAGTTTCATGAGAAATAATTTTACGAAATATCGTCACATTCGTGTTTTAAAATTTAAAAGTGCTATTTCATTTTCGATAAATGTAACGTTTTAAAATTCGTTTGTCTTCGCAATTTCAAACAAATAATATTGATTGTTTAAGAAACTTCAAAATCTTGTGCACATCATTTTGATTGGTTTATTTTAAAATTTCTATCTTGTTTTTTTTTTTTATTTTAAATAATCATATTTGTAGAGATGCCTAACGTATTCGTCCAATAACAATTGCTACGACGTGACAATTTACTAGCGCAAATTGCGCAACTCATTTTCTCTCTCAAATCTTATTTATATAAATTAGCGAAGATACAATTCTATAAATGTTAATATAGTCAAGAGTAATTTTCGATTCACGAAATCATTGCGCAACGGATTTGCGTTAAACTATCACGCTATGATTGAATCGCATCAGACAATATCGTATTTATAATAATTTCTTCGCAATAACGCAATTTTCCTAATGGCACTTTCACGCTTTTTACCGAAGAAAAAAGAGTAGATCGTCGATCGCCTCTGAATTTTGATGAATTAAATAATCCGTTGCGCAACGCGTTTCAACGAAACTAGATGCAGTTCAATGATCGAGATCGAACCAGTAAAAGGCACTGGCCGAGCTCCGCCGTAAAGCCGAACAAAAGTCGGATCGCACAATTGTTTACTCGTGTCTCGTTCGCTAAATGACATCGATGGAAAAAGTCATCAGGTGAAGTAACAACGAGGAGCGCAACAATTACGGAATTTTTTCCCTCCTCGACTTTGAGGGCTGCATCGTGACTTTTACCGGATCAACATCCATCACGCTCGATAAGAACAATCCTCGCGTTTCTACACAGTGTTAGCACAGATTTTTTTCTTTATCGTGTAATCAACGCTACAATATAATACTACAGATGATTTTTTTTTCTAAATTTCATCTACGCGTCGGTTTTTCGTCGCTCGTTCTTTTTCTATTTGGAATGGAGCTTTTTCTTTCGTTTTTTAAAGAACATCATTTTTTTTAAATCGCATTTTAGTCATTGTCTTTTTTTTTCGACCAAGTGTAAAAATAGATATCTTCTCGCCTCGTTTTCTCTTTTCTTTTTCGCGCATCGATTAAACTTTTTTTTATTCGGTCGCACCTTTAGTTCCTTCTATTTAGCTTCCGCTGACAAGCCCTAAGAAGAAAAATGGTTAGAGGGAAGAAGCTTTTTCTCTGGGCATTTCCGTAGTTTATAAAGGGGGGAGTAGAAACGCGAGTGCACAATTTACTTTTTCATTCTCTCGACGCATTGGCTATTTATCTTTTTTTTCTTATACAATTTATAGCGATTATATCTCTTTTTCCTTCGTCTTTTTCATCGGCTACTCACAAGTGCGCAATTCGCTCGGATGGAATTCTGAGTCGAATTGCCTTCACATTCTTTTAAAAAAAAAAGAAAAACTAAGTACCTAGTTTCTTAACATGTTCATAGCTTGTAATTTTCTCTCAACGCGTAATTCCGTGAACGTCAACAAATTGCTTGAAACTTTAGATAAATACTGCTCTCGAAGCGCAATAAAATGATCTTGTTAAAAAAATTCGTGTAATTGAATCAAAGAAATGACAATTAAAAATATGCAATCGTTTTTTAAAGGTGGTAGGCAATCATTGTGAGTTATAGCTATAAATTTGAATTTTACTAGACACAAGTGTATTGATTGAACAAAAATTTTGCGCTTCGCTTTGCTGGATTAATTCTACAATATTTAGGCTACTTCTCTAAACTCTAAGGATAACTTCGATGATATAGTCACGATGTATTTCGCTTAACTTTTTTTAGACAAAAGGAGCCTAGAATTAAGTGCTAGTGGGTGCCGGTATTTTATTAATATCTTACAATTTATAGGGTAATAACGTGCTAAGTTGGGTGGCGCAAAAGCCCAAGCTCGCCCTCTCCTTTCTCTTACGAAATCAACGCGGCGACGCAATTAGACCCTCTCGACTCCCCTAATTAAAAGTCGACGGCAACGGCACTTTTTTTATCTCTCCTTTTCGCGCTCGAAATATTGACGTTTTTTTTCGCGGCACTTCGTTGATAAAAGTGCGCGACGCAGTTAAATCTCTGAATAATTTGCTCTTCTTTTTTTTTTGGCGTTCACTCGAAATTTAAAATTAATGATATTCATAATTATTGCTTTTATTTTCAAATACGGGAATACAGGAAGTCAAAATAAACTTTCTGCGTCAATTGCATGAATGCATTTTTTTAAAATTGTCTTCCAATTTTGCACATTCGAGAATTTACAATTGCGTTTATTTTATTAAACAGAAGGATGTCGAGTAACTGCGCAATACGTCCAGTCGTTCAATATTGCTCTTATAGCGCTTTCGTCGGAATACAGATTTGAGCCTAAACATTAATGATATTTTTATTTTTATAACTTACGCTTCTGCTCTAAACATCTAATGTACCTTAAGTTCGTAAATTATTGGCACCTGAAATGATACGTCGTGACAGACTTTTCAAGCTTCGCAAAAGTTTACTACTTTCTTTTCAATCGGTCTTTTAAAAATTTAAAGTGAAATGAAAAACGATGCGAACGAGAATAAATAAATTACAACTTTAGAGATTTTTTCCTAATCGCGAAAAAAACTATCAACAAAGTTTTATTATTGATAATTATTTGTAAAGAAAGGTAATACCGACGAGATTAAATGAACACCAAAATAATGAAAGTTTTGAATCCGGAAAAAGAAAGTACCAGCCATAGTGGAAGAGACATGTATGTCTTCCAACAATCGTACCCGTCGGTCACGTCGACTTTTGCAATACAATAATGTTTGTAACGCGGGATGCATGTTTGTATCGCTTGTAATCCGCATTCAGGAACCGAACCTTTTATTTTTCTCTTTTTTTTTTAATCAGAAGGGCGGCTCTGGAGAAAAGGAAGGCCCCGAATACGCGTCACACTTCTTACTTTCTCTCATATTTCTAAGTATGTGTATATCTCAACTATACAATTGTTTAGCTCTTAACGTTATACAAAGTTTTCCCTCTTTCATTAATATACGTTTAATTTAACACTGGCGAATAATATATGAGTTACAGAGAGCGGACAATGTCGCAATTTACATTGAACATTCCCAGCTTCGAATATAAGTGTTCACATAGATTTTGACGAGGCACTGTTCAGTGTTTCAATATTAAGAAAACAATAACAATTATATTTAGATTATCGTTCTTTTTTCTCTTTTCTCTTTCTTACTCACAACGTCGCTCCGCGCGGTGTGTCGTTTGGGGGATGTTGGAAAATAAATTTTTCTTATTATTCGTTAAACATTTCTTTTCGTTAAATATTCCTTGAATTATTATCGAAAAACAAATGTATTTCTGGTATTTCCGGGTTGATAAAGTGAAAAAACCGCTATAGCACAGGGGTTTCGATGTTACTGCATTAATCGTCGCGAGCAAACCAACTGTTTTTTTCCATTTTCAAATTCCGTCGGTTTTTTTTGTATATATGACTCCTTTTTTCTAAACTAGCAGAAAACTCGGTATGTGTGAGGATGCAAAAATCCTTCCGTTATTTACGTATTCCGATATTTTCTTTTTTTACTACTAATTTCTTTATAAAACACAACTTGAGAAACTGTCTTTTCGATCTTGAAGTAAAATTGATACAATTTCACAGAAATGAAAAGACGCAATACAAATACAAATTGCAAATGTTTTCCTTTTTCGATATAGTATTTTGCTATTGCGGAGCCACCTAATGATATTTTTCCCAATTGTTTTTTATGTAGTTTAAAATTAATGTACGAAAAGTATTTTAAAAGATTTTCTTAAGAAGTCAATGAAATAGGACTTTTTCGAGATCAGGTTGCAGGTGATATTGGATAGGTGGCTCAAATCCGATGATATGTTATTTAATTTTAATTTCTTTATTTATATTTAAAATGATTTTAATTTAAAAATTACAGAGATCATTTTTCCTCGATGGATTGTCGATGATGACAAAATGAAAATATGCTGCGATCGTTTATAGTATATATTCTAATATACGTATATTTATATATAATATATATTTTTTCATGTATATATTTATATCTATCTATATATCGTACTATATGCAATAATACGGAAATACGCGAAGTCATCTTTTTTTTTATCGAAGAACGAAAAGCGCAAGTAGGGAGAAAAAAGTTAGTGTCAAGGGAGAATCGAGTTTTGGAGAGGTGGACAATTAAATGTGAAAAAAGTAAAAATCGTCTAGACCCTACGAAGAATATTGGATTTACTGTTTTTAAGTAAATATCATCTCTATTCGGTTCGCCGACCAATAAGTCGACACTCTTTCTTTTATATATATATAGACATTATGTCAATTAATATGAAAATTTTCACTTGTTTGCGAAAGCAAAACAAGGCGCAAGAATTCACCCTATCTAGAGTTTCAAAATAAAATTTACTATCTAATTGTATCTAAATCGCTCTCATTCTAACTAAAATGAAGATGAATTCGATGAAAGTAATTTTTTTTCTTATTTGAAATGCGCGACATGACATACAGAAACGACATACAAATCAGTTTTTCCATATTTTTTATATATTTTTTTTTCATTTTATTTTTCATTGTTAAATATCGATCGGATGTTGTTCTGTATTTCGTTCCTCGTTTTACCTTTATTACAATGATCAATGACATACGCGTAATTTCTTCAAATATTTAACACGTAATGTATGTAACGTTTTATGTTTTTTTTTCTAAAACTTTAATTATTCTTTTAATTAAAAGAACTTTCTAAGCAATCGCAATAAATTGAGAAATTAAAATTCATTAATTAAGCAGGCCTTGAATGGATACTCTCTATTTGAAATTCTACGCACAAAAACTTTGCAATAAAATTCATTGTGTGCAAAGTAGAAAAACAATAATGCGTCAGAAAAATATAAAATCAAATTTCATTAAGTTATGTTCTAGAGAGTATTATTCGATTATTACTATAATCACTTAAAAAATTAATATCATTTAGGTTGATGCATTAAAATTCGTCATCCATAATAATGGCGATTAAAAGAGGGTTCGATCCAAACTTCAGAAAGTGTTAAACTTTTGCAACAAACTTTCAGCTAATAAAAAAATTCGTTCGCAATGAAACCATCTTTCTATACTATAATATTTTTACTACCAAAAAGTTAACCTAGATAAATTCTTCTAGAAATTGACTACCGCTTTATTATAATCGTAATAAATTTTCTACGATACCATTTGTCTAAAGGTGTTACAAAAATTTTACCGCACTGTTGAAATTGGATTCGAACGATCGCTCAACCAAATTTCTCTCTGTGCTACAAGAATAGCAGAAATAGTCGAAGATAAAAATTCATTTAACCAGTCTTTAAATCATCTCTAATATTCAAGGCCCGCTACTAAAATTGTTTACTGATCCAATATTATACGAATTCAGCGCAGAGATTACAGTGAATTAAAAAAAATAAAGAGTATCGAAGAATAATCCCTTTAACGACGCGCGGTGTGCGGAGGTTCCGGCGACAAGCTACGATGGTGATCAGAATGACTGCTTGACGGCTGCAACTGTTTTGCTGGGGCGTTCCCGTTGCTGTTAAGGAGACCGCTGCTGTGACGACGATGATACCAGTTGTCGCGTCGCCTGCCAAAGTAGTTGTTCTGTCGCATTTCTATATCCCTCCTGTTAAGTGACAAGTCGTCATTAACTTCCCCTAAGTGATCAATCTCTGACAAATCTTCGGCCACAGGTATAGCCGAAGCTAATGTAGTCGTCGCCGCTACCACCGCACCAAAATGAGAATCTTCAAAAGGATGTTGCTGCGGTCGATGCGCTAGCCATGGCTCCACTTTGTGTCATTTACCGTTTTGTTGGAGGGCCGCGTTGATTTGCATCCAAAGATCCTTATTGCATGACTGCGACCTGCGGCAATTTTAAAATGCTTTTATCTGTACATATAAATTATGTGTTTCTATCTTGATTTCTACGTAACCGAATTAGGAAAGAGAAGACTGCACATTTTCTATAGAGGTAAAAATAATTCAATATTAATGACGTTATATTTATTTTAGTCGTTACCTTTTTATAGATTGGAGCCATTCTTTAAACTGTGTGTGTCCTTCTGGAGTGATGTGGAAAGCTGCTCTTGCTGCACGTACTACACTAGCAAAGTCTTCATAATCGGGCGTCATTAAGTGATACAATTTCTGATGCATACACTGAATGTACCTAGGATTTACAAAAAATCCATTATTAAAATTTTCATTTATACTTTTGTATATCTAATAGCGCACAACTTACATTTGCTGGCACTTGTGCACGAGTGGAGCAAGGAGAGCTGATCTGAGATGTTGGAGAACGAGAGTGGGATTATTCCTAGAGAGGTAGAGGGCCGCTTCCAATGCGACGTCGTGCAACACGAATGGGCTGACGATACTGTTAACGACAGTAACGCAAAGCTGGTGCAAATATTGCGTGCCAAGACGCTTCGACACGCGCAGTAACCACTTAACGTCTTCTCCATACGGTGGATTGCGGGCATATTTGGCCTGCGGTCTGTCGTCGTGAACTCTGCGTGCGAGTGTTTCAAGCGCCAGCATACCAACGCGATAAGCCGCAACTAGCGCTCGGAATTGCTGCGGGGTGAACGATTGATTCTGTCTGTGAACCTGCTGTAAATTGTAATTCTAATGAATTTATTAACAAGCAATTCTGATTAATTTTGTTTTAAATTACTATAATTATAGAATATATAAATTCTTATTAATTTTTTTATAAAATTACCTGTGGTTGAGTGCGGACGGTTGACATGATAGGCTGAGCCTGGATAAGAGCAGGACCAGGCATTCCATTCTGACCAGGCATAGGCCCTTGCATTCCTGCTTGCACCTAAAAAAATATGTTACAAATTAGTATTCAAATCTTTTAAAATTAATTTCAAGAAGTGTTTAATTTAAGAACGCACATTAACAGGCACAGGTTGCTGCATCGTGAACATGTGTTGTGTGCCTGGAGGTGGATGTACGTTAACGGTGGTGACGGTAGGTTGGGGCGCATAAAACTGTGGCACTGGCGGCGGTTGCGATTGAGGTGGATGATGCGGGTGTTGTGGCATCTGCGGATGCTGAACCGGGTGGCCCGGATGGGGCGGATATGCGTGATACATCTGCATATTGGGCGGCTGCGGCGGCATGGCAACCCGGTGCGGTGGCATCGCTCCGGCAAACGGCTGATGCGGGAACGGATGATGTGGATGTACGAAGCTGTACGGACTTACCGTGTATGGCATACCAACTTCTGAAATATAACATTTAAGTGTAATGAAACTGTAAACAGTAAAAATAATTTTTACAATTAAATGCGTCACTAGAAAAGTAAGTTATTATAACCTAAAGGCGCTAATGTTGTTATTGCTGGATGAGGGTAAGGCTGTGGTGGCGGTTGCGCACTTGTGACGACAACCGCTTGAGCTTGACCTGGCATCATTTG
This sequence comes from Sycophila sp. Sp_5, assembly GCA_018906775.1. Classification (NCBI taxonomy): domain Eukaryota; kingdom Metazoa; phylum Arthropoda; class Insecta; order Hymenoptera; family Eurytomidae; genus Sycophila; species Sycophila sp. Sp_5. The sequence continues at coordinate 5,193,684 of JACCID010000004.1, forward strand.
GCCAGTGGTCATGTCTACAGGAGGACCAGGTTCCACCATGAGTGTACCATTTGGATCCAACTGTATTCCAAGTGATTCATGCTGTTCGTCTTGCTGCTCTCCTCCAGGTGTGTGCTGTAAAAGAAATTTTTATAATCATTAATACAGATTACCATAAAAATAAAAATCTAAGAATTGAATCAAATCTTTGACTTACCCTCAAATAAAGTTCGTACCAATACTTCGCAACTTGGAACAAAACTTCTGGATAAACACCACCACCCTTCGCTGTATTTTCAACGGTGATACAAGCCTTTTCGAGCATAAGATCACTTTGTTCCTTGCACTAAAATAAATATTTTATAAATTGCAAATTTTATAATTACAATTATATATCTATAAAGATGACAATTAACGAATTCAAGAAAAATTACCTGAAGAATCGCTCTTTGAATTTCGTTCGGATTGAGAGCGTGTGCGTGGGGTAAGCATGAAAGAGCCAGTTCCGCAGCGGCTCTTACCATATTTGGATCGCTACCTCTAGAACTCTTGTCAGCGATGCTGACAGCCTCAGGAGGCGTGAGGTGACCTTCCCAGCTATCAATCAAGAACCAAATAGCCGGTGCACCAATTTCCATGGCTTGGCCAGTTATCCAGCTGACATGGCTAGAGTAAGTTCGGCTAAGCCAGTTAGAACTGACACAGTTGTGCAGTCCGAGGGCATAAAGGCCTAACTGGAAGGCGCACATATGAAGAGCACGATGAGGTCCGTGGTGATTCTGGCTGGTAGATGCCTGAGTGAAGAGCGACGTGGAGCTGTTACCACCGGCCTTCGTAAGCACAGTCTTGGCAAGTTCGCACATGAAGTGCGCTCCAGCTTCTGAAGGTTGATTGGGAATCGACGGCTTAGCAATGGACGTTCGCTTGCTCTTATACCTGTGACGAGAGGAGCTAAATTTACTTAAGCGTAGAATGTAAGCTCTAAAATGCCTCTTGTTAACCTCAAAAATTTGAATCGAACGTACACCCACCTGTTCTCCTTAGTTCTAGTGGACACAGATTGCTGGGGCGGTTGTGGTTGCATGGATAGAGAACTCATTGCAGCATCTAACTCAGTACTTGTACTGCTGTGAGGTCGACTGCTGCCTCCTACGATACCATCGCTTGAACTTGATGCCTCGGCACCTGTAAGAGGTGAAGAGCACACCTTTTCCCGTCGGAAGTTCGAAAGCTGCGGCCAAAAGAGAATGTATGAATATTTCATTTCTTTAAATGGAACAACATAAATAATAATAATGGATATATTTTCAAATATAATTACCTGACTCTTCGTAGGAGGGTTAGAACTGTAATAGCTGCTCACAATTGGTGACTTTATTAATTGATGAACGTCGCGATCCAGAAGTTTGTCCATGATTCTCGCTACCTTCATCGGTTCGTCCTTGTAGTAGACTAAGAGTGTTATAGCCAATTCTCCTCTGTAAATTAATAAGCAGAATTATTAAGCTTGTAATAACAAAATGCCTCTCAAAGTTTATAGAAAGTTTTGTTTTTATACAAGTACCTTTGCCGCCGAGTTCCCTCGCAAAGTAATGGATGATCAGCTTCGCTTACGTTTGCCTTTAATCCAAGAGCTGCTACAGCTGCATCGAAGCCCAAGTTCTCGTCTACGTCTGTGGGCATTTTCATTCCTGCGAATCATTCCCCGCTCTTATAATTAAACAATTTAGGAAAAAATATATTCAACACTTTTCATTCTGAAAATATTAGTTGAATCTCACTCTAGCCATTAAAAAAATAGCTATGCTTAACTGTATCAAAAGAATTTTAAGAGTCTGATGAAACAATTTTTAATATTTTATATGAAGTTATCGTACTTGGTGTGTTCAGGGCATCGAAGATGAAGCTTGCCAACATAATCGGTAGCAATGCATGGCCTCTCGAGCGAAGTACTCCATCCCGTAACTGCCTTGCTCTCTGCCTAACCATCGCCAATTCTTCGGGTCCTAAAGGTATGCGCTTGAGTAAAGTAACAAGTTCACTCTCTTGATGTGCCAGTTTCACCTGAAAATTAAGAAATTTAGTTGTAAAAATCAATTACTATAGTCTTAAAAGAAGCCCTTCAACTACAAATAATTTTACCTCCAGTGATTTCGTACTCGCAGGTGGTCTAGCCATCTCTAATCCGAAAAGGCCAACTCTAAAGGCCAAATTATAATAATCTGGGTTTTCAGCTAGAACTGTACAAAGAAAACCGCATTTTGCTAGTGTCGCCGAAGCCGAACACGTGAGCTGATGAGACGCTGGGTTCACCTGTTGCTAAAATACATTGACATTTAATTAGGCATGTGAAAAGAAATTTTAAGAATTGTGAAATATCACTGTAGATATTTACCTTCTTCTTCTTGCCCTTAACAGGCATAGGAGGCACTTCAATCATGAGATCCGGTGGATTAGCCAGCAACTCTTCGGCCAATTTAACGCCGAGGATGCACGCCTCGCGCGTATGCCCATGAGCATAAAGTCCCTCCGCCCTTGCGAAGAGAATGTCCCAAGGGTCTTCAGTCTTCTTAAGATTACCTAAAATAGTGCTGACATTTGCAGCAGTCGAACTGTGAGGTTCAGCCTTCGCGTCCTTGTTCGCGGCATTGCTCACCGCCGCCTTGGCGTCGTAGTAATATACATTGTACTCGTCGCCTGACGGACTATCACTGCTCGATGAGGAGCTCTCGTCTTTGGACGGCCTCCTGGATGGATCCTTCTCTTGGTCGGATTCTTGTTCGCTACACTTCTTCGCGGTCCCGTTCACGAGCACTGGAGCTGTCGCACCGCTACTCGTCGAACTGGAGGCAGCCGCTGTAGCCACCGGCGGGACGCCTTCGACACGAACCGAAGCCGCTACTGCGGCAGCAACATTCACAGCTTCGCGGTATTCTGCAGCACTCGGTCCTGCTTTCGAATGGGCACCGCCACTATTGCATTTGGCTGCCTCAGCAGGCGATTTGTGGATGCTGCAATCGCTATTATCGCTGTGGGTTTCGGAAGAGACGTTCGATCGCAACTGATCTGAACCCTGAGCGTTCTTCAAACTGACGTTGCTGTTGGAGGAGGATTCGCTGCCACCGCCCTCCTGAGAATCTGTGTCGCAGCAATTGTTCATTTGAGCAAGCCCTCGCCTGAACTGCACCACAGGCAGTTCCGGCATGTCGGCGATGTCACCGTCATTCTCACAGAATCCTTCGCTACTGTCACTGCTACGATTTCCATCGCCACCTCCTGCTCCACCGGCACGCGAGCACAAGCCTGGGAAATCGCGATGATTCAGTCTTCTGCGGTCCATGTAGCTAAACTCGACAAGACAGGCGTGTCGTCGACTGTGGTGATGTGATGTTGGCGGTTGACAGTTTAACACTGCAGAGCTCGAGTTGACCTAATGATTAAGAAGAACATTTGTATTAATATTTTTTCAAAATAACACATTTTGAACGAACAAGCCTTTTATATTTAAATGTTTTAAACGAACCTGATTCACTTCCGTTTTTGTATCACCGGTGTGCCTGAAGCAGGTGAAGGGACAGTGATACATCGGATTGCTGCTCGCCGTGTAGGTGATTCCAGGCAACGTGTACTCCTCCCAATCGAGGTAACAAGCCTCGAGTGCTGGCTTAAATCCAATGAAAAGTTCAAGATCCGTCTTTAGCGAGTCCTTTTGACCTCCGCCGTTGTTTCGATTGTGTGAATTCTGCGACACCGTCGTAGCTCGAATCTTAGTCAACTACAAAAAAAATGCAAACATTCAATTAGAATTTAAAAAAAATACAAAAGTTGCACTGTTGTATAATAAAATAGGCGCGAATGAACGAGAGAAAAAAGAGAAAAAAGAACGGACAGGCACCTTGTCGATGATCTTCATGTGCCATGCGGTGAACTGTCCGTGCAGCATCTCGCGCTCGGACGGCGAGAGGCCAGGATTAAGGGCGGCCAGCCTCCAGAGCACGACAATCTCGTCGCAGAGCGAGGAGCAGGCGTGCTGCGAGGCATGGGCGTTGCTGTTCACGTTGCCGTGTTTACCGCTGCCATGGCCGTTGCCATTGAGTAGGGCTACTTTCGTGTTGAACCACCAAACGAGAATCTGCTCGCAAGCCATACACTCCTCGGTGATTATCTCCAGGAGGGGGATGGCATTGCGATCCGTTCGCTTGAACATTTCACGCACGATGCTGAGAAGGTTCCACATGCCTTCGGGTTCTCTGCCTCTCAGCGGACGCAGCAGCGAGGACCATTCCGCCGCTGCTGGTGGCGCCGTCGTACTCAAGTAGTTCACATCGCTGGATAAATTAAAATGATCAAATTAGAATTACGCGTGACGTACCCTAATAGAAAAGATCCTTTTACGCAAAGTCAGTGTCTTTAATATAAAGCCGTGCGCATTTAATATAGTCCAAAGACATAGGTATTAGATGTAAAGAAACGGCGCACTAACAATTAAACCATTCACGGAATTTTTATCGTTAAAAATGAGCGCGCATTAAATATGAAGAAATATTTCTTTAATGCTAATGCATATTTCTGTATTTCAAATACATTGAACAAATTATTATTCAAAGGCGCAAAAATTTTGGGTCAAATGATCTTTTCTATCAGTCTATATACTTGTCAAGAATACGCTATAAATATTCTGAGAACAAAAAAAGTATAAAAACTCAGAGAAAAAGAAAAGCAAGCACCTAAAGACGATGGGTGCAGGCACGCAGAACTTGATAAGAATCTTCTTGATATTATCGTGGAGGGTCTTCTCATCGAGGTACCAGGAGGTCTGATCGTTGGCCGAGGCTCCCGCAGTAGGATCCGGCGCGCCGCAGTAGGTGTTTATGGCGCTCGGCGTCGCCGAGAGCAGCTCGTCCAGCAGACGCTGAGCCGTCGGCAAAATCTGCTGGGGCAACTCGCTGATGAGGTACTGCGCGAACTTTTGTAGTTGCTCGCGCTGCAGCCGCGACAGCGACTCCGATACCGGCGCCCTCAGGCACACCTGCGTTGGCTGTAAACATTTTTTTATTATGATTTATTTTATATTATGATTCAAAATCGAAATAGAAAAATAAATAAATTTTGAATAATTATGTAAGATTATTTCACCGAGAATTAAATTTAGAGCCTACCCTCTAAAAATGAATATGTGAACTTCTCATAGGATATGTGTGTATTCACTTATTCCATGTGAATTTCATGAATTCATTTTTAGACAGTAATTAAAAGGATAATTAAATCACTTTTCTGTAACACGCGCATTTACCTGTAATTACGATAACACTCTAAGGTAAACGAGAATAATGAAATTCACTTGACAATGTTATAATGAGAAAATCGATTTTCTAAAGGAAATGGGGACGTAAGGTATAGGAAATAAGGCAGAAATCCGCTTACCATGTGTATCCTGTGGAGGCATACTGCAACGACGTGGGAGCACCAATAAGCGGCCGAGGAGCACGTGCAGTTGCAAGATGTGATCCTCCGTCGGTCGAACGTCACCGCAACGTTGAATTGCTCGCGGAAGCCGCTCGCCGAGCTTGAGGTCACCATCGAGGTCACCGTCGCGCTCAAGTGAAAGCCTGCAAAATGAACGTTCGGTTCATGAATTGAATTTCATTTCATAATCGCAGTCCAGCAGCCGCCTCCTTCTTTTACAAAAATTACTCATTAGTCGCTTTAATCCCTGAGCAAAATTTTCGTTTTTTAAACTGAAAAATTAAGTTGTATTTTTTCGTTCTTACTTCCTCAGAAGTCATGCCAACGTTTCTTCTCTACTTTAAACTATTTTCTTTATAGCTTTGAATAAATAAGGACTTCGTCAATTTTTAACTACTACAGATGGATTTTTAAATACTGCAGGTATAGATTAAATTCAACGACACGAGAATTTTCCGAAGCATCAGTAGTCCACAGGGCGCCGAAGAAAAAAAAAAGACACTGGGAATTCTCCAATTGCGTTGAAGCGGGAAATACACGAGCGCGTCGCCCCCGCCAAAAAGTTCATCGGGCGCATTTGGTATTCCGGCGCGCGCTCGAGAGAAAGCCAATCTCGAGTACAGCGCGCCGCAGCCTAAAATAATAAACGAAAAGCCAGGGGCGCGTGCATTATCTTTTTAGTGGCGCAAAAAAGTAACGAAAAAGAAGAGGGGAAGGCAAGCCCGGCGCGGTGGAGAGAAAAAAAAAAAAGAAAAAAAAAAACACGCATATTAAGCGGACGGTCGCGCGCGGGGTTGGGAAAGGGAATGAGTTATAAGCCGCGCGAGCGGAGTTAGCGTCCGAGCGACTAGCAATTAAGCCCGAAGGGCCGCTAACCCGAGAAAACTGTTTTCTCCCTCTCGTGCGGCGCTCGAGAGTCTCGGCCCGCCGAACGCGCGGCGATTGCGCTGAATGGCCGCGAACGAACGAAAAGAAAGAGGAGCTACGTGCTGGGGTAGCTACAAGGATTGAATGTTGAATGGTCCCACTATTCAATATACGCCGATTCAATACTACGTGTCCCTTTTTTTCACTGCAAACAACACTTACTAGGAGGCTATCAGATCTCCGATCGCGGATTTTATTGAAATTTTGAAATATGAAGAAACTAACAATATTAAGGTCTAACGCTCAATATTTTCGACACATCAGGTCGAGAAATCGAACTACCTAAACTTGTGAAAAATAGTTTTTAGAATTTACATTGTAAATTACCATGTCCCTGACTAATCCAATGTTTTCATTTTTACAGGGAGAGAAAAATCTAGTAAAAATTACTATACTATATATTTTGTAACGCAGGAATGGACTTGGCAAATAAAAAATTTTACTGAAAAGTTTAATAAAATTTTCTGCAAGTCTAGGACATTTTACTATACTTTCTGTAGTAAAATTTTCTTTGTCGAGTCTGTCCCTGCTAAAATTTTGTAGTAAAATTGACTGCAAGTCTAGCACTTTTTACTATACATTCCATAGTAAAATTTATTATTGGAAGAGTCTATCTCAGCGTTATAAAATAGTATAGTAATTTTTACAATAGACTTTTTTTCTTCATATAAAGTACAATACTTTTTCTACACGCCTCGTGCGAAGGTACGACTTTGCGTACGCTCGCTCAAATTCGCCTACATAAAATCGCATCTTACACACGTTGTGAAGAAAAAAAAACGGATCGTACGGAATGTACTATTTTTCTCACTGTGGAAATTTCGCCATCGCTGTATTAATACCATGAAAACAGGATAGAATTCCGCCTAAAAAATAAAAGTTCCGCAATGATCTTTAAATAAAACACGAGTGGTATGTGGATGGATGAATGGATAGGTGAATTTGGGTGTCTTCAAAGACGCCGATGAATCGCGGAGCAAATGCGAATTGGAGAGCATCGTGGCACCCTGGAAATGATGGAGCCGTGCACCTGTTTACCTCGCGGTCCTCTCAAATATTGAAGCGGCGACGACGCATCGTTATTCCGGGCGCGCGACGGTGCGAGCGCGGATTTATTCGCCGTCCCGGCCATAAATACCTTATACCGCGCGTTCACCGCCACCCCCGCCGCGGCCGATACGCGACTTTCTTTTTTCGACGCGCGCGTGCAGCTGGCGCGGCGCTTTCCGCCTCGACTTTTTACCGCCCAGCTTGTACTTGCTCGCGGCGCGCTGTTATTGTTTCGTATTTTCGTGCGGCGGCTGCATTATCGTTCGATGTTGAGCAAGTTCACGTGCTGCAATTTCATTTTCTCTTGCTTTTGCTTTGGCGCGTTTGCATTATAATTTGCTGATTGATCAAGAACTCCATTTCAGCTTATTTTCATAAATTGTTCGCGTCGGTTAGACGATTAAATACTTTTTATTAGAATCAATTTTATTTATTTTAGAAAAAATAAGTTAAAGACGACTACGTTCAAAAGAAATTGGACAGAGAATAATAATAATGTCCGTTGAACTTTCGAAATGTAAACGAACAATAAATTTTGAACTGATTGTACACGCTAAATTAGCTGGAGTGAGTCAAATTTTTACTCCAATTTTTATTGAAATTAACTCCCTTGATGAAGTGAAATAGAGTGATTTTTTGACTCTTAAGTAGAACGAAAGGTAGACACTTAATCTAAAATATGCTTCTCTGCCTTAGAGTGAATATTACTCTACTTTAAAATTAATTTAAGTCACTCTATTCATGTAGAGTTGAATAGAGAAACTCCAATAGAGTGAAATTTAACTCTACGAGTGTTTCAATATAAACTAAGAATGATATTTAACTCGAAGCGTTTTAGCGTGTAGGAAGTTATTACGTCGAGTATTCTTATTTACGATGCTGATAGAATACTGACCGATCTGAAGAGGATCCTTGACGTTTCTGAAGCGGAAGAGCGCGTCGCCCCGCTGGAACTCGTCGGCGCTGCCATTGGCCAGACACGAGTAGAGCCTTATATCTTCCTCGTTGTCGGGGAAACTCCAGAAAGCAATTCTGAGCTGAAGCTGCTCCGGCACCGGCGAGTAGAAGTGCTCCACCAGTTCGAACGGTATGTGCGAAGCGACGCACCGAGCTGCCAACTCGCATAGTGTCGGTACTTGCTGTCCATCTGCGAAGAGAAAAAGATAGACGTTAATTTTTTTACGCACAAATCATAAGCAGTTACGCTAATTTACTTTGTTATATATACGAAAATGAAAAATTCAGCTTATACGTCAACGTCATTTCAGTCAAGCCGGGCGTGCATCCTGTTTTTCCAAATCATCAATTTTCGACTCTTAAACGTTATGTAAATCCCCGAATTAAAATATACACATCCCCAACGGCTTTCGCTCGATAAAGCGGAATGCGTTTTACACGCGAGTTAAGATCGCGCCGGCGAGATAACCGGCACGTTTCCTGGTTCAAAAATCAAACGGGTATATCCGGTACGACGGGGAGGGAGGTGCATGTCATTACAAGGGGGAGGGGAGGGGGGTAAAGAATCACCCCTCGGAGAAAACGACGCGTAATTGAAACAAACCGAAGGTTACGGACCCGCGTGTCCGGGGCAAATCTGCTTTGAGATCGTTTTTCTTCCGGGTCGAGAGCTAACCGGTTGCGCGCCCGACTTTTCAAAGCGACACGCGCTGGAATCACTCCGCTTCCTTTTTTTTTACAGCTCGCGGCAGGCCGAGATAAAGGAGTCATTGTTCCGAAGTGACGCGTGATTTTTCACGCCTTTTACGGCTGTCGCTTCAGACCTGAGCGGTTTAAATGTATATAATCGATTTTTTCTTGCACGGGGTTCAACGCTCGTCGCGTCTCCGGTATTTTTAGGCGACGAGACGATAAAAATGATTCAATTTGCGGAGACTTAACCGCTCTACGGATTTAAATTATTCAAACCTGTAGATCTTAAATGCTAGACTGCACTGGAATAACGTACTATATTGCATAATCTTTTTTCAGCTGTAAAAGCATTGCTAAATTTTGCATTTTTGCAGTGAGGTACATAAATTCGCGCGTTGAATAAAAATTCTGATTAGCCACGGCTCTCGCAGTGCTATTCATTTGGGCACACTTCTGCCAATTATAAAGGCAGAACGACGGCGACTTCGCCGGCGACGGCAACATAATGCGATTTATCCCCGGCTCATTGTTTATCCATTTAATGCACGGCGGTGAGATAAAGCCGCAGTGGAAGTAGAGCAACCGGTACTATTCCAGCCCCATTCATGCGTCCGCGTGAACACGCGCGCGCATTTTGCACAGCGGTTGTACCGACCTTTGTCCACTGCACCACCGGCGATTTTTCTCCGACGCCCTGGGATTTACTGCCTCTGCCCCTATTTTTCCTTGAAGTCTCTTTCTTGTAGTATAAAAGGTCGAAGCTCTTCATTTAAGTTGTGGGAACGAAACATTTTTAGTTCAGGCGAGTTTTATCCAACATTCGCTAGTAAATTTGACTGTGATAAATGGTTTTGTCGCAGGGTTATACCTTGTAAAAATTACTGAAGGATCTCTCGAGTAAATCATGATTTTACAGGGTATAATTTTTTAGGTGGAGCGTTTAGTTAATGCATAAGTCATTAATGGTATGATGGATCGCAGGGATGATTGTATAATTCGCGCGAATTTCGACGAGGTTGCTTTATCTGGATTACAGAATCCATCAGTTATTGTGACTGCATATAATAGGTACGCGGAATAGGCACACCCATATAATGGTACTTCTGAGATTGATTACGGTCATCACTCGTTGGTTATGCATCCGCCTAATTCATAACCATCCGGACTATAGTCTGAATACCATAAAGCCCATCAGCAGAAACTAATTGCGCCGGGCGGCGTTACTCGCAACATTTTTCATTCAAGAAAAATAATTTTAAAATGCAAATGTCTCCTGGAAGAAGCGCTTCCGACATTATGACAGCAAAGATAAGAGTCTAACGAGCAAATTAACTTCAATTCAGGTTTTACTTCAGCGCCGAGCCAATTCAAATTTGTTATATCGCCAAGCTATTACTTTTTTTTTTGTTATTATAGTTTTTCTGCCATTCCTAATTTATGCAAACGAAGCATTTAAACTTTCATCGCCGCAGCGGCGCGGAACTTTGTTTTCAAGCGACCGAAAGTGCAAATTTTGTAACGAAATGTTTCGACTCATCGATTAACAGAATTAAAGTTCGCTAAGCAGCGATGAATAAGCAGAGACAACGGTCGTCGTGGCCGGCCGTCCGAAAGTCGATAACTTCGTTATAATGTAACCATGGCCGCAGTTTCCCGCGGGACGCGGTTGTCATTGCCGAGGTCCGCATCCTTAACTAACTTCGCACCTTGACCTACCCTCATTATTACCCCGGAGCTTGCAAATAAGCGCGTCGCTTCAAATTCGTCCAGGATTTAACCGAGCATACATGAACTCGAATTTCCCGAGCGACAATTTCTCTCTTGTTTTACCTTTTTTTTCTCTCTCTCTTTCTCGTAAAAGTGCACCCGTAAATCGTCGGCGTAATTCAGGGGGGAATTAAGTAGGTTCCACCCGAAATCTGGCGAACGCAAATCCGGCGCGACACACGCCCGAGGAAATTAGGTAAATTCCTTCTGCAGCGAAATGTTTACCAGCGGGTGAATGAGAATTTACGATTTTCGCGCAGGGAAACGCGCGCCGCTACTTGAAAACACCGCCGCTGCTTCTCATTACTCGAAACGTTGGGTGGGGCCTGTTTGTCCTGGCGCCAGAGCCATTCATGCGACTCTCTCTGCACGCGGCAATTCAAATTTCCGTTTTCGATGTATATAAATCATTCCGAGAGTTTGCACAATTTGCAATCAGCGCTGCAGCGAGCGCAATTAATATCTGTCCAATATATTTTTGTGCGCGAGTCCGAAGTTGGCTCCTTTGTATTATGCTTCGAAGAAAGTGAAATATGCGAACAGCGGACTCGTTGATAAATGATTTTGCGGGATTTTAAGGACGGGAGCTCTCGATGTGGGAGGGTTTTTATCTTTTTTATTGACAGCGCTAAAAACTTTGGGAAAATTTTCAACTTCCGCGGAAGTGCATCCGAGCGGTTAAGGATCGAAGCCAAAGCGGGACTGGCATTAAATTTCCACGAGGAATACGTGTACCAATTTCGCGCGAGCGCGCCCGGGGAAAACTCGATCGAGATGTGTAAGCGTGTGCGTCGGGTAAACGCCACGTGCATTAATTACTCCCCGTACATCGCCGGACTTTTTGAAGCAGTGATTGACGATCGTCAAATGTGCTAACTTGCTAATTGACAGAATCCTAGTTTCTATTTAGGATTTACTTTTTCAATTACATATAAAAAAATTTATATTTTTTGATTATGAGGTAAACGATGACACATGTCATTTTTGAAAAGACTTAATAAAAAATGTAGTTGATCAAATAAAAATTTTATAAGCTTCTACAGTGGGACGGATGAAGAATTAAAATAAAAAAAATAAACAATTACTTCGAGATAACACCTGGACGAAATCGGAATCGTCGTTGGCACTAGCGCAGAGTTTATATGTATATATAATGGAGATTTTAATGAGAATGTCACACGGGTGAGGAACAATATTGCAATTTCATAGAAATAAATGCAAGGTCCTCATTAACCAAGTCCGCTTGTGAAGGGTGTAATTGTTATGGCATCCTCTGTTAGTATTCCGTCAATTTCACAATTTTCGATTCACTTTCAGGACTGTAAATAAAACACTCGCTGCAATTGGTATTAAATTGCGTTATTATTTTCAAACCACATTTCTAATAATTCTTTTCAAATTAAAATAATAATTTCCTCCGTTATTTTGAGAAATGAAAGAAAAAGAAGTTCATTTGTGACGACTGCAATAATGAAGTTTCGAAGTTGACAATTAAAAATTAAAAAGCCGTAATTGAAGCAGAAACCGCATTGGATATCTGACGCGTTTTATTAAAGGCGACGTCCAACGTATAAATCACCGTCGGAAATCCGTCCCCGCAGCGCACGGCAAATTCTAATTGACGAGCGCGTCTCTCTTTTTTTTCTCTCTCGCTCTCACCTCGAGTTCCGAGGCCGCGAAAAAAAAGTGCGCAAGCTAAAAAAATAAAAATAAAAATGGGCAAAGCGTACGTCCCGGGAATTTGCAGACGTTCGTTACTCTTGGTCCCAATTTGCATAGATAACTCTTCTTCGTGGGTGGGATTCGCGCGTATTTATATGCCCGCACTCGGAGAAAAGCCCGACTTCGGTCTCCGTGAAATTCATGAATTATCGTTACGACTGACTTTTTTCGCAAGCCTCGGGCTCTGCGATTTTTAAATCCAGATCAGAGAGTCGTGTACGTGCGACGATTGAGTATTCATTAAAAATTATATTAGACGTGTTTTGAATGTTGAAATAACCGGAAATTTTAAAAGTTAAATTAAAAATATTTCCGAGCTTTTTTCAAAAAGAAATGTACGTACTTTCTTATTACCTCGTTTTCCTTATATTTTTCTCGGTGCGTGACGAAAGATCCGACTTTTAAGTATTCGAAAAACCAACTTTTCGCCACTGCTCTATTCGACGCAGGCGTTTTCAACAGAAGGCTGTTCCGTACGATTGCTGTGTATTTCAGCAGAAAAAAAAAGAACCCAGTACGCTGTTTCGGTGCATTTTTTTTCACAGGCTGCCCCGTAAAATAATAAATACTGCTCCGGAATAAAGGGGAGAAAGAAGAGCCGGCGCAGTACCGGAGAGCTTTCCCTCGGTTGTCATTCGCTGATATTGATTTTTAGCCGCGCGTAAGCGAACAGACGTAACGGCGCGTTTTCCAGTTTTTCCGCCCCCGTCAACAGATCCCCCGGTCTGTGTAAACCGCACAAGCCGACGACTTGAAAAACGAGGCCCCAATTATTTATGCGATGAGCACGATCGAGCGGTCGACCCTAAATTATCTACAAATCGCGTTAAATTATTTCAGCGAGCTACCGCGAAATTGTTTCCGACGAATGCAATTGAGCCTAATTAGCTATTCATTAAATATTCTCCGATCAATACGAGAGCAAATTGCCGAAAGGCGCACGTTTCGAAATTTCGCGCGTCCGGCCAACATCGATCGATCTAATTACATCGCGCAATGTGCAGGAACATTTCGACGAAATTATAGCGGTGCGTAATTCACTTTCGTAACAGCTGCGATTATTGCGATTCAAAAGTATCAAGGGAAACGTGAAAGCGTCTCGCGGTGCAGAATCTCAGTGTGAAACAAAGAAGGAACCGATCAACGGATCCATCGCTCTCGCCGCGAATTGCGCAAGCGGCGTAGGTTACACCGCCATTGTGCCGATATTGCGACACCCTCCGGAGGAGAGCCGGAGATAAGCGGCGCCGGGGCGCGCGTGGGTTCGCACTACTTTTTTTTCTCTCTCTCTCGCACGTGTGCACGCGACGGGGGGAGGACACGAGCCGATAAATTTCGTCGGCATTCGATTTATACGCGTGTATGCAGGCGCGCCACGGCCGATAAGATCTCTCGTAATTACGCTCGCGTGACAAGCCTTCTAATTACGAGTGGGTGTGCAAGTGCGTCGGGTGCGCCTGCGCGAGTTCAGTTCTTTCTGATCGCCGGCGATTGACGTATCCGCGTGTGCACAGAGAAACGGGAGACTGATGTCGGCGATTTGTGACCGTTGCCATAAAGCGCCGGAGTTTTGTCCGCGTGGTCTATTGGATTTTTATCCTAAAAAGGTCGTACGTGCGCAAGATAATCACTTGGAGTGCAATTGCGAACGGACATGCTGGGTCTGATATAATAATTTTTATGTAAATATTTCTCTGAGTGCAGTCGCTGTTAAATTATTATTCTAAAAGGGTTTCTGAAGTGACGATAGGACTTAATTAAATTTCTGTATAAAGCATAAAGTACTATCGCTTAGCATTCTCAATTATTGAAATGGAATTCTTCGCCTCCGTTTTCACGTACAAGATAATTTGCTGGAATGTATATTATAATTTTTTAATTCGCAGAGTCGTGTGAAAAACGATGAGGAATTGCTTGGATAATTACCAGCTAACTTTTATATAATTTCCATTCGATTTATGAAGATTCAATTAACATTCATTTCTGGCAGCGATCGCTACTGTAATAAAAACAAATGGAAAATGCACTTAATTGCAAATGAAATTTTACGAATATCCAATAAAATAAGCAGATAAATTGCGATAGAGTACACGATATTCAGAAAAGGTAAAGTCGAGAGAAATGTATGCAGGAAATACCTCCTATGTTCAGAACTATATATACGATGTTCCGATCAGAGAGTGCACACCCTCGCGGGACGCGAAATAATCCCCGGGAGCGTTGCTGCGCCCGATGTGCATGAGCCGAGTAATTCCCGATATCTCGCATTTACGAAGCTTCAAATTTTAAGTGGCTCTTACGGCGAAGTCTTAGCGATTCCATAAACTTTGCAATAAATCTATTGATTCGATTCCACTACGTTCCCCACTGCCTCTCGGCAGCTTACAAATCCAATCGAATAAACTTAGAAGCCAACGGAAACAATTAAATTCTTAAATAAATTAATTAAAACTTTCTAATGCACGTAGAATTACGCCCGAGCAAGAAATCTTCGCGTCAGGACATTCTCGTTTTACCCGAGCGAGCCGAGCGCGATCAATCAAGCTGCAACCGCGGCGAAAGCGCCGACTAAGCAGCCGCGCTAACAAAATGTCGTTAATTCCCGCAAATGTTAACCAGTCCCATTCTGCTCTTTCGCACGGAACGACCCGCAGAGGAGGATGCACGAGCCACCCCCGCAAAACGAGGTACACTGCATCGCGTTAAAGAACCCCCCGCGCTGCTCTGAAAAACAAGAAAAGCAGAAGAAAAAGAAAAAAGGGATCCGCTTCTGCGTTTATGAGAGATCGTTTCCGCGGCAAGCTTTTATCCGTTGCTTACGCAAGCGCGGGGCCGGATTTATTCGAAAATTCATCGGAATCGACTTTCCATTAGCGCGCGGGGGTAAAGAGGCGACGAAAAAGGCTTCCCCGCTCGGCTGGCTGGCTGCGCTCGGGAGCAAACAAAAACTCGGTGGGAAACTTTTAAATGGATACAGGCCGCCTCCGCTTCCTTTCCTTTAATCCGAAAGACGAGCGCGGAGAAAGAGCGGCGTCGGAGCGAGCCAGATAGAGGGAGAGGCAGCCGGACGAGAACTTTTCTTATCGTCCGATTGTTTATTGGCGCTTTTAGAGGTGACCGACCGTCCCATTCTTCTTTAACGACGGGAAAGTCGTCCTTTTCGAGCTACGTGCTTCCTCGTCTCTCTTTCGCGTCGGCGTCTAACACCGCGGTTAACGAAATGCCCGGAATATGAATAACGTCACTCATGGGAATTCCAATTGGAAATTCGTAAGATCCCCTGACCAGGGGGTGTAGAATCGATGCGAAATATCGAGACGAGATTAAACGAGTCCGGTGTATGCGATGTCGTAACGAGGATACGTGCACCGGCAGCCGGTGCTATTGAAGATTCCGAGATTCAGGTCGAAAATGCATTCAGCCGCGCGCCGGGGAATCTTTGGAAGGCTGCGAGCTGAGCCTTCGATCCGATACTCCTCGCAAGATTCGCTCCCGGATGGACCTCACGTCGACCCGGAGGCGCGGGAGATAGGAAAAACGGAACTACACGTCGGGTACACCGATAAGAAGAAAAAATAAAAGATAAGACCGCACAGCGGAGCACTAGAGTATTATAAATACATAGGTATACACTGAGTATTATATATACTTCGTATATACATTGAAAATACAGGCGCTCGAATTACGTAAGAATTAACGAAGATCCAAAGGGACGAGAGTCTCGTAAACAACGCTGGATTGAGATCAGCTGAGTGATAGCAACACGTAAATGGATAGAGAAAAAGAACAAAATAAATAGTATAGTTATTCTATTTAATAACGCGGTGTACAAATAATCGAGAGCGCTGGTATTTAAAACTTTCTAATTCGAAAAATAATGCATTGCACGAAGTACAATTAAAAAAGAAATAAGGAGAAACTGCCATTAAAATTAATTTCGACGAAACACACGCAAAGAGCAAAGAGAAGCAGGCTCGCACGCAGGTGCACTTCCGGACTCGCTGTGGATGCGCGCCGCCGCGAAATCGGAGGAGCTTATAGCGGCGGCGGTGTGGCATTCAGCGTGTGAAGGGCGCGCAAAGTTTCTGGCCGCATTACGCGCGCGTGCAGCCGTGCGACCGACGACAATTGAGGGGTGTGCAGCGCCGGGGCTCGACGCAGGTGGCCGGCGAGACATTCGCCCGGCCTGCCGCAGCGAGTTTCAATTTTAATTATGCCGCGCTTCCGACGAGTGGCCGCAGCTTCGACTTACATTGCGCTCCGGATGCCGCGTCCCTTGTGCTAGAATCAGCTGCAGCCGATAAGCCATTCGGCCCCGCGCTCTCCATTAAACTCCGGACAAACACAAGCGAGCCGCTGGTCGCGCGTCTGCTGTCAACTACACGCGTAAATCTCGCCTCTCAATGGTGTCGGGTGCATTACAATCTCCGGTTAATAGGCGGAATTCCTCTCGCGTGTCTTAGAGTCCAAAGCCCGGCGCCAGTCGCTATCTCCCTCTTTGTGTGCTATGCTATACGACGGTGCCGAGGGTTTGAGCCCTGCGTGGAAACGCGCCGTGACCGTTGCCACGGCTCGGTTACATTCGCCGGCCTTTATGTAAGGCACCAGAAGGATGACTCTATTATCTAACTTCGAGTCTATTCGTGTCCCTTGCAAGGGTAACTCATTTAGTCCGACGGTTTGCCAGAATCTACATTTACTAATACTTTGGTTTGATCTTCGATTGAACTGAGCTTTCAACGATAGCGACTATTTTGTGAATTACGATAGCATCGTTATAGAGATATAACATTTTTAACACGTTACATATTTACATTGCTTTTTAAGTGATCAATACATTTCACTCGTTTATAATTTACTACACTGAAAAAAAAATTGTTAATTTTAATGAAATGCGATTTACTTTAATAGTACTTATTAAATATTTTATTGAGTCAAAAAATTATTTTTTTTGAAGCTACCTAAATTTATTTAGAAACAAATAAATTCATTTAGTTTAAATGAAATTATTATTTGATTCAAAGAAATATTTAATAAGTACTATTCAAATAAATCATTTCCTTAAAATTAACAAATTTTTTTTCAGTGTAGCGTAAATACCCTGGTAGAAACGTTCAGCAGCCATTCGACATCTGCGTAAAAAAAAATAAGCCAGTTCACGTTAAACAGAAAACATAAACAAAATAAACGAAACACCGGACAATATTACGGGCAGCGTACGCTTGCCGGCAATTTTTCGACGCGCTAAAAAGCAAGCAGGGCTACTGAACAAGAGAACGAAAAAAAGAGAGGAAATAAAAGCCGAGAGTACTGGGCTAGCTCGATGTGTATTTACGCGACGACCGCGGGAAGGAAAGTGGATCGGGAAATTCCCGTCGGGCCCTTCCGACCTCGTTCCCGCGCGCGCGTTACTTTTTCCGCGAGCTTTTTTGCCCGGGAGCTTGCGAATGTCGCAAACTCGGCGATAACGGAACGGCCGGGCTTGGCAGGAGGGTGGCTTGACCCCGATAGACCACGAAATCGCGGACTTGTGTGTTTTAAAAGCGAGCATTGCCTGATATTCCCCCCGCAAGGAGAAGGGATCCTCCGAGATTTCGGTGAATTTTTCAGCGACTTAATCGCAATGTTAACGCCGCTCACGGTGGTAATTAATGCAAAGTGCCTGGACGTAAACTCGCATCGGATAAGGCGAGCCCAGTGTACACAAAGCACCAGTGCATCCGGCAATCCGTGAAATAATTAACCGCGGTGTGATTTAATTCGCGCGCAAAGAGAGCGAACGGATAATGAAGAAGGCCACTTACGGGCGCGCTAATGCACGAAACGTGTGTGTCAACTTTCTCGCGAAGAAGCGTTAATTAACGGCGTAATCGATCTCTTACGTCTCCGAGCAACACTCGCACAAACTTTAATTAGAATCAAGAGCAATCCATCCATTCTTCCGAGTGTTTACAGCTAAAAGTGACCCTCGATCTTCCTCTCGAAGAAGGGACCACGCCCTTTCACAGACCGAGAGCAAAAATAAATTACAAAATTTATGCATATATATGTATACTATCTGTGTGCATTGTGCAGGTTCGGCATCCATAATGCACCCGCGCGATTACAAACACAAAGGGATGGACGCGCGTGTGCGGCTTGACCTCGATTCTACGGAGTCGTCGACGTCGTCGCCGTCGCCCTCGCGGGGCTCACGCCGATGCTATCTGGGTCAGATTCGCGGCGACGGCTAAGTGCGAGGGTGGCGTTAATAAATCAACGCGTGCACTCGACACGTACGGCGCAGCGGCAACCGTGCATAAGAGCGCCCCGCGCGATTTTATCAGCCTCAAGGGCGTCGACGTTTTCCACGCCGGGGTGGCCGCTCTTTGATGACCGCTCGAATCGCCCGGCGAGCCGATGACTGCGGCGATGATGTCGATAGCGCTCGAGACGCTTAGCTCCTACACCTGAGTGGGGAGATTAAGGGGATGCATTTTTTTTATCCCGATATCTCGTTTAAAATCTACAACGATAGAAATGCATTGTTCTTTTATTAATGATTTTTTTTTTTGTAAATAACCTTTTGAAAAATCAGTTATCCCATTTTTTTTATAGAAAGCGGTTCATTAATTTCACGAGAGCGATTGGCTTAACAATATAAATCTTGGATTTTACGCGTTTCAGTAAAAGTCAAAATAATGAAAAGTCATTTTTCTTCCTGAGCATACACAGATTACATCACGCTTGACCTCACGCAGAGCTTCGGCAAAAAACTATAAATCCTGCAAATAGGATTACGTCCCTGCGAAAGGTAGACGAAGAAAATGGCTATCAGAGAAAAGCGTATCATCGTAAACGCCCGATGCAAAATAATTAATTGTAGAGATGGATCGAAACGCCCGGGTCGCAAGCGAAGAGCCTTTGACAAGGTGAAACGTCCTCTCGCTGAGTGATTTATGAAGTGGCGCCAGTTTTCGGTGTCTCGACGGCGGCCTCGAGCACAGGCCAAGTACGTTCACCGATGAATTTCCATTGTAAATGTAATATCTCCATACTAGCAGGGGATGGTCAACAGTATCAATTTGATAAGCTTTTGGGGTCTAAGGAAACGCCGATATCAATCATTTATGAAAGGTTGCAAGTAATGCAATTTGCGATTTAAAATTGCTCGCTTCCTCTATTGAGGAAATGCAGAAATTCAATAAATTTCCTATTCCACGCCCAGGTTATTCCTTTTAGGGTAATCGCAGGCAATCCTTCAACGTTGCACTGAAATTCATTACAATTTTTTTACAGATTTTTTCGTATAGATTTTTTATACATTTTTTTTATAGATTGTTATATGGATTTCGTAGATTCTATTTAAAAACTGCATTTAAAAAATATTGAATTTTTAAAATAAACTGGACCGCCGAGTTTATGAAAAGTAAGAGTCACTTACTCTCGTCGTTGTCATTGATAACAAGAGGAGAGAAGTTCGTTAATGAGCTGATTCAAAGAGAAGCGCATATTCTCTCTAAATTAGTTATTGCAGTCGGATGGTTCCTCGACTTCAGACGCCTATCTCGAGTTCAGCCAGCAGACTAAGAGATCGAGGCTGAGATCAATTTCAACAGCAATTTTTCCTCTTCCAGACAAAGAGATTTTATCCGTTTCGATTATAAGACGAATTTCAAGGCATTGCTTAATTTGAAGCAGCGTTTCACTAAAAATTCATTACCAACGGGTTAAAATTTTTTGTTTGTTTGTTCATTTATAAACGTCTCGCATTTTGTTCTCTCTGCAAACTTTCCAAGTATAACTAATTTGCGCTTTGTTGGGAAAAAACACACTTAACTCTTGCATGAAAATGGCAACGCATACCTAGGGGGTCATTTCCATGCAACCAAAGGAAGGGCTCGTAAAAAGAGTCTGGTAAGAAGGGGTCGAAAAAAAGCCGAGCAAGAAACGCAGAAAAAGAGAGGGGATGTGGGTGGATACGCGGCGCAGTAACAATGGCTTTTGACGTACATTCGACTGGCTGGTGAGAGCCTCGACTTTTTCCGGGGGTCTGTCGTTTCTGTATCCATGAAAAAGAAAAAGCGAAAAGGCTATCGCGACAATGACGAAATACGCATTACGCCGACAAATTCATGACTCCCTGCTACCTATCAATCACAGTTTTCCCTTCTCTTTTTTTTATGCTACAAATCATCACAGTTGTTTCAATAGTGTTAATCTATATTGACCATAAATCGCTCAATTCGATTTTACTGATTCACTCGGAGGAAGTTGGAAGAAAAAGAATTCCTCACTTCCGCTGGAAATAACAGACTGCGCGCGAAAGTAAAAACACCTCATTTCGCTAAAAGCAAGAAAACTCACGATGACCATCCACCAACGGGTTTCGCATTTAATCGCGCTTTCAGCTTACCTGAAACAGAAGAAGAAAAAAAAAACAAATTAGCTCTCCCGCTGTAATAAAGCGTGTATATACTCGAACATTACGCAAAACAAAAGCCGCAAAGCATCGAGGAACGCGAAACTTTAGCTCGCGCATAATTTGACGGGTAATTGCAATCTAAATTATTGTCGCGGGGATAAATAGGCGAAGTCGCCGGGGGCACTATATTAAACAGCCGCGGGTAAATAAATAATGCAAATACGCAGCGTCTAAATAAATTTACGGGTAGCCGGATTCTCTCGCTACTGTGGCCACGGCTTTTTGTACGACTGTGTGTGTCGCGCACTAAGTGCAATAACGATTCGCTCGCTGCATCTGCGCCTCCTTTTCTTCGCTTTACTACTTGCACGCGCTGCGTCTGAGCACTGTATACTGTTACGTTTTATGCGCTACTTACGCCAACCCCGAGACTACTTTCCCTCAAGTGCGCAAAGAGAATTTTAACGTCGCATCGATTCCCATGGATTCGACGAAAATTTCATGCGTCGGATATTTTTTAATTTGCGTGATCAGGGTAAGACGATCTTGCTAATAATGATTTAATTAAATGTTAGAGGGACTATTATGGCTTTTTTATACCGGGATTTTAACTGAAACACTGAAATAAAATAAAAATATATAATGATATTACTTCGGCGAAGTAATTAAATCTGCTTTTGGAATTCGTTTATAGAGAATAGCGGTGAAATTAAAATCTCTTTTACATCAGCTATAAAATAAAGTGTAGAATAGAATTTTTTATAAATCGATAAATAATAAACAACCGTGCAGTCGAAGTTAATTTGGTTTGAAATTGAATGTAATGGGTAATGCGGTATTAAAGTGCAACAGTAAAATCTTTTGAGATGTAAATTATTTTGGTCTCGTGCAAGCTCACATGAAGTTCAACAAAGGAATCGTAAAAACTTTTACGATGCGATTTTCAACTCAAGGGGATTTTCGAAAATAGCGTACATTATGAGGTTAATGCACGGACGAATGGATTCCCAACGCGAAAGAAATTTTTTTTCCAATTTCATTTCGATAAACGACTTGATTTCGTAAAAAAAAAGAAGAACAGTAAACGACGGAAAAATAAAATCATTTCACCGACGTATTTCATTTGATCCATTAAAATTCATATATTCAGCAAACAAATGCAGACCAACAATAAAAATCTCCCATCACGTTATTTTCCCAGAGGCGAAACGAGAAAAAACTCGCCAGCACTTCCCGGCTTCTTTATTTATTCACGGCTCCAAATCCCCTCCATTTTTTGCCTTAGCCGTCAGTCAAACGATTAAAACGCGGCCTCCGATTTTTTGGCGAGGTGGAAAAACTCTCGAAATCAAGCCCGTCGTGTAAAATCCCACGCTAAAAAATAAAACAGATATGCAATTTCTGCCGTATAAACAAAAATCAACGCTGCTCATCTCCCGGCGGAGGGTCGGCAATCCCCAAGGGAGGCAAACGGCAGACTTCGAAGAGAGAGAATAAGATCCCCGAGACAAAAGAAATCCTCGCCCGGTCGCAGATGAAGACGCGCGCGAGACGCACCGGATATATATGTGTGTGTGGGAGGCGAGTGCGCGCTCAGGGGGTGGGTCTATCGATCGAGGCGCGAGCGCGCGCGAAGCCCCGCCGGCGCTCCCGCGGAAATTCATTTTCCGGCGCCCGGGGATGCCGATGAAAATTCTCTTTCGCAGCGGCGGCGGGATAACCGTTCGTTCAGCGTACGTTACAAATCTATAAACATATTTGCTTTCGAATTTTAATGACTCGCGTTGAATTCGCCTCATACCTTGACTCGCGAAAATATTTTAGGCTTTCCTTGTGTTTTCGCTTTGGTGAAAATGATACGAAGCGAAGATGTTCTTTGAGAGGGCCTTGCTCTAGGGACTAGGATAATTGAGATATCGCTGAAAGGTACGCAAGCGCACGGGTGTCGTGGCCGATGCTTCGAGGTATTACTGTTACAAAGGGCTTGCGTCTCCCCCTAGTACCTCATAATTACATACCTGACCTACCACAGAAGCGCCGAGCGTGAATATTTCAAAGAGCCGATGGACGGAAATTAAATTTTCCGGGTGGTTCAAGTAGATCCACCCAGAGATTCAGACGGACCATCAAGAGTAAAATTAGGTGAAGAATGAAACTGTATTTCAAAGAGGAGCAGCGTTAATCCTTGACCATGACTATCTACGTTAGCCCTTAGGCTTTAATTATTCTCTTTGACAAAATTAATTATATAATTGACAGAAAACCAAAAGCTTTTTATAAATTAATTGGATAGCGATGTCAGAGTAACCGATTGAACATCGCTTCGAAGGCAACAAAAAAAAAAAGGAGGGTGGAGTCGAAGAAAACGCCGAGTGATACTTTTTTACGCGCTCGGTCGAAAATCCCCGGGCGCGGAATGAAATTTTCGCGAGCAAAGCGCCGGGTTATCTTGGCAACGTTCCGGCCCTCATATATCGCTCGCAAGCTGTACAGCGAGCCTGTATATAGATACAGACGCTCGACGAAAAATGGCTGGGGAGGCGTAACGAGGACAAGAGCGAGGCGTACCACCAGGGGAGGGTTTTTATCGGACTTCCCCGTCGGTGACCAAACGCAAGCGTCAAAAAAAGTCACCCTTCTCAAGTTGCAACGGCGATAGTCTAACTGGGACTAGTCTAACGACGAGCAGAGTCTAATGACGAGGATGTATAACTTTGTTCACCGATGCTTAACGGACGAATCACATTGATACACGAACGTTTTTGATTCATCGGGGATATAGATTTTCCGCAGTGCTTTTAGAGAGCTGGTAGTGCACGAGAGAATGGGGATCTACATATTTAACGAGGACAATTTAACAATATAAATAATTCCGAGAGTCATTTTTAGAGCTCGTAAATCAGCTGGCTAACCCGCGGGGAATAACTTGGTGACTTGCCTCGTAAAAATAAGAAGACGGCGAGTGTATAAGGGAGTAAAAAGGAAGAGTCGAGAGAGCGACCTGCATTAAAATCCAAGAAATAGCTTCTCTCGCTGCCGAATCTTTTAAGACGACGGCGCATACTTATATACGTACTTGCGCGCCTTTCACGTACGATATTTCATGCGGCCGTCGCAGTCGCGGAGTTACACTGCTTACGAGTTCCATCAATTTTACAAGAAGCCACTGGCTGCTGCACGGATAAAAGAAAAGGCGGACAAAATGCACACTCGCGAAAAGTTCAAACGACCCGTTGCCTATTTTCCTCGTCTTATTCATTGAACAGCAGCGGGTGGCGCTGCGTAGCAAAAAAAAAAGGAGAAAAGGACCAGTGGGCAAAAGTAAAAGAGTGACGCGGACAAAGCGCGAAGATGGAGTGAACGGGGAGGAAAAAGATAGCGGAAATTTTTTACCCGCGGCTCGTTAGGGGACAGTGCCGCGACCCCGATCTATTTTGCGAGCGAACAATTTTCTGAACGAATTGACAAGCGCAACTGACAGTTCAACGACGATTACATTTTTTTTTATTACGAAATCAACGTTGCACTGGTCGAACGACATTCATTTTTCACTTTGACCCGTTCCGATAAAAATTCAGGCCGATTAGGCGGGTGCCCTCGTATGTATATAAAAAGGGTTTTAACTAAATTGACGGCGGTCGGTGCACATAAAAAAAAAAAGCAGAACCCGTGTACGGAACACCCGCATAGAATGGGATGGGAGCGAACGTGGTGCAACATCCGCCGCGCGTTATTCGAGTATTAATAATTTACGCTTCGGGGTCATTGACCCTCCAGCCACCGGCGCCGACGAAAACTAACGCGATAAGCGCGGCCATCTGAAATTTCTTTCGAAAATCGGTTAGCGCCAATTACGCGCAGCCCTCGCGATATTTCATTTATACGAAGGGGGAGAGTCGAGGTCCTCGTAATCACGAGTTCCGAGCGTTGCCTACGAGCCCTCCGCGTTATGACGAAAGTTTTCGAAACGTAGGCCCGCGCCGCTCAAAGAAGCTCGCGTCGCATTGTGTGCCTCGTGCGCAGCCCGACATTAGCATGTAAAATGAGAGGAGCCGCGCATTGTTCGGAATCGATGAATAACGAAGGAGAAAACAAAAGCCTCGCGATGCTCGTCTTACGCTGGGGCTTTTTTACCCGCGAAGAAAAATTTATGCGCTCCACCGGAGTGGAAGGAAAAAGGGGCGCAGCGGTAGCCCCGACGATCGCTCGTTAAACGGGCTATCTCGGCTTTTTTTTTTCTAATGGGAGCGAATGAATCGATTGACGCCGAGGCGAGGCGGCCGGATCCTCATCGGGATGCGAGAGCCGACGCCGCGCTACTGCCCGCCGACCCCTCGTCGTCGTACTTTTTAAACTTTTAACGATCCATTCGTCGGATTAAATTCGCACCACTCGCGCACGCGCTTCTCCCCCCTGCGTGGCTCTACGGCAAGGGTCGGTGCGTTATCTGCGCAGTTCTTCATTTCGAAATGCGTAACCGGGCCCTTAAAATAACTCCATGCAAATTGAAAACGAAATTGCATGGCGAGGGGGATATCGAAGGCGCGCTAACAAAGTTCGAGATGAATATTTTTGCAATACGCGTGCGGCGAGAGCGAATAGTTTCGAGCCGAGCTATGAAGGGAGTTGAGGTACGAGGAGTGTGGTCCGAGGTAAGGAAGGAAGGAACGAAGGAGCATTCGATCGCGAACTCGCGATATTACTTTCGTAATTTCCTTTCATCGATATTAGTTCCCTTCGATATCAGTCGGGTCAACCGGCGCCTCTCCAATATAACGAGGATCTCATATACCTGCCTCTGCTGCATCCGAATTCGGACTTTACGTATTATGCTCCCGTCGTTCCTTCGTTCTTATCAAGGATATTACACTTTTTTCGAGCAACTCGACATTCCGCTGGATTTATTTATTTATTTACCAATCACAAATATGAGTGATCCTGTTCTAATCTTGTTAATAAAATTAAAGGAAAATCAGGTGGCATTTTTTGTGCAATAAAAGAAAAACGGGTAAGACCATTTTTTTAATAAGTCGGTCGTTTCTCAAGGAATCTATGTACGTACAGTGGGCGATGAATGGAGCAAAAAAAAAAAAAGACAAGGGTGAAGAGACAAGGAAGTGTAGTTGGGGGTTGGATATAGAAGTACTATTCGAGGAGAAAAAAAATATAAGACAAGCAGAGAGGGGTTTCAGGGAACGCGGGAACTGGAATCGTAAATTAATAAGGAATAAAAGGGGAGGATCCATTCTGCAGTTGCCGGAAGCCTTCCCTCGATGAAAGGAGATAGCGCCAGAGGGAGGCTGCATCGAAAAGATGCGGGTAGATAATTTTATATTGATGACGCGAATCTGGTTATAGCGAGAGTAATTCGGTGAATTGAAAACTTGAGCTCCTCGATGTTCCGTACTTCTAGTTGAGCTAGCGAATCAATAAAAACTGTATTCGCCATTCGAATGATGTCGTTGGTATCTTAAATGATAATAATTTCTGAATAAGATTAAACAGTTCTACACGCTAAATCAACTGAAGTGAAGTAGAGTGAAAATTAACTCTATATTGGAGTAAAATATTCACTTCAATTTTATAGTGAAATTAACTTGCTTGATGGAGTGAAATAATGTAATTTTTTGACCTTTAAGTAGAGCAAAAGATAAGGACTTTTACGCTACTTAAAGTGAATTTTACTTTACGTGGTTAAAAAATATGCTTGAAAATTAATGTGAATGTACTGGAAGTTTTTTTAACGAAAAATAATGTAGATACATAATTTATCTTGTATTGTAGCTTAACTTTCATGTATAAGCGCATTAAATTTTTTATGCAATCTCTTGAATTTTCATGTAAAAAAATACACTAAATTTAATGTATACTTTAGAATGAATTTACAATTAACAAATTTAACTTTACGAGAGTTTCACTATAAACTAAGAGTGAAATTGAACTCCAAATGTTTTACCGTGTAATTGTTTATGAAGAAAAATAAGAGAAACTAACAAACGTCGGAGGAGGAAAGTAAGAATTAGAGCACAACTTAAAACTCTGTTGGGGGATAAAGAGGCGGTGGCGGTTTATTCCGCGGCTGACTTACGTCGCCGGGTCTTAGCCCGCACTTTGATGGAGCGCCATTTGTGTGTAGTCCGGATGGAGAGTTGGCGGAGACCACCGAAAGCAAATTAGGACTCTATTTGACATGCAGCACGGGATACGGCAACGAGGATTTGAAATTAAACATTTGCCGGGCACTTGAGGGCGAGCGCGATCTAATCCTACCTCGGAATACTGCATTAACTGTGCAAAGGGACTGACTATTTGCTGGGCTTGCGTAAGCCTTGGGGAAATTCATTTTACTTTATTGAAATTGTTATATTTTGCATTCTACCAGCGGTCATTGCGTAGCTAAACATTTGGTCTAGTAAATATGTATAATTTTTTCTATTTATTTTATATTGAAGATAATTTTATAAGATTATATCCATTAGGATATAATGATTATTTATGATGATTATTTATGAAGTTTTAAGAGTGGAGAAAAATTGTTGACGTCAGTTTACGTGGAGGATAAGAAACTCGAAAAAGAAGTTCGAACAGCCGATGGGATTTAAAGTTTTCTGATCTGGTTCACGGCTGATCAGCCCATTTGAGTGTACATTGCAGATTTTATCAGATAAGCGCGTTCCATTAGGTGCAAGCTCCACCTCCGAGCTTTTAAAAAATTACAAATTTACACGAGAAAGTTACACGTCGTTTCACATCGATAGCGGACGGGATTTTTCGTTGACACCGGAATACGTGGAGGGTGAGGGGCAACTTTTTTGCAGGTGGGAGATACGCAGATAAGGCCGATGTTCTTCGGTGAGTTTCCGCTGAGCTTAAACTTCGCAGGAGCGAAGCAGCCAGTTCGCCGGAAGTTTGAACCCGCCGTGTCCTCTTCGCTCCCCTCTTACACCCACACGCCACTTCCTCTCCCATTTTCCCTCGTTCTCTATCGATCTCCGGCACTCTCTCTTTCTCACTCCAAGTCGACGATTGTTTGTTCAACTTTCTCGGTCCACCGAGGAAAATTTAGTCCCGCTAAAAAAATTAGCTGTCGAAACTTTGCGAACGCACCGAAAGCTCGTATTTCTTTCGTTTTCGCGAAAAATCGTCGCTGACAGTGGAACGTGAAATAAACACAGAACAGTAATAACATCTTAAAGAAGTTTTAAGAGTCGGCGACCTGTAAGTTTAAATCTGCACCGTACGGTAAAATTACGATGGCTTTGTCTTTTCTTTTGCAAAACTTTCTTAAAATAATTATATTCGTATTTTTTTTGTATGACGATTGTAAAAAAACGTGTTAAAAATTTGCAGAAACATGGGTGGCATACGTGAACCACGGATGTCATGTCAAACACTGACCGCTTGGTGAAAGTTCAGGCAGCCTCGGGAAGCTCGAGGGATCGGATATCAAACGGAAAATGGATTACAGCTGACTCGTGGAATAGAAACTTAGCGCGGACGTCGGCAGGATCGTGCGGGCATTTATTGCGCCTCGACGCGTCGGCGGTTATAAAATATTTCCATCCCTATATCCCGCCTCGCCTTCCAGGCTTCTTGTACTAAATAAAGTACCGGCAGTTACTCACATTCTTTCGATCGCGAGTTCTTCCGTTATGAGATCGCCCCGAGTTTACTACCGCGGCGTGTAATTAAAATATAAGAACTCGTCAGGGATCAACGGGAACTTCGCACTTGTTACCGTCAAAATAAATTTTAGACGAAGTCAAGGGGAAGCAGAAAAGTGCAGATAACCGTTCCATTTCAGGAATTTTGTAACGGATTTTTATTTTACGTGCGACGTGAAGTCGACGGCTCCGAGAAATCCGGGAAGAATCTTTTTTTTTTCTTCGGGTAAAAAAAAATCTTTGAAGTGCAGTAAACGTCGATCAAACGAAATACTGTTACGAACAAGTGGAGCAAAAGAGAGAATACTCAAGACAATTATATTTTGTAAGTGAAATTAATTTTAATTTCTTAACGAAGAAGGAATCGCGTGCCGCAAAAAAGAGAAGAGATATTTTTCATTGAAACCGTTATCTCATTTCTGTGCTGATCTTCAGACTGCGAATAAATTCGACCTGACAAGCGTTCATCGCGTTCGCTTAAATTAGACAAACAGCGTAAGAATCGCAATCCAGTGCAAGCGATATTTCCATCGCGGGCAATATAACTCGGCGACATAATCGTCGCGGCTCGTACGCCGATGACAATGAGAAAGCCCCCCACTCCGATTAATCCGGCGTGAAGCGAGGCGCCGCCGATCGGCAATTATATCTTCGCTTACATCAAGTGTAACAATTAAGCAGCGGCGACGCTCGGCAGATCTGCACGACGCGACCCTCCCATTGTTGTTGCGACGCTCGCGCGTTTATTCATCGCATTAAGGGGAAGCGGCAATCCCTAATGTTGGGCGGTCGCCGAAAATCGGGCATATTCGCAAGTTTTTACGTCGTAGAAGGCATTGGTGGTTGTCGCTCCACTTTAATTGATCATTAGTCCTCGTCAACACTGATAATAGTAGTTTATGCAAATCTGTACGTAAAAGTGCTTCACGCACTGCTTTACGCACGGAATTGCATGAATTATAAATTAAGCAAGCCTAATTTATGTTAGGTAATCTAAATTAGGTTCGGGTAGGCAGATGCACAACGAATGATCTAATTTAAGGGGGCGGGATTTGTCACCGAAAGCGAATTATTGCTGAGGAACTAATGATTTAACACGCGATTCTTCGTCGGACAAGCTGTAAACGCGCAGCTGTAAACATCCTCCATTGTGTCGGATGCGTCGGTCGTTCTGTTTTCCGCAAATATTTCTCTCGGAAGTCGTCGCGAATCTTGTCTTCCTTTCCTGTTTTGCCGAGGATTCTAATGAAAGCCTTCCTTTTGTTCTCTGATGGATCCGCTTCCTTGTCTGTTTTTTTTTTTCATTCCACCGGACCTATACATATTTTAACAAACAGCCGCTGCTCTTTTTTCGCATGTCGGTTTTCAGATTTTACGGAAGTATTTTTTTATTCGCGATTTCCTCTCTTTCACGTTCTTCTCATTTAGTAACAAATGAATGGCGCGCGTAAATATTTATACGGGGAAAAGCGTTTGTTTTGCCCCTGGTTTAGAGAATCGAAACAAGGCGCGACTCTCCGCTCCAACGAGAATGAAAGAACAAAGAGCAACTTCTCGTCGGGTATCCTCTTTCAGACATGACGAGTTAATGAACAGCCGGCAATTTAGCAATAAAGAAACTAATTCGCCGAGCAGGGGGAGAGTAGCCACGGGGACCTTTCGACGCAGCGCTCTGAAAAGTGCGCTTCCTCGATATCGAGGCGAACGAGCGCGAGATGGATGAGCCCCGGGCCGAGGCGTTCATTAATCGCGCGCGGGGCGCGGCGACGCCGCATAACTCACGCCAACGTCGCTGCGGCGATTGGCACCCGGCCATTCAGCCAATCCGAACCGCGTCCTCGTAAACAAACGGCGGGATCGCCGCGGCGCTTCTCACCCCCTGGGAAAATAATTATTGCCTAGCGGCGGCTCGGCGGAACCCGATTCGCGGGTATATCTGCGATCTGTAATGTATATGCGAAATTGCGTGAGGCGGGTAAATTAAATTTTTTCCCCGCCGCTCGCCGCGAGGTGGAATTTCATTTCTATATCCGTTCGACGACGTGTAAGCACTTCTCTGCGGAGACATTGAGTTTTTGCAAAAAGATACGCGACGTTTTTTTTCAGCATTCGTTAAAGATACTTGTCCTTATGTATTCTATTTTATGTTTCCTTTAATTTGTAGTCCTTATGTATTCTATTCTATATCGAATAAAATAATACTCTCATTAAGGGGGTCTGAAAGTCTATTAAAATTCAAAATTAGCGCCACAATATAGCAGACGAAAAAATAATTAATTTGCTTTTAAAAAAAGTGTATAAATGAAAAGCCGAAAAACCACGAGATACTTGCCCTCCATTATTCAACGATCTATCATTTTATAATGTTCCAAATTCATATAAGAATACTTGGGTGAGAAGAACTTGAATAAAATGATTTTTTTTACATTTATCAAGTTTTTCTCAACAAGGAATTGTTATCCGAACTTGGAACTTTGTAAAATGATAAATCGTTACCTAACGGAGGGCATGTATCTTATGATTTTCTTTTTTAAGCACTTTCTTAAAAGCAAATTAATTTTTAAGAAATTTGAATTTTCAACTGACTTCCGACCCCCTTAAATAAATTAATTTCTTTGGGAAAATTACTTTTAACTTTTCGAACTATTTCAGTGTACTCATCAATTTGCGTTATATTCCGGCTGTATATTCAACGTTAAATAAGCAATAGAAACTTGGAGTAAATGCAATTACGAAAGTCGACGATTTGTTTTGTTTATCTTGCGAATTAAGACATTTATTGCAGCGAGAAGGAGGATTCCTCTATCGCTCCCAGGATTTTTTAGAAACTGCGAGGGAAGTTGGAAATTGCGAAAATGTAATTGAAGGGGATAATTCCGAGTTTCGAAGATATTAAGTAGTTTCCTGCTTGCAATTTTCGCCGAGCGAAAATAATTCCGCGCGGCGGGATTAGCGACAGGCAATGCGGGGTATAAGGCGAAATGGGACGCTATCAGACAACTGTCACTCGGATGCCTCCGCTCGCACAATCGCGAGTCGAAGAGTTTCCCCCGCTCGCTTTTTCCGCGGGAGCAGCAGGAAAATCGATAATTCATCGTCGCTCCGTGTTCATCCATTTGACGTGATATGTCAATGCTTTTACCCCGCTGTCAATTTTTCTCGCGATCCGACCTTTTTCCCTGCTCGAATCCAACATCATGTACTCGCTTCGTTCCCCCTCCCCCTTTTTTTTCTCGAATCGCGACTCGCTCCGAGGCGATCAACTTTAATGAACATTCCGCGCATGTTGGGCAGTCGTAGCTAAAGCGGCCATTACAATGGGAACAGCTGAAGGCGAAATAGTGGGAGGCGCGGGTGGCGGTGTTCTGAGAAACAAATAATCCTCCAAAGTTTTGGAATATCTCGAGAGCGCGCCGCCCGAACAAAGCCCTTCCGCGTACCGAAGTTCCCTGCCATTTTGAATGGGAAATGGCGCTTCGTTTAAATACCGAGCAGCGAGCTTGCAGTCAGGATAATGGGCTAGTTTACGCGGGGAAATGGCCGCGATTTCCGCGCGGGATTCTGCCGCCTCTGCGCGACCTTAATGCATCGGATGCGAGAACGAAATCCTTGGAATATTAGCCTCGAGGTTCTTCTTTTTTTTTTCGTTCTTCCTTTTATTAATGCGATTGGCACTTTACGTTAATCCGTTCAACGGGGAATGCGCATTTACATCGATCACCGGCAGCGTTACAATTTTGCAGTAATCAAGAAGTAAATGCGGCATGCTACGTAGTTCAAAAAGTCCTTTCCTTCTCCTTGGTGGTTTTGCAATCTCGATAATTTTTTGCCGAAGGGAGCTAATTTCGAAACAGGTGATTTCTCTACTTTACCAGAGGCAGCTACCGAGAAAACTACTCAGAGAAAAGTGGCAGCGAGAAACGAAAGCCGGACTCACCTGAAAAAAAGAAAAAAATAACGGAAATTAATAAGCGTGCGTGGCGTGACGTGACATACGCAGATGGGCAATTATAGTATTAACACGAGGAGCGTTCATAGGTATTCAGAGACACACATGTCGATGCGTCGCGGAGCAAAACAACGGGCATCCGATAATTATTCGCTCGCTCGCAAGTGCATTTACATTTTAGTACATGCGCTCGATATTTAAATAATTTCATTCGACGTATAATTGCATTCATTAAAGCGGCCGTCAAGTGTGCGTGTCGCCGTTCAATTCCTACGTTTGCGAGAAATAATATTTCGCTCTGAGTGAATTTCGAAAATCAGCTGATTCTCGCAGGTAAAAAAGCCTGAAAGACGAGGTCGTAGCGTTCGGTTTTCAGCGAATTAGCCGGGACACGTTTTCGCGACGGCTCTTATACCAACGACATAGACGGCGCGCTAACGCAAGCGAAGGACCGACAAAGACGCGCGTTTCTGGCACTGATCCAGAGGATAGGAGGTAGAGCAACTCCTTCAACCTGACTAAAATGATAATCAAGGGAGCAGAACACTAAACGACCTATTTTCGCTCTGAGAATGTCCTGCTTGTCTCCTTGTCGAGAGGAGAGACAATTTCCTTCATAAATGTTCCATCCGTTAAATTGGATATGAAAATTGCCGAAGGCGTAACCGACGTTGAACAAGAACAGATAAC
Source organism: Sycophila sp. Sp_5 (assembly GCA_018906775.1). Lineage (NCBI taxonomy): Eukaryota > Metazoa > Arthropoda > Insecta > Hymenoptera > Eurytomidae > Sycophila > Sycophila sp. Sp_5. The sequence continues at coordinate 5,226,952 of JACCID010000004.1, forward strand.
AAACGACGTGGATCAATTAAGATAAGGTTCTGTAAAATTCTGTAAACAGAGCACGGAAACAGCTAATACTCATATTCTTCTACCTAAAATATGTTCATCGAAGGTTCTTCGGAGGAGCTACACTGTTCAATCACTCGTCGCCTCGAGTGCTAAGGCGCGTTTACGTCCCACGGTGCGAGCAGTACACACGATCGTTAACGTCCGTTAGTATTTAATTTGTTAGCAAGTTACACGCAGCCAACGCCCGGAGATATCGATCTCTCAGAGAAGCGAGTGCACCGCAGAATCCACATCCTCGGAGTGACAACGCGGCCGGACGTAAGCCTTTTATTAAAGTTCAGAGGACGGCGAAATGGCGTTACTTTATGAAGCTCAAAGCAATGTGCAAACTGACGTGCAATTAATAAGATTGAAGTTTGCTCGAGCCATTACACACTCAAGTCCCCTACCATTTAGCCCACCGCATATGAACTTTGGCTCCACGTGTCTCTCGGGTGAAGTTAGAACTGCGCGTCGGAATTTCACTCAGCGGCTCCCATAACCAACAGCGAAGATTCCAGCCATTCTATCCCCCAATCCACTTGAAACTAATTCCCGCGCAAGACTCGGACTTTCAGCTTCAAACGCGAGTTGCGCGCGCCACGAAATTATGCTCCGGAAGAATCCTCCGGGCAGGAGTTGCACGTAGCGTGAAGCGGAAAAAAGAAGCGCACCCATAACGCTATTCTATTTCGCGGAAAAACTCAATTCGCGTCACGCCGACAAGGTGGAAATTAAATCGGCGTCTCTTCTATTTTTTTTTTTTTTTTTTTTTTGTATGTATCTATATATATGCGTCTCCTCTCTCATTGCGAGGGAACAAACGCTGCGTACCGGATTTCAGCTCCGCGTGAATCTCGAAAAAATAAAACGCTGATTTGCATCGTGACTGGTGCTCGTAAACTTCTCGAATCGCGAGCGCCGATAAAGCCCCCATCCCTCCGCTTATGTGTATATATATATACGTCAGCTTAAAATCTCGCCGAGCCGCACTGTTAGGAGGTTTATGTATATCTATATACAGGCCCGCTGCTCGATCGGTTCATCGTCCAGTGCGGGGTCGTCGTAAACAGCGAAATTAGCGGGATCGCTCGGGTCTTCGAGCAGCCGGCTCAAAGTCCTGCGGGGCTCGGCTCTCGCGTGCAAACTCGCGAAATTTGAGAGTGCACCCTTCCGCCGACTTTCGAACTCGAGGGGGTTTCACCTCGCGATCAATGGCCTCGCGCTGGATTTCGGGAAAGACGCGCACGCGTCGACGATTCATCGACTAGCTTTACCTATGACGCACGAGCCGTTACACGCAGACCTGGAGGTTCTCTAGCGAGAATCGCGAGGTTCGCTTCCGCGACGCGATAGCCTATGAGTCAGCCGAGCAATTCGCGCGTTCTTCCTAGACACTATTAGCTTTTCATTTCGCGGCAGAAGCGAACCGTAGAAATTAATTCGATCGGAGTGCCTTTCGACGAGCTACCGGAGAATCACCGGGGGCTTTTTCAATTCGAAGGTTTTCAATTAACTCGTCGATTATACGGGATACAGAGTCGAGGGCGGGCGTTTTTTTCATCTATGTATACGTGTGTATATATACATAGGCCGCGGATAGATTCGGCCATTAAGATAAAGCGAGCGCGAATCAATCAAGCGTTCGGCCGATATCGGCGATTCGATCGGGGCCGAGGCCATTTTTCATGACACGCGTGCGCGTGCAATTAACTATCGCAATCGGCACACGCGTTAATCCGTCAGATTCGACGATATCGCGAATTCGCCCGAGGTTCTCACGCTGCGCGCGGCGGCTACATGCAGACTAGTGGGTGATATGCATCGGACACGAAAATGACTGCGACTCCAGAGGGAATTTCTGCATTGAACCGCGCTATATTTTTATGAATTTGATTTGATGAAATTTATGGTGTTGCAGAGTGCCACTGACGAGGGTATAATAACGCAAAGAAAGAGTCGAGTGCGAGTGGCCGTCAATTTTGGTTAGCCAGCGTGTAAGAAGATACGCGGCTCTTTTCTCTTATTTTGTGCACAGCGTCACCAACCGCAGGGACAAAAGATTCCTGCCGAGGTTTTGCGCTCGAAAAAGTGAGCTGCAGATAGTGGCGCATGCGAAACACTTCGCTCTTTTATACATACGCTACGCTCGATTATTTTCTTAAATCGTTATATTTTAAATTGCGAATTTAGAAAAAATAGAGCGAACATCAAAATTAACACATTCTAATTCCAGAAAATGCAGAAAATAAAGTTCATTCGATAAAATTATAACCTTCTTTTTTATAAGCGGTGCGAATAAAGTCCCGAGGGAAGAGCAGTTTGCAAGGGAACACACTCACGGGTCCGTTTGTTTACGTTTCTGCGCGGCGCACCTGCGGAAAAACGAGTCCTCGAGAGAAGGAGAGGGCAGAAAGAGCGTCGGATCCCTTTAAAAGCAAAAAGCTGCACTCGCGGGATTGTGCGAAGGAGAGAGGAAAAAAAATGGCGGTTCTCTCAAAAGAGCAAGAAGAAGGAGAGGTGCACGGTATACAGACGGTCCAACTGGTTATCGAGCTCCGGGACCTTTAAACGTCGCGCGTACCAGACCTTTTTTGTCGTCCCTTCTCTCTCTTTTTCTCTTCGCTCTCCTCGTCCACCGAGTTTTGCTCTTTATTTCGTCGCGCAGTAGTTATACGAATTCGAATTTGGGTCAGGTGTAGTATTAGGGTTAAAGGGATTTCGTACGGATGGCAAACAACAATTTAAATTCATCGCATGCACAATGCGCTAATTTGATTACACACTGCGGCGGCGAGTGACTCTCGCAAGCTATTTATAATCCGCGAGTGAATAAAGTTTCGAATAAATTAATTAAAATTTATATGCACTTTTTTTCATTGATCGGTAACTGACGAATTAAATTCTTAAATGCAATATTTTTAATTAAACGCAATACTTTGCATTTAATAGTATCGGATTTGAATTTAATCAAGAATTTAAAGAGCTCAGTATATTCTCAACTATCCCGCACAGAATTTTAATTGAAATTTTTAAATTTTTGTTTCTAAAATAATTAATTGAAACTTTTGCCAAGAAAACCTTTTCATTAGTTGCTTCACTTGAGTATGCATTGAGTGTCTCGCGGACGGATAGTTAAAAATGCGCCTCGTGCCGGAGGAGTCATCGTCGCTGCGGCCGCGATACGGGAGAAGCGCGATGGAAACAAAGACTTCGGGTTAGATCGAACCCTAACCTACAGCATGGCTGGACACAAAAAGGGGGCGGCATTCCGAGAAGATGCGCTTCGGATCCCAGCGTAATGGCCGAACACCAACGACGGCATTCCAGCAGCGCGGGGCTCGCAAAAAATCTGGCGGACGTTTCTTTCGCTCCCTCTTTATATCCCTTCTCTTCCTCCACGGCTAAGCCGACAGTGCTTTCGAACCTCTGACTCAACCAGTGAGCCTAATTACCGCGCCTCTCCTTTCCCCACGAATGCACGCAGCGCCTTGCTAAAAGAAAATTTCTAATGCTCATCAAATCAATAGGCCAGAGCGAATGATCCGACGGCAAATTTCGTTCGATCACCTCGAATTAAGGAGCAATACAGTCGCAGACAAGCCGAGAATTACTCGGAGAAGATAGACGGCGCGCTCGCGCGTGAAAACCAAGGTTACAACGCGCACAATTCGCGCGAATCGATAGATAAAAAAAAAAGTAGCGGTAACGGCTCGTATTCTATCCCTCGTGCACTCGGCGATCGAGAGCCATCGGCGAGGCACAGCAACAAGAGCGAAAATTGTGTCACTCGCGCGCCAGTCACGATCTGACTCACGAGAGAGGCCCCGATAAATCGTGGAGCAGCGCCGAGGAACAAGGAACGATTAGTCGCGCGCGCGATTCGGGTCAGGCCATTATATATCGCGGCTCTCGAGCAGCGCCGTGCATGCCCGGTTAGCCGCGTGTACGCCTTTAATTGCGCGCACGCGATATATATAGGGAGCACGTGCGCGTAGCACCTTCCGCCGATTAATTTATCAAAATCGATGGAGAGGCGTGCGCTGCCCTAATGATCGTTACCCGATGACTTGGGATTATCTCGTTTCGGTCGCGTAATTCCGCCGACGACGAGATAGCGAATCTGATTTATCGGCGTTAATGGATTTTTGATTGCTCGCCTTTTTTTTTTAGTTGTATGATATATTCTGGCTCGTTCGGCTTGTTAAAGGGGTTTGTCAGAATCGCGCACTCGAGATTTATTTCAGAAATTGGATTTTGGTAATTCGATCAAGTACAGGAGAAGGCGGTTACTTTTACGGGCGAATGAGATCCTTCATCGAATTTCACGAGAAAGAGCATGGGGTTGGAGATGAAGCAATCGAGAAGTAATCTTTCTTCGGCTTGCCATTAGTGCGCGGCATCCATGCTAATTAATTAAAAGCGAGGGGCCCGAACTTTGCCGCAACTCCTTGGTGACCCCCCACTTTCTCCGCCTTCTCTCTCTCTCTCTATCTGTGCGTTAACCTTTAACGAGGGTCCGATAAAGCAGAGTAAGCGTCTTCCAACTTGCCCAATTAGCACAAAGTCGAAACCCGCAACCGAGCAATCGCGCTTTTGCCTACTTTTTGATTGCCTGGGAAAAATGGACTCGCTCGGCTTTCACACTTTAATTGCCAAATCCATCGAGTGAATTTATTAATTTTACTATAACGGAAAGTATGAATGCGCGAGCGGAGCATCGAACGCGCAATCAATTTAAAAGCAGCCATCGAGAAAGACGCAAAGGAGAGAAAAAGGGTAAAGAAAGCTGCAAAGAGGAGGTGTAACAAGTGCGACACAAAATGCTAAGGTTAATTGGAGGCCCTTTTAGCTGATCACGCGTTCGCTTTAATATTTTTCCGAGTTTACAAGCGTGCACTAATTAATATTGACTTGTTCATTCTTATCGATTCACGAGGGGGACGCGCTGTTTTAAATGAAAAAGATACCTCGATCTCAAGTGCTCCTCGTACAACTTTTCGCATTCCCGTATATTTCGCCGAGTGGGCTTTGATGTTACTAATTCCCTTCTTTTTCGTCGAGCGCGTCTGGCGCATTTCCACCGTCAAAGCTCAGTTCAACGTCTGATGTCCTTTTACATACGAGTTCATTAACCTATTTCGTAAAAGCCTGGTACTTTTTGTTGGTGGATTTTATTATTCCAAAAAATATGAAATTTAAATATATAACTTGGACAATTGAATGATATGGGTTTTTTTTCGAGGAGACAGCTTCAATGACTTTTAACTAGTGCTGTGAATAAATATCATCTTTCAATAATACAATAACACGAACAGCGCTATATAAAATACTACAGAATGAAGTGTGACAAGAAGTGTCACAGGGTGGCGCCCTTTGACTTTCGCGTCGACTCCTTGCCGAAAGCGAGACTAAAAATGAAGCGACGTCGATTGTACAAGGGGGAGAACCAGGGAGAGTAGAATTTTCGACGAAGAAAAATCGGACGTGGGACGAGAGACGAAGTATCGTTGTCCTTTCGCCTCGGAGCTTTCTCCTCGGTTGCGGAAAAAGGACTTGTGGACCGCCTTCTTCGACGGCGGAGCCCGAGAAGCCGGACAAAGGAGCGTCGTGATTGAGAAAAAGTCGCCGGTGACGCTGGAGCGTCTCCCGGCGAAGGGGACGAAAAAGGGAGACGGCAGGCGGTAGAGTCGGTGGGAAACTGCGGCGCGACGAATTGACACTTGAATATTTATGGCGCGGATCGATGTCGCTCGCAAGGAAAGGGCAATGAGCCGGAATTGTCGGCGGATTATTTCGTGCGCTGCGGTTCTGACGAGGAAATTTTAACGTGCAAATTTTGGACTCCCAAATTTTGCGTGCCTTTACGTTTGTTCTTCCTTTATTTAGCTTATTGATTCTTAATTAGCAATCGATAATATATTTTTATTCTTAATAAAAATGGTACAGCAACTTTTAATTACGTGGGAGGAAGGCTGACGTCGACGAAGTATTTTATGCAGAAGCAATATTGCCAGGGAATAATTAAAAACGATCATTGTAAAAAAAGCTTTCCCACGTAAAGCCACATCCCGAGGCCTCTGCGGGTAACCTCACAATTTTTCCAACCGAAGAAACGAAAAAGGTCGCGACGGGTACATAGTGGCCCGCGAAAATGCGGCGAGGAGAGAAAAAAAAAGTTGTAATTACGCGCGAGAAAGTGCGTCTTGTCGAACAAAAGGAGAACCGGGAGGGCGTGTTGAGAGAACCACCACCACCTGCGAAAGGCAATCTGGAGGTGCAACCGCGCCAGGTACGAGCGGCACCTTGAAAACTCACCGCGAGCGACTTCCGATACGAAAGGGAGAAATCGCAACCGATAGCCCCCAAAAGAGGAAACACTCTGTGGCTTTATTTTTTTTTCCTCCAGCAGATTTCGACTCGTCAGCTTGCGGAACTTTATTGCGGAGTAATGGAACTCTGCCTTTTGTTCGTCGTTCTATTTTATGTACAATATACTGCGGGGACTTGATTATATATTTCGAATTTGCGTAATTACAAGGTAAATTGAAATTACGAAATTATCGGAAGCGGTATAAAGTGATTGACAGTTGCATTAAAATTTATCGACGCGACGAAAGTTAAAAAATTAATAAGCAGGTGGATGAATATTCATTATTCAAACTGTCGATATCGTCAACCTTCGCGCTGTAAAGTGAATATAATAACAGGGGTACAAGGAACGACAAGTTAAAATTATTATTAATGCTGCTCGAAATCATAAAAAATTAAGTCCTCGCCGACATCCATATACAGAAAAAAATCTATGCGCCTTCATGCTCATAAGAAGCTAAGAATTGTAGAAAAAAGAAAAGACTATATGAAATTTTAATTTAGCAAAGTAAGCTCGCCAGCTGCACCACCACGGATTTTTCCACCGAAACTCGCAGACTTTCCCCCGCCATCAGTTCTAATAACTACGCTTGCGTAATAACGAATGTAAGAAAGAAAGTTCCACCCATACATCCCTGGGAACGGGCAGTACGCCTGACGAGGGGCTGTCAAAGTGGAGAAAGGTGGAGAGAAAGAAAGAGAGAGAGGGAGAAAGAGAGGAAGGGGGATGAAAGTACGCGAGCGACTGCCGCGTTTCGCAACGTCATCGCGCAAAGAAGTATAACGCGGAAACGCAACGTGTAATTTCTCGCGGCGCGCGAGGCTCCTTCGAGTATTTCGCACATGCGGTTTCCCTTTGTGCGGCTCTCCCCTTGGACATAAAGAGACCAACTTCGCTCGTCTCTTAGCGGCGACCGGGCCTCGCGAAGTGCGACTTCTCCGTTCCTCTTTCGAGTTTGGGAGCTTCTTATTTTTAAAAACGAGTTAATTGACAAACTCCCAAGTTTCTATTCTCGCTTATTCGTTAAATTTGTTATTTCCCCTTTTTCTTCGTCTTCATCATCGTAATGCCACGCGCGCTCCCGGATTCATCTACTTAAGCAACTTTTTTTGTCTGTGTAGTCGAACAAGGCGACAGCCGTACACGACGAAAGTGAAGTCTTCAATTTTCCCGTCCGTAATAGGATTGTGAATTAAAAGTTTTACGTTATGCTAACGAAGTTCGCCAGCTTTGCCATGCACGTTCAGCTGCTTTTAATAATTGTACACAGCATTAGCATTCCTGGCGGCTCCCGCTCCAAAAGAAAAAAAAAGTTCTCCCTCGTCATCCTTCTCCCGTGACGCAAGTCATTTTGTATAACCAGCATCTCATTCGAGCTGAAAATCGAAGCGATATCTGTAAAAGGAACTTTGACGATCTGGGAGGAAGAAGCGTGCGCTCGGTGACAAGCAGCAGCAAACAGAGCCTGACATTGTGTACATTACTCCCACGCGCGCGCGCGTACACACTTGGCCGAGTAAATTTCGCGCTCGTCGACACTTTGTTGCCTCGGCGAAGCGAGTCCGGCGGTGCAGCGCGGAACTAGTTAGCACGTGGCGTGTACACGGCAGCGGCACCCACAACTCGTCGTCGACCCGGGCCTGCGCGGGTGGCTCGCCGAGGCGGCGACGTTGCCGTGCTTCCGCGTCCCTTCTCGAACTTTCGTTCGGCGCGCCAGGCCGGGGCATATAAACCGGGAGATAGAGAGAGACGACGACGACGAGCCGCCCGTGGAGCCGAGTGTGCTCGCGCCGCTGCGGGTCCTTTAATTCCTTCAAAACAGAGCTCGACTTTTTTCCTCTCCTCCTTCGCCGTGGCCTGTGCGCGTTTTAAAAATGAAATACGAGTCGCCGAGCTGCTGGCTACTCCTTTGTGCGGGCATCGCGCGTGGGTGTAATTCTTTTTTTTTTCTTTCTATTTTGACATGCGGTCACTATTTTTTTTTTATTATTTTGAAAAGAGAGAAAAAAAGTTCCTTTATTTCGCTCTCGTCGGTGGAATTTAGCGCGCGATGATTTTGACGAGTAAACGCAGCCGTTAAAATCATTACGTTCGTATTTTACATAGCGAACGGTGTATTCCCGAGCGAGATAAATAATTCAACGCGCTCGCGCGCATTCTTCGGCGCAAATATGCGGTGAATGTAAAAATAAGCGCAACGTAGTCGGTCGTTTGATGAGTCTCGCGCAATGAGAATCATCGAGATCTCATTGACCGTAAAAATTATTTAAAAATGTTTTTTTCAAACATTTTTACGAATTTGTAACGATTAAGTGGCGCAAATGAGTGGTCGGGGCAGAGCGCGAATTGCCAAATAGACGTCGCGAAAAGACGATTTTAGCTTCAGAAAGAAATCGCAGTTTTTGGCGCGTCGTGAAATAGGAGCTGGCAGTCCCCCGCCCGTATTCACGTCGACGAATTGAATGACTGCGCCGCGCGAAATGCCTCTTACGAAAATTATTCAGATTGAGTTCAATCACCCGCCCATCGATCAGCGAGCGACCCCCCCCCCCCTCACCGCACCGTCAGCCCAGCGACAATCGAGCCAAAGTCGACTTTACGATGTCGCGATTGCCTTTTCTGTCGACCGTGAGAATTTCGTGTTTTTTATTGCTCCGGGGGTGAAGGCCCCGATTCGAGGAAGCTACCGCATCGCAGACGAGCTTAATCGTTATCGATCAGTTCATTATGAATGGATAGTCTATCCCAGAGCCCCCGATAATAGGCAGTGAAACTCCGAGTGAAATCGGAGATTCGATTAAAAACGAGAAAATTTTCTAACTTTCTTTTCCAATAGCAACCCGCACTGTTTACACAATGGATACATGGCGCAGTATAGAGCGGCGCAAAACGCGATGATCATCAGTTTCAATTATCCTCGTGTTCTGAGTCCGCGAGCTTTCGATTCAATTAGCGAATTCGCCATTAGTTATTATTACAGTCAGCGGCGTTGGCAGCGCGAGATTTTTCGCAGCTACAACAGCTCGTTAAGAGAAAGCGAGTGGTTGCGTGTGCGTACAGTGCATATGTACATTCGATCGACGCGGCGCGCACTTGGTTAGAGCGAGAGAAGAACAAAGAGAACGCCGGCGCTCGATAATCAGCGAAACCGGAGAAACTAATACGATCCGCCGTCGCCGCGAGTTTACGATCGCATCCGGCGGCGTGCGCCGATCAGCTGTGCGAGCGGCCGCGTAAGCGCGCGTCAGCTGGCCTTTCGGTCTTTCGCGTCACTCTCTCAAGGACCACGCGCTCCGAAGTCGAGTCTCTCTCTCTCTCTCTCTTTCTCTCTGCCCGCGCGGCTTTCTAAAGAACGAAGCGACAGCCTCTTTTCTCAGTCGATTATTCTTCTCGGATATTTCATTCTTTCGCTCCTTTTTTTTTCATTCAATAGTTTCTCATGCTTTTTAATTATGTTTTACGGTCTCGTTCTTTATGGCGAGTGGATGATTTGTTGATTATATAATTATATAAGCGTTAAGGTAAATTAATTATGTCGACGAGGAATATTGTGTAAATACTTGTGATGAATAATAAGGATGAAGTTTCCATTTTAAGATATTTTTCGTATCGGGAAAAGAGAATTCATCCCCTATAGGTATCTCGCTTGTATTCCGACTACATAAGAGGCAGCCTCCCTCTAGACGGCCAGCTGCGGGCGGAAAACGTATATAAGCATACGCCGAGTTCGTTAAACTCGTCTCGGAGCGAGGAGGGAGGAATCGATGGGAAAATGAGAAATTTAAAAAAAATGTATGAAGCTCGTCCTTCGCTCTCGCAGGGGAATCTCGAGGTGCCTTCGGGTTGGGAACAAAAAAATCCGTTAACCGACACACACTCGCATACGTGAATGGAAAATCCGTTAGGCGGTTTAAAGGAAAATCGAACTAAGGCTCGAAAAGTCCATTTTTTTCCTCCAGGCCTTTTTTTGGCGAAAGAGGGCGATCGACCGGAGTAGCAAATGGCCTTTTCCTTTTAAAGTTTTTTTCCTCCTTTGGACACCCTTTGTTATCTGCGTGAAATGCTTTAAAAATATATTTTAGAAGTCACCAACGTGTAAAAAAAAAAATAACTACATGTACACTTTATTTCATGCGTACCTGTAACGAAAATTAAACACACGTTCTTAAAGAAATAATAAAAATAAATAATCATTCGTCGAATTAAAAAGAAAATAAGCAACTTCTGGTTGCCATCTTGATAAATAGTCGAACGAGGCGAGTTAAGTAAAAAAAAAATGAACACAGCGACGTTTGAATTATTGACATTTTCGCAAGAGCCGTCGCGGAGGGCCTCATTAGCCGTGGGACGAGAAAAATTCACCCGAGCGAATTTCTTTCGTGCTGACTCAAGGTATTATCGTTTCTGACGGTAATAAGAGCGAGAGAGAAGACGCTGAAGGGCCGAGAGCCAAGCAAGATAATAATCTTCTAGCGCGGCGACCGCAGCGAGTTTCGTCGTCTCTCGACCGAGAGAAACAGAAAGAGAGAGAGAAAAATTCACCTCTCGCGAAATTAAAAACAGGCGTCGCTCGCGGCAACCTCGTTCTGGCCTCTGCGCGCACCCGACGCATTTTGTACACCCGCTCTCTTCTCCTTCAAAAACTAAAACAACAGAGATGCCTTCTATTCATCCGATTGCGATTAAAAAAAAAAGAAGAAAAAGCGTACAATCGACGAGAGGAGAGACGCTCATAAAGTTGCAACCGAACACCCATGAAGAGGCGATTTCTGCGAGACAAAAGGGAGCAAACCGCAGGCTCGATCGCGAACAAAGAGATCTAGACGAAAAAGGCGACGCGCTGACCTACGGCAAGATCCGGACGCGGATAAGCGCCGACTCGCGCTTTTCCTCTCTCTTGCTCCTCCCCTCTGCCGGCGGGGGCAAAAAATTGGTGCAACGCAAGGCTGTGGGCGTCGGGAAAAAAATGCCGAGCGCGCGCGAGACAATAGGGCAGGTAGGCCGCGCGCACCGCCTCGCACCTGGGGCACAAAGACGACCTTGCGGCCGTGGAACGCGATGTACAGACACCGCGACGGCGCAGCTGATGCGTCCGCCGTGTTTTTCTTTCCCTCCGCGATCAGCTGGCGCACCTGTCGCGCTCTCGCCGCGGCGAGGGAGGCCCTCGATTTTCCCGACGAACCGCTAATGGCTCCGAACGATCCTTCGACGGGAACGGCAGACTGATCGACTGCGGAGGAGCATTTCTCAATGGCTTCTTGCGCTACTAATGCTGAAATCTCGACGGGGGAGAGAGTAATATGAATGCGTGGGTTTACTCCGAACGGCGGACGTTACTCTATGCGGGAGGGTGAAGGATTTTTTTACGCCGGGCTACTATCGCGTTACAGCCGACTATTTGTCAAGCGCGACTCAGGAGCAATGGATTTTCCTTCCCTCGGATCGTTATGGTCCAACGCTGGCACAATGGGTCTCGCACACGCGCTGCTGCACATCGACGACTTTTTTTTCGCTCTCGCCCTCATCGCGCGTCGCACTCATTGCCGAGAAATGGCGAGGGATAATGCCCCGCGATGGGGGATGCACGATTCTAGATAGTTTTGTTCCTGACCACTGAAAAACAGATTTATCTTACTCTTTGGGAAAACGAGGGAAGTTAAAGTGCCTAGTGCAGGGAAAGCAGTTGCCGCTCGATTGAACGACTGAATGAAGTTTTATAAAAATCTATTCGGTAGGTCTACTTAATTAAACCGATATTATAAAAACTCAGTTTATTCGATCGGAAATTAGAATAATCGATGTCTAAAGTAGCTTCATTTTAACTTTAATAAAGTGAATATTCAGGCTCGCTAATAATTTAATCACGTCACAAACAAAATACAGTCTTGATACGCGTTTATAATAATAGACGGTGTTATAATTATACTTTTTTCATGGCACTACATTGTTCTTAAAAAGCAATAACAATATTCGAAATCTTCATAAAAAATTCACAAAGTTGAAACTTTATGAAATTTTACTATAGAGAGTGAATGAGCCATTTTATGATTATTTTATGATTAAAACTAAAATTCAAGAGACACTTCCTTATAAGGGCTATTAAAAACGGAAAGACGAGTCGCTCCGGGATTTTAACACAAGCGCACACGGCATACCGAGTAAAGCACCCCAACACAGACGCGCGATGTATGGCAGCCGAGCAAAGCCGGTGGAAGAATGGAGGCAACGTTATGTAGCCAGGCTGTTTTCAAAGCCGAAGCGTTTTCGCTTTGAGGGGGTTTTCCAGGCAAGCTCAACGCGGACGGACGAATTTAGAACGATTTTCCTTCTTTTTCGTCGGCTCCGAGGGCCCCTCTCTCGTCTGAGTCCATGATGCATGTGACTACGTTAAAAGGGAAAATGATTGCGCATTTTTTTTTCACTCGCTTATATATCTGTTTGCCTTCTCTTTAATTACCACAATTTTATAACGAAGGAATTTGGAAAATGCGTGTTCGCGAGAACTGCTCTGCCGGCTAGAATTTTAAATGAATTCTTGAAATTTTCTTATTTCCAATTAGCGTTGTGTCCGAATTTAATTAAAAACGTTGGCGTTGTTATTTCAGGACTTGCCATTGCGTTCGCGTATAAATTTCCAGAGTATAGAATTGCGACGAACAACGGAGATAGAAATACACTCGGGATAATTTATTGAAAGGACACCCATATCTTCTAAAATTAATAAGCGCGCGATGTCTCACTTCGGTCGCGAGGAAACTCAGGGTAGAGAGACGTTTATCTCGACTTGCAGAGACTTAAATAACTCCTCATCTATCCTTTTCTTCATTCACCTCACGCTTCCGTCGAGTACTCGTATTTACAATGACGGTAATAAATATTGGTTTTTCGAAATACATAAAGTTTTCCAAGAACGGTAATAACAAGAGAAGCGCGAAATAAAAGCGAATATTATTTTCCAATGCGTCCTCGAATATTAGAATTTAAAAATTCTTATGTAAATGAAAAGAGTTGAATTCAACTGGTACATTGTCTTAATGAAGAAAGAAGCGCTCGTTGTTTAAGTAAGACCGAGAAAAATCGGAAGCAAACCGCACAAGACGGAAACGCCAGAAGAAGAAGAAGAAGAAAACAAAAGGAGCGAGGGACAAAAAGACAATAAAGCGCGAGAGTGAATCGCAATTGCCGGGTAAGTTTCAAAGACCGTTGAACCTCGAGTACATATCCGAGGAAGTAAGCGCTCGCTTCTTCTGCGCTAAGTTATATCCAACTACGGTGGAACACGGAAAAAGGTCTTTGCGTGGAATAATAACGATGATAATAATGACAACGTCGATGGGCGAAAAGTTCTTCTCTCAAAAAGTAGCTACTCGCGGCCGTACTGCATAATTAATTGAATACAAAATTAATAGTGTCTCGCTGTCTGATATCGAACGCGACGAACGTCCATTACATAGATTATAGAGTCTTTTCCAACGTAAAATTTGAAAACGTTTATGTACTGAATTAACGTAATAAAGTTCTTTGACAAATTAATTTCGCATGTCGCGTTTACAACGACGAAGAACAACATAAGTGTGCAAATTGAGCAAAAAATATATTTCGTTCTTGTAATATCATCGATAACGTTTTAAATATCGTTTTTCGACCAAGGAGCGAATTCTGTGGGAACTTCAAAATTTTCAATTGAATTTTTAAGGGTCGAAAAACGCGCTGTAATTCCACATCGCCAGAACTGAATACTAAAAAATCCATCTGGAGTCGCATCCACTGAAGACACGCACTTTCACCCTTATAATTCAACGTCTGCGGCGAGACCAGATGGTCCGGTGTAACGGGAGGCGGTATCGCTCGTACCTATTACGGGTGATTCGGATCGTCGATTACATGGACTCGAGTCGTAATAAGCGCGCCTGAGACTCGCAAAATCAGTAAGTATATGCGTATTAACGTGAGATTATCACGGGACAGCTGCTCGCTCAATCGTTAAGCTTCGAAGATATAGGTCAAGATATCCGCGTGTTTCCACGTGTATCCTATATCAACCTTTTACTCCTGATCATAATAAATTACTCACGAAAATAGGCGTGACCGTCGAGCCTTTTTTTCCTTACCTGAAACAGAAAACAAAATACGTCACATTAATAAAGCGAGAAAGAAAGGACAAAAAAAAAAGAAAAGCATAGTCTTAAATGGAGTGTAAGAAGAAAATAAGGTGGAAGCGCGGCCCAAGAGTTTTCCCTCAAAAGCCCATAGGCGACTACAATTCGAAATCCCTGTCATCGCACTTTTTCGCGACTCCTCCGCATAATGGGCATTCATAAGCGATGCGCGGCCACGTTAACAGCCTCAGCTGGAATCCGGCGAGTCGCGCTTATATACATCCATATATATACACGCGGCAGGTCCCCGTATCTATCTCCCTCGCTCTCTCGTAGCTTCGCCCTGGAGAAATCGATATACGAGTTGCCATGGCGACCGAAGGCTGAGCGCGCTCGGTAAGGATACATCTCAATACAGCGATGATCGCGCTCGGCCCTCCGCATCTTTTTTTTTTTTTTCCCTCACCCCGTCTGCGCGTCTCTAGTCGTGTCCTTTGTTCTCCGCTCCGTTCGTTAGGTCACTCGGATCCGATCTTTTTCACCTCTCCTCTCGGCGCTCTGCTCGATCGCGAGATCAGGGTAATTAATCGTTGCCCTCGGACTCGTTCTCGTCGCTTTTTACCTTCTTCGAGTTTTCTAAATTTACCGAAGGATTCCGCGTAGTTGAGCGAGCGATTTTTCTGCGGCGAGCCGTTTGTGCCTGGAGAAAACTGAGGGGGAGTCTATCGAAGACGAGGGCTTCTCCGCAGGCAATTTTGCCGGCGATTTTCCATCTGGGAAATGCACTTGGCTCTTTGTTGAAGAGGCGCGGGATTCTTGAGAGCACAGGGAAGGGGACATTCTCGGTGTGGGAGCCCACCGAGGCGATCTTATTAAGCTACTGAAGTTGTGTTTATGTTGCTTAAGTAACGCCCGCCCAAAATAGAATTTCCAAGTATCCCACTTTAATCATGTGTTCGGCGGTTAAATGATAAAATTAGCCTGCGGGTATCTATTTATAAATTGACGGTTTAGGCTTATTAAACAAAAGAAAAATTAGTTAATTCGTTCTTTGAAAAATGTTCTAGCTTGAAGCCCGCATACGAAGCGCACAAGCGTCTACCCTCATAAAGCCATAAAAACATTTGATACCCACACCGCGGCGCTGCTCCGATGAAAAAATTTTAGGGAAGACTTCTGAAGAAAACTTTTAACTTTCTTTTTATAACCAGTTTCTTAAGCAGATACTCCAACTGGTATGGAAGTGAAAAAAAAATTTAAGGGAAATGTTCAATAAAGTTTTTTTTTTTGTTCCTTCTTATCTGTACAGCTAATTCACCCTACTGACAGAAATAAATTATGATTTATAAGTCGCGATTTCCGTAATCCAAGCAATTAGCAAGTGCTAATTTAATGGAGATTCCCAAGGGGACAAGGGCATTACGAGCATTCGTTGCAAAGTTTGACCAATGAAAAGGAGTACAGTATCTTTACATTAGTTTCTGAATACTCTCCAAGATTTTAAGTGCTTTTTTAAATTCAACCAACATTTCCGTTTCATCCTTCAAGCTCAGATATTTTCGAATGCTCACTCTTAAATTATTTTTAAAGAAACGAATAAAAAGATTCTGTTTGAAGAAATCCAATCTTATCTTTCGAGCTACTAAATTTTACCGTTCAATTTTGCAAATTTTTACCGCTACGAAAGTTTAACTGCGATTATATACATCGAACATAAAAGTCTCTCCGTCTGCTTTTATTTTTGTTCCCCCCAGCGTAACAAGAGCTTGGCCATTTTGAATTTAATAAAAGGTGTTAAGCCGCTGCACTGCGAGCTTTATTTTTCCCATTAGCAAAGAGGGAGAAGAAGCAGGAGAAGAGATATAGAGAGCGAGTGCGCACGCAATACAGTCTTTAGCAAAAAAGGAAAA
Organism: Sycophila sp. Sp_5; assembly: GCA_018906775.1. Classification (NCBI taxonomy): domain Eukaryota; kingdom Metazoa; phylum Arthropoda; class Insecta; order Hymenoptera; family Eurytomidae; genus Sycophila; species Sycophila sp. Sp_5. The sequence goes on from JACCID010000004.1 coordinate 5,243,373, forward strand.
AAAAAAGCCTTGGAAAATCGCACCCTTTCAATCCGCTCGAGACTCTTCACGAACAGAGCAAAACTCGCTCGCTTTCTCCTCTTTCTTTCCCTCCGCTCTCGCGCAATCATCCTCCCTTTCTTCCTTTCTCGCGGTCGATGAATGACGAAGCATCGGCTACTCACGCGCGTCATTGAATTTCGCGCGGACAACAATAAGACGTAGGGATGCCGAGGAAAAGACGCGCGTTCCGTTGATTTCGCTTACATCACTTTTCGCGAGTCGACGCGCACAAAGGACCAACCAGCCACGCGAGACTCCGCGGTTTATGTGAAAACGATAAAAAAGAAGAAGGTATGGGGTCTGCAGAGAAGAGCAGGAGGAATCGAGAAAGAAACAAAGGGGATACAAAGGGACGAGAGCGCAAAAGTCGAGAAAAATATTGGGAGGGCAAAAGAAACGAGAGCAGACGGACGAGATTCGGGCATTGTTCAATGAGGTTCGATCTGAATGAGGTCGCAGATTCGCTCGGCGCTCCTTTCCCTCCTCGAAAATGCAATCAATTCGGTCTCTGCGGTGATGGTGGCGGCGGCGGTTGCGGCCACTGCACGGGAGCCAGCCTCGCGCGAACGAGTCGAGGCAGAGAGGAGGAGGAGCAGGAGGTGGAGGAGAGAAGGGAACGAGACACGGCGCAAATACTTAAAGGGACGTCGATTCACGAAAGAAGAGGAGCGAGCCTCGAGATATTGGAGGAAGGAAGGGGGAAGAGGGCGAGAGAAACAGCCCAAGTCTACCGTAATTTATAGCGATTTGCGGTGCCCTAAACCTTATTCTCTCCTTTGCCTCCCTTTGAGGCTCCCACGTCCTCACGAAAGAAAGTCGATCTGGAAATATTTGGACGAGGGACAACGATATCCCCGGAAGAATCGCCCGGGCAATCGGCAAGGCCTTGATGAAGCTCCGCCTATTGAACGCAATATAAATAAAGAAAATTTAATCGAACCCTGATGAAATTAGAACAAGAAGGTATTGATCCTATACGAGGATCTTTGAAAAAGGAAAAACTAAAGTACGCGGTGAACGTGATGGGACAAATTCATTTGATTGAAAAATCAGGCGGGGGAAAATTCCGCTCACGAATTCACTCAAAGAAACTGTCACGCAGTAATCCGCGAGGCATCCCGCCAGCGTTTCCTCCTGCTCGAGCAGGAGTGTCGACGGAAAATCTCCCGAAGGCGACGACAGCTTCTTAGCAGCCGCACGCTAATGTGCCGAGCGAGGAGAAATCTTTGAAGTCGTGGGCCCGCGGAGTAACCCAATACCCGAAGGTGGCGGTAATCCAAGAGCCGTGGGCGAACAAACGAAGCAGAGGAACTCGGAGGAAAATAAGGGAAGAGCCTACCCGTACGACTCCCTCGGGAGTGGTGGTAGCGACGAGCGCGAAACTCTCTCTCGGTCTTTCGAATAATGAGCTCGCGATATTGAATTACGGTTTAACGAGCTAATTGCGAAACAAGCTCGCCGCGTCGCATTGTAGCCGACGCGCGAGTTAAGGATGAAATATTAGCATTTTTCACGGGGATTGCGTCGGGAGTCTTTTGCAACGGATGAGGCATCGCTCTTGCCAAACCAATATTAGTCGAGTGCGCAACGAGTCTAATAACTTCTGGATTTAATTAGAGATAATTAAGAATTAATCATCGCACGTTTTAGAGTCTCAGTTCGCTTTTTTTTTTCATAAATAAAGCGACCTTCGCAGATTTTCCTCCAACGATAAATTATTATATTTATTTTTTAGAAAATAAAGTATAGATCAAAACTGAAGACTTCAAAAACAGCTTCAAATGTGGATACCTAGATGTAGGTCCTCGAGTAACGTGACTGGGATAAAAATGCAAAAAAGAAGCGCGAGAGAGTAGTGTCCGGCTACGCTCCGGATGGCAGCCCTTGCCTCAGAGGCAACAACGTCTGAGATTGATATTGACACAGGACGGCCAGCAGTCTTTGCCGAGTGTAACCTAGAAAATATTCAAGTAAGATTCTCGAGTCGCGAGGCAAAACTCGTTTTAACGTCGCGATCGTGAAAGGGGAGCCTCGAGCTCTATTATACATATATATGCAGAAAAGTAAACAGTGCCCCTAGTTTAATCTACATCGCAATTTTACTTCGAAATAAATTTTTTTTTTTCATAAACAATGCACGGCGCCTGCTCGCCTAGTTAATTTTTCGATATTGCACCGCGGCCCGATTGTTTGAAAATTCAAATGGAAGAATCACTCGCTCATTATGTATTTAAATTACACGTTTGACTCCTAAATCCGTGACATCCGCTGCTCGCATTTACAAACAATCCGCGCAAAAATTTTACGCTTAATCACTTTTTCTTTTGACCAATTTTACGTGGCTACTTGGTGGTCGTTCGTTTTATAGCCTCCAATAAAAATAAAATAAAATTTGAAAGAAAAAAAAAAAAGAGCAGCGACCAATACTTATTAAGGGAGTCAGCGAACCCGACTTTATAAAATTTTTAAAGCGGCCCTTTAAAAACGAGGCGATTTATCGCAGAAAAAAATATGAATTACCGCTCGGCTCAGATCGATCGCAGCCGACTGTGTCTCGCCCCGGCGTCATTTCATTTTCGAGCGAGTTCGCCCGCTTTCTTTCATCGCTCGTTCTCCGAGCGTGGTAGTTTTTTTTAGTTACCTTTTTCGCTCAAGTGCGTTAAATCGATTTCGCGTGTTCCGAGGTGAGCGCAGGCGAAGCGAATGGAAAGAGACGGTTTTCACGAGACTGGATAATGCTGGCAAAAGCCCATTTAGCGCAGAACTAACTCACCTCGCTCTCGCGGCTAATGAAAATAGACTCTTTCAAAAACACCTTTTCTTTTCCCTTTTCTTGATTAATTAAAAAATTATTCTTTAGGTTCACAATTTCTTACTGTAAGGAAAGGCTTTTTTTTTGTTATTCGTCTTCAAAAGCGACGTAAAATTAAGCCTAATAAAAGGAGACCCGCAGAATGAATTGAAGAAACGCGCGAACTTAGACAAGAAAAAAGTGAGCGCTAAGAGCGATTTTCAAGTGGGGGGAAAGCTTACGTCGGTGCGTCACAACAAACTCGGCCAGCAGCGTGCGAAATACCTATAAAGTAAGAAGGCAAGGCGCGACCTCGAACTGTTCCACGTTAATGCAACAGCAAAGGCAATTTCTTTCTTTCGCGAAAAATCTTTAATTCTGCCGAATGCAACGCGCGCTCCTATTGATAAAAAGAGGAAACGTTTAGCATTGACATGCTTTATATAAGAAAAAAGAAGTGATTTCGCGCTAGTGCATGCGGTTTAATGGCCTTCCGCGATAATGGCCGGTGATAGTACTGATAGATCGTTGCACAAAGCGGAAACACAGCAGCACATTGTGGTTTATCTAGTGTAAAACGATCTAAGAATTTGAATGCTTGATTAGCTAGTTAAACAACGGCGATAACTAATCTTCCAAGTGAACTTATGACAATCGTGGAAAGAACTATTAAACAAAGTGATAATTCAAGACCCTAAATGACTTTACTTTTAATTCGATAATTATCGTGGTCGAGGCACTACTTCGTAAAACTACTTGGAAAACTTTGAAACAGAATTGATCACCTGAATGCTTGAGCAACGCTGCAGGTGTACAGCGAGCAATTAATCATAATCACGGAACCTCCACGGTAATTCGTAATTATATTTCAAGTTTCGAGAGATTACCGCCGCTAAGTTCAAGGTAGATTTCACGCAGGTTCATTGGGCAAGCGCAATTCCCAGCCTACGGGCACAAACAATAATTTTCTCGACAATTTATAATTCACACGTAATTGCACGCGATTATTTCGCCCAGCGGCTCACAATCTCAGGCATCGATCTGCCCGACAGCTCAAAGCCTTTCCGACTGCTCTCTCCACGTGATTATTCGCAAATAATTGCAGCCGAAGGAGAAGGATACGACCTCTGGCCGAATTCAATTACCGCGATCGTCGCCAGAGCCGCGCGCGTCCGAATTCACTGCCCAACGCCCTTCGAACGAATTCTGACAATAAGTGAGGGCACTGCTGCGAAGGATAGAGAGAGAAGTGGAGCAGCTTTTCAATTGAAAATCAAAATGCTGGGAGAGATTACTGCACCGAAGCACTGAGAAAAGGCGAGAGAGGCACTTGGATTAGGAAACCTTTATCTTTAAATTTCCACTTTTGTGCGCGGGGAATGCTTATTCATCCTGAAAACAGCCTTTTTTTAATCAATAAAAGGTAGAATTCGGATTGTCGAATATACAAGAAAATTATTTTGCATAGAAACATTATTACAAAATAATTAATAACGCAACTTGAGAATATTCATGAAAGCCCACTATTATTAACTTCCAAACAATTTAGCCGGGTAATATTGGAGGAAAATTACTTTTCTCTTACAAAGTACTTCGGGCATCTTAAAAGAAAATCGATTTCAAATAAGACCGAATATAATAGGGGGTCTTACTGAAACGAGATAAAAGAACATTTTTACATGAAGACGCATAAGAACCAGCTTCTTTTAACGATTCGTTCGATGCAATTGAGTTACTTTCGATTGCATTCCGGATAAGAGATCCGACAGACGCTGACCCACGGAGGCCTCTATAAAAGTCCCATGAACCCACGAGAAGACCTTGAATCCGAAGACCCCGGATTTTCCTCCGAGCATTGTATCGAGGAGCAAAATTAAAATAATAGCCAGTTGTTTTCGAAGCGCGTGGAATGCATTCGAATGCAATCGAATCGCCATAGCCCCGGCAAATTATAATGTCCACTCGCGCGCACAAGTTGTTTCTCATTACATATACGCGATTAGAGAGAAAACGGCGCGGTAGAGGCAGGCAGCTCTCACGGAGAAACTGAAATTCTCAAAGAAAGAAAAAAGAGAGCGAAGTTTGCAGTATTTAATCGGTGCTCCGAGGGGCAAGCAAAGGAAAGAGAGAAAAGTTTAATTTCGCGTGTATTATCGACGAACGATTAACTCCGCATCGATTGAGAGGCCTGGAGCGACGCTAATGATACACGCTGCGAGAAAAAAAAAGAGAAAAAAAGAGAGAACCCTCTACGCCCCCGCGGGTGTAAGTCTCCCGATAATTGCGTACAGTCTGGGGTGGAAGGGAAGGCCGACACTTTTATTGTTCGCTGCGGTGTTATAACGCTCCGCTTTTGCGGACGCGTGAGGCTCTATACCTTCATTTTTCGTTTAGGAAATGCATGAAAAATCAATATGAGAATACGAATGTAATGATCGTATATACGCGACTACATTGAATATTTAATGAACCCTACAGACAAAAGAGCTGTTATTAAAAAGAATTGTTTTCATAACTTTCTTCTACAATAACAATTGATTTGCAATAATTATACTATCTTTTACTTTTGCATTATTTCGTAGTATCTCTGTATTGTCCGGTAAAAATGAAAGTTTCTTCAGATAAAGCTGATTTATTTAAACCCAATATCGAGCGGAAGGTCGAAGTTAAAAAAAATGCAAATTTCAGAAGAACCCTAATCGATAGGTCGGAGATCCAGGCAGCATCCCCTCCGCGACCAACAATCGACTTTAAATCAGAGGCAGGGCTGATCAAACGCCGTAGATAAATGGCTCATTGTTCGGGCTTTCACAGCCGGTAAAAGGCCGCCTGCAATATGCATATATAATTCACAATCAAGGCTGCGCCTCGCGGGACCCTAAGAACGAAAGCGAAGATCTGCATTTAAATCGCCGCGCCCCGCCACCGGCAACCCTTTTGCTCTCGCGCGATATGGCAGGGGAGAAGGAACGCGTCGTCGCCTCTCGATTCGCTCGTGCGGATGGCAAAACGGTGAAACCAAGGCGTAATCTATCTCGGACGGCGAATGCCGTTTTCGCAGGCGAGCCTCGATTTATCAGGTGAGTCGAGGTCGAGCCGCGTGATTCCGAGGGATATTATCGAGGTCTTTCACTCGCTGGCCAAGGTTGATCTTACGCGCGCGGAGCTCGCGTAATGACAGTGCATATCGAAGGGAGCGGGCTTGGAGATCGATGAGTGAGATATTTTTATGAGCAATTGCGAATAAAAGAAAAGTCGAAGGGGTAGAGGCACGCGGGACCAATTTATATAAGCTCCTTGAGCTAATTGGCTATGAACAAATGCTTAATCTATTGATACGTTACAAGCGTTCGGACGTGTATCGATTAATAGCTGCTCCATCGGTAGCGACAGGCGTAACGAGCGAGAAAAAATTTGATGATTTAACGAAGCGATACACCTGTTGGAATTAACGCGAGTAGGAGCAAGCCATATGCGGTGGCTTGGGACTCGGTGCTGAGATGATCACTTAATTGAATTTATTCTTCATTAAAGGAGGACCTACGGTGATGATGTACCATTAGAAATAATCTTGTTGAGTTACTTTGACGTATAGTAAACGAATTTGTCCTTCTTATCGGCCACCTGATCTGATCCTGATCGTCTAATAGGTGCCTATTATCCAGGCAGAACAACTTCATTTAAGTTAATTTTCATTCCCAAATGTATTAAGACTGTAAAACAATTTAAATAAAAATTAAATAAAAACACTGATTTGTAATGAGAACTTTGCTAGCTACAAGACTACGGTAATTTATATTTTACCTTGCAACATAATTTAATCGAAGTGAATTTTTTGTTCTAAATGAAAAGTAACGACCACACCTCAGGATAAAATGTAATATATTGCTTTTAGATTACCAAGATTCCTGTTTGTACAGAGCAATCCGTGCTAATACGCGCAGCGACTGCAATCTCGGCAGGTAAATGTAGCATCACGGAACAACGAAAGGGGTGAAAATTCGACGAGGAATTAGCCCGTTACTCAACGTCGCGATAATTCGAAACAAGTTAGTTAGCCGACGGTGCGATTCGCGGGCTGGACGAGCGTCGACATCCATCACTGTCATGCGGCAGGACCTTCTAATTTCACGTGCGCTGCAACTCGTTACAGTTATAATACTTTCTCGGCCTCCCACTCGTACGCGTATCTTCGCCGTAGAATAAACTCGTTTATCATTTTATCGAGCGCGGCACCCTCTTCTCCCCCCCCCCCCTCACCAGTCGGGTACGCTTTCGCGACATGTGTATTTTCTTGTTTGTCTTTGCTCGACGGATTTTCGCACGCTACGAAGCAGCAACAGATTTAATCGCAGTGGATGAGGAAGATGTTGAGGAAAATCTTTAACCAAGATAAAAACCTCCGAGGAAGTGGAGCGCGCAGATTGAAGTAGCAGCCGAAAGTGCAACGGACAAGCGGAGCTACTTACCCCCCGTACATAACAGGATCGACGAAGAATCAGCTGCCAGCTGCTGGCCAAATTTCCGCGCGGGCGACGAGGTCAAATTATACGTGCAGGCGCACGAGCGACGAAGAGCCTGGAGTGCACGTTTTTCTTACGCTTTAAATTAGGCGACAGGTCTCTAATATAATATTTTCTTACGTTGCAACTGAAATTAGTCGCCCTACGTATAAAGAAAATGTTTATGAAGAAGCCTACTCTATGTGTAGATTTTTTCCTTTTTAAATTACAGAATTTTTAGAAGAAGATTTAACTGAAAATTAAATTTCCTAGACAGGTATAAATTTTCTTTGGACTACATGAGGATTTAGTGCAATTAAGAACATCCGGTGATATGCTTTTCCCATTGTGTCGCCCGGAGGAACAAGCAGTCCACTGAATGTCACACTTCCAGAGCCGGAAAATTTAATTTTAAATTTCTTTACGCCGTTCCTTCATTCTCCGTCCGTTTTTTCTTCCCGCCTGGTGTATTATTCACGGAAAGAAAACCACAACAGAGATGACTAACAGTACAAGAAAATATACACAAATTACTAAATGAAAATGTAATCGGTTTTTTATTATTTATTTTTCCAGATATAATAGAGTTTTCTAATTTGAATAAATTTTAAGAAAAAACTGTAAATCTGAAGCAGAGTTTATTTGGAATAAAAGTTCTATAAATGAACTGAAAATGACTGATTTCATAGTGCAGTTTGTGGAGCCGAGAAAAAAAAACTACATTCGACGAAAGAAGAAAAAAAGAGTATGAATCAAAACAGCATCTCTCGTTACCAACAAAATAAAAAAGAAGAGGCTTGCAGCACGCGAAGGGGCGAGGCGAGCGAAAGAAAAACGAGACGCGGGTCGCATATGTTAATGAAGCAAAATTTGCATAGACCCTATTTGGGGTGTTTCGCCATTAGCACATCCGAGCGTGGCAGTGCGCTCACACACACTTCGTCGAAAGTCTCGAAAAGTATCGATTGCAGCATCTCCATCATAAGCGTTCACTTTCTCTGAAAGAGGTCTCTCCCTTCGCCACCCGTCCTTTGTCGCGAACTCCTCGCAAGCCATCGAACTCGTACCGACAATTGCAACGTTTTAAAACGATAGGACGCGAACGAACGGATCTTTCATGTGGCGTGAAAAGGGTCAATTCCTAATTTCACGGGGAGCCTGTAAGAGATAAGGGCTAAGCGGCCAAGGTGGAATGAGCGAGTGTGTGGTTTACGGCCGCTTTGAAATCGAGAGGTAATCGCATGTCTCGGGGCGGTGCAACGACGACGACTTCGGAGCTTCGAATTACGAGATACACTTTGAAGGAGATTCCCATCTTGTCGATGCAACCGTACTCGAGATGTACAAGGGTACTCGAAAGACACGCAGACCAAGGGACGGAGATAGGTAGGCTCTCACGCGTGAGCTAACTCGCCAAAGGATTGACCTTGTATTTACTCCCCCTCATTGTCTTTTTCCAGGTCTTGCTGCAACTATGGAGTCGCAACAGGGTAGGCAACGCGCCGTTTACATTCTCTTATTTTCGATCGCCCGAGAAACTAATGAATACAGTAGATGAATCAATAGAAATTCCCTCCAACCGTAATGCTAACGATCGCGAGATTACCCTCAATTAGAAACCAATAATATTTGTTCACTTGAAAGTGCACTAAATGCCACTATCGCTATAGCTGTAGATTCACGCAGACACTCATTTAGTCAAAATTAAAGACTACTCAATCGTTTTATAAATACCTGAAATAAATTATGAAATTACATTTGAATAATCCTCGTACAAAATACCGACGAAAGAATAAAATAATAAAATAAAATCGTAAACTACGCGAAGCTCACCTTCAGAGGACTTCTTAGATGGACCGATGCCGGTGATAGGGCCGCTTCCATCCTCGCCAGTTGTTGCATATGGACTCGGGCTCGCTACTCCAGCTGCACAGCGAGTCCTCCTCGAATCTGTCGGAGTCGTCGAAGGAGTACCTGTCGTTCTCCACCCAGTCGAGTATGGGTCCAGCGGCGCCACCCGCGGCCCTCACGACAGCGGAGGTCGCGTGGGCCGTAGCCGCAGCTGCCGCAGCCGCCGCTGCCCTGCCGGTCCCGGAGCCGCGCGGCTGCGCGGCATTCCCAGCGCCGCCGGCGTTGCCGTTGGCGGCAGCGTTACCGCCGGCGTTAGCGTTGCCATTGCCGGCGCCGTTGTTGGAGGCGCCACCCCCGCCGCCACCGCCCACGACGACGGGCGATCGAGCCAGGTTGCCCGCCAGTTTTGGCCGCGCTCGCTCTTCTCCGAATCGCCGCGCCCTGGGGGCCCTGCTCGGCTAGCGAGCCCGGGGCTCCCGCCGGCCCCCGCTGAGGATGCTTATCGCGCCGTCGTCCTCGAAGTCGGTGCTCGTCGAGTCGGGGGGTGACTCCACTCGCCGTTGGCCCGCCACGTCGGACACCTTGGCACCCCACCGCCGGTCCCGAGCCCGACACTCAGCCGTCTCTGCCGATTGCGGCTTGAAACTGGAAATAGAAAAAAGAATTAGTCTCCTGTCGTTGCATTTGAGAATACCATAGTTAAGAGGTGCCGGAGGTACTTTTTGTTGTAGTACAGGCGAGACTAAAGCGCGAGAATTTAAACTTTTAAAAAATACAAACTCTTAAAATCTGTAATACCGTCCTCTCATGATTAAAAAAAAAGAGTCGGTCCCCTGCCGTGTAAATCTGAAAATTTGAACTTCACTTGGAAAAAGTGAATAGTGACATTTATTACGTTTTGACATAAAATTTGACATTATTCTCAGTTTCCAAGTGAATTTCACATTTTCAGATTTAGAGAGCATGTTTAGAAAAAAAAAGAGTTAGTTTCCTGTCGTTGCATTCGGGAACATCATATTTAAGGGGTGACGAAAGTTTTTGTGTAGTATATAGACGAGATGAAAACGCAAGAATTAATTTAAACTTTTAAAATATACAAACTCTTAAAAAATAAAATATAAAATACCGCCCTCATGTATAGAAAAAAATTAGTCTTCTGTCGTTGCATTTGGTATCATCCTATTTAAAAGGTATCGAGGGTTCTTTTTATCATTGCAGTCGAATAAATTATACATTACAACCTGTAAATAAAAAAAAAATTAGTCTCTTATCGTTGCATTGTATTAACGAGTAGCGGAAGTATACTTTTCATTGCATTGCTCTCTAAATTTGAAAACATGAATAGTGACATTTAATAAGTGAAAAGTCGTTCACATGCTATACATGTGAGCGATTTTTCACATAAAATAAGTCGGTATTCACATTTTGCATGTTAATTTCACATTTTCAGATTTAAAGAGTAGAATGAGCGCGAGAATTTGAAATTCCATAAACGTTTGAAACAGCAGTCTTAAGATTTACGATAACTTCAGTCTTCAAAATGAGATGAAAGACTTCAGTCGCTGACTGTTGCCATTGAAAAAAAAAGTGCACGGGAAGGCTCGTTAACGTCGGGGCGGTAATATGGATTTATCCGAGTGAGCTCACTTCGTATTCCGGGCGAATAAACCATCGGCGAAATTAGACCACCTCGTACGCATCGGCCACGTGCCACGGCTGACCGAGTTCCCTGGCGAACTTTCGCGGAGGCCCGAGCCTCCCGCGGTCGTCATCGCGACGCTACGATAATTGCGTTACACGCGAGGCGAATTTTCCCGCGCGCGTGTCAAACTCCTTATCGTCGCGAGCTTTTCGCGGCTGCGCGCACGCCGCGGCCTTAATAATAATAATAATAATAATAATAAACGGCGGTGGTTACTTGCACCACCCGCGATCTAATCGCGGCCGGGGAAGTCGAAGGTCGGTGAAAAAAAAATATATATATTGCCCGGGTCCTGACGTCATAGCACGGCTCTGTGCTAGAAAGCGGCTATTCGACGGAGACTAAAGCGATGGAAAATCCACGGCCTATGCCGAGGTGTAACCCCAATGAACGAAAAATAGCGCCTAACTCGATTCGTTTGGCTGGCGCGTTGTAAAATTAATTGAGTTCCGAGGCATTCATTAGGCTTCGCCGCGTCGTATAATTGAATTTCTCGCAGAAATCGGGTTACTCTCAAATTTAAGGGCGACACTCGATCAGAAACGCCCGCATAGGGTAGGATCTATACAACCCCAGTCTACGTATAATGCAGATGTACATGTAGAAACGGTAGCTTAACGCTGGCAAGCGATAAGAAAAAAAGGCCGCGCGTTTCCGTACCGTTTGCTTTTACTACTGGCGCGAAATATTCACGACGTCTTAAATCCTTAAAAACGCCAAGGCGAAAAGCCGGAGAGGCGCGCGACGTTAGCGGCAGCGAGCAGTCGCGGCGCGTGTGCGAAAAAAAATAAAAGAAAAAAGTAGAGCGACCGATTCGCGCCTGTTTCGCGGAAGCTCAGATCGATTTTTCCGCCAATGGCCCTGATTGCCTCTTTCACCGCTTATCTGACACCCCCGCGTTGCTCACCTTAATTGCTTTAAAAAAAAAAAAAAAAAAGGCCACGAAGTTGCCGTCAATACGCACTGAATCAATGATAATTCTTTTTATACTTATTTTTTTTTCTAATGGAATTCTGTGCTTGTTGCATATAGAACGTTCCAGTTATTATTTTATTAATAAATAATAGATATCTGTGCGTGGAAAATGCGTTTAAAATTGTATGTCTTTTGCTTTTCCTTTTAACAATGTGTTTTTCTTAGGTACGACTACTACTTTGACTTTATATAGTACTTTCAAACTATTAATATTTACTCCATTAATAAATAAAAGATTTTTTTTTGTAATTCTATAGTGTTTATTTTTTCTACTGTTTTTTTTGTGAGATACTCTTGTAAAAGTAGTTTACACTCAGTAAATCATGAATAGGCTTTAAATTAATGTTTCTTTGTGTTAGCAATTTATTTGAAGCGTTTATTTAACTAAATGACGTACTTAAATTAGCTTGAATATTTGACGAAATACGAAACTACACGTTGTGTCTTTGATTCGAACTCAGTGAAAGCCTCACTCTCGTGTTTGTTGTGCTAGGTTAGGTTCTTGAACGTTGACAACATCTCTTTTCTCGTATCAACGCTCTTTCGCTCTCTCTAGTGCCAACTCCGTTGCGCTCAAGGTTGCGCTTTTCATCGCGAACTTTAAAACTAAATGCACGAAGGCAATTCAATGGGCAAAAGGACACAAAAAGAATCTTTTCAAATGAAAAAACTTTACAAACATATATATTAAATTCAGTAAATAAAATACTCCGAGGGAACAAACTTATAAAACACAATAGAATTGTGCAAATTTAAAAAAATCACATAAATTATTTATCAGATTTTATGCGGTTTTTGCACCATTTTATGGAGTTTTATAAAGACTCTTTCAATAGGATATCTAATTAATTAAAGTGTCGAATGTCAATTTAAAGCATCACTTGTTGATTACGCGAGCTTACGCAAGTATTAACAAATCTGCATGCATAATCTGTGTGTTTTGACGCAAAAAGTCTTAATGACAGCCGACAATTTTTTTTTTAAACATTTGATATTTATTCCGTTGGAATATCTACATCAAAACAAAGGCAGAGCATTAAATAAACGCGCCAAATCGAGGAGATAGCGAAAGAGCGAAGACATTCGTTGCTCCGAAAATTATAAGGCTCGATGTACGCATTATCAGTGGCCGTAGGCTCGAGCGAAGAAAGAGAAAAATATAGGAGGCGCAAGGACCTTGGCGGGTCGACAGACTCGTCAAGAACGTGCGACGACCCCGACCCCATACAGGGGAGACACCCCTCTTCACTCCTCTCTCTCTCTCTCTCTCTCCCTCTTCGTTACTTTCGGCGCCCCACTACCAGCGCCTCCCACCTCTCGTCTCTATTCTTTTCTCCGTCTCTCTCTCTCTGTCTTTCTTTCTCTCTCTTCCTCTCTCCGTTCTTCCTTCTTCCTCATCCTATACACACAGAGAGGGAAAGAGAGAGAAGGCGAGCTCTAAAAAAAAATTCTCGACAAATATTTTGACAAACTCGCCCGCGGAGAACAAAGGCATGCTCGGCTCTCCGCGCGAAGGTTGCGAAAAGTATCGTGCGCGTTGCTCGCGATTTAAAAAAAAAAAAGAAAATTTTCGTCCGAGGAGTAAACAAAGAGCGCCTTCGGTATCGCTTATCTCGAGTAAACACACGGAGAGAAGGAGGCGCGGAGGTGGGGGGACGTTTAAAGAGTAAACCAGGCCTACACTCACCTCTCGGCGTCGAAGCGACGTCCTTTCCAGGGGTAAAATTCGCTCGGTCGGCTCACTCGGTAACACGCGGACACCAACACCACCTTCGGGAATGCCTGTACCCGCTGCCTATGTATACGTGTGTACGCGTCGTACGATGCACACGCGTGCGCGCGGAAAAACCGGGACGAGCTCTCGGCGGCGTCGGGGAAACTCGTACTTACACACTCTCACACGTACACACCGACAGCTGAGCGCGGAGGCAGCGCAGCCGCTCTCTCCTAGGCGCGGTGCTTTTGACGGGCGTCGAGGTGGGCCGCCGTCGACGTGAGCACCCCCGCTGACTTTTTCTCCTCCTCTCTCTCTCTCTCTCTCTCTCTCTCGCTTCCCCCGTCGATGCTGCTCCTGCGCGCGTGTGCGTGCACGCCAATCCTCGCGGATCACTCGTCGCACACTGTGGCAGTCCGCTCTATCCTTCTCGCGCGCGGGCCTCTCGCTCTATCTCTCTTGCTCGCGAAAATCCGGGGGCGCCTTTCTTTCTCTTCGTGGAAAAAAAAAAGGCTCGATTCCTCTCGTCTCCTCCGATGCCTGCAGGCGTCTCGGTCCCCGCGCACTCCGCGGACGCTACATCGTCGCCGCGGGGCGGAGGTGCGCCGACGTCCCTCGCCTCCCGGAGGCGCGAATTTTTTTCCTTCCTCTTCTTCCTCTTCTTCTTCTTCTTCTTCTTCTTCTTCTACCAGCGGGCACCGACGGGCGCGCACTGCACGCGGACGGACACGCGCCAGGCACACTCACCGCACGACAGACCGACGAGGCCTCGGCGGCGACGTGACAGCGGGAGGCGGACGCGCCGCGCGCACACAGACCGAGAAACGAGCCGCGCGAGTGCGAACGCGCGCTGCGACCGTCGACGACGTTGTCCCGTGGGCACTACACCGTGGCGCTGCTCTGGCCGTCGAACCTTTCTCTCGCTCTCCCCCGTGCGTCTCACTCGTCGCGCCGTCCTAGCCTCGCCGCGGCGGCTGCCTCGTACCTATAGACTGGCGGCCCGTGCCTGCCTGCTGCCTCCCGAGCATCGCTGCGTCTCGCTCGCGCGCCCGTCTCGACGACGACAACAAACATGGCGGCGGAGCGCCTCCCGCGCACGTCTCCCCGTGCGTGCGATAAGGACGGCGAGAATCGAGCCACTCGCGCTCTCCTCTCCCCGTCGCGGCGATGGGTGGGAGAGGAAGAGGGGGGAGAGACTGGCCACTCCAGGTGGCGCGACCGGCACCTTCCCGGCCGCTCTCTCTCTCTCTCTCTGCGCCCGCAATTGCGAGTAGCGCGCGTAGCCGTGTGTGTATATATGCGAGTAAACGGCTGGCAAACGTTCCTTTTGTGCCGAGCCGAGGGATTATCGAACTTTTCCTTCGATAGTTTTTTAAAGTCTTTTTTCAGCCTCTCGATGAGATGCCTCGGGGATTTTCGCTGGTTAATGCTCGTTTAAGGATAATTTGCGTGCTCCATTTGGTGACTTTCTTTGTTAGAGGCGCTTGATAGCGGGATCGCTGTTAATTCGAGGTTTTTTTTTTAGCCAATGAATGCAGCGTTGCCAAGTTACGGTAGACGCGCGTAATTCGAAATGAGGCTTAACAATGAGCTGAAAGTTTATTCATAAAAAATTAACGTAGGAATTGAATTAAAAATTAACGTAGTAAGCGTATTAATAAAGTATAGGCTTTAGTTTACAACGAAGAAAGTGTTCCTGCTTCTTCTAAGCGAAATAAATTAATATTTTATAAAAATAACAATATTGGAGCATTGAAAAGTGTACATAGCGCTCGTATTGCATTAAGTTTTATTTATTTATTTGCGTAAAATTTTATTCTCTTGCAAGTAGATCTTATTTTTTGCATATTTTTATATAACGAAGGGCTGTATGAATTAATAAGTAGAGTATACATTCTTATTTCATAAAAATTCTAAAAAAAAATGTGTTTGACGCTTAAGTAATCAAGGCGTAATGTAAAAAAAAAAGTAATTTAAAAAATTGTAATATAAAATTGAATGTAGTAATGTAAAAATGTAAATAATGTAATGTAGTAAATGTAAAATGTAAATAATGTAATGTAGCAAATGTAAACATTTAAATAATGTAATATAGTAATGTAAAAACGTAATTTAATAAAAAAAAATGGGAACATAACCGCAGGATTTCACATCCTCTGCTGGATTGCTCCTTTGCAATGTAAACTTTATGCAACATTATTTTATCTTTCTAATTGTTGTGCATACTCTGAGAAATAAATAAATTAGATTGAACAAACGATAAGTTAACGTAGAAAAGTCGTTAGCGGAGCAGGATGAAGCCCATTTTCCTCACTCGCGCGTAAACAAATCCTGGAGCAGACGAGCTCGCGCAGGGATAAGATGCACGCGGCCGTAACCATCGCTTCCTCCTCCCCTCGACGCGTCTCCCCACCACCGACTCGACGTTTTTTTCTGTAGCCCCTCGCGGTGGCCGCGCCTGGGGCCGCGAGTCCGTGTGAGTGTCGCGCACAGCCGAGCGAGGACAGAGAGGAGCGACGCCACGGAGGGACGTCACCTTTATTAAACTCCCGAGCCTGCCAGGGATAACAATAACACACACGCCCACGACGCCGTACAACACTCCGGCAAAATGGTAAGCGTTCAAAATTTCTTTTCGGCGTACCAGGGTATAGAATCCGCGGCGTCGAGGCTCCTACTCGCCCTTCTTCCTGACGAACAAGTGTTCCTTCGCCTTTTTTTTTTCCTCTATTGAAAGGAAGCGGGATTGACGAAAGATGTGTCACTCCTTTCTGTTTGATCGTAGATCCTCACAGCTGTTTTTATTTTTTATGGGTACGAGTCACCTATTGTGACACAATATTTTTGTATTATTTTTTTGGAGCTTTATTTTGTTCGGGTGATTTTTGTGAAAGCTGCGTGGTATAAAAGAATTTTGAGAGGGAAGCGGAGAATTTTAGAAACTTTGAATAGCTGCGTATGATGTGGTAACAAAATGATGTTATCTTGCGTATGTGATTCACGTTACTGGTTGTGCATTATTGAGAATATATCGCAGTTGTTTATAACAAACATAATGTAATGTTTGGCATGCTTTACAATTTCATAGTTTAGATGTCAAACATTTTTGCACAGTGTGTAATTTAATTTGAATATTCTTTTTCTTTCAGACTTCCTGCAATCTGTGCGACATTAAAGATGATGTAAAGGATGCTTTGAAGGAATTTAGATTCCGAAAGAGTCAGAAGAATGCTGCTCTCATATGTAAATTTCTGCATTAAATTTTTACATCTTATATTTTAAATAATGAATGTTACTATGAATTTATAAAAATATAATGTTTTTTTAACTTTGCAGTAAAAATTAATAGAGAAAAGCAAATAATTTGTGTAGATGAACTGAGAGAGGTAAATTATACAATTTTAAAAGTAAATAATTGTGAATGGGCTTCTGATTTTAAAAATATGTTTTTATTAGGACGTAAAAATAGATGATTTGCAAGACATCATTCCAGAACATGAACCAAGATACATTGTTTATAGTTACAAAATGGAACACAGTGATGGTAGAATTTCATATCCATTGTGCTTTATATTTTATACTCCGAGAGATATACAAATGGAACTACAAGTACTTTATGCAGGAATGAAACTAGTTTTACAAAGAGAAGCAGGTCTTACTAGATCTTTTGAAGTTCGTGAGTTGGATGAGTTAACAGAGGAGTGGCTCAAAGAAAAATTAAGCAGGTAGAAGACTTAGCTTTTTAGATAAATTTTATATTATATATATTTATGGTACTCGAGATTTTGTTCACATTTTATTGCATTTATAAATACAATACAAAGTATTTCTACGATTATTGACTATAATACTCAATGCTCAAGCTGTCAAATTTTTATGATATTTATATATACATTTATCAATTTGTATTTGTATGAAAAATTTGTAAGTGGAATACTCAAATTAATTGCAAAAATTGAACTGTTTTGATAAAAATATATCCCTTCATAACTTTTTTGTAAAAAATGTGCATGCCATTTGATGCAACTTGGATAGCTAGTCATTTTAGTGAAAGACAATAGTAGGCTTTAAGCACTCAACCAAAATATCAATTGGAGAAACAACATACATCAAAAAGTGATTTTTCACAACCAACACATTATGTAATGTATGAAAATATAAAACTTACATTTTGCGTTATCTGTATGTTCTTTCTTTGCCAACCCTTATATGAAATATTTATTTTATTTATTAAATTTACAATTTGCAAATTAAGTCTTTATGTATCAAAAAAATTGTATTATTGCACTAATTTTATATTAGAGTATTAAGAATTATTTCAATGTAAAAAACAATATCTTCACATTTAAATAATTAAATTTTAACTTGAGGTATTACGTTGAATGTTATGCATTGTTGCATATTGTTCGATTTATCACTCTTTTGGTAAAACAAGTAAATAATTGACTAAAAAAATCTTAACTACCATTAATTATTGATCTTATAAAAATTATCTGTACAATTAATCCTTCTATAGTCAAAGCATAGTCAAAAATACTCTCCGAAAAACAAACACAATGAATCAATATTACATATCAATAATATTTTACACAATATAAAAATTGTTGATTTATACAAAAAGCGTTGGGAAATTCATTTTTATTCTCATTGGTAAAGTAGAATAGAATAGACATTAGTCAGAAGTACTTTTTCAGTTTATTAATGAACTTATCATTCTGCAATTTAAAGAAAATTAATTAAAATTTTGTTTCTATGAAATTGTTTGCATATAAAAGCTAGACTTACCCATATAAGTAATAGAAAAATGTAAGAAGGTAAAATGCTAATTTCACCCATCCTTCTCGTTGGCACTTATTTAAGTCGTTCATATTCATTATACTTGTAGGATCATATAATCCAGGTGCTGACATTACAGGTCTAGTTCTGTACCTGTTTATGTGATAAGCAATGAGGGGAATATTCATGCACAACGATAGCCATTGGCCGCTTATCAAAAATAAAATATTTATAAGAATGTGTAAACCATATTCTGGAAGTACTAACTAAAAAATAAAAGAAAATATATTATTAAAAAATTTTAATTGAAAAATGATTCTTTAATACTTATTTATAAACAAACTTACTGGATTTAAGCTATTGCATTGATCAATAGGATCTTTAAATTCTGTTTTGAGTTCGTCAAATGCAATAACCTGGAAATATAACGGCACATTAATTCATTACAATTTTGCTAAATCATGTTACCTTTTATTCAGATTATGTGAATATTAATCAGATATTATGAACATGTTATGCACAATAGGCTCCTCGAAGAGGTTATGTTGATAAAAACAATTAAAGAACTGCAGTGTCACAAGTACAATTTTAACAAACAATAAATCGCATTTGATAAAAAATACTTTAAACGTACATGGAAAATGGCGAAAAATATAAGAAAAGCGTCAACAATTAAAGCTACAATGTATGAAAAAGCGGGCAAGTTAAACGCCATTTTTGACGATCTGAAAAATATTGAATGCACGCATGCGCCGACAATTGTTTGCGGCGTTACTCTCCAAAAGTTCGGGGCATTTGAATGAAATAATAAATTCTCATCGTGACTCATGAATGAATCAAATCGTAAACGCAAGGGTGGGAGACATTTTGTAAAGAAAGAAGTACATGAGTATATTAAAAAAATTATGCATTTAATAACAATGTGAAAATTACACAAATTGTTTTTCTTTTGTTTTTAAAAAACAGTCATGATTATTTAAAAATATATGTTACTTAATATTAATTGTGACCTCAATTCCTCTCACATTTAAGTTTGAATTTAAGTTCCTGTAAATAACAGTCTTATTAATTGTTTTTATATTACACGACACATTTTTTGCTAAATTTATTGCTGTAGAAAGCTTTTAATTTAGTTATTTGTTCGTCAGTAGCTTATTAAATCATGTAAACATTATTAATAAGATTTAACAGTCGCAGCGAAGTACTGCAATAAAAATGCACAGACAATACACCATTAGGAATATCTTAAAAAATTGACTAGAACTTATGCACATAGAGTGTCGTCTTGAATACAAACAGCTTATTTGATATGTGTAAACAGGTTTTCTTTTAATCGGTATAACGTCACATGGACCGAGTGATATTGCTACCGTATTTGTGCTCTATATTAAAATGAATCTCTTCTTCTGTAGGATTATTCCACGAAGAATTATAATGATTAATTATTTCTCTTTTGGGCCTAAAAATTTGCCTAACATCAGTGTAACTGATATCTAAGTCTCTAAAAGCATTCAGGAGAAATACAGCAATTATTATAATAAAAAATCCACACACACACCCTAAAATATCTTCATTGCTCATATATTCCCATTCCCTAAATAATATAGCTGATGCAATTATCACAAAAGTTGTAAAAAATAAATAGTATATCGGTGTAACTATGCTAGTGTTAAATAAATCTAAAGATTTGTTGAGGTAGTTCATTTGAACCATGATACAGAGAATGAGTATAAAAAGTAAAGCCCACGTAAGCCAGTTGCCCATTTCACTTTTTCCATTCATAGTCTCCTTTATGGCAAGTCCAAGACCTTTACAGCACATAACTGTTAAAGAACCAATTGATGAACACAAGAGAATATAAACTATAACATTTTTCTTGCCATGTGATGGGCCAATATAAAAGACTATAGCTAAACATCCTATTATCACAGAAGTTGTATATAATATAAATATAGGTTCTTGCAGTTTCAATGACAAATCTTCCATACTTTCAACTTGTTCTTCTTTAGGAGCATGAAGAACTAAAATAGTTGATCCCAAGATGCACAGTACACATCCAATCTGAAAATATGTATTACATAAATGCACAAATTATAAAATTAAACATATTTGCTATTATTCTTGTCGACTTATTCCTAAGTTACCTTTCCTAATAAATTTAAGTGTTCATTTAAATAAGTTGATGCCAACATCGCTGTTACTAAAACACTAAGTGCACCCAATGGTGTAACTAGCGTAACAGGAGCAAACGCATATGCACCAAAATTGGCTGCTTCTCCAATTCCCACTAAAAATAAAAAATTAATTTTTATACAAGTACTTTATGATTTTCATTAATGGTAGAAGTAATTAAATTTACTTGACAACAGTCCAGCCCACCATATTAACTCTTTCAAATATCCAAAACCACCTGCTCCAGCTCTAAGTGCCCCGTATCTATGAAGTCTAATCAAAGCTTTCTTCTTTATGATAAAACTTGCTCCTAAAACAAACAATAATAACAGTGGTTTATTGTTCCACTAACATACTTTTTTCGTTATGCTCTATGAAAGAAATTTTTATAACTGAAAGTATGTAAATAAATAAAGTAGTTATAATAACTGCAGAAGACTAATGAAAGAAAAATTAATAAAAAAATGTATAATATTATTTGTTTAACGTTGAAACAAAAAAAAAACAATTATACACACCTATAAAGCCACTTGAAAGAACAGCAAGCCCAAGACCTAAATAAAAGTTCCTGGGCGTTATTGTTGCATGTACTAAATAATCCGTAGATTCTTCGTCCCACAAATTCATAATTCCAATTATTATTAGCCCTATTGGCCTGGTATTAAATTTTAAAATATTATTATTAAGTTTTCATAGTTAACATAACCATACTATAGTTACTATATGAATCAACGTTCATATAGTATTGGTCAATAAGATTTCAGGTATGTTATTCGCTCCATGGACCATACGGAGTATAGAGACATCTGGTGAGGACAACTGCCTACGTAAAAAAAATCTTCATCTATTCACTAAGAATTTTTAATATTACTCGACAACTTAATTTCCAACACAATTTTTTAAAGTTTTGTTAATTATTAGTTCTTTTAAATTAAATGATATTTGTTAAGAAAATATCTACTTTTGAATGTCCGCGCCGACTACCTACGCTAACCTTACCGTGACTAATACTGCGCATGCGCAAGTATGCGTCGACTTCTAAGGAAAAAATGCATCATTGTGTACGGCATTCTTGCCAGTGAAAATGGAAAAGGATACTGATCTACAAAAATAGCATTAAACTAAATAATTAGGTATTTTTCGCATTATTGTTTAAATTATTCTGAAACTATATTTTTCAAAGTTGATAAAATATTTTCCTGAAACTAAAAATTTCTGAATTTTTACACTTTTTTCAGTAAATGTTCAACAACAATTTGTCATCAGCAAGGAATTTTTATAAATCAGTTTATTCGCACAATAAATCTAGTCAATCATGACAGTGAAGGACTTTTTTGGATGTGCCTTGCTGGCCTTTGGGCCACCCTTGGCAATGTTTACCTTTACGATTGCCATTGAGCCTATCCGAATTATTATACTGATAGCCAGTGCATTCTTTTGGTTAATATCCTTTTTATTATCAGCTATACTATGGTATGCTATTGTTCCTCTTCAAAATTATCTGTGGATTGGACTTATATACTCCGTAATCTTTCAAGAACTATTTAGGTAAAGTGAATTTTTTATTTATATAGCATCAGTGCTATTCTCTCTTCAGATGAGACATAAGATTAACTTTATTTAATTTTTATAGGTTCCTTCTTTATAAAGTAATGCGTAAGGCTGAGAAGGGATTGGAGAAGGTTACAACTGCTCACGTAGCTGATAGTCGACATACTTTTGCTTATGTCTGTGGTCTTGGATTTGGTCTTATGAGTGGTGCCTTTGCCTTAGTCAATGTCCTTGCGGACGCAATAGGTCCTGGAACCATGGGACTTCATCAGGGTAGTGAATACTTCTTTTTAGTATCAGCATCTACAACATTATGTTTCATAATACTTCACACATTCTGGGGAGTTATATTCTTCTCAGCTCTCGATAACAAAAATTGGTTTCAAGTTGCATGGGTTGTAGCCTCCCACATGTTTGCTTCATGTATGACACTACTTAATAGCTATGAACAGCACGCAGCAAGTATGTTTACTGTATATGCTGTTTTATTAATTAATACCGTTGTAGCTTTCAATGTAGCAGGAGGCAAAGTTCAAGAACTGATGAATTGTTTTATCAAGAAGTGAAAAGATAATTATTGCACTCATGATCAAGCAATGAATATTGAAAGGGTACTATTTTTCCATTACTTTAATTTTTATGTTTGTTCAGTTCTTGTAAAATTTTTTTAAATGTAGTAAATACAATGAAAAAAGAAATTAAAAATTAAAGTGATGGTAAAAGAGGGCTAAAAAAACTTCCATAAACATTTTAATGAAAATGAGCTTTCTCATTTGCAAACTTAAGCTACGTCGACAATAAATCAGGATGCAACATTTTCTGCATGAAAATGGCGTAACTACAACGATTGCAAATTTAGCTGACAACCATTAAGACTTCGTTTTTATCCAATGATAGATATTTCAAGAAATCCATTTTACACCTTCATATTTCTTTCTTGTACTGTTAAAAGTAAATTTTTAACTATTTAAAAATCACTGTTTCATTCTGTTAAAAGAAAATATTATTAAAAACGTAATTCTAAAATTTTAATAACATAAGCAAATCAATTAAATGTAAGTAACTAATTTGTTAGAAAAGACTAGTGAATATTTAATGATATGTAAAATCAAATCCGTTCCATTTAAATGAATATCTTTGAAATTTAAAATGTATTTACTAGGACATAATTCAAATATAAAATGTAATCTATTCTACTTGATATGTAATTCCGATATTTGTAAAAAAGTGTTAGCTGTGCGAATGTGATAAACAATTGTTTTCTTTAGATTACATTAGCAAATTAGAAAATGCCTTACTTTCAAAAATCGATTCAAACAAAAACAGCCATAAATATTGAAGAAAAATTGTGACTAATCATTTTGTAAAAAATTGTGTACGAAAAAATAATTAACTTTTTTGAATTTCGTATATTTACTTGTTCATTTTACATTATGGTATATAAAATAATAATAAAGTCATTTTTGTACAAATATGAAATGTATATCTTTTTATTTTTCCTGTTCACTAGTTTCTTAAATGAAGCACAAACAAGAAGTTTACAACATTATCGGTCGTCTTCTATAAGATGATAAATAAATTACAGTGATTGACATTACATTATATTGCTTTAGTCCCTGTTTATGGACATTTTGCTCTCACAGCATTAAAATAATACTTCACATTCAAGTTTGTAAAATTTTTCAAATGCACTATTTCTCACTCATAATGCTGATTAATCTTTTTTAGATCATCCTTTGAAAAATAAAGGACACTGAAAAACATTTCATTATGAAACCATCACCCTGTTTTGAAAATCTCGACTGAGTGATATCATTGTTTTAAGAACTGGTGAGAGAAGCCATAAGTAATTCCATTTTGTTCAAAAAGTTTTTTCCTTCCATTTTATCCCACCTTACTTCTTTAAAAGAACCACCGAGATTTTCCCATTTCCTTTCTTTTACTAACTGACCAGGAAAGAAATCTTTTCTTGGAGAATGTGCAATGGAAACTTGAATTCCCGTTTGTGGTTCACATCGTACCGCAATCATTCTGAAATATTTTTTAAAATTTATTAAAATGAAATAGGAATGTAATAAAAATCATGAAATACAAAGTTTAATCTTTACCTGTCTCCAATAGGAGATGCTAAAATACAACTGCTAGCATTTCCTAAAGGTTCTACAGCTCCCAGACCAAGATGTGAGCTATTTGATAAAAATTGCCATCCCATACATTTCGCTAATCCTTGGACTGCATTAATTTGATGTTGATAAATCTGCATAAATTCAATAAATCAATAGTTTTATTCAAATTTTTTCACGCTAAATTTAAGGAAATATTTGCTTTAAATCTTACTTGGCAAAATATAAGATCTCTTAGTTCTTGAGGCTCATAGCTCATGTGCATTACTCTGCCATCTTTACAAACGCACTTTAATGACTTTTCCATGATATGTAATATCATTGAAGTTCTTATCAATTGGTCATAACCATGAGTCAAAATCACAATTCGAACACTGGATTGAGTTGGTGAATTTAACGAGTTCCAATGAGAAACAATCAAAGGGTCTTTAACTTCTTTAGAAATAGTATTCAATACGTATTCCGTTCGTACCCTCATAAAGAAGTGTTGAGCCTGCTGAATAATTTGCTCTAAAAGAGTTTGAGTTTTTGTCATTTCAAGAAGATCTTGTCTATCTGCAGCAGTTGGTCCTGCTAAGCATCTTCGTTTACTAGGTCCAAGTGGTCCTGAGGATGGATGAGGATATGGGTGGTGTGTATTTTTATGATGTGCTTCTCTTAACAATTGGTGTAAAGAATGTTCTAAAACATGATCATGATCTTTATGTTGAGGCACTGGTTTTTTATCATTGCCTGTACTATGTTTTAAACTTATTATAAGTTGAATGCCCGGAAGTATCTGTAAATATAAGTAAATAATTATTACTTTATTATTTGTATTTTTTTTAATAATAAAATGAAGCATCTTACTGTTGCCATAATTCTGTTTCCAACAACCATATGTGGAATAGGCGCCCTCAAATGAACTGCTTCTCTAGCTAACTGACTAAAAAGTTCTTTACAAAATAAGACATTTTGTGCAGCTTCTAATTTTTGTTGCCAATGTGTGTCTGGATCAATTTTATTTCCTGAAGAACTGTTAAGCCAATTGATGTTAGCACTACAAAGTGCTTCTTGATCTGAAAAATAAAATTTATTGTATAATAGTAGATATGCTTACACTGTGATCAACTTATTAACTTTAAATTACCTTTTTTACACATAACTTCAATATAAGCAGTTCCTTCAAGTTCACTTGGAATTGTTACCCGTAATGCTGAAGCATTTTTATTTGTCGTTGGTGGTTGTGGAGGTGGAGCAGGGATGTTTGGATTTGGCGAACTAGGAGGAGTATTACTTTTTTCTTCTTCTTCAGCCTTTGTAATTTCAAACATTCCTACTTGATTGTATTTGGAACCTGCCGTTCTGTAACTTAAATCTCCTATAATTGAGTTTGAAACTTTCTTTAATCTCCAGTTTTGTCGCAATCTAAGCAATTCCACATGGAAATCAGGAGTTGAACGATTTCTAGTTAATTCAGTTTGACAATTTCTTAGACGATCTGCACCCATTGTCAATACATTTCCTGCACCAGCTAAGGCTTTTTTCCTTGCGTGTACTTGTACTAATGGCTTAACTTCCACATTATCTTGTGGAACTGGATCAAGGACCATATACCTTTTCTCTTTAGCAATTGCAAGAACATCGGCTAAGACACAAACCTCTGTCAATGCATTTCTAAAAAACAAATTTTATGTTAATACAGATTAAATTGTAATATTTTTTACTAATTAATATTCTCAGTAGGATACCTCAACTTATTTCTAACGCTATCCCATGGCCAAAGGGATGATTGAAAATTTGCAGGATCTTTCGTATCTTCTTCGCTCTTCTCTCCATTTTCTTGTTCACTAGGTTCCTCTCCATTTGCTTTTGCAAAATCAATCTTCTGTGCTATTTTAGTCAAGTTTTCCGATAAAGTAAGAGGTCTGAAATATTAGCAAACAAGTGTTGAACTTGTGTTGTCGAATAATGAAGTAATAATAACCTAACAAGCCATTTCAAATTGTAATGTGTAAATGTTACTTAAAACGTAAATATAAAACAATCTCCAGAATAAATAGGATTAAACTTGAATGACAATAAAATAGGATTATACGAATTCATTCTATTTAATATAAAAAAAATGATTAAATACGTCTTTTTAAAACTTTAGGTTAACTTTATAACAAGAGCAATTTAAAAGAAAATACTCTAAAAAAATGAAAAAATATTATCGGATCGAATGAATATTACTATTCCCTTTTTTACTCACGCTTGATAAATCTCCTGGCCATCGTAAGTGATTTCTTGTATTTGATTTTCAATCGGCGCCTCCACGGAGACGTTGACAGAGTACGCCATTCTTGTTTGTGTGTCCTGATGCTTTGCTGTGCGTCTGCTACGTGCTATTGACGACTGCAAAATTTTTATAAAAAATTATCTGAGAAAAATTGTCGCACTTTCAAGCAAATTTCCGATACTTACGTATTTACTTATTGCGTACTGTTTTTCGACATTTTTCTGCAAGTTTTATTAATTTTTTTCGCTTCATTAATTTCAAATACTTTTTAGTTGGTAACAGGTAGCAGGCCTGGATAGTGGCGGTATCACGCGGCAATTTTTTGAACCAATCAAGGACGAATTATGAATTTATGATTTTTTAAAAATGTGTTTTTTGCAGAATAGAAAATAAGTAATAGGAATAAAATTTAAAAGCACCTATTCAATTTAAAAACTAAACAAAAGCTAAATTTAATAATTAACAAGATAATTAATGAAAACAATAAAGAATTATTATTTCAATTAATTATTTTGTTAAAATGAATTACTAATGCAATAAAGATGTCAGTTTACAAATTTATGGTATAGATTCTGCACACATTTCAATTTCATATTCTAAATTGATGTTCATAAATAAAAATCCATTTAATGAAATTGTAAATAAAATTTCACAGTATTCTTTCGAGGATATTAAATATAAATCAAGACTGATATGCTATGAATAAAGATTTATCTTCAAAAATTCCTATTCTGCGCTCGTTATCCTGACAAGAACAAAAACATCATTAATAAGTTACATGAAATGCAAATAAATCTTAAAAAAAGTGTGAAATGTTGAATATTATAAATAGTTACTCTGCAGTTTAATAATCATTTAATTATCATTTATTTATTATTTTTCTTCGGTTTGCAGTTCTGCTACAAGAAAGTAAGGAAATTGAATAATAAAACATTAAAATTAAAATATAATTTTTTAATTATTAAGTTTTTAATTTTATAGGACTGTACTTTTGTAGAAAAAAATTCTGGTCAATAAATAAAATAAAATAAAATAATAAAAATCTTGGAGAAGTGTCGCACGTATACATATAGTCTATACATATAGTCTATACACGTTAAATAAGATAGAACGAAATAGAGTGAAAATTAACTCTATTGGAGTAAAAATTTCACTCTAATTTTATAGAAAAATTAATTCCCTTGATGTAGTGAAATAGAGTGATTCCTTTACTCTTAAGTAGAATGAAAAGTAGGGATTCGTTCTCACCTTAGAGTGAATTTTACTCTACTTTAACGTGAATTTAAATCACTCTATTCGTGTATTGTCAATCGAGTCAAACTCTATTTAATTCTATAAGGGTTTCACTATAAATTAAGAATGAAATTTTACTCCAATCGTTTTAGCATGTAGTTATACATTTCATCATACACCAATGAAATACACAAAAGTGAACATCATAAAAAAAGAAGATATTGCAAAAAACGCAATCAAATTCAACCCTAATTGTCCACACGCTAAATCAGCTGGAGTGAAATAGAGTGAATTTTCATTCTTGATTAATCTGACATATGCTACTCTATCTTAGAGTGAATTTTACTCTACTCTACGTTAAATTTAGCTCTACGAGTGTTTCACTATAAACTAAGAGTGAAATTTGACTCCAACCGATTTAGCGTACAACCCCTTCCCCGATCGAATAAAAGAAAACCCCCCTGAACTTAATGAAACGTCATATCTCGTCGCCTCAGCCTACCAAGTCGGCTGACGGACAAAGGGAGTCGGAGTTTCACAAACGAGCGAGGAAGATGAGGTACGAGCTGACAGAGGAGGAGAAAGGGCGAGGTGGGCAAGTCAAGACGGAGGGACAGCGTCGCGAAAGGGAAGAGAAGGCGGCCGGAAAAAGAAAGCAAAACGCCCCTCATATATATCGCTCGGAAGGAGGAGAGGAAAAGAGAGAGAAAAAGAGAGAAAGAGAGCGACCCGACCCGACCGACCGGTAGCCCGCGCGTATACCCACGTACATCCGACCGACTCCTTGCCGCAGCCTCCAATTCCCGCGGCGCAAATCGCCAATATCATCCGCTACTCTCGCCTCCATTGCCGCGGGTATCGATGCATCCTCACCCCAATGCGATTTTCAACTGCCACTCGTTGTATTAGTTGACCGTCGCATCTTTTATCAGTGTGATTACAAAAAAAAAAATTAGTTCGCGGAGAAAAATTTTGCAATAAAAATTCATACGGTGCTCATATTTTGCTCCCTATTGGAAAGATAAACACGGAAAGAGAAGTTCCGATAAAAATTACTGTTCTGTTCTATAACATGCGAGTACTGTAATCCTTCTATAACGATAAAGTTCAATAAAGACAATTTTTGTTCGTTTAGTTTTAATATGTTTTATATTGCCTGCTATGTACAGGTACCTGCACCGAAAAAAAAATTTACTATTTGTGTAGTAAGTAGATTGAACAACGAAATTGGAATTTAATTTAACTCTCCGAATTTTCAGTAGAATCTCATTTACAGAAATGCTAAATCTACTTTTCTGTAAAGTATTTTGCATAACATTTTATTTTTTCCACGTCTAGTAGATTTATTACTGTTGAGAAACAGTATAAGAACTTTTTTCTTTTTTTTTTTGTTGCGATTGTACCTTCCGTAGGATTCACTTATGTAAAATGTTCTGGTTCCAATAGGTTGAAAATTAAATTATATTAAAATAAATATAAATAGATCCCTACAAAAAAAAATTGTATACCTTCAAATTATTTACTGTTCAGGGTGGTTGGCGGACAGAACAAGTAGGGGGAACCCCCCCAGGGGGGGTTCTGCATTATACATCTATACATGCATGTGGAGCAGATGCACCGGGCGCACAGTAGGCAGCGAGGCGCTCGGGGCGGGGTGCGCTATTTTTCAATCCTCCTTCCAGCTCTCGGAGCTCCCCCCCGCGCATTCCGGTCGCGCGGCGATCTCGGCCGGACTCCACCTTTCTCGCGCGAGGACTTCGCGGCGGCGGCCTTGGGGCGAAAAATGAGGCGCGCACTGCATCATTTGTCCCCGCGCGAGTGCTGCCGCGAAAACGGGGGGCAGGGGACGCGTGCGCTGGAGAGGGACTGCCCGCGAGGCTGCGGCATGCCCCCGAGGATCCGATGGAATGCGACCCCTGGCATGCCCCCCTCCTGCCGCGCGCGGAGCGCTCCTGTGCGCGGAGGACTCGCACGTGAACCCGGGAGTCCGGCTGTCTCGTATATCTCGCGAGAAAGTCGCGGGCTTCGCGTTTTGCTTCGTGCGGGCTCCCCCTTTTTATTTTATTTCCTCGTCGCTGGCCACTGGAAGCTGCCGCCGTTCCTTCGCTTTTTGGAGGCTGCACGCTCAATCGCCTCGAGTGAAATAGAGTGAAATTAAGTCTATTCGAGTCGAATTTTCGCACTAATGTTACAGCGAAATTTTTCTCCCTTGATGGAGTGAAATGGAATGATTTTTTTTTACTCTTAAGTAAAGTGATAAGTAGGACTTGCTCTGCTAACTTTCTAGAGATTTACTCTACCTTAGAATGAATTTTACTCTACTGTAAAGTGAATTTAAATCACTCTATTCCTGTAGAGACATAATAGAGTGCATTTTAACTCTACGAGTGTCTCACTATAAATTAAGAGTGAAATGTAACTCTACGAGTGTTTCACTATAAATTAAGAGTGAAATTTAACTCTACGAGTGTTTCACTACAAACTAAGAGTGAAATTTCATTCCAACTGCTTTGCAGCGTGTACAGTTGTAGCTTTTGATTTTCACATTTTTTTTCTGTAAAATATATAATTTTAATTCTTGCTCCTGTGACACTTTTATAGAACTTCTCCTCCTTCGATCTATATAGAAACTACATATAGGGAAACGGTACTTTTGCATTTTACACGCAGGGAAAAATATACACCGCATCGTTAAAAAAAAAATATAAGTTACAAACATGAAGTTTCCTGCTACTGTTAACGTCTACTTCTGATAGCGGCGGGCAATTATTTCCGTAATACACTTCCGCCAATCTTTCATGTAACGAACAATTAAGCGACGATTTACCGTGATTGCCCGCTAAATACCCACAAGGAAAAATTCTGAGAGGTGACTCCCGCAAACACGTTCGGATCTGTCGCGCGCGCGTTTAAATATTAAAATGAAATCTGCGCGCAGTGCTATCGCAGATCGGCAATCTCATCCTAATCACTCGGGCGTACGGTAAATCTCAACCGCCTCCGCCGTTTCTCCAAAAAAATAAAAAAAAAAAATAAAAAAGAGAAGAAAATTCCTTAATGGAGTAGGAGGTCTTAATTTTCCCCCGGCAATGCAAATGAAAATGATATAACGCCAAAACAACGAGCGGCGCGGATCATATAGCGCGGAATTTACTGGGTTGCTGATATACCGTAAGCCATATAACAGTAAGCCATTTAATTAAAATAATAAGTTTATGAAACAGCCGTTCGCCGGTACTACTTTATACCAATGATAATTAAGAGATAAATCAGACCGCTGGCGCCATTATACTCCTCGCCGCAACCGATAATCCCATCGTCGATATAAAATCGCCGATCGACATTCTCCGCGCGAGTGCAACGACAATGAAATAAAAAAAAAACATAAATAAATAAAAAACAAACCGGAAAAATACTCGACTCTCCGCAGCGTAATAAAGACGTAGCTACATCCCGTACATAATCATCCGCGGAAATGCCGGCGGTCCCCGCCGCGGCTTCATTCATCCCGCCGGTGGATACATATATAGCGTAGTAGTGTATATAAGTGGGCATCGCGCGCGGCCGAGCGAAAAAGCCGCAGCTGAAAAAGCAACGCGGAATGAAAAGCCGATGTAGCTACGAGCACGCCGCGGTAATTAGCGTCCCCGCGTGCGGCCCGCGGCGTAATTTATGCGCGGATAGGCAAAGGCCGCGCCCGCGCGAATTGCGCCTCTTTCGAGGATGTGTACCTGCTGCGCCTCTCTCCGCGCGCGCCGCTACTTACGGCCGGTCGTAATTAACGGCGAATTGGAGCGGCGGCATACCGGCGAGTGCACCCGCGACACGCCGCGATGCTGACCGATCTTATACGACGGGCCTCGCCCCGACGAGTGCGGCCTTCTTGTTCGATTCGAGAGGCGAATTGCCAGCTGCACTCGTAAAAACGGATTTTTAGTTATTTTCCTGCGTAAAAATAATTCAGACTATAGTGAGACGACGAAAAGATTCATCTCTATTATGTCCGAATTTAAGATTTTTTAAGATTCAAAAGGATTCTCTATTAACAAGCACTTAAAAACCAATTTAAGATTTTTTCGAGATCATTGTTTTAATACAATATTAATATTAGTTTATTATATTCAATTTTTTTTTTAAATTTCTATACATAAAATCTTGTGAAAATCGTTTTAATTTTAATAAGATCTTATGTAATTTTTTTTTTAATTTATATGTATTTAACTAATATTAATATTGTATTAAAATAAGGTTCTCGACAAGATCTTAAATTGATTTTTTATGCTTGTTAATAGAGAATCTTTTTAAATCTTAAAAAATCTTAAATTTGGTCATAATTGAGATTGATCTTTTTATCGTCTTATTTTAGTCTGAATTATTTTTACGCAGGTTAGTAAACAAATCCCCCGCGTGAAAAAATTTAAGTTAAGATTAAGTTTAAAACTTGCATCTTATATTTTATAGAAGTTTGTACATGTATGATGTATAACGGATAAAAAAACTACCGCTGAAGTTATTGAAAATAATTCTTTATATTATTTTTGACATTTGTCTTTTAAATTTAAAAAAAAATTTCACCTAAAGTTTGTATACTAAAGTATTGCAAAATTATTTATTATCATCACGTAAAGATCTCGTAAAGGTGATTATTGATAATTTTGTTTACAATAATGTTTAAATAAAATTACCATTTTGTAATATCAATTTATAAATCTTATATTAAAAATCTATATTATAAATTTTACTAGAATTCTATTAATATGTACTAGAAATTCCAGTAAATATTATTATTTAATTGTAGTTAAACTTAGTAAATATTATTTACTAGAATTTCTAGTGCATTTTATTAGCATTCTAGTAAAAAATTTATTAGAATTCTATTTATAATTCAAAATGGTAATTTTTTCAACAATGCAGTCTGTAATTCAGCTCTCAGACTATAAAATAATTTTTACTGGAATAATAGTAATTTTTTCCAAAACATTGTCGGGGTCCATTTGTGTAGATTTTTTTAGATACGCAGAAACTTGTAAACAACATTATTGTACATCGGATTGATGTACATATTACGTACAATCTTATGTAATTAAAGTCTTTTACGTTTTTTCTTACAAAATGATTGCAATCGGGTTTTTTTTTCTTTAAGCATGCTCGAGATTGGAGTTCGCGTAAAAATCGTAAATCGATTAAAAAACAGCAAATCAGTTAAGGATATAACCTGCTTGCAAATCATCTCGATAATTACTTGCTCTACTGCACAATGAGTCTCGTTAAAAATGACCGTGCACTTCATAGCTCTCTCGGAATTGTACGACGCAAATGAGTTACTAAAACAGCTTGTCACTCTCTCAATGCCGCTCTTTTTATCCCCCCTCCTTTTTTTTTTTTTAAACACACACGCGAAACATCTGTCTCCCCGGTAAATTTACTAGCACCAGATCGTAAAGTTTTAATTGAAAAGCGCATGATTTACATTCGCAATTAAGGTGGCAATAGACAGATAACTGTTCATCAACAACGAATTTTACGCCACTCCTCGTCTGATTAGCCATTGTCATCTTTATTAATTTTCCATCTCGCTTTCTCCCGTGCAACGCACCCTTCCTCGAAAGGCACTCCTTTGTGCGGCTCACAATTTATCGAAAAATCGAGCGAATGTAAAATAAGACGCCCACAGTGTCCCGAAATCGCAGCGACGGCGACCAAAAGCTGCGCCCAGTGCATACTTAATTACCGCGCATGCACCTTTGCATTCGCCGCGAGACCCGAGAGTGCGCGTAAACACCGAGCATTCACCCCGCGCGACTTTCTCGCCTTATCTCATCCTCCTCCTCCTCCTCCTCCTTTTTTTCCATCCTCGTCGCCTTTTTATTCGCGCGGCGCACATGCGTCCCCCCGAAGTTCCTCGTACGATTTGATAGGCCCCTTAAAATCCGCTGGATGCCGTACGCGTTACCGTTGCGCAATATAATTCGAGCGCTTTGGCGACTTTAACGGGCCCGTTAATACGTCGAGCGCGGCTGCCGCCTCGATAAAATATGCGAGTGTTATGGGACCCCCGAGACCGAGGGATAGGTCTTAATTAGGCGACTTCGACGGGGGAAGGTGGGGGGGGGGGGGGAGAAAAAACGCGGCTCGGCCTTTTAGCGCACCGCCGATGCATTAAATAGCGGCGCTACTTAGGCTCGTCAATCGCTACCGAGGACCGCGCGGCATTCCGCGGCGTTCATTTTCCGATGGGCGTGGATGGTGATTTTTCGCCCGGGAGATCCGCGAGCCGATCCAGCCATGCCGGGAGGCATTTTATTGATCGTGAAAAATCGAATTGACGCGAACGCGGCTTATATGTCGGCGATGGAGGTGGACCTTTTTTTTATCTGGGGCTGGTAATTTGTTGCCGATGTTTATCCTTTTATTTTTCTCTGCGGTGCAATTATTGCAAATTATTGGCTTGCCCCGCGCGGATGCTTAACAACTATTTCAGTGAACCGCTGGGCGTAATTTGCTTAATTAAATAACTGAATTTGAACAAAACCGAGAGTGCGAACGAGTAATTGACGTATTGGCGAGACGCTAGTAATTAACGTTGGAACGTATAATTCTTGCTGCAAAATTATAAAACGTATATTTTTAACCTTCATTGTAAATGATAATTACAAATTTTAAATAATTTTTTTGTCATTGGAATGGAAGAAAAATGATTGATTAAAGAGATTTTCCTACGTTCAGGAAATTTAAGTAGTAACAGCCGGACTAGGTAAGACATTTGATTTTTTATTTATATGTAACTTTATTGAAATAAAAAATTGTTATATTTAAAGACTATATTACTTTTTTAGATAGTGAAGATATATATTTCCTGATGTTTAAATACATAAGTAGTAACAGTCGGACTAGGTAAGACATTTGATTTTTATTTATATGTAACTTATTGAAATAAAAAAATTGTTATATTTAAAGACTATATTACCTTTTTAGATAGTGAAGATAGATATTGCCTGATGTTTAAATACATAAGTAGTAACAGTCGGACTAGGTAAGACTTTTGATTTTTATTTATATGTAACTTTATTGAAATAAAAAAATTGTTATATTTAAAGACTATATTACTTTTTTAGATAATGAAGATAGATATTTCGTAATGTTTAAATGCATAAGTAGTAACAGCCGGACTAGGTAAGACATTTGATTATTATTGATATGTATAACTTGATTGAAAATAAAAAAATTGTTATATTTAAAGACTATATTACTTTTTTAGATAATGAAGATAGATATTTCGTAATGTTAAATACACAAGTAGATACAGCCATGTATAGTAAAGACATTAAATTTTTGTTGAAATAAAAAATTCTATTTAACTTAAAAGACTTTTATTAGGCCATAAAAGTTCCCTTTAAAAATGTAATTTTATTCCGACCTCGAGGGCATCCTTCTTTAATCGAACTCGAGTAAACCGACACCCCGATCGAACGGACGCGATCTGCTTAATCGAAAAATCGGCGCATCCGAGTTTCCGCGGGATCGAGACTAGGCACCAGGACCGGACAGGTGCATCGAGGGCAGCCAACACCTCGGGTCGCCCTGGGGCTCCCACGCTTATCGAATGTTAATGACCCTAATGAGCGTAACCGGAGCAGGCTTATAGGGGCAATGACACGCGGGCGAGTGCGACGAGTGGGAGATAAGCCGACGAGGGCACGCACGTCTCTCCCGACGTTCGGTTATTATTTATTTATGCGCTCGCTCATCTCCGGAGAACCTGTTTCACGACGGCGACAAGATATCCCCCGCGTACCCCTCCGGTCGGATCGCTTCTCTTTTTTT
Organism: Sycophila sp. Sp_5; assembly: GCA_018906775.1. Classification (NCBI taxonomy): domain Eukaryota; kingdom Metazoa; phylum Arthropoda; class Insecta; order Hymenoptera; family Eurytomidae; genus Sycophila; species Sycophila sp. Sp_5. Next base: position 5,278,889 of record JACCID010000004.1, read on the forward strand.
TTTTTTACTTTTTTTTCCAACTCGACCGACGCGACCGATCCTTCATTGCTCGACTTTTCTCCTGATCTATCGCGCCTCCGCATCAGCCGCACCCGCGACGCATTCTCGGGGTTCGGACGCCTTCGCTTCATTTTTTTTTTTTTTTTGTTGTTGGTCCCTCGGAAGACTCGCCGTTACGTCGTTTCCGTCAACTCGTATATTATGAATATGCGCGGAGGATTTTCCTCGGCGCGCGTCGTAAAATTATAATGTCCTCGCGCTCGCGCGAGCTTCACTTAGCGATGGGCCGTGCGTGGCTCCGGGCGAGACGACACCATAAACTCCGAGATTGTTTTTCCGAGGTGGGTTCCCGGCGCGACGACTTTTTCTCCCCCGCCTTCGACTTATACATATTTATGGGCCGTAATGATATGGTTTTGAGGAAAATATATTTGACGCGCGCACTTGTCGGGGAGTGTATACCTGTCGTGGGGCTATAAAAGCTTCTGAAACGTGTATATTTACGCTGTGATTCAGCGACATTTTAATCTGACGACGAGCGAGCTCTTCCGAGACTGAACTGTCCATAAATTACGAGGAGGAGATAGGGGGAAAATCGGAGTAATGATCGGCAATTAAAAAATTTGTCTCGTGATTAACTGAAAATTGTAATTTCTCCGAGATTTGTCGTAAAGATTATCGAACCTTTTTTGTGTAGGGGGCAAGCTTGATATCAATTTTTTTTAGTTCGTGGATCTATCAACGTTTTTCTTTTCATAGCATACCGCTAGAGCTTTAAAACTATTTATCGGAGTTTTGATTTCTTAGTAGAAGAAAGTTTTTATAGGCTTTAAAGGAGCTACTGTTATGTGTAATAGTGCTGACACATTTTATTTTCCTTAAATATCTAGTTTAATAAATAAAAATAAAAGGAAATATTTTATTTAATAATAGTTTTAATAAATTTATTAAAAAATGCTATACCTTTAATTTTTCTAAAGAAAAGGTTTACGAAAATATTCAAGCTACTTTAGGTATTAAACAGAACGAGAACAATAATTTCATCAAAGAAACATTCGTAAATTTTTCTTAGGATAAGTATATCAATTTGCACTCATTGCAAAGTATCAATTTTATCAGAACAATGATAAAATGCATTTACGTATTTTTCGAGGTATACACTAGGACATTATTCTTTTCAATATAAAATTGAAAAAATTAGAAATCCAAATTATTTCCAGAAAACAAAAAAAAAACAGATATCTACTCACTAAAAAGATTAGTGGAAATTCCACTAATATTTTTAGTGATCAGATTTTCCACTAATCAATTAGTAAAACCCACAATCAATTAGTACAATTTTACTAATTGAAATAGTAAAAAAGTGTTCTACTATTTAATTAGTAAAAAACACTTTAAATTAGTGGAAAATAAACTATTTGTTAAAATAAAATAACTATTTTGGTCTTTTCACTAATTAAAAATTAACAAAAAACTTTAATTACATTAATTTATTAGTAGTTTACACTATTTTTAATAGTGCATATATTTACTATTTCAATTAGTACAATTTATTCACTAGTAAAACTTCAAATAGTAGATTTCCACTAATTCATAGTGGAGCAATTTTCACTTTTCAAATTGGTGCATAGTCACTATGAATTAATGGTTTTTCACTAATTCAACTTTAGAGAGAGAGATGAATTGCAAAACCAGCGAATTTCTATGAATTGCATCTGCCCGTAGAAAATGTGAAAGCAAACGAGCAGTTTTTCCCGGACGGTAGGCGCATCGGTATGCACCCACGGCATCGGCACCAAGCGAAGTAAAAGCACGGCAGGGAGCAAAGACAGACGGACGGGGAGTAATTGCGGGCAATTGCGCAGCTCCTCGGGTCGGACGATCGCGCGTGCGGTCCTTCTCTCCGGGGCGGTCGGCCGAACTTCGGCGCTGCCGCAATTCGTCACGCATCGACGGCTGACCGAAGCGGAGGCGCAATCACTGCCGGCGCTCGCTCGCTCGACGTTCCCTCGGCGCGTGCGCGAGCAACAAGTAGACTGGCGGCGCGACGTCGCGAAATAACGTCGACGGGCCGCCGCCAGTAAGTGTCCGACGTCGGACGAGCCGAGGCACGTCGTCGCTCGCGCGCGCTCCGTTTCGCCCCTCTCGCCGAGAGAAGCTTCGCGCAGCCGCTCCTCCGCCCCCGCTGGTCGCGAGTACCTGCGCAGCAGCAGTGGGAGGCGCGCGTCGCGAGTGCGGAGTGTGCGCCGGAGGATGACGGAGCGGCGGAGCTGAGGGGACCCCGTCACGACGGATTCCGGATCCTTCGACATCCTTCGCCGAGACTCGACGGTACGCACGTGCCGCGGTGGGCTATGTATAGAGCGGCGCATCGCGCAGCGTCGGGTGTCGCGGCCCGCAGCCTCGATTGGTGCTCGCCGTGTAAACAAATTGTCGCGCGAGCTTCCGCGAGAGGAGACAGCGCGCGCCGCGAGAGACGCGGGGTACTATTATTAAATTTTCGTGTAGTAGCGCCTTCTGCACGGAGAGAAATGTTATCTCGTGTGAAAAAATTTATGTTACGATAACGTTTACCCAAAGTTCGTGTTGATATGAACATGGGCAATGAGACTAAATGACCAATAATTTTGCAATACTTTATACAAACTTCGGATGAAGTTGTTCTTAAATTTAGACGAACGTTAGAAACTTCAAATTTTTTTACGCGGGATAGTAAAAGTTACTATGTTCCGTAGGAACAATCGGACATACTACATGGACCTATTACGATTTTTACTATAAAACATACTAAAAATTCCAATTTACATAGCAAAAATTGTTATTTATTTATTTATTCAAAATTCAACGGACCAAAGTCCTTAACGTACAAAATATTTACATTTTTTTAATATAAATATGAAAACTTTAAACTCATATATAGTAGAAATTGCTACGTACATATAGGAATTTTTAGAATTTTTTATAGTAAAAATTTTCATAAGTTAAGTGTATCCCACTGTTCCTATGGAATATAGTAATTTTTCCTATAACATTTCTCTTCGTGTGCTTTTCGGCACTTTCCGGGCTTTCCCTCAATTATTCTGGATCGTCGCTCTTTTATGCGCGGGGGGACGAAAATAGGAGCTCAACGCGCGAGGGACGTTGAGGCGTAAAATCTGACGTTTTCAGGCTGAATTTTGGAAACTCGCGAGGTAGCCTCTCGGATAAATTTCGCGTCTACTTCGCTTGTATCTTCGTCTCTCTTCTTCTTCCTTTTTCTTATTTTTAGGCGACTCGTAAATGATGTCTTTGAACTATTGTTTATGGATTTGACGTAAGCCAACTGAACGTGTAACTGTGCGTTAGAGCAGATAACTGCAGGGGTGATTCAGAAATTGTAAACTCGAGATTGTAGTTGTGAAAAGAATATATATATGTATAATTTAACCTTCTATTTTTAATACATCGCGGTTTCACACATTTTTTTATTGTACACTCTGGATCAATGTTTAATCAGTATAAATATTCGTGTTATTTTTACTTTTTAAGTAGATTAGCTCACACGCTAATCTAATCTCGAAAGGATCCAATTGATTAATAATCGATACACAACGTGCAGTGTGTACATTGACATGTCAATAACGTTTTATCAAAACCGCGGCTGTTATCACCGTAAAATTCTGAGAATTACATTGATAATAGAAAATTCGAGCTGAGAACTATAATATAAAAAAAAAGTTAAAATATTAATTACTAATTTGACTTTTGAATTAGCGAAAATTAGTCCGCACTTTGCTTGCTATAATAGTAGAATTTTTTTTCTTTAATTTTTGGTATGGATTTTCACTAATAATATTATATGTTAGTAATAAAATCTCCCGAGATGAAGACTGCACTCTAAAACGGTTGGAGTGAAATTTCACTCTACATGAATACAGTGATTAAATTCACTCTATCAGAGTACTTTATAAAGTAGAGCAAAATTCACTTTAAGGTAGAGTAGCATTTTACAAGTCCCTACTTTTTCCTCTATACTTAAAAATAAAAAAGTCACTCCACTTCACTTCCACCAAGGGAGTCGATTTCACTATAAAACTAAATCGAACATTATACTCCATTAGAGTTAATTTTCACTCTAGTTCTCTCCAGCTAACTTAGCGTGTACATAAAAAAAATGTCAAAAAAAAAAAGGAAAAAAAAATACTATTCCTTCTGAAAAATATGGAAGTAGCATACATAACGATCATCTCCCGACGATCTCGGCTTTACGGTCTATCGAAGCAGTTCGCGCGTATCGCCGCGGCAACTACTTATAAGCCCCCTCCCCTTGAGATTCTCCTGCGCGGTAATAGTTATTGTTCGCTCGTTTCGTCCCGGCCCATTATATCGCGCTTCTTTCGCGCGCGCCGCATGCGTCTCGCAAGAAAAGGAGGCGAGATAAGATAGGAGGCCGAGCCGCGCGCGCCTATAGCCTCGTTATCGTGTACACGCGCATTATACACGGACGCCTACATACGCACGCACACAAGGACGCGAGCGCGCACCTGCGAGTCCCGAGCTACCATATTTCAGCTCTGGCGGCGCTGCGCAGTCGGGCCCCCTTATCGCGGCCCCCTTATCTCCGTGACCTCTGCACCGCCCGCCTGCGCTCGCCTCGCGTCGATATTACCTGGGGGACGCGCGTTACACCGGAATCGGGACGCTCTTATCGGAGCGCCTCGATTACGACAAGCTCGAAACTGCGGTACTCCGCGCTGCGCTCGTATATCGCGGAGTACATCTCAGAGCGATGGAATCGTTTTCTTGTTGGTTCGATCGCTTTTTTTTTGTCCAACGTGGAGAATTTTTGAGACAGGATCGACATTATCGAAATAAATGTAAAAAATAATTAATTTAATAAGTAATAGTTAAAGTGGAGTAATTATATACGCACACACTGAGAGAAAAAGCTTTATAAAAAATTGCTATTGTGGCTAGGAAAGGAGTGACAGTCTTATCAAGGGAGAATTTTTTATATGAAAAATAGTAGTTTTTAGTATCTGAAATTTTAAAAATTACTATTTAAATAATAAAAATTGATGTTTTGAGTACTAATAATTTTGTCGCTCCTTTCCTAATCACAATAGTAACTTTTATAGAAAATTTGTAGTAAAAATTACTAAGTTCCGTAGGAACTGTGGGACATACTCGTTCTATGACGATTTTTACTAATTTTTACTACAAAACGTATAGTAAATATTGTAATGTACTTAGCAATTTTTACTATTGTCGGTCTCGGAACATTTTTGAGACAAGGCCATCATTATCAAAATAAATATACAAAATAATTAATTTAATAACTAATGGTTAAAGTGGAGTAATTAGCACGGAGAGAAGTGTTGTAGTAAAATGTAGTAAAATACTAGTCCTATGACGATTTTTACTATAAAACATACTAAATATTGCGATGTACTATGTAAACATGAATAAGTGAAAAATTTTCCAGGTATCGAATAAGTGAAAGACATTTTACTTCAAATAAGTGAATATGCACTTATTTGAAGAGATTTTCACTTATTCATATTTAGAGGGTACATAATAAAAAATACTTGACATAGCAGAAATTGTTAAGTACATCGCAATATTTATTATGTGATAGTATAATTTTTACTGCCGCATTTCTCTCCGCGTATATTACTATGTAAATATATGAATAAGTGAAAATCACTTCGAATAAGTGCATATATTCTTATTTGAAGTGAACGGTCTCCGACATATTGAATAATTGCGAAAGACTTTTCACTTCAAATAGGCGCACATTCGCTCATTCGAAATTGATTTTCACTTAAATCATTATCAATTACTCAAATTTGACGGGAGTATTTTTGTTAGCAGAAGTTTTATCTAAAAGTAATTCGTTCGGTGGACGTTTCGGGTGGTGGAGAATTAATTTTTCAAAGCTTTTTGCAAAGTTAAATTTATACGCGCCGTAAAACATCCAGAGCCCATTTGCGCTCTTAAATATCGGCACGACAGTGTTGCATTGTAAAAGCCGAACGCGATAAATTATTCGCACTATTATAACGTCAGCGGCACGAACATCTGAGCGGCCGCGTACACAATTAAATTTAATTACACTCTATTACTAACTGTACCGGCGCAACCAGTGTGCACCGGGCTCGAAGATAAGCGCCGATCCGAATCGCAACACACGTTCAACGTAGTGGGAGAACAAAGTCGAAAGAATGCTATTCTCTCGCTTACAAATTTCCAATAAAAAGTAGCATTGCAAAAATGGCCCCTATTCTTTTATCTCGTCATTTTTATCCCCCGCAGCCGCGAATTTGCCGAAGACGCAGCGCCTCGGGGTGGGCGAGGCTGCAGCCCGATCTATAACGCGATTTGCATAATTCTAGTGCGTCGTCTATCATAACCGAGGATCAGGAATCCCGGCGGAATCCGAAGGCGCGTTTTCGTCACGAAAATAGTGCCGACGGTCTCGTTTGAATTTCTCGCGTCCGTCGCGCGATTTCTCCTCGTCCTTTTTTTCCTCTTTTTTTTTTTTGCGGCGGCGGTGGTCCAGAGAGCCGCGCAAGGTGGCGGCGTCGGCGGCTCCTCTCGAGATCGCGCGGAGTAAGCGCGGAGCGCCGAGAGAAACGAGGTGAGGCGAGACGAGGCGAGGCGCATCGGCCTGCTCTCTTTAAAGCGTTGGGCGTTCACCCCGACCTCGCGGCGCGCGAGCTGCCGAGAGCGGCCGAGAGCGCGTCTTCCCGTTCCCGCTGTCTTGCTCTCGCTCGCGAGCAGCGCGCGGATAACGCGCTTTCATCCTTTGACCGTTCCCACTGCGCTTAATAGATTCTTTCCGGGAAACTGAGCCTCGCGAAATTGCCATCGATTTGACGCGTTGCGCTGAGCCTCTGCGGAGGCCACTCTCGGTATGCCGTCGCTTGTGATCTCCTCTTGAACTTCGTGGGTGGGACTTGGATTATTTTTTGTACACTGATAGAAAAGATCCTTTGATCCAAAGCCAGTGTCTTTAATATAAAGCCGTGTGCATTTAATATAGTCCAAAGGCGTAGGTATTAGATGTAAAGAAACGGTGCATTAACTATTAAGCCATCCACAGGATTTTTGTCAGTAAACATGATCGCGCATTAACTATTAAGAAATATTTCTTCAATGCTAATGCGTACTTCTTTATTTCAAATACCATGACAAAATTATTTTTTAAAGCCGCGAGGACTTTGGGTTAAGGAATCTTTTCTATCAGTGTATTTCAGATCCTGAGGGATGTGTGCTCTCTGAATCACGAAAATGTGAATAGACACAAGTTTTACGTGAAAAATCGTTTTTAGCATGTGAACGGCTTTTCATTTATTAAATGTCACTATTCACATTTTCAGATTTACAGAGTGCCCTTCATTTTTTAATGCACTATATTCTATTTGTCAATCTAACGAATTTATTTATTTGTTTATTTATTTACTTTAACCAGAGGAAGATTCATTGCATTACGTAGGCGAAACTGGACTTCCAGTTTATACGCTAGTAATCCTGCAGAGAGAAATAGAGTTCTCTATGTGCAGGTCTGGGTACTAGAATAACTTACTTATTTTCAACAAAATTTTTTTTCATTTATTTCAATATGTATATGCACTGATAATAAATAAATAAATAATAAAGTAGAATTTAAACGATCTTGATTGATCGATCTACTTTAGAATTATAAAATCGTTAAGGCTAAAGGTATACAAACTGTTTAGTTATAAATTTTTTTCTATATGTAGATTTACGAGAAGAAAAAGTCTTTGATAAATTTTTTTTCAGCATGTTCAGCAAGATTTTTCGTAAGGTAGAGAAGTCCATTAACAAAATCGCACTAAAAAATGAATTTTATTTTCTCAAAATGAAATTCTCGGCTTAAGTTACATCGATAACGCATCGAAAACTAAGCTACTTTTTTATCTTCGTACGCGCATCACTGAAAAAAAGTACTTTCTCAAAAAAAAAAAAAAAAAAAGCTCGCCTGCGCTTAAGCCGCCGACGTCGTCTAAGTGCCCCGACAAAATAAAAGCTCAACTCTAGACGTCCCGTCAGAGTCCGAAGCTTACAATTCCCGACACCGCTGGCCTTATCAGTGTCATTACATCGCAAAAGCATTAAAAGCACTCGCACATATCAAATTTGAAATTGCATATTCCAAGTAAATAAAAAAAAAAAAAGAAGAACTGTCGCCGATCTGGACAGCCTCTCGCGGATAACCACTCTTGCACGAGCTGCAGCCGCTGCACGGCGCACATGTATACATATATATACAGCGCGTGTTGAGCGGCGTGTGCACCTGCGGCCGGCCACCGCAGATGGAAAGGCGAGATAAAGGCAGCGGCAGCGCGCGCGCCTACCACGATTGACGAAAAAGAAGAAGAAGGGAGTGGGAGAACACCTCGAAGAGAGAGAGAGAGAGAGAAAAGAAACGAGGCTGCGCATTGTTGCTCGGTATATGGGTAAAAGCCGTATAGAGGCCTCTCTATAGCTTAGGAGGAGAGAGAAAAGGAGCCCGGCCGACACGCAAGGTCGCGTCGCGCGCCGCATGCTCGAGCGCAAATTTATCTGCGCGTTAAACCCATTCACGTTTAAATTAGCCCCGATGATGCACTCGCGCGCCGGCGAGCGGCCGCAACGCTTTTTCTAGCCGATCCCTCGCCGCTTCCGGCTTTTGGCGCTCTCGTCCCATTTTCCCCTCTCTCTTTTTATGCAGATCGAATTTATAAGCCGCGGCGAAAGTTTCATCCGATTGATGCGCCTTTAGGGCCGCGCGGGCAGGTGATTAAAGACGCCTGCCCGTTAAACTCGCAAACGCCGTTATTTCGCGCAGCTCCAGGTGGTGCCGCCGCTTTGTGAATCCACGCACGAGTGACAAATGTGTTTACCCGAATTCAAAGCGGCGTCATTTTTAGACGCCTCACCTCTCGGAGGTGCATTACGTTTTGGCTTTTCGAACATCGGAGCGGAGCGAGAGAAGAAACAAAAGGCGCCGACGCGAGCCAGACGCAAAAGTTGCATTTTGGAGGAAGAGCCGCGCGCATCGATGTATTTTCGATGCCGCGGGGTTATTAGAGACGAGCGGCGGGCACGAGAGAGATCGAGTGTATAGGGAGGAGATATACTTGGCGGTTTCGCGTGGGTGCCCCGCGCGCGCTGCGGGCGAGTCCCTCGCCTCGCCTCGGTCGGGGCCTGGCGTCATTCCAGAACTCGTAGGAGGCTGACCATCTCAGCCTCTGACCTCACCCGAAATAACCTCTCGATTTCTTTGCAACGCAGGCGCGAGGCGCGACGTGTATACATCAACAGGCCTCCCTCCGTGCGCCGGCCGGAGGGGGCCGCTATTCCACGACTTTCTATTTCCGAGTCGCGCGGCGCGCGGCATCGACGCCGAGCTTGCAGCGCACGAATATCCGAGCCCGACTTTCTGCCTCGGCGCGAAAAAGACCAATGCGCGCTGGGGGACGTCTTTATTCTCGATGTCGGCTTTAATAATTATTCGCGGAGAAACGGCCAGAAAGGGCGGAGGGAGCGGCAAGGGCGGAGAGCTTTTGTGGTCTACGCCGTCGTCCCTGACGAAGAAAAGCTCGTTTTAAAAAGTACCCATTTTAATCCGCCAATTTTTAAGCTCTGGGGGTACTCTCTACAATTGAATATACACTCATATAGAAAAAAATGGAGAATTTCCTAATTTATGAAAAAGGAGAATATCCTAATTTATGAAAAAGGATCAGAGTTACCTAATTTATGAAAAAGAAGAATTTCCTTATTTATGAAAAAGGAGAATTTCCTAATTTATGAAAAAGGAGAATTTCCTAATTTTTGAAAAAGGAGAATTTCCTATAAGTTTTTAGGAGAATCTCCTTTTTTTAATCAGGGTAGACAGTCGTTCACGTGAACGACTTGTCACGTAGAAATTTGAATTTGAAATTTATTAATCAGAGAAAAATTACATACGTAATTCCTGTTTAGGTAAACATAGGCTGATATAATCAAAAACTTACAGACTAATTTAACAACTAAAATCCTTATTATCATATTTTAAGTACATTTGATACAAAGTATAGAAGTACAATAATTAGCATTATAAATATTAAACCTTTCTTTAAAATATTTAACAGTTTAAATATATTTTATGTAGAATTTATAAATTTCTTAATATTTAGTTTGCTTAGATTTAAACCACTTTAGTTAATTAGGTAAAATGTTATATATTTTAATATAGCCTCAATATAATTATTTTTGTCCTTTTGTTTGTGTTAAAATAAGTGTATATTCGCTTTTTCGATGTGAATTTCACATATTCATTTTAGAGGGTAGACTAAACTCTTCTGAGACGTGATGAGCTCGTTGTAGATTTCGTGTGGTGCTTTGAGCTTACGAAGGTTTTAAAAAAGGCTAATTACAATGGGACCTTTTTCGAAACCGAACTTTTTTTTGTTAAATTCAAGGATCTAATTGTACAGGGGAAAAAGGTGAGTTTAACTGGGCTCTATGCTGTAATCAACTCGCAGTAGAGAAAAATCTCAAAGTATAATTGATATAATTGAAATAAGCGTGTTTTGTTATAAGAAGCTTGTTTTCGAGTGATTTTTCGCGTATAAATAAATTGAAAAAGAAAAAGCACCTGCGAGTTTGTCTGGTTCCCATAATCACAGCGAGGTATACAAAGAAAGGGAGAGATTCTTGTTAACTACAAATTTTACAATGGCAGAAAGAGCAAACGGTTCGTTTTCAATTTGAATTTTAAGCGGTGCAGCAGGCGCGAAACGGCGGGAAAAATGAAAAACTTATTTCTTGCACGAGGCTCTTTAAAATTCCCGCTAACTGAAATTGAGTTTTTTAAATTTAAAAGTGTCCGCGCGCGCGCCAGTCGAACGATCGCTTTGAAAGCTTCTCTTTACGAGCGAATAAATTTGACAACTTAATCATGACAATACAAAACAGTTAACGGCGCGTTTACGATTCGCCGCGCGCATTTTTTACGACGCGACAAAAGTTCATGTGGCGGCTCGCGCGCTCAAACGGTAGCGATCGACAGAACCAGTCGCATCCCTCTCTCTCTCTTTAAAATGAAAATAAAAAAAAAATAAAAAAAAAAAACGAAGAAGAAGAAGAAACGCAAGTGCACCCCGACGGTCGCGGCACGGCGATCCGGTCCCCGCCTCGGAGGCGAAACCGGGCACTCCTCTCTCGATATAAACCCGCGGCGGCCTCGAGGTGCTCTTATTCCCGGCGGACGGGAAATTATGACGCTCGGTCGCGGCGCGCGCGGTAGTTCCATTAAGATGCAAATTCCCGGCGGGTCACAACAGCGCGCGGGGCTATCGGCCGCGCGCATTTTTCCGATCGGACTCGCGGCGCCTCCGCGCCCGTGAATTCATTATGCACGCGCTCGCGCACCGATTTTAATTGCCTCGCGCTACCTTCGTTATCTCCCCTCCCCCTCCGCCTCAATTCGATCTCCCGGCCAACTCCCAGCAGGTAGTCGTGCTTTTCCAACTTGGCGCGTCTTTTATTTTGGCGCTCGGCTTTATACGCCCTTCCTCCCCGATATTTATACGTCCGGTGTCGTTAGCCGCGTAAAAACCAGCGCGGCTCCCGCTCTTTCTCCCCTTTTTTTTTTATTTCATATTTTTTTTTTCTGTTTTTTGTATACTTTATACTCTCCTCCCCGGGTGAAATAGCGACGCCTCGTATCTTATCGCCGCGAAGTACCTTCTCTCGCTTCCTTTCTTTCCCATGTATATATATATTTATATACATATATATAAGCACACTGTTTACCCCGGAATTCGGGCAGATGCTGATCAGCGAAGAGGATAGCGCGGAAATTCAGAAGTCGAAGCGGAGCGTCGACAAGCGCGGGGAGCTTGATTTCGACCGGTTAATTGGGCTCGGCCGGCAATTAGTAATTACAGTAGCTCGCGCGGCGCAACCCCTCCGCGGCGGCAATCACTTGCTCGCGCGCGCGTCGAGTTTTTCATTAATGGCGGTAGCTGCTGCCGCTCGGCTGCCGCCGTTGAAAAACCGGTCGGCGGCGAGAGAAGGGCCCTGCGCATACCCGACTCCATCGTACACACGGATAAATGTATTCGTACGTGTACACTTTTATATATAGATGCACGTATGTAGGTGTGCGCACGCACCGGGGTCCGCGATATCGCGGAGGTAGAGCCGCGCGCGCGCGGACCGGGGAAAGGGAAAAGGAAAAGGAAAAGGACTGTGTATCCCGAGGAGAGGCTTCCTGCCTCGGCTCCGCTCGCCCATTAAAATGCTAAACGCACCGCAGATAAACTCGCGATACTATCGGAAAGAGAGCGGCTCTCCTCCCATTTTCCCTCCCGCTCGGGCGCTCTTTCCTTTTTTTTTTTTTTTTTTTTCGGGTACCGCGCCCCCGTCTCCCCCCTTTTATTTTTCGCGCAATGCTCCACTCTCCCGGCGGTACGCGCGCGTGTGTGTGTATACACTTGTTGCTGGTGTATAAACTCATCCGGGGCTGTGTGTATATACATCATCGGTGAACGGCACGGCATTGTGCAGGCGAGCGAACAAATTGAGTCGTTTTCCAGTCGCGCGGCTCTTGGGAGAGAGAAATTTCTCTCGCGCGACTTTTGTGTGAAAATTTCGCGCGCGTGATGCGGGATTGCGAAAAGCGAGGCGACGACGGCTGCCGCTGCGGGCGCACGCGCGGAATTAATTTTTGCGCCGGGGACGAGATAGAGGAGGACGTGTTTTTGAATTTCGCGCGTCGGCCTCTTAAATAATCGCGCTTTGATATCACGATCTAGTTACGAAATCGCGCGAAACGTCTCCGGGAGATTTCTTGGCGTGTGCAGGCATTTTTTTTTCCTTTTTTATTTGTTTTTTTTTTTTTATTTCTCAAACCGCGAGTTGGGAATGCGGCGCGCGTAGATTTCAGCTCCGGCTGGCGGTCGGTGCGGAATGTCTTTTTCGCTCGCGGATGTTTATTAAACGCGGATTTCGCGGAGCCCGTGATGAACGGGACAGGCGCAATTAGAATTGATATCTCGCGGCTCTTTCCAGTTATTATGCTAAAATTTATTATACTTTCCACGCGGCAATTACAGAATTAAACGGCGCTCGTTCCTTTTGCGCCTAATCCTGATGTACACATCAAGTCCCAGTTTAGCGCGTATCAATTATATGAACTGTCGCGATTTTATATGCCGATTTTAAGAAGCGAGCGACGTCCCCTTCGCTTTATGATCCCCGATGGCTTGTTTTTTTTTTTAATTTATATTCATGCGCTGTTTGATCATTAATTTTGCTGCGAAACTGAAAGAGTCGAATGACGGCAGGTCAACCTGGCGGACGAACCGGAGCGGAATATCTCGGATGCGAGCGTCGCGGTTCGCGGCAGCAACAGCCGTCGAGCACTCGACTCCATCATCGACCACCTGCGATCGGCCTTCAAGGACAAGCTCCAGGACAATGGTAAGTGGGGAAAAATTTTCCCGTGCCCGTTACGTCGCTCCGGGTTACCGAGCAACAGTTTTGCTCCATTATAAGCGCGAGCCCACGAGCGCTCATTTACAAATTGCAGAAGAACGACACTTGGCCGCCGTTCTCGGAAGGGAAAATTAAATAATCAGCTTTTTGCAGAGCCTCTATTTTACGAGTCGCTCGGAACGCGCGAATCGATAAATTCTGTAAAAATTTCAAGTGCACTAATTGGATGCTTTTAGGGTGGTTTTCTGTTTATTCAACCTGAACTTTTCACCTCGAAGTTTTTATTTATTTATTGAGCCAGATAAATTTACAAGTAAATATTAAAGAACAATGTTACCTGTAGATTAGTCATTTGAAATATGCATTTTTAATAATAATAATAATTTTTATTGTGAATTACGATATTTACAAATAGAAATGATTCCGAAGAATACAATCACAGTAGATAATAAAAGAAAAAATTTAAATTCAGACGTATAAGGCATTAGTCATTTTTACATGAAAATCGCACTTGGTATCACGATCGAATTTTTAAAAGATGAATACTGGAATCAGTGAATGACAAATCTAAAGTGATATCACAGAAGGTTACATCAAAAAGTTAATACAAAAAAAAAAAACACTCGCCCCTCTCACACCTATTTACGCTTATAAATTAAAGTATGAGATCGAAAAATGACAGTAGTTATATGCGAATTCAAGAAGGACAATGTCTAATTCTATTTTTAAAACAATCCAGCGTGACAATAAAGAAATCTTCTCATAAAAAATGATGGCCTTTCTTATCAATATTTTAACGCGTGATTCTAAATGATCGCCAATATATACGAGTACGTGATTGGTTGTCTGATTTTTAAATTTTTACATTCTTTTATGATTATGGCGATTACTGACATTATCTCTCTGAAAAAATAGCATAAAAAATTATATCACAATTGAGTATGAAAATGTCACACGACGTTAAAATCATTTCCTCCTGCGAGTAGGAGTTTTCTTCACAACGTGTGCAAGATGCGACATTACGCAAGCGAATTTCAGTAAGCGTGCGCAAAGTCGCAACTTTACGCATACGGCGTGTAGAAGTAAAGACTCAATCTACTCGCCATAAACAGAACGTAAATAGCGCTGTAGATTTTACTAGCAATATTAATAAAAAAAAAAAAACGAAACGAAACGAAAAATAAAATCAAAAGATCGCACCGCGAGGAAAATTGATCTTGAAACGAAGTTTTGGCACGAGTCTCGCAGAGTGAGACGGAGTCCGCAGCTGGACGCGCGCGCGCGCGTATGCGCACACTCGGGCGCGTATCGCTCGGCTATGTACTTAGTGAATGGGCGCTCGCTCGGAAGAGAGATCGTTACAGATACAGAGAGCCGCGCGGCAGCCTCCCTCCTCTTAGCGGCGATCGGATCGGTACCGGTGTTCTCGGCCAAGACGTATCCCCGGGCGCTGCAGCAGCTCTCCTCCCCCTCCTACCCCCCTCCCCCCGCCCTCCGCCGCGCTGCTCCATAAATTTTCTCCGGGGGCACAATTATGTGCGCTACGGAGGATATGAGGATTATTGTTATGGTCCTCTCGTCTCTCCCCCCTCCTCGCTCCGTCTCGCTCGCTCGTGACCTCGTAAGTATAGAGCAGGCGGCAGCGTCGACAATGTCCCTCGCCTTTTGCCTCGCTCTCGCGCCGATGGCCCCGGGGGGTAGTGTGTGGCACCTAGTGGTTTTACGCGTGCCGTACCACGTAGGCAAATCTCCGCCAGCTGGTTGGCTGGAACTTTTTTTTTTTATTTTTTTTTGGAGAGAGTAGAGAGAGAGAGAGAGAGAGAAGGGGGGGAAGGGGAGAGAGGGAGGGAGTCTCCGTGCGCCGGACGGAGAGCACCGATAATGTGGGAGTAGACAAGGCGACGCGTGTCCGAGTCCACCTAATAAAGCAGCGGCGAGCCGAGCGATCATCCGCGCTGATAGATTCGTATTACGGTTGTCGCGCCCAGCGCGCTGCTTTATACGGCCACTCGGCTTTGTCATTAGCGCGCGTCACTCGTAGAATTAGCTCGGGATCGTGCTTCGTGCACTTGCGTCGTAACCTCCTGTCCTTGATCTTTTCGACTTCTTTTTTCTCCTGCGGAATTATTCTGGTTTGAAGTCGCCTCTGCGCTAATGCAAATCCGCTGGTAAATTTTGCACGGTATATATCATTGCAATTTTATCACCGACTGCATCGATATTTTTTTTTCTTCGTATTCAATTTGTACGTGTACTCCGGAGACAAATAAATAGATAAATAATTAATTATAGAACTTTTTCTTTCGACCAATTTATTAATTTCAAGTAAATATTTACTTCGATAGTACTTGTTTTAAATATTTCTTTGAGTCGAGCAGTGATTTATTTCGAAACTACTAAATTTATTTAGAAATAAACAAATTAATCAGGTTCTAAAGAAATACTTTGCTGCTTCAAAGAAATTTATAACAAGTACTACTGAAGTAAATATTTACTTAAAATTAGCAATTTTTTGTCGACGAAGAGAAGCCATTGTGTTGATCGACAAATTGCCTACTCCCTGAAGCTAAATAAATTTGATTTCATTTGCAAATATAAATAGTTTTTTATTCCGTTCGTTAAAGAACTTCATTCATATAATTGTTTATTGAGGTACGAGTGTGCATACTGCAGGCGCATCAATTATTCATAAACTCGGAAAGACCCTGCTAATCTACAATCTTAATTTTCGTAATTATGAATTAATTTTACGCACACACACGCACGCACAATTACTTTAATTTAATAACAGAAAATCGTATCGCATTCCGTTAGCTCGATACATCATCGTAAAAAATTTTCAATTTTAAGACAGTATATGTACTTTCCATAACCGAGCGCGGCTATTTCAATAAGTGCACCATTAAGCGCTCCTCATTGACAAATTGTTCCAACTTAATCTACGTCCGTCCGGCCTGCTCGAAAATACATTAGCATTTTAATGATCGAAACATTAGATATTGCCGCGCAATAAAAGAAAGCCCCCGCTGAATTATTAGCCGGCCAGGTATACACACGCGGCTCGACACAGTTAATTGCATTTTTCCCCGCGTAAATAAGACCCGCGCGGGGACGGTAGCGTCTCCGCTTAATCGCCGCGGCTCCGGCGCATTTGGGGGAACTTATTTAATCTTTCCGTGCGGCCGTCCGCGGCGTCGCGCTATAATCTCCCGGTGGAATCTGCCCGCGGAGGCGATACGCGCTCTCTCGCGGGCGCATTTATAAGAATGCCCGCGCCACAATTTATAATGCAATTAGAGGCAGGGCCGGCCGGCGGATATAGTAGCGCTCGGATTTATGGTGCATGTGGCGCGGCGGAGAGAGAAAAAGACGGAGAAAGAGAGAGAGCCGAAAGGGAAGGAGGAAAGGAAGGCCGGCTATGAGGAATGGAGATAGCGCGAGCGAATCTCGGCTTCCAGCCTCCTTCGCGCTCACGCACACCACTCTCGCCTACCTGCGCATGAGACCAGGGGGAGGCAGAGGGAAAGAGAGAGAGAGAGAGAGGGAATTGGCACCGGGCCGGAGGAATGAGTTATATGGCACACCGGTAGCTACCGATGCATTATTTATTGCCGGAGTTTCATTATATTTCTCCGGGGCGTACGCGAGGAGCTCGCGCTCTCCGCCGGGGGGGGGGGGGGGGGAGCTAGTCGAGCCACTTTCCGAATCAACTCTTTCCCGCAATCGATGATCGACCGGCGCGAGCCGGCGCAACTTGATATATATCGAGTCTCGGGCTACCATCCCCGCAGCAGGACCTATCTGACTGCTTTATCGGCGGCTGTCTTCTTTCTCCTCTTTCCGTCTCGGCCGCTGCTCCTCTTTTTACCCCCTCGCATGCACCCGTCGTCCGGTGCGCGCATCCCCGATCCTTTTTTGCATTCGGAAGCCGCGGCGAGACGAAAAAAACGCGCCCGCACTTTTATATCGCGCGCGAAGAACGAGTCCGGCTCGCGAAAACACCTGTGTCAGGCGAGAATTAGTTCCGTGAAATTGCCGAAGCCGCGGTGCCAGTGGTTTAAAAAAAAAAAAAAAAAAATCGCCGATGCTCCGCGGTATTTGCATGCAAATGCGCCGACCGCGCAATTTAACTCGCGCAAATCGTCGACTACTGTAACGAGTTTTGAAACTATTTTTTATAAGCGCATACGCTCAATATTCATGAATTCGAGGGGGGGGGGGAGGGGGGTGCTGGGAGCAAAAAAGAGAGAAAAAGTGTACGGAGGCCGGCGTTCGACGGCAGCGGTAATCAATGTAATGCCGCGGAGAGGCCACTCGCCGGCGCGCCCGGGGAAAAAATCTGGAATTTATCGCGGCTAGCGCGGCGGAGCATCTGAATTCCTCCGAACAATGTGATTAGCCGCGGACTAACGACACCCCCCTCGGCATACCTCGCGCCACCTCGCGAATCCCGCGCGACTCGCAGGCCAAGGGGGCCCACGGACAGCTCTATCATTAAGAGCAATAACTTACGCGGAGCCATTCGCGCGATGCTAATGAGAAATGCCCGACGCTCGCGCTACATTTACGAGCCGAGCTTTTTACGCGTCGATCGTTTACAGCGGAGCACGTGCCTCCTCACCTGCGCGCTCCGCGCTCGATTCGCTGCAATTGAAGGGAAGAGATAAAAAAAAAAAAAAAAAAAAAACGCAAGGCAACGGCGAAAAGTTCGATTTGATCGCTTGTACTTTATGTCGCTCGTTTGTTCTCCGCCGGCGCATCAAAACTCTTCTGGTTAGATCGTATAATTCATTGAGAGTCTAATTGCCTGCTTTCATTTATTCTCTTGTTAACGGATGAATGAGAAAGAATCTTGCGGTTGCAGTTTTCATTCACTCTTTTGCTAATTAGTGAAATACTACTTGAATTAATTAATATTCTACCTCGACTAATCACTAAGTAGTGAAGCTTGCGAAGACTAATTTTGACTAATTTAAACTAATTGACTTCCTCCATCGCTAATCACTGAATAGTGGAGCTTTTTTAAACTAATTTTTACTGACTCAAATGAATTGACATTCCTACTCTGCTAAGCACTGAATAGTGGAGCTTTCTTTTACTGACTTAAATGAATTGACATTCCTTCTTTACTAATCACTTAATAGTGGAGCTTTTTTAAACTAATTTTTACTCACTCAAATGAATTGAAACTCCTCCTCCACTAAGCACTGAATAGTGGAGCTTGCGTAGGCTAATTTTTACTAATTTAAATACTAATAGACTTCCTCCTTCACTATTGACTGAATAATGGAGCTTTTTTGATCACTGAATAGTGGAGCTTTCTTAAACTAATTTGTACTGTTATTAAACGAGTTTAATGAAGCGAATAATAATTATTTTAACGGATAAGACAAAATCGATTGGAATTCACTCTACTAATCACTGAATAGTGAAGCTTGCGTAGGCTAATTTTTCCTAATTTAAATACTAATAGACTTCCTCCTTCACTATTGACTGAATAATGGAGCTTTTTTAATCACTGAATAGTGGAGCTTTCTTAAACTAATTTGTACTGTTATTAAACGAGTTTAACGAAGCAAATAATAATTTTTTAGGCAAGTAAGGTAAAACGAATTGGAAGCACTATATTCCCTGAAGAATGGGTTTGATGATTCAAGCACAAATCGCAAGTATTTATCTCGAGCGGAGGAGAGAGATAAGCCTCTCAACGTCTCACTCGAAATGAATTCATTGCGAGGCCCGCGCTCCTCATCTATCCTGGCAAGCTGGCCGCTCATTTTTCACGACCTTTGATATCGCGCTATCCGCGATCGGCGCTCCGCTCTCCAGCCCGATCGATCCCCTCGTACATTTCCATACGGCCGCACAAAAGGCCGGGGCAGCTCCTCGCTCGCGCTCTCCCGCGAATCGCGTTTCGTGCCAGACGAGAGGCCAAAAAGGAAAGCCGCGACGCAAAACGAAAAAAACAAAAAAAAAAAATAAGGAGAAGAGAGGAAGCACAGAGGCCGGGAGAGGGAGAGAGCGAGTGGCCGAATGAATGGCCGAGCTTGCCGGGCGTATCGTTCATTCGGAATCGGGGGGAGACAACTGCGCGCACTCGGGACCCTCGCGTGTAAACGAGAAAACGGAACGAGAACCGGGCCCTTGTATCGCGTTTATCAGCGCCTCATATAACGCCCCGGGACCCCCATCCCCCCCCCCCTCCCGCTCCGCGATCATTAGTCGGTGTCGGACACGCGTAGCCGCATACCTGCGCGCGCCCCGCGGCACAATGCACGCGACGCCGGATTGACCTCTGCGCCCGTCTCTCCGCTCCTCCGGGCTGCAGCGGCGAGGGGATGCGCCCCGTGTACTCCCTTGTCGCGACTTAATATCAAGCATTAATTTTTTGCGCCTTTTTTTTTGTACACCCGGACGGTGCGCCGGCACACGGACGCGAGATGATCTCTCACTCCGGACGCGGCGGAAAAAATTGCGGCGGAGTCGCGTCTATGTGCGTGCGCATGCCGGCGATTCATAATGGCGACGCGCTCGATCAATTATCGTTATTGGTTAGCACTTTATCGAGGCTCGTCCATTTTCTCCTTTTGCAGGCGAAAATTACGGTTACCGTATCGTGCGACGATTTGTTTATTTTTCTCGCGTTATTAGAGATAATCAATTTTTTAAGAGCGTTGAATTATTTTGCAGGTGGATCGGTGAAAAATGATACACCGATAAAAAAAAAATAAGAAGATTGTAATTTTTACACAGTAAATTGGATTTATTTAACCAGATATTAAATTACATATAGTCATTCGTATAGAGGTAAACGCAGTTACCTGTACATAGGCTGGTAAACAAAAAATCTTAATAACTAGCTTAATACTAAAAAATTACCATTTGATTAAGCACCCAATAAATAATTTAACTGTGAAAGTAGAAATTAATTTAACTTTTCGAATTTTTACAGTAGAATCTGCTCTACAGAAATGTCAAATCTACTTTTCTGTAAAGTATAAAGATTTACGTAGATCTGCTTTACAAAACTGTCAAATCTAGTTTTCTCTAAGAGTTAGATCTACTTTAAGAAATTTTAATGTTACTGATTTTGCGAAGCATATTACTCTTGCAAAACATGATAGAACTAATATTTTTTCTTTCTATTTATACTTTTAAATTCAAGAATTTACAATATTGTAAAATATATTAGAAGGTCGTTTTATTGTATATCAAAGTTTTTACCTTGATTCGCTATAGAAGAGTCTTAAGGTCTTAATTTGTTTATAATATCTACGTTAATCAAATCCAATATTTGTGTGTGATAGATTATTAAGATGAGAATAAAAACATTGCACATTAACTCGAATTAGGTAAAGTGTTAACAGAATTTTGTTTCATAAAAGGCATTAAGCTTTTCATAATGTAGGATGATTTATTATTTTCCTAAAAATTGTATACATAAAGTTCTACAACTTGAATAAGAAAATCTCCACAATACTTATGTAAAATGCTCCGTAGTATAATCACGTAACAAGCTCCAAAACATTCTACTGAGCAATTCGTTCAAAAAAACTGTCGCCTTCGGCCAATCGGATTTCACATCTGCAGTTTCGCAGGTAATTTGTTCGGCGAGCCTCACCATAATTTTAGCGAAAAAATTTCTCTCATGGTCACTCAAACACTTTGAGAACGTAGTATTCCCATTCGCCCCATAGCATTACCCAATTGTCCAGACGACCACTTCCAATGACGGAATAGCGTTCCTCCCCGGTTTCGCCGCAATTACCCTCCCTAATGAGCGCTTAGAAGCTCCTAACAGTGACTCGTAAAATCGATGCCGGTGGACAGGTGATCATCGTTTTCGACTCCCCGGTGCCCGTGGCCAGTGGCTCTTTCTCTGGGCCGCGATAAAATCCCCGCATTAAGGATGGATAAGTATACACGGGAGTCGGCCGCGCGATTTTACGGCCCGGCTTTGCATAAATTCTCCACCTCGCGCCGCTAAATAAAAAAAAAAAAGAAAAGAAACAAGCGAAGGAGATCCCCGAAGAAATGCCTCTCCCACAAACCAATGACGTTTTAAATCACTCGAACTATATTCGCGCGCTACATCCGACTCGGCGAAAAAGGAGGACCGCGCGGCTTTTTTGTCCCCGCTCGCGCGCCAAGGAAGGTTTATGCCCCGGCGCGACATGAAATATAGCGTGTCGAATGATAATGCGCCGATAGAGCGGCCTGCGACTAATACGAGCGCGCGACGCGTCCGCGAGGGCATTCCGCGCGTATCGTCGAAAGGGGGGCGGGGAAGGGGGGAGGGACCGCGCCCGACGCTGCGAAAACCCGTTGCGATTTCGTCGCGATCCAGTTTTGCACGAGTGAGGCGCAGACTCGGGAGGACGAGTCTGCCCACGCCGCGCGAACGTTAACGCCTCGTCGCTCAGGGAAAAGCACCGGCGACGGCTATCGGCCTCGTTGATTAATTCCGAAGGATGATATTTTGTGCGTTTTGCGCTGCTGTCGTGTATATGAAACTCGTTAGTTTCGTATCTACCCGGACTCTGTCTCTTCGAGAGAAATCTTCGAAAAATCTATTATCGAGCGGTCGGAAAACTCGTTTCGTTTAAATTAATGCATCGAAGGGGGAGGTGGAGCAGTTTCCACTATCCTGCGTTTACGATACACAGTTCGAATTCACCGATTCATCAAGAACTGGATCTGTGACACTTTGCTAGATTTATAGCTGTAATATTAAAAAGAAAAAAAAACGAAACCGCATTTCTAAAATACATCGTACTGCATTGCATTCGGTCAAGTCATAATTCTATATGTTCGTCAAAGGAAGGCCGCTTGTACGAATGGCTAAATATGATTGAGAATAATTTACGCGTCTGTAAGTCGTTCCTTTCCGACCAGAGGAGTACACTAAAAAAACGCCTGATAAAAAAAATTTCAAAAAAAAAACAGGTCGAAACGCATTCTACTTTCGAATTTGATAACCCGCACGAGCGGCTAACGGTTCTACACACCGGCGTCCCAGAAACAATGCAAAACGCGGCTACACCGGAAGGTCAAGCCTCCATAAGGAAAGAGAGCAGACGCAAGGCTCTTTTCCCTTCTAATTTTTTTTTTTTTTTTTTTGCGAGGAAGAAAGTCCGCGGCGCCGCGCGGGATGATGGACGCTCGCCACCTAAAACTGCTCGTTAGTATGCGCCGCTAGAGCTCGCGATATTTCACGCGCGGATTCCGTCGCGCGCCTGCACGTGTCGACCCTCGCGCGGTGCGCTTATCGGGCGCCTCCATCTGGACGCGCGCGGAATGCGCCTCCGCGGAGAGTGGCCTCCGGGGGATGGCGCGAGGATAAGGCGCGCCCGGCGACGGGGGCGAACAAATTATAAGCGGCGGATGAAAATGTGCGGGCTTCGAGAGGAGCCGAAAAGCGACGGGCAGCAGCGCCGAACAATGCTATCTTAACGGCAATCTCAATGGGGTTAATTAACACGGGGCCTGACACGTTACCCGGCCGAGATAGCAAGCTAGCGCCTGATGCGCTGTCCTCCGAGGCTTTTTCGGATTTTTGCCGAGGTTGTATCTCCGCGGAGGCGATATCGGCCGATCGACCGACGTCGTTAACCAATTGACTAATTCGATCTTGTTGGTCCCGGTGGTCTTTACTTTCTGCGGCTGGAAAATCGACTTGGATCGAGGATCGCTCAATTTAATCAATTTTTTAGTATTTTTCAGATAGAATTTATTATTTACAAAAAATTTATGTGTGAAATAGTTATTAACTATTTACGGGTCATATTAGGAAATAATTATTTAAAGATCGGGCGATCGACCGACGTCGTTAACCAATTGACTAATTCGATCTCGTTGGTCCCGGTGGTCTTTACTTTCTGCGGCTGGAAAATCGGATTGGATCGAGGATTGCTCAATTTAATCAATTTTTTAATGAGCATAGTATTTTTCAGGTAGAATTTATTATTTAAAAAAAATTGTGAGCGAAATAGTTATTAACTATTTAAAGGTCAAGTTAGCAAATATTTATGTCGTCGTTAATTAGTTGACTAATTCGATCTTGTTGATCGCGGTGGTCTATACTTTCTACGGTTGGAAAATCAACTTAGATTGAGGATCGCTGAATTTGAAGAATTTTTTAATGAGCTTAGTATTTTAGGTAGAATTCTAGTTTAGTTGTTTAAGTTGTTTTATACGTGCAAGCCTATGTTCAGATAATTGCGTTAACGTTTTCTAGGATTTAGTTTTGTAAATGTTTCTGCAAAAAAAAAATTGCCAAAATTATGCTAAACAAATTGAAGAATTAAATAGTTAAAAAATATATTAAGGTCACATTCGTAAATATTATTATTTATTTATTTATTTTCATATCGATTACATAAGTATAACTCTATAGTGATAAACACAGTTATTTATACATAGAACGAGAGAATACTCCAAACCTACTGTATTTGATGAAAACCTAAGAACTAATATCCCAGATTGCAAATTTATTTTAATAGATAGAACATACAGGATTTAACAAAAATTAAAAAAAAAAAGTAGTTGCCTAACAATTTAGTAAATTTACGTATCCTTTATTAATTGTTTCATACTCTTCTCAATCGCTACTTTTTCTAAGTCTTAAATACTTTAAATTATTTGGAAAGTGTTAATTGCATCTATTATACATAACTATTTTTATTATAATTTACAAACCCTCAATATTTCATGAGCTACTTTCTGCACGTTCATTCACGAATCCTATAAATTTCGCGCAGTACTCCAGCTCCGAATAAAACGCGCATGAGCGCCACATCAGCGCGTTAACACAGTAAGAAAATTCTTGAATCGGCCAGCATCCCGATTTCCCTGGCTCTGGCAAACAATTTCCTTGGCAAACAAACAAACATCCGTCCCCCTCAATTAAGATTGAATTACGCCGCTGTACAGCGAGAGGAACACGCGTTTAGATTATTTCCGCTTAATGGAGCCTCGCGCTCGCCTCTATTTTTTTTTCTCCTCTTCACCGAGAGCGCAATTTATCCCCTCTCTCTCTTTCTCTCTTCCTCTCGCGCGTGTATATATAGGCGAGCGCCGCGCGGCGCTCATAAAAAGGGGAGAGACTCCGCGCGCGCAGTGAATGGAAAAGGAGAGACCAATGACTTGATTAATCTCCGCGGCGTTCATAATGCGCGCGATTAATTGCCAGCACGCGCTTGCGGCCTCTTATCGCGTTTACGCGTGTACCGCGTAGGCCGAACGCGCCGCGCGCGCCTATGTACTTCCTCGAGATAATGGCCCTACAAGCCGCGCTGCCCGGGACCGCTATCGACTCGACAATAATTTTAATCCGCCGATTATCAATCGCGTCTTCGGAAACGACGTCGATCCGAGCAGGCCCGTGCGTGCGCGCTCTTTTGCCTTGAATAATTCGCCGGTATCTGTTACTCTCTCGAGCGGCTTTTTACGCCGAGATCGCTATATGTATATACAGGAGCAAAAAAGACGCCTAACCGTAAGCCGGAATCTTTTTCCCTACTGCTTTTAGAAATCGTTATACACGGAATGCTGATAAGTTATATCAGAACGAATGCCCTGGAAACTTGCATTCGATTCCGCGAATTTGAAAAGTAAGAAAATAGTCTATTATAGATGTAGATCGATAAAATGCTGAATTAATAATAATAAAAAAATGTGGTATCGTAAACGAATTAGTATCGTAAGTAAGAAAATTAGTATTGTTTTTAGTATCGTAAAATTGCAGGCGATCATTAATTAGGCTTCGCGTTAAAAAGCGTGACATCGGAAGGAAGTTGAAGCGTCGGGAATAAAGGCTCGTTTTGATTTCACGTGCAGTATGTATAATACTATCTCGGGTAGAAATGTAAAAGCGCCTCTAGAAGTCGGCGAGCGGGGCCGGTTATATACGAGAGGCCGGAGACTCGCGTGTTGAACTCCGACCTTTGCCACTTGACTTTACAGCCTTCTATCTTGGATCGTTGAGCTTCAACCTTTGCCATACGACTTTCGAACTTGAACCTTTGACTCTCACCTCTACCCTCGCGATCTTCAACCTCTGATCCGCGCGTCACGCGCCTCCGGCTCGATAAGCCCCCGGCAACAAAAGACTTATCTTATCCACGCTCTATAGGGATAGACTATTCGCTGTGTATCGCTATATTTTACATTGCGTAATATAAAATGTATGATGTAGTGCATATGGCCTATAGAAATATGTAATAATTTAAGGATAGCGGCGCCAGGCGTGTAGCGTTAAATAAACGAAATAATTAATTGCGCAGGCGCGCGGGGGGCATCGACGTGCATTAGAATCGTTTGACAATTAAAAGATTGCATCTAATCGGCCGCGTTTATGTTAACAGGATCTTGATACAAACTGCCGGGTATAAACCAATTAAGAGCTTCCTGAAAATCCTCCATTAACATATTTATTGTGGTCGTTAGATATATATAAAAAAATCCTTCGCTTACACACAGATTCAAACGGGTTGCCTCGGACTCCCGTGTACGTGTATAATACACACGAGAAATCCTATTCTCCGGGCGGAATAAGAAATCCGAAATTGATTTACAATCTCCGAGGCCGCACCGGCGCGCGCAATTTTCAATTTCTCGAATCTGGTGAAAGTCGCGCTCTGCACGAATATACACACACATCGAAAGAAGGAATCGCGCGTTCTTCATCGGCGCGGTCGCTTTTTTTTTTTTTTTTTCCTGCCGAGCGAGTCGTATCCCCCCGCGAAATGCTTTACCAGCTGATTAGTTCCGATCCACTTGGCATACCGCGGCGTCGAATTCCGCTGCGATGGAAGGCCGGCGCGTCGTGTATACAAGTGCTCTCGGCTAAGGTCGAGGTCGTTATAACGGCGCTAATCTCCGCGGCGTTATCGGTCTTGCCGGCGCGGCCGGACGAGGCTGGGCGCGTAGCATAAAGGAGCGGAGGCGCGCAAAAAAGGACGAGGAAGCCGGGAGCGACGAGAGGCGAGGCCGCGCCTGTGTGTGTGTGCGCGCGCGCGCATCCGTCTGTGTGCGCGTAGGTATACGCGCGCGAA
Organism: Sycophila sp. Sp_5; assembly: GCA_018906775.1. NCBI lineage: Eukaryota > Metazoa > Arthropoda > Insecta > Hymenoptera > Eurytomidae > Sycophila > Sycophila sp. Sp_5. The sequence goes on from JACCID010000004.1 coordinate 5,305,417, forward strand.
GAAGAAGAACGAGAGCGAGTTGAAAGAGGAGGCTGCCGGCGGAGAGGCATCCCGGACGAGCGACGGACCGACACAAGACAAATAGACGAGTCGTGATGCCGACGGTGCGGCCTCTGCTCCTCTCTCTTTCTCTCGAAAACACGCGAGTCACCTGCAGCTCGACTCCTCGCTCTATCGCGCTCCCCTCCTTCGCTTCTAATTAGCGCGCATAAAACGCGCCCTTCGCTCCCCTCTAATTAACCGAGCCTCCGGAAATTTATGGCGGCGATCGACTCCCGCGAAATATTGGAGTGCGTTGGACTTTTCGACCAGCGCTTTCGTCAAGGAAATGGTGCATAACGTCTTTACTTTATATATAAGGCGGAGCTCTGCTGATAAGGCGCAGTTTGAGGAAGAAAAGGAGAGAAAAGCAAGGGGAAAAGAGCGGCGGAGGTCGTTAAGCTTTAACGTAACGGAGGGAACATTCCGAGAAGTTAGCTCGCTACGTCATAAAGCGCTTATTTATTAAGAAAACATTAAGAAGATTGAAATAAAAGGAGTTCCCTGAAATACTCGAGCGAAACCAATTAACTGCGCCGTCGTGGGCCCCGAAGGGTCGTAAATTTCGCCAAATTGGCGAAAACCGCAGTGACCAGGCCGTCGGCCCGCGGTACAACCGCGAGGAGAGCCAGCCGTGCAAGCCTCGGCGAAAAATCGGACGGGCGCCTTATCGGGCCAGGAGTGTCGGGTTCGCGACCGCATCTACGGGCTCTCTTTCATCGCGTGCGTCGGCCTCTCGGTGCTCTCTTCTTTCTCCCTCTTTCTGTCCCCGCTGGACGCGGCGCGAGAAAAAGGGGAGGCCCCCGTATGTGCACCTCGGCTCTTTATTTTCGGAGGGTCGCGAGCGCGCATTGTGCCCACAACGGCGGTGTTTCTTGGAATTTTCGTGACCCGATAAGTTTCGTCAACCGCAGACAGGATGTTATGCGTGTAAGAATGCTTTCGGGGCTCGCACCTGCGCCTCTCAATAACCGTCACCTCATTGCCTTTTCGAAATTTCTTTCAATGGCCAGGGCGTCGGGGTATCGATGTCCTCGAGTCTTTTGAAACTTTACTCGGCCCGGTCGATGTGAAAGGTTGTATGAACATTTTGAATTATTGTCGTCGTCCAATTAAATCTATTTTCCGACAACCATTTAAATTGAGTTTGTCGGCTGTTTTTCTTCAATAGAATAGGATAGACTGGCAGCGCCGTAAACGATCGTTTCATTTTTGATAAATAAAATGGAATGTACACGGAGAAAAATTGTTAGCAAAATTTATACTTAAATGCTTGCAGTAAAAAAGTACTAATTAGCAAAATTTACTTGGCGCTTTAACTTATCTCTGTCTTTCTTAATCAAGTAAGCAAAATTTTGCTGAAAAAATTGAGTATGTATATATAATTTATTTACTGCATGAGTAAATTTCATACGACTATATTCACGTAATTTTTTAAGCAAAGTTTATTTACTATATTTCAGTAAATTTAACTAATCATTTTTCTCCGTGTAATATTTGCTTAATTATATCAAAGTGATTTAGATTCAGATTTAGATTTATTTATCATTGTCCAAGGACTCAAGGTCCTAATAGGCCAAAACCCATGCGTATAAAAAAAATACACAGAAAAGATACAAACAGATTAAAACGAACACGAGTCGATAGAAATTAAAACAAGATATGAAAATTGCAAACTAAATTTATAAGTAACACTTAAATCCAAAAACACATATTATCAGAACTCTAATAATAAATACAGACGCGACAAATAGAAGGTCTTAAGGCGGGATTTGAAAACGGAACCAAAGTATACGGATTTCAACGGGTATAAAGTTTGAAAGCTCGAAAGCTCGATTTTTAAATGAAATAAAATGCTAAAAAAAATTGTCATCGTTCGATCAACTTAAAGAATCTTCCTGACGTCTCATTCAAGATTAATTCCCCGACGCGCAGGCTCCTACAATCCGAGAGCTCGATCTCCCGCAGAAAACGATCGTCCATCCGCCAACCAAAAAGAAAAAAAGAAGAAGAAGAAGAATCGGCCTCCCATCGGAGATATGAGCGCACGCACAAATGTGTGCGCTGTGTGTGTGTGTTTGTGCACTCGGCGATTATTCTGCGGAGGGCTCCCGCGTCCCCCGGCCTCCTGCGTGCTGATTTCGGCGGGATGACAAAGGGAGGGCACAAAAGCATCGATTCCCGGCTTGTCTTTCGGGCTCTCCTCGCTCGCGCGCTCTCCGCACTCCGAAGCCGAGGCCGAAGGAAGAATCGGCGGTAGGTGGGGGAGGCTCGCGGGCCGCGTTCGGTAGCCGGCGACTCGGTCTCCCCCACTGGCGAAACACAGGTGAACGAGCTGTTTTGCATACAGTGAACGGGGCCCCCTGCTTTCGACGAATCGGCACTCCCTTTGTCGGCCGGGCTTTGTCGCGGCGCGAGAGCCGCGTAGCTTCCGATTTACCCGCGGCGGCCCCAGATCCAACGAGAGCGCGGGGACTAAATTAAATGCAACGGCCGCGACGCCGAGGGGAGCGGAGGCCTCGGCGCGGCCTTCGCCGGGAGTATTATATACACCTCGCGCCGATATAATTTAACGCGCCGCGAGCGTTTAAAGAGCGACCCTTTGGAAAAAGCTCGGGCCTTTATTGGACGCGTCGCGATCGGTCGGGGAGGCCCCGATGCCGCGCGATCGCTCCGGATAAGGTATCGTCTTCCGGTGTCGAATGCGCCCCTATGCATGCTCGCGCGCGCCTCGCTGATTCCTCGCTAAACCTTCTTTATATTGCCGCGCCGTTTTTTCTCCTTCATTATCAGGCGCAGAGAAAATTGCGCTTTGCGATTCGATTATTACCGCTTGTAGATCTTAATTAGTGATGACATTTAACTTGCGTACTTTGCGTAATAAAATGTAGAATAGAATAGAATAGAATAGCCGTTTGTTCTAAATTGCGGTATTTATGGAAGTTTAACGATTCAAGATTAATGTAAAATAAATGTAAAAAAGTCAATATATGATGTTCAGATGCAATATAATTTTATTCATTACACATACATATAACATATAACATTTATTTTTTATAATTTCATTTATTCTACATTTTATTACGCACAGTTGTTACGCACAGTTGTGCGTAATGAAATGTAAAATAGAGTAGAATAGAATAGAATAGAATAGAGTAGAATAAAATAGCCGTTTATCGTAAATTGCAGTATTTATGGAAGTTTAACGATTCAAGATTAATATAAAATAAATGTAAAAGAGTGAATATATGATGCTCAGATACAATGTAATTTCACAGTCATTTTTGAATTTTTTTTTTAATTTATTTTACCAGAAAAAAATTACACATATAGTAATTCCTGTAGAGGTAAATACTGTTACCTCTACATATATAGGCTATAGTATATAAAAAAAACTTACTGATTAGATTAACACTAAACATATTACCATTCGATTAATTATCCAATAAATAATTTTCAAAAGAACAAAATAGCGTGTAAGTGATATCACAGTTATATTTAAATGACTAATGCTAAAATAGCTAATCACGTTAATAGTAAATCACATGTGGTTGATTAAAATGACTAGAATAATTTGTAAAATAAAATAAAAATGTGGAATAATATTTAAAGAAAAACACATTTCATGCTAATAAATAAAACGTATATGAGACGACCTAATAATAAATTAACAGTTAAATAAATAAACGATGTAATAGTCGTTTTGATTATAACACTTTATTTTATTTTCTATTATTGTTGGAATTTATAAACATGTTGATTGTACTTATTGACGATAAATTTTCTACTTATATACATTTATCTATAAAAAGAATAAATAGACTTTCGCTATCTCATAAAATCTTTAATAAACACTCGTTACTTTTTATTAATGTTCAGTAATTCCTTCTCTCTGCTTAATTTTATAAAAAAAAAGAAGGAACAACAGCACTATTACTTCCATTTTATACGATACATAATAAAGTCACTTTACACGATAATTTTATTGACTATTTCGAGTCTGCATTCAAGTCAATCCAATTCTTCAGCCGAACCCTAACAATTGGGGATCTCGAGACGTGCTCCCACATGAAACGGAGCGAGGCACTTTGACACTCCATTAATCCCATCGTATTCATTAAGCTGCTCTTTCCGTGCGCGCGCGCGAGCGCACCTCTTGGCTTCGGGTCAGCCGCTCTCTCGCCTCGGTAGGATGCGCGCTGAAATAGCCTCGCGCGGCAGCCAGGCGTTTCGTCTCTGCGCGAGCCGCTCTAATGAAAAAAAAAAGGAGGAGGAGGAGAGATGAAAAAAAAAGGAAAAAAGAAGCAAGGAGAAAGAGGGAAGCTCGCTCGCAGCGGGGTCGGACTCGACGATGATGATGATGCCCTCGGTCGGCGAGCGAGAGATGCGCGCGCGATCACCGAAGCGTACCTCCCGTAATGACCATTAACGTCCGTGCGCGCGGCTACTTGCGCTTCTTCATATTTTATACACACCGCGAGCGAGCGTGAACTCTCTCGGGGGCTCCTCTTCGCTTTTTCTCTCTTTCTCTCTCTTATACCTTCTCTCTCTCGTTTTTTTTTTATTTCGCTCGCGCCTCGATGTTGCCCCGCACGCGCGCACGTCATTACCACCTGCCGTAAGTTTCCTCGGTAGCTCGTTTGCGTCGGGAAATTTCGATTTTATTGGCCTCCTAATAGCCGCTTAACGCATCGCGAGTGATTTTCTTTGAAAAATTTCTTGTAGTTGCACCGATCGCGTGGCTCTGAAATTCTAGCGGGGAATTTCTTTGCGAATAAAACAGCACGCTAGATGTTATCTATTTATAAAAGGAAGCGTGCAAATTGTACCGAGTTTGAGGTCGTCTCGCATCTTCGGCAGGCTTGTGGTGGAAAATTAAGTGGACAAATTTATATAAGACAAAAGCTACTTTTGATCTAATGGACTACGCACACTTTTAAAAGCTAAAATTTGCATTACGCAATTTTAGTATCCTCGGGGATACTGCACCAACAGGCTAAAACGATTCGAGTCAAATTTCACTCTTAGGTCATAATGACATACACGATCGTGGAGTTAAATTTGACTCTGTTGGAAAGTCAATAAATAGAGTGATCTAAAATCACTTTAAGGTAAACCTTTCCTTCTACTTAAGTGTTAAAAAATCACTTTGTTTCACTTGCGACATTAGAGTGAAAATTTTCATTCCATCAAACAAAATTAGAGTGAAAATGTTCTATCAAGGAAGTTAATTTCACTATGTCATTAGAGTGAAAATATTAGATGTAGAAAAAAATAAATATTAATATTTAGAAAAATTAAAATATAAAAATGTTGAAAAATCAGATTGAAAATATTCAATCAAAATTAAAATATTAGAAATTACCGTGTAAATCTGAAAATTGACATTTAATGCGTGGAAAGCCCATCACATGCTAAATGTGTGAACGATTTTTCACATAAAATTTGCCACTATTTTCCTTTTCACATTTGCAGATGTAGAGAGTAGAAAAATTAGAGTGAAAATATTCCACCGAGAGGATAAATTTTACTATTACATTAGAGTGAAAATTTGCCACGAATAGGATTAATTTTCACTGTAGTTCACTCCAGCTGATTTAGCGTGAACACACGCTACAATCATCGTTATAAAAAGAAAAACATTGCTAAAAATTTATTACAGCCTTCACACTCAGTTAATTTTTTCGCAAACTGGGAGGGGAAATTGCCGGACAGCAGACCACCAGCTTATTAAAAAAGAAAAAAGAAGAAAAAAAAAACTCGCGGATACACGCGCGCGATGTTAATTAGGCTAGTGTTGCGGGGTCGCGTCGACAGTTAGTGCATGCAGCGCATGATGCGCCTCCGCGGCACTGGGTCTTCGCGATCGCTCACCGTGAACACGCGTGCTCTCTCGCCGCTAAACGAGCTGTACGTATAATACATCGAGCGGCGAAGGGGGAGGGGGGAGGGTATCGCGCGCACCGTCGGGGCCCCCTATGATAATTCATCGGGGGGGCCTTCTCTCCCCGGCTGTCGGGCCCCGGCGAGTTATGATCCGGCCGATCTCTCGTCAATTACCGCGCGCCGGCATTTGAAATTCTGCCGCGGCGCGTCGCGGAAAAATCGGCGACGCGCCGGGACACCCACGACGTCGGGGCGAGATAAAGGAGCGCCGCTCCGGTGTACCTGCCACGCGTGCGTCGCGGTAAAAATCCGAGCGGAGGGATGGGTGGGGGTGGGGGAGGGGGAGGGATAAGTAGGCTTTCTCGGTATGGGAGTCCCGGCGGGGGAAACGAATTCAGATCGGCGGGCGTATTAACGAGCGAGGGAGAGAGCGAGTGCGCGTATTAAGGTCGATCTTAATTAGCCGGCAATTTAATTAGGATCAGCGGCGTGACGGCGCGGGCCCGGTGTACGTATAAGAAGACGTCGGCGGCGCGTGCGCGATAATTAAGACGGTCAGCCTCTCCCTCCGCCCACGTTCCATATGCCTCTTTCACCAAGAGCGCATGGCCCTCACCTTCGTAGGCTTCGAGCTCCTCGGGACTATTATACGCAGATGGACAGCGCTGATAGTCGGATAGATCGTCACGGAAAGGAATCGCGCGAGCGCGGGCATGGCCTCCGACTCGATCTAGCTTTCTGAGGCTGTCCATCGCCGGCTATGCGTTTTTTTTTTTTTTTTATTTAAGCACGCGGGTTTATGCCGAGAGCTGCATTCTGCAGATGACGAGGCTTTTTTTTCTCTTATCGTTATCTCTGCCCGCGCTTCCTACACTCCTTTTAGCTTGAAACCAGATTCTGCGGAAATTGGGTTTCAAAAAAGCTCAAATTGCTTATTTAAGATTGCGTGTTCTATTTGTAGGAGAGATAATTGCGAGAACAGGATTTGCAGTTCTCGAATAAAAAATTTATTAGGTACTGTATATTATAACCAAAATTATAGAATACAATACAATAAAATGGAATAGAATAGAATCGAATACAATCGAATCGAATAGAATAGAATAATTGTTTATTGTAAAATGCAGTATTTACAAATAGTAGATAAAACAAAATAAATTTTAGGAAAAAAGTTTTTAAATTATTCATAAGATCAGTCGTTCTAATCACAGCCATTTATAATTTACAAAAAACTGCATTTATGTGATATTACAGTCACTTCTATAAATAATTAATACTAAAAAGTAAGTCACGATACTAAAAGTAATATTACAGTGAATAAATTTCAAAATGAATAAAACATACTATTCTCGTGAAATAGAAGGTAAAATATAATAAATAAATACAAAAAAAAAAAAAATAATGTAACTCGTCACAATAACAAGTAACGTAATATCGCCGTGGATACAATACTTTTTTTTTCTCGAAAAGTGACTGGATTTCATTTCTATCGATCTGCGAACTCGCTCTTTTAAATTTCTCATCGCGTTTTTGCCGCCGACTTGCGCGAACCGTAAATGGCGCCGTCGCGTTTTTGCCGCGTTTACCCGCGCGTCGCTAAGAGTATGCATTATGCAAATGCACTTAATCACTTCCCTCTGCTCCACGGATAGATATCTCGCTCTAACAAAGATTTATAAGCGAGCTTAATGAATTCGTTAGGACGCGGTCAGCGGACCGTTAGACACTGTGTATTAAACATCGGCATTGCGCGCGTCCGCAGCGCGCCTCGACGCTTCAAAGGGGGCGGTCGAGGCCGCGCTACATTTTTGGCCGCGGTGCGCGCGAATCAAGTGGAAAACGGGAGAGAGAGAGAGAGAAGGCAGACGCGCAGAGATAAGAAAAAGTAAAAAGGGAGGACCGTCGTCGGGGGAGGCCGGACCGAGCGCAACCGGTCGAACCGGAGGGACAGCCATCTCCGCTCCCTCTCTCTCCTCCCTCCCCGGCTTCTCGCTCGCTACGCACGCGCGGCCCCGCGACGACTCGGGAATGCGTCGAAATGAAATCATTAGCGTCTCTCGGCCCGAGTGGACTCGCGGCAGCCTCTGCCCTCGCGGGTAACGATCGGCCGCTCGCGCCGGCCTAATGGGTACGCAGGGGAGGCCGCGCGGCTCCCTATCGCCGCGAGGACTAAATAATGGTATTGTACGGGCGCAGATCGGATTTTCTATGTCGTTAACGAGCGAGCGCATAAAGATCGAGCCGCTCCCACAATGCGTCCGCGGACTTTTCCCCCCCGCGGCTCTCGAGAGACGCGCCGTTGCGAAACGCGCGCGTGTCTCGCGGCGCCCTCGCGACCGACATTTTTTTTTTATTTAGCATCGGCCGAGTGTCCCAGAGCGACGCGCGTCTTTTTCGTGTATAAATCGATGGAGTGCTCGGCCGACCGTTAGGCGCATTTTTTTTTTAATCGGGCGGAATCGAGAGAGGGGCGGTTGCTCAATAACCACGGCGACGCGGTTTATATTGCCAATTAGGCCGTTTTCGTTCGATCGGTAATTGCGAGGTATCTTTATGGTTTATATAGCCGGTGGAGTGTGCATTATGTTGTCTACGTCGAGCGCTTGGAGACACACGCGCCGAGGCGAGTGTGTTTTGTGTCTGCCGAGCGGTCGTAATTAAAAGGTGCATGCATCGATTGCTTTTTGCTCGGACTTGCTCAATGTAAGCGGCCGCACGCTCGACCTGCGAATCTCGATTTTTCGCGTCGATTGCCGGCGTCCTAACGAATTTCTACCGGGGGCTTGAAAATCAACGGCTTACTAATTAAAATTGATTATTTCTTCGCTGGTATAAATCTTTAGTAACGTCTGTAAGCTTAATTTATTCATTATATGTTATATAAAAACGTATATGCTTTTAATTTATTCATTCTGTTTAACAAAAACGTATACGTTTATAATTTATTCATTCCATTTAAGAAAAATGTGTACGTTATTAATTACTTCTTTCTAGTTTAACAAAAACGTATAGGTTTATAATTTTTTTATGCTATTTAAGAAAAATGTGTACGTTCTTAATTTATTCATTCTGATTAACAAAAACGTATACTTTTTTAATGTATTCAATATCAAGATATTTTTATATAATTTTTGTAAAAGTTAAAATGTATTATTCACCGGTGCTATAATGTCGAATTAATAAGCAAATAGATTATCGGTGAAAATGACATTTTTATTGAATTATATACTGAAAAACAAATTTGGTAATTTTAAGTCAATATTTACTTGTAAGTCAATAGTACTTGTTAAATATTACGTTGAGTCGACTATTTGTTTATATATACATTATAATTATATATATTTAATTATTTCATTCAAATACCGAGAGAAATTCTAGTAAAATTTATAATACAGAATAGTACTTTTTTCACTAAATGCAGTTTGTGACTTCGCTCCCATACTGGATAGTAATTTTTGTTAAAATAACAATAATTTTTCCATTAACATTTCTCTCAGTGAAGAAATATTTAACAAGTACTACTGAAGTAAAAAAGTACTTAAAATCACTAAATTTTTCTCTCAGTAAAGAGATCGTCCCAAAAGACACGAACATTATAACAATTGCTTTTCCTCGACTGTATTATATCCCCAGATAAATCAGTATTTTTCCAAGTGCCTATTCTTTAAATATAAAAAAAATCGAAGGAATAAAAAAGAAAAATACAATTCTATAGCATTGTTAAGCGGCGGCCGATATAGACGATATTTCCGTATCGGAGCTCCGTAACAGCGGTTAAGCAGGCTCGTTCGGTGCTACCGGGATCTCCGTTCTCGGAGCGCATTAAATCTCGGAGCGTCGGTGCAGTATATATAGGCGCTGCGGTGGCAGCGGCGGGCCGACCGCGTCATCGGAGAACAAAAGCCGACAAGTGCAGGCTGCACCGCGAGTCCGCAAACGCGGGGGACAGTAAACGCGCGCGACACGTCGCCGAGCGGCGTCGTTACTTTCAATCAGGCCGCGCCGTTGTTTTCGCCGCGGCAGCGGCCCATCAACGTGTCCGTCGAGTTCTCGCGCGAACCTTATTAGATAGGCCGGGAATACAGTGGTTCCAACTCGACTCCCCGTGCCTATTGTTCGTCGGGACTGCCCCTTTTTTTCTTTTCGCCGGGATTCTCCGGGATGTCGGACGTAATAGTTGGCACTGACAGTTGTATGGTCTCCCTCTCTCTCTGTCTCTGTCTCTCCGACTTGCAAATTTTATGTTTACTGCGATCGCGGGTTATTTATTTATTTTTAATTTTTTTTTTATAAAAGTTATACACGGCTAAAAATCTTGTGTTTTATGTAAAGAAAAGAAAACGCAATGTGTGTAAAAAAAGTTACACAGTAATGTGTAATTATTGTAGACATTGTGAATTAAAAACTAAAATTTTAATGCCCTATAATAACATTGCAAAATTAAAATTGAAAATTACCCAGTAATGTGTAAAAAAAAAAATGGCACAAATTATGTGTCAGTGAATCACACAAGTAACAAGTACAGAGGATTTGAATAAATTGATTTGTAATTTCTTCATGTACACACTAATTTTAACTACAGAATTCTAATTATCAGACAAATTTCTATTTGTATGAACGTTCAGTCGATTTAATTTATTTAATTTTTACATAATTAGACGTATTTCTTTTACTCATATAATTAGAAAACTAATACTTAAAATTTAATTACTATTCGTTCCTTTATAAATATTTACTCGTTTAATTTACACATGTTTTGTGTCTACGCATTTGCATCTACGTGTAATTGTTTATTACGGCATCTGAATTTACACAAATATTGCGTCATTTTGTTCAATGAAATACACTTGTGCAAATATTTTCGATTTTACACAATTTTATCGAATTACAAACGCACATTTTGTATTTATTATTCGACAGATATTTTTAACTGTATAACTCGAATGTTTTTTTGGTGTTTTCTCAATTAATTGCGAAAATTTAAGGCAATTTGCGTGCTCGTGAATTACTACTACATAAAGGAAGTATTTTCTTTGAAAAAACAAATTGTCTCACCCACCTAAATTGCACTTTTTAATTATAAACACAAATGAGAATCCAAATCTTCATAAAACGCTTGGAAATTCATCTTCACGATCCGACGCGTAAAACAAGAGGACAAAGTATCACAAGCGAAATGAAAATAAAGTACTCCCGAAGCTTATGTATCACGGGGGTAACAAGGAAAAATGGTGACCAACATCCGTAGTGGCAAATACAAAATCGAGAATCGTTTGCGCATCCGCGAAGCCGAGAGGCGCTCGGCAGGGCCGATCGATCTCGCAAAGTAGGTACATGCACGCTGCGCGCGAGTCGCGGCCAGATGCCCAGCCGGGACAAGCTCAGATGTGATTATGATTTTACACGCGCGCATTATGCCGCTCGCTGGCGCATAAGTAGCCCCCCTCGGGCCGGACGAGCCCGATTAGAGAGTCCGCCGCGCGCGCAGCTGTGCCCAACCGATCCCGCAGGCCGATCTGCGGCAGCCGATCTTTTTTTTTTTTTTCTTTTTTTCGCAAAATTCCTCGCGGTTCACGCCAGCGGAAAAGCCCGACGTACAAAGAAAACGCGCGCGTCCTCGATCGCTCTACTTGTGCGATTTCACGCCCACCAAAGCACTATGCATATATGTAATAACTAACTGCACGGAGAGGAATCCTCTGTAGTAAGTTTCGCAATGTGCCAGAGTGAGTAATTTTACTATATGTATAGCATTATAATTTCATTGAATTGCAAAACACACGCGAATATTTCTAAGTAAATTTTTATGATTTTTTTTTTATTAAGAATTCACGCGTAAGTCTGTGATACAAGATTATTCTAGTGTTTTATATATAAAATTTACTCTCTGTCAGTGTACACATAAAAGAGGCGATATTAACTAACTACACGGAGAGGAATCGCCTGTAGTAAATTTCGCAGTGTACTAGAGTGAGTAATTTTATTATACGTAGCATTATAATTTCTTGAATTGCAAAAATTTTTCCTACAAATTTTGCTACACGGAGAGAAATGTTATAGTAAAAATTACTATGTTCCGTAGGAACAGTGGGATATACTCAACTTATGAAAATTTTTACTATAAAAAATACTAAAAATTCCTATGTACGTAGTAATTTCTACTACATAAATGACAATTCTTGATATGTACATACACGGAGAAAAGGGTTATACTAAAAATTACTATATTTTTTAGCAATTGGATGACACACTTGTAATATGAGAAAAATTATTATGTTTTATTCTAAAATTTAATGTCATTTTAGTAAAAATTAATAAGTATTTGTTTAATTTTTACTGTGCATATTGTAAATTTTAAAATAAAATATGCTAATTTTTCTCATATTACAAGTATGTCCTTCCATTGCTAAGAAATATAGTAATTTTTAGTATGTTTTATAGTAAAAATCGTCACAGGTCGAGTATATCCCACTGTTCCTTCGGAATATAGTAATTTTTACTATAACATTTCTCTCCACGTAAGTAAATTTGTACGATCTTTTTTTTTATTAAAAATTTACGCATAAGTCTGCGATACAAGATTATCCTGGTGTAATTACATAAAATTTACCAGCGGATTCCTCTCAGTTAGTGTACGCATAAGCGAGGCGGTATAAAGGCGTGACCCTTGGATCGAGCGATACCGTCGACGCTCCGATCGGCCGAAGGGAGCAGGAGAGTCCCGTAAAATCGGAGCCCCGGAGGGCCGCGTCTCTCCGGTAGTTAATGCCACTCGCTCGTTTATCCCGCGGGGGATCGGACCGAGGGGGAAGCGGGTGCCGCGCGTCTAGGGCCTTCCTGCGAGCAGCAGTGCGTCCGGCGGAGGATGTGGTCGGGGAGGAGGAGGAGCGGCGCCTTCCTCGAGGGGAGAGGGAATCGCGGAGCAGCAGAAGCGGCGTCGTCGTCGTTGTCGTCGCTGCGGCGCTTGGTGAATGAACCCTGCGGCGCTGCGCGAGCGAGAGAGAGAGAAAGAGAGCTAACGCCGCCCGGTGAATGGGCGCGCGAGGCTTGAATGGAAGAGTCGAGAAGAGCGAGGGGTATGCCTGTTTGTGTGTCGGTGTGTGAGTATATATATATAAATATATATATATTTATATTTATATATGTGTGTGTGTGTGTGTGTATATGTATGTATACATGTGGACTGCAGCTCGCATTGCGACGACTATACTCGCACTGCTCGATTTCTTGGTGGATGGGCAAAGGTGGGGATGCCGGTCTTGAAAGCTCGCTTTGCTTTTGAACGGGGAAGACACTTGATTGCGCCGCGTGTCGTTGCGGCCGCGCTGTTCATTCATTATAACTTCATTTTGTTACTTATATGTATTCGCGGGATATCGAGGGAGACTGTACCTTATTTCTTTATTATAATTTTTTTTTTAAATAAGGCGAGATTATTTTTTGGTGATTTATATGTACTTGATGATGGACCGGTCTTTTTAATAGAACGATGATTTTAGGATTTCAGAGACGAATGAATTTTTATACTTATGGTCGCGTTCTTTTATACTAATTTAAACGGTTTTCGATTGATTTTAGATGCTAAATGTTTCACGTTAAGGTGAAATAGCAGCCGGATTCACAGATACACATCTAGGGTTCGTAAAAAAGTTGTAACCCACAAACGCGGATTTATTATTAATTCGTTTCTATAATTAGAAAAGCAAAGTAGACTATTTTATACGCGATATTTCTCATAAATAATTAGATATCAGATAAAATATAGGAAAATCTTACGGTATTATTAAAATTAACTCGAAAACCTAAACCGATCTTATCAGCTTCGACGATAAAAATCCTGAAGCGAACGGTGAATGCGCGGCCAGAAGTGCATCCTCCGCAGACACCGAAGAAAAGAAAAGACTTGGCTAATTCACGTTTCACGCTTGACATTTTCCACGGAAAGCAATCCGTCCGCCTTGGAGAGAAAGGAACAAAACGCAAAGTTCGCCGAGCGGCATCGTGATGCGCGGCGGGGGCAATTTTCGCAAAGGCAGATAATAATTTCGCTTATTACATCTGATTACGCGGCGCCGGCGAAGGCCAAGGTCCGGCGCGGGGCCGGACTCATGAATGAAATCTCGTACCGCAGCCTCGGGAGGAAGGAAGTCTGGCCTCTCCTCTTAGCAGGGGGAGGGGGAGGGGGGAGACGGGCGACGGACGCGGACGGAGGATGTTTACGGGCGCACGAGAGCAGGAAAACGCGCGAGAGCCGAGAGGGAGAGAAACGAGCGCGCGTATAGGTATACACGCGCGAGGAGGAAGGCGAAGCGCGTCTGCGACACGCGCGAGCGACGCGCTTACTCTCCCACATCGGGTCGCCGGGAGGCCCGCGCCGGAAGTTTAATAACCGTCCCTTGACCGCGCGCGGATCTTCGCATGGGGGGTCGAGTCCACCTACGCGCACGCGAGCCGCCGGCCCATTCATCGGCCCGCAGCATCGGGGCCCCGTAAGAAGCGTTGATAATTTAAATTGCGCCCGTGTGCTTATGTCTTGCTTGAGCAAACACCGGGGCTTTTTTTGCGGGGGCAAGAGTCGCCCCGGCCGGTTTTCGACGCCCGCCTAAAGGGACGCCAGCTTCTGTGTGTACGTGCGTTCTGGTCTGCGCTTCGTTACGCTTTTTTCGCGGGTCCGGCCAATCACGCACCTTGAGATGGTTTTCGACTTGCTGCCGCTGCGAGGACGCGAATGGATCGTTTCGGATGCGAACGGGTAGCTCCCTTCTTTTTTTTTTTTTAACGCGTCACGCGGGTCATTATAATCGTTAAAGTTAAAGCTTGAAATAATAAGAGTGCCAATTGAAAGTTTTTGCGTTCGCTTATTGAAAGCTTTCGTATAACGAATTGATAGCGAAAAATAAAATTTTAACTTCCTGTACTGGTTGTGCCCCTCTTGTATTCGATAATCTATTCATAATTTATTTGATAAATTAGAAATTATCGGCGCAACATGTTCTCCTGCGATTTATTAATTACATTCAAGTTTAATAAATCTACACATATAGGTAGGTTTAATCACTGTTTCTCCGATATTAGATCTACGGTGGATTTGCAAATAATTACGTTTTTACATAAGTATTATGAAGGATTAATTAGTTTTTAAAATTTTAAACCTTATTAAATCCTCATCTTTTCAAACATAGGCAAATTACGTATAATATTCGACATAATTTATACCCATATTAGAAAATAATTGTCACACCAACTTTGGATTTTATTCCACCTTCAGCAGTGGAATTCTTTACGTACTACTGTTACATCAATTGAATCTATTGGTCAGTTAAAAATATCATTACGATCTTTCATGACTAATTATTAGTATATTATAGTTTATATATCATTTATATTTTTAAGTAGTTTATATAGTTTATTTTGTACGTAAGGACTTTTAGTCTATTGAGTTTATATAGAATTAAATAAATATATTATTTTGTACAGGGTAAAGTTTCTACTATTCCTAAAAATGTGTAAAGTACAATTTTTACAAGACTATATATACATTTTTGCAAGAAAAAAAAAAGAATAATTGAAACCTTTTATCTCGAAAACTTCTCGAAATTATTCAAATCGTCTTCGAGCGGCATACCCGCATAGCCGCGGCGAAGCAGGAGGCCTGTATGCGCAGGAGCAATTGTATCGCGGTACTCTCGGTCGCACAAAGCTCCGCCGGCATTTTAATAAACGCCCTCGATAAAATCCAAATGAGGCGCCGATAGATCGAGAGGGGATAGCGCGTCGGCCGCGGCCAGGCCGGCCGTCCGGCATAAATTCAAAGGCAGGAACGCGCGTGGCTCCCGTGGCGGTGCGGCGAAAAAGAATGAAATACGCTGATTGACACGGAAAATAAGTCGGCGGAATCTCGGGGCGCGGCGGCGGGGCATTAATCGAGAAAGGCAGCGAAGAAAGGCGAGGATGCAGGCAGGTACGAAGGGAGGGGAGGGCGAACTTGGGCAATGAGGTCCATTGGCGGGATCTGCGCCCGATAAAGGCGTATCTTTGTGTCGCGAGCGCTGGATTGTCTTGCGCGGTGGCCTTGTGTGTAGGTAATAAGGCGGAGAGTCGCCCGTTCGCTCTCCCTCTCTCGCTCTTTCTCGCGAACAATGGATGCGTCCGGGAGAGAGGGAGCAAAGTGCGTGCGGTAACGAGGAGCGTGGCTCCCGCGGCATCTGCGCCGAAGGACAAGAGAGAGAAGAAGGGGGGTGAGGGGGGGGAGAGGGAGCGGCAGGATGGAAGAGAAACGCTCTCGCCATATATCAAGGCGTGTGCAGCGCGCCGAGAGACCGATAACGAGCTCCGAGAGGAGAAAGAGGAACTGCTGCCGCTGCCGCGGCTGCTGGAGCGGCCCGTCTTCCTCCTGTTGCCTCGCCCTGCGCTGCGCGACTTTTCCCTCGCGAAACCGTCCACGCCCGTCCTGGGAGAGAGCCTATCTAGCCGCCGCTTCGTCATCGTCTCCGGACGAGGCCTTCCTTTTTCCTACCGGGCATTACTGCTCCTTGCGCGTACGTGTGCCCGGGTGTGCGTGTGTGCGTCCGGGGGATTGAAATAAGTAGTTTTGAGTGAGATGTCCTGGAAGGGTAGGCGGGCTTTGCCTTCTTTCCTTTTTTTCTTCTTTTTTTCTCGGTACCCGCGGGGCTGTAAAGTTCGAGCGCTGCGCTGCTGCGTTTTATGTTACACTTTATGAAAGTCCGTAAGGGATATGCGAAATTTAAAAAGGAAGATTATTCAATTAAAGTAAAGTGTATTTTAATGAGCCATATAATTTTATACCGTCGTATTTCCGGCAGGCGGAATAAGAAGGACGATTATTTAATGGCGTATAAGACGTAACGATAAAAGCCGGGACAGCGTGGTTTTTTATATTGCGAAAAATACCTTTTATTTTATGAATGACGGGGATCGTTGACCTCGGCGGTGTTGTTTATCAAAAAAACGAGAACACCGTTCATTGCATCTTTTCTCTTAATCAATATTTTATTAGCCGAACAGAATGTCTTGCCGTACCCGGGACTTATCTACTTAAAAGGGAAAACTATGCAATCTCCCGAGCTACCGCAATCTTCCCCGGTACATATTAATAAAAAAATAAAAAATACACATAAAGTGTATTTTCACACACTTTCTTTAACATTCGTACAGTTAACTACCCATCGATAAAATTTATTGTATACATCAATCGACTTTATAAGAATCATTGGAAACGCAGCCTATAAAGGGACCGTCGCCGCAAAAAAGTTCTCCCCTAATTCACTCCACATACTCACGGAGTAAAACGACACGAAAGGGTGTCGAGTAATCGAATAATCCTTAAAAGTGAAGAATTCGCCGGCGGGGCTCTAAGTGAAAGCGAAAGCGGCGGTGCCTCCTCGGAAAACAAACTCCTCCGAGCCGCGCGCAAAAAGAAAATCAAAAGCTGCCCCCAAAAAACAAACTCCGCGGTCCCCGTAATTTTCGGGCTATCGCTCGGTGCGGGTGTTATATAACCCCCCGCTTCGGAAACGAGCCTCCTCCTTGTGGCTGCTATATAAAGGGCGCTCGGCATAAATCAAAGGCCTAATGTATGTGCGGGGCCGGGGCGCGAGCGCGCCGCTGCTTTTTATCGCGGGCGCGCTTCGTCGTATAAGACAATGCGCGGTCCATTTACATACGCGAGAAAGAGAGAGAGAAGGAGAGAGGCAAGGGGAGGGCGAAAGGCCCGAGCGGCAATTATCGTGCTTCGCCCGCGGCTCCTGAGCGCTCGCGCGCGCGCGAGCGGCTCCGCCTGCCCGCTTCCCCCAGGTGGACGAGCTTTTTCCTGCGTAAGCCCTATCCCGCTCATCGCCTTATATTCCAAACGCGCGGCTTTTGCCTTTTTCAAACGCGGCCGAAAAAAAGGAAGGAAAAAAAAGAAAAGAAGCGAGTGCCCGGCGTATAGGAGGAGGCGCGTATGCGCGCGGCGGATCTTCGGGGGATCTCGGCGCGGCCTTTGATGTCGCCGGGGCCAGCTCTCGGTGTCTTTTCATTTACATATTGTTCATACTTTTCCGGATTCCGCTGATTTGTCGCTTATCGATGCGAGCGAGCGACTGAGCTCCTCTGTAATTGGGCGCGAGCGCGAGCGCGCCGTCGTTACTCGCGCAGGCGAGTGTCGGCTGCGGCGCGGGGAGGAAGCTTGGGCTCTCGGTCCGTTCTTCGCTTCGGCTATTTTCCAATTTAATTTGAAAACGCTCGTAAAATGCAGCCGGCCGCGCCTCGGAAATTTCACGCGCGCAGCTCTATTCTCCTCTTTCTCTTCTGGCTTTCAGACATTTTTTCTCACCTTCGTTTTTTTCTTTCCTTTTTTTTGCGAACGGTGCGCTCTTATTCCATTACATATCTTTAAATAATGAATCTAAGGTAAACCGGGGCAAAATGCCACAAAGCTTTATCTCGTTTGTTTGCAAACGCTTTTCTCTACTGTTCGGTTCGAATATGTATTACGAGCATTTGATTACATTGGCGTATAGTGTTACCCAATTTTCGCTTTAATATTTAGTGTGCTTTCAAACGTTTATCGAAATAGCGTAGTTTCATCTATATTTTTTGGTATTTTTAATTGTCACTCAAAATTTAATTGTACAATTTTTTATATATTCATAAAATTTTATATATATTTGTACCACCTATAGTTTAAATTGGTGTAGTGTAAAAAAGGAAGGCGGTTAAAGTTTTTTAAGTATATCTATTTTTCTAAAATTAATGTACTACATGGGAAAGATGCGAACACATTAATTACCCTCAAAATATTTTTTTGTTCAATGTGTAAAATATAACGTTAATTATATATAAGCTTAGCGTTATAGTGCTAATTTTTGTGTCTTTTAATAAAATATATATGTACTGAAAAAAAATTGTTCATTTTAATGCAGTGATTTACTTCAATAGTACTTATTAAATATAGTTTATCGAGTCAAAAAATTATTTTTTTGAAACAAATAAATTCATTTAGTTTTAATGAAATTATCACTTGATTCAAAGAAATATTTAATAAGCACTATTGAAGTAAATCATTTCCTTAAAATTAACAAATTTTTTCAGTGTATGTATCAAACGACCAATTCAGAAAAATGTCGAATTTATTTTGAGAAACATTTCAAATAGAAAGTACTGCAAAAGAAAGTCCATAGGCCAAAGAATCCATCAGAGTGGCTTTAACGTTAAAATACATTCTTGACAAAAACGAAGCCGCCGACAAGCTAGCCGTACGGAGCACGTAACAGCTCTGTCAACGAGTGCAATCGCCGAAAAAGCAGCAGCGCAGAGGTCGCGCAAAAAGACGGTCCCCCGCATAATCCATAGAAACACGCGGGAGGTTTTCTCCTCCTCTCGGCCCGATCGCGGGCGTAAAAACGAGCATGCCGCGCGATGCATCGAGTATACCTCTCCAGGATCGACCCCCCCCCCTCCCCCCGCCCGCGGAACAGTGGCTATCGCCCTGACGTAGAAGAATTTAGGAGCGACGTGTCGCAGCTCGGGAGCAAAAGGAGGAGGGTCCCCGAGGGCCGCTCCTTTGAAGTTCAAAAACAATGGCATTGTCTCTTCAGTCTAGCGAGTCGCGGCCTCGGGCGCCGCGCGCGTGTGTCGCCCGCTCGTCCAGTTTAGGGAAAGGATCGAGGAGGCGAGCGCGAGCATAAAGGAGGCGAATGCCGATCGCGGCTCGCGCTGCCCCTGATGTATTTATGAGGCCTTTATTAAAGCCCGGCGATGCCGGGCCGAGGCCTCCGCTCGTGAGCGGCGTAACGCGCCGTGCAGCTGTGCACCTCCAGCACTCTCGGTGCGCTTTTAATGGAGCTGTTGCGGGCCGAGAGCCGCCGAGACGATGTCCCTGGCGGTAAGCGTCACTCGCGACTACCGTGCTACACTCGGACGGACTGGAGGCTGCGGGACGTGTCCGCGCCCGAGTCGAGGGATAGAGAAGCCTCGCGGAGCCGGGAGATTTATATAGAGGCGCCGGGGAGACTTTTTTCCAAGGACTTTCCTCCGTGCACACGATCCAGCAGGGTAGCCTCGACTCTACTTCCTTCGCATTAGCTCGGGCGATGCCTTTTACGGGGAGATTGTCGTTTTCTTGCGGATTGTACTGCGTCAACAAGAAGAAATTGAATCTTTATTATTATGTATTTACTAATTTTATAATGAACGCGTAGTACTTCCAGAAAAATTAAGAAACGTAATATACATTTAGCAGGATGACTGAAACGTTGTAATTCTCGTTTTCTTACATCGTATAATCCGTAACCAAGAAGAAAATTGAATCTGTATTATTATGTATTTACTAATTTTCTTCGCGTCTTAAGTTATTATTTTATAATGAACGCCTAGTACTTCCAGAAAAATTAAGAAACGTAAACATACATTTAGCAGGATGACTGAAACGTTGTAATTCTCGTTTTCTTACATCGTATAATCCGTAAACAAGAAGAAAATCGAATCTTTATTATTATTTATTTACTAATTTATTTCACGTCATTTTATTATTTTACAATAAACGTAAATGAGCAGAAAAATTGAGAAACTGTAAATATACATTTATCAGGATGACTGAAACGTTGTAATTCTCGTTTTCTTACGTAGTATACGCCGCAAGCAAAAAGAAAATTGAATTTTAATGGAGTAAAATAGTTGGAATTAAATTTGATGCTATTGGAGTCAAATTTGACTCTACGTGAATAGAGTGATTTAAATTCACTCTAAGTATAGTAAAAGTTTATTCTACGATAGAGTAACGCATCAAAGATTGAGTCTACTTAAGAGTAAAAAGGTTACTCTATTTCACTCCAGCTTATTCAACGTCTAATAAACGTAAATGTAGGTGTAGTTCTCGCAGAAAAATTAAAAAACTTAAATAGACATTTATCAAAATGACTGAAGCGTCACGAGGTAATTGTCATTTTCTTGCTTATTATACGTCGTAAACAAGAAGAAATTGAATCTTTATTATTATTGATTTTCAAGAAGAATTGAATCTTTATTATTATATTTTACTAATTTATATAATAAAAGTTATAATAAACGAAAATGAACGTGCAGTACTTCCAGAAAAATTCAAGAAACGTAAATACATTTACCAAAATGACTAGAATTACGAGGTAATTGTCATTTTCTTGCTTATTATACTTCGTAAACAAGACGAAATTATATCTTTATTGTTTTTGTAGTTATTTATTTCACGTCACTTTATTATTTTATATAATAAACGTAAATGAACGTACAGTACTTCAAAAAAAAATTAAGAAAAGCAAATACACATTCATCAAAATAACTGAACCATTACGGGGTAATTGTCATTTTCTTACATACTATACGAAGTAAATAAAATAAATTGAATCGTTATTAATATTATTTTACCATTTTTTTTTCACGTCACTTTATTATTTTACTGTAAACGTAAACATACCCAAAGCATCATACTTCCAGAAAAATTAAGAAACGTGAATACACGTTTATCAAAATGACTAAAAATCGGAATAAAATTTTACTTGCGCGAATATCGCAGGGAGAAGGGCAAAGTCTGGTCCCCAAAATAAAAAGCGAAAAAATGCCGTCAATTCGGATTCCGGGGCGATCGGTAAGGGTCGGCGCGTCGTGCTCTCGTCACTCCGAGCGGGGCCCTTCCAATTTACATTTTTCCCCGGGTCCTTGTATAGGCGAGCCGCTATTATGCGAGAAGAGAAGAGGGGGAGTTGGGCGGCGACCTGACGGGGTCCCCTGATCGGTGATCCCTCGAAAAGATCGATTCAGCGAAACGCGCATTCTCTTTTCTCGGGCAAAAAACGGACGGGAAGGGAGGAGGAAGGAGGAGGGCCGGCACCGACGGACAAGCGGCTCGGCCATTAGGCCATATACCGTCCGTCCGCGAGCGGATTCGCGTCCACCTCGTGTACCCGCCGACGTCGATTCGCCTTTGTCTCCGAGCGTCACTTCTAATACCACGGAACGTGGAATCCCGAGGTCACCGCGCGAATCGCCGCGTCCGACCGTCTCGTCTTCTTCCTTTTCTCCACTTTTTACATCGAGGGTAGAAAATCTCTGTATAAGAACGTATACGGCGAATTCCTCCTCTATAGATCGTCTTAAATAAAAAGTGCGTAATTTTATTTATAATTTAAAAGATCGTCGATTTAAAATTGTTGCTAAACATGCGTGCGTTTGTGTTCCGTGTTTTTAAATTCTATTTTGAGTGGCGAAGACCGTGAGTTATTAATACGAAAACGAAGTAAATAAACTACGTGTATCTGCATAAAAAAACACACACATTTCCGGTTGACTATAAAGTGTATAGTAACTTCGTTTAAAATAAAAAAGTTAATCCACGAGCAAAGAACAAAAAAACAAACCGCATTTCGATTTATAAAACATAAACTGCATCGCCATCGACTTAAAGTGAGAGAATCGTTAAAACTCCAATGACGCAGAAGCAACCGCGCGGCACTCGTTGAAAAGCTACCGGTTTTTCGAGCGCTAGCCGCGAGCATTTGCATTGCGCTTCGTGGATAGAAACGTTGCTATTCACCTCCTCGCTATGCATCCACCATAATATGTACATATACATATATATATATTTTTTGCTAACCCATCATATATGCCTATACATACAATACCCTATAACTACATCTACATCATATATAAAGTTTTATTTAAATAAATAAATAGATATACATATATATATCTACTTAACATATACATCTACAGCTGTATAATAAGAGTCAATTACTGCACGAAAAGTTGTTATAAAAAAATTACTATATAGGGGAGATCAGAAAAGAAGGATACAGCCTATTATTTGACTATTAGTATTGTATTTGTTTAAATAATATTTGAGGGTTGAAATTTTATAGGGTACTAGATGTAAAAAATTTAATACTGTGATTGTTTTGTTATTCTGTTCCTTTTTTTGTTCAATTTTTCCTTAAGGTGTCCCTCTTACCTGGATCTCCCCTAGTGTTTGATAAAGTAGAGGCAGACTCAACAAATCAAAAATTTAGTAAAACGTATAGTAAAATTAGTTATAGGCTTCCAGTAAATTTTGCTGAACTTACAGTAACTTTTACTATACAAGTCTAGTAGATTTTACTATACTTTTTAGTAAAATGTTTTATCTGTTGACTTTTTAGTAAAACTTGTTATCTGTTGACTTTTTAGTAAATCTTTTTATCTATTGAGTATAGACAGGAAGGGCAGTGGTCACAAAACATTATAAGTAATTTTTACAAGGACTTTTCTCTGCGTGTGATATAAAAGTGCTTACATATCTGCAGGTGTATAATAAGAGTCGATGGGCGGATAAAAGTGGCCTATACTTGCGTATACCTTGTACATCTGCAGGCATATAATAAAAGTCGAGCGGCGGATAAAAGTGAGCGCAGAGTCGGGGTAGCGATTAATCGACGCGGCGCGCATCCGTCCCCCTGGAATCGCCGGCGAGTTTGGGCGCGCGCTCCCGGCCTCATAAGTATGCGAATTTAATGACGGCGCGGACGCCACGGTAGCACAAAGCGTTTATCGCCGGGGCCATGCGCGCGCCGCGTTATTGATCGCCACAATTAAAGAGGCGCGCGTCGTTTATTACGCCCGGCCCGCTTTAATTAGACCCCATCAATTCAGGCGGCTTCTCGCGCGAGCGTCGCTGCACCGCCGGTATTTTCGCGGCTGGCCTCATCAGCGCGATTCGTATCGCGCGCGCCAGCGTTCCGCGACTCGCCGACTTTTTGCCAACTTTTCATTTTTTTTTTTTTAATTTTTTTTTACGGCGCTGTTTGCGCTTTGAATGCACGAACATGCTTCTGGCCGCAGCTCTTTGATTTCGGCGGCCTAAATGTAGCAGGTGGTCTGCTTCGATGTTGTCCAGCGTGTGCGTTTGTTTGACAAAGCGATTAAGAATTTAAATGCGTATTTTTTTTAAATTATTCTTATCAGTTGCGACCTATCGGATTGCTTAATTAATTTTTAACGCGTCAAAAAACAAAGATAGATTTAATCGTTTAGAATAAATTCAGCAATTTACGTACACAACATGTATATACAAAAGCTATAAATTATATAAACTATAACTTAACGAAAATATAAGCAATATATAAACTAATAATTACTCGTGAAAGAACGTTTATATAAATGTTTTCTTATAATTACGTTTATACAAATTTTTTCTTAATGCGTTTGTATAAAGTTTTTCTTTAACTTTATATATTAAATGCTTTCAATTTGAAAAAAAAATTTTAAGAAATGATAAAAATGGCGAAAATATTGCTGAAGATGTAAGGAGATAAAATATGGCTATTTTAAATTGCAGACGAAAGTACCGGTTAATTTGTTTAATGCCTGCGTTAAAAAGCTAATGTTACAAATGACCAATTAAATTAAACGATTAAATATATACTTAATTTCTAGCGGCGGTGCTAAGTACTTTCCTTGAGGAATATTCTCGGCCGCCTAGGTCGGAGAAACAAGAAGCGCGCAGCTGGTTTCTCGGAGAGGAAGGAGTGGGTCGAAGATCAGGGCTGTACACGCGGCTGCTGGCTATACGACCCACGACCTCTGACTCCCGTGATCCCTCAAGACCTCTGGTATGACCCGCGCTCCGCACGCTCGCTCGCTTCTTCTTCTTTTTCCCTCGTTTCTCTCTTGGCTTTTTCTTCCTACCGACTACGATATGGTCTCTTATTTATGATGGAAAGGGAGTACACTCCGAGTATAGTTTCGCTCTGTATTCAAATTTAACATCCTATATGGTTCAAAGCTAATTACGTTTTATAATTTTTAGTACCACATTTGATGCATTTTTATATTCAGTATTTTTAGAGTAAATGTTATCTATTTATTTATTTCTGATAGTTATTAAACTAATTTACAAGAAACCTATAAAACAATAATTTAACATTATCAATATGGAAAAATAAAATTAAACTTTAAACGTAATTAATATAAGCCATATTAATCTATTGAAAACTAGTGCAAAGATTTGTGCAATCTTGAGATAAAAATAAATTTCTTTTAGTATAAGTAACGATAGATTTCGAATGTAAAAACGTACCCATTAGTATGCGAATGATAGTTTGAAAATAGTTAAAGTGCGCTTTTTTACAGAGTGTACAAGTTCAAAAGTTAATAGTTGAATGGTCAATATTGCGGATAAAAAATTAATTAGGCATTGAATATAATTTGAATAATAGCTTTATTTAAAATTTAAATACTGTAAAATACAAAATGATGAGTTTTTAAGGTTCAATCTTTTAACCTCGCCGTTGAATATTCCATTTCGCTTTTTTGCTAATGTTTATTTTTTCACAGATAGTTTTTATACCGCTTTAAATTACGCCGAAGCTGAATTCCACTTGCAAATATTAGCCAGCCCATTAAATGTCGAAGTTAACACATTTCCTAATTACCCGCAAGTGAATTCCAAACCGCACTTGCATATTTACATTGAAAACTGTAAGTAAAAGCCAATACAAAGTACGCGGAAAAATCTCTCAGTATATACATTTCAAATCAACGTCCAGAACACTTCGACGTTAAATTACCCCAATGCGAATATTATCGTTTAAAAAAAAATGTCAATCCATTGAGAATAGGAAAAAATAGCAATCCCAAATCGTCCGCGCCTCTAAAACCAAGTGTTTATTGAATCCACCGCACTTCCACTCGCGCGCGTCGCGCGAATCGCCGTCTTGCGGTCCTATCGGCCACTCGTGTATATGCGTGTGCACACATACACGCATACAGGCGAGTGTATCGGTGAAGGCGCGCGTGCACCGAGCGAGCCACGCGCATTCGTCCGGCTAATTACGAGCAATCAGGCAGGGCCCGGGTTCGCTCGTCCGCGCCTTATGCAAATCGCACATTGTACGGGGGCCGGCGCGGAAAGAGCGATAGACCGGTTCCGTCGCCGGGGCCGATAAAAATCGCCGTTAACCCCTCGCGCCGCTCGCGGGTATCATACGCGCGCTCCTGTGGCGAACCGCGAAAATACGCTGCGCGCAAAAGCGGCTTTATCTCCAGCGCCGGGCGAAATTGCGAGATTAACGCCGGAATGACTCGGCGCTTGGCTCGAATTTTACGCTCTTATCGTTTACGAGCAGCGCGGGACTTCAATTGGACTCGGATATTGCTGCGGATTCTTTCTGGCCTTTTTTTTTTATTGCGGCGGATTCGTGTTGATGGTTGTGGAGTAATTTTTGTTTATAGCGTCTGAGCTTTAACTTAGTTGCACAGGCTTTTTCTTCCAGTCCGAGGTAGAGACTTTTTAGAGGCGTAGGACTTGCTTTTTGGCGTACTTTTTCGACCGTACAAACAGTTTTTGCACAGTATTATGAGGGAAACGAAAAAAATGTGTATAAAATAGTAAACGAAATTTATTTTATTTATTTATTTATAATAGTTGAAACACTACACACTTACAAAGTACAATTGAATATATGATCAAGTTAGAAAAGTAACCTACAGGGGAATGCATTCCTGTACGCTGATATAAACTATAATAATTTAAAACTAAGATTTAATACTAAATAAATTGTCTCTAAACTGTAAGGTTTGCATTATACAAATTAAAATAGCTTTTAGCTGTTTTAATTAAATAAATTAAAATTCCTTCTGAAATGTATGTGTTAGCGATTAACGTAAAATGTGTACAGTTTAAAATCTTAAATGAAAGTGTTTGTACGTGCAAGCAAATGTTTAAAAAGACAAGTGGAGAAGTTTATATTTTTTACTACTGTCTACTCGACATTATTAAGGCAGATTTACATAAAAGATAAGGATAATTGTTATTAAAAATTATCATGATGACCTTAAGTGTGAAATTATACAAGTTGTGTCACGCTTCTGAGAAAAGAGAAAGCTCGGAAAAGTCGATTGAACGAATCTAAAGATAATTCTGCACGGCTGACTGTACCTAACTGTTTCTACTTACGTATACACTAGATCTAATTTGTTGCTTCCACTCAATGCCCCCATAGAATATTCAATTTATGTATCTCACAGAGAAAGTGCAACGCTTCGAACGCAATTAGTTAATAACAATTATTACTTGTAAATAATTAATTTTTTCCCCTCTCCAAGAGATTACATAAAAAAGAAAAAAGCATCCACGTGAAAGCAGCCGCGTGTACTAGCGTCCGGAGCAGCAGTCGTCTAAAATCCGTCCAATCATTCGAGTCCGCGAAGCAATTATCTCCTTCTTATCCCCGTCACAATAGGCATCGGCAGACGAACGGCGCGCGCAGACGGACTTTCAGCCGTCCATCGGCAGGACATTTTTAAGGCAAATAATAAGCTTTAAAATAAGGCAGCAATCACTTTCCGACGTCCCAGTGAGAAAGAGGCGAGCTCCTCCTGGCCACGGCGAAAATTAGAATCCCTCGGCGCGCGGCCGATGAGTTACGAGCTCGCTCGCGGCCTCGGTCAATTTTCTCTGGCCGCGGTGATCGGCAGATGTGAGTCCGGCGTGTCGCTCGCGCCTCCGCTCGCCCCCTTCCCCCCTCGAGAGGGGGGGACCCTCCACCGCCTCCTCCTCCCCCCGGGGAGAGTACCGCCCACCATCCACTTCTCCTCTCACGTCCTTGCGTGTCCCCGCGAGCTGGCCTCCGTCTATCTCCGTCTCGCTTTGCCCCTCGCTTTCTCGCACTCGCCTTTCTCCCAAGCGGCCCGCGACTCCCACGCTTCGCGCGTGCGTGCCGGGCGTTATTCTATTCCGCTCCTCGTAAATATGACGTCCGCGTTGTGCCCGCGAGAAAAAAAAAAATAAAGAGGAAGAAGAAACGACGACTTACGCCGCGGATAAGCCGATTTCCGATTTGCTGTTTCAATGAGCGGCCACTTCGCTGGCTTAACGACTTCGACGAGCTTTTCGCGCGCTTATGGCGCTCGAGAGAAAGTATAGGGCCATGAAGCGGTGAATTATTATTTTATGTGACTATAGAATAGGAAAAAAATTATTTTTATCCTTCCTTAAGGAGTTCGTGATGGTTCAATCTACACATAAATTGAAATCATGAGAGTGTTATTACGTATAAGTAAAATATTTATTTATTTAAACTGTACATCGAGAAAAATGTTTTACAAAAATTACTTTTATTCCAATAAAAATTACTATCCAGTCTGAGAGTGGAGCTGCAGACTGCATCTAGTAAAAAAAAAATACTATTCTGTATTATAAATTTTACTAGAATTCTAGTATTTAATTTTAAATTCTAGTAAAATTTATAATACAGAATGGTAATTTTTTTCACTAAATACAGTTTGTGGCCACTCACAGACTTGATAGTAATTTATCCAGAACATTTCTATCAGTGTATTAAACGGACTTGATATTCTATAAATAGATATCGACATATAATAGTTGTTTATTGTAAATTCCATTATTTACAAACATTATAGAATGTAACTGTTTTAAATATTGAAGCGGTTTCCTCGTACATAAATACAAAACAGTATAAATTGAGAAAATACAAAAATTAAAGTAAAAAAAAAGGTAAACTAACTACAGTTAGTAAGTAGCCGCAAAGATAATAAACAAAATTCGAAAATTATTTATTTTAGCTTTTAACTCGCAGTGTCATCCCGGCTGAATTATTAATTAGTTAATTCCCGCGAAGTGATTGCACGTATTTACTCAAGCTTATCAGTAAAGTAATGACTACCAATGAGCGCCGAGAAAAATAATTGAAATATCGACGTTGTTTCGTTACAGGAGCTCCGAGAAACGGCGCAACTACGCGGGGGGACATCGACTACCTCGACATCTGCCATCGACTCGGTGAGTCCCCGAGGAGCACCTCGCCGGGCCACTTTATTACATTTTCCCCATAGCGCGCCGTAACTTACGGCGGCTAATTCGCATTCAGTTATCGCGTTTCCAGCGCTCCCGCTCGCGCGCGCCCATAAGCGTCTGCGCGCGATTAATCAAAATCCGCGCTCTCCAAATCGATTTCACAGACTCGTTACATTAATCGACGGGACGCCTTCCCCCACCGCAGCCTCCTACTACCTTTTTATAATTTTTTTTTTCACTCCGATTTACCTTATTTTCTTTTTTTTTTTTATCTATATTACTCCGGTTTAAAAGCGCGTAGAGCAACGAGACAGAAAATTAATAAAGACGAAAAACCCGATGCTCCGAGTTTTCACTCTGCTCCTCTTTTGATTTACGAGGGAGTGGGGGGCGGGGATACGCGGAGCGAAGCGATCGATTATGAGGCGCGTAACAGAACAATGACGCGAGGCGACCTGCTTCTGAAAAGGATGTATCCGTCATCGGGCCGTAGATCGCGATAACGTCATTAGGCGAGTGCGCAGCCCGCGGCTAGTACCGCGCCATAACTACTGTACACAGATCCCAGCGGATTGACAAGGATTTTTTCTTTTGGGAGCGCAGAGGGAGATCCATTGTGGCCGCTCGGCGACGTCACGGAACCGAAGGAGCCTCGGCCGCCTGTATCTTCGGATCTCTTGTTTCGAATCGATCGCTGATCCTTCATTCGGAAGCTTTTGTTTGTTTTATTTCACCGGCGAACGTGATGTTCAATTTTACCATTTCCTTTTTAATCGATCGCTGCCCGAGTCATGCGCCGCAACACTACACCGCTGGAGACGCAAAGAAAGCAGAGGTTTTAACAGTAGATGCAACCATACTCGAGTTTCTACGTTATTATCTTACCCGCACCAGTGTACAATAATCGATCGCATCTAAAATGGAACGATCGATTAATTTAACGACGTAGCTAAAAAAAAAAAATAGAAATTAGCATAGCGCATTTATCAAAAGCGAAAAGTGTAATATAGCAACGGAATCGCTGTTTTTTGCGCCGAGGAAAACGAGCTCGAGAAAGCGCAGCGCGCCTCTTGGACACGGCCGAGTAAATAAATAAAACGATGCCCACCGAGGACGAAGCTCATCAAACGCGCTGCCCATAAGAATCCCGGAGAGCCGGTGCCCAGCCTCCGCCTCCCTCGGCGTCCGGCCGCCGAGCGTTGATCCGAGCGAGAGCGTGCGTAATGCGTTAGTTCCTGCGGAGCTTCATTCATCGTTTTTTGCGCCGGGAGAGCGGCTGCTACCTGCGCC
Organism: Sycophila sp. Sp_5; assembly: GCA_018906775.1. Lineage (NCBI taxonomy): Eukaryota > Metazoa > Arthropoda > Insecta > Hymenoptera > Eurytomidae > Sycophila > Sycophila sp. Sp_5. The sequence goes on from JACCID010000004.1 coordinate 5,335,454, forward strand.
TCGGCCGCTGCTCACTTCGGAGCTGAATTCGAGTGCGGCCTGGTTAACGCCGCGCTTTTTTGCCCGCGGTGTCCGTGGGACGCGGGGCGCCCGGCCGTTTCCGCTTTTCACCGCGCGGCCGGACCGGAAATTTCTTCTCGACCTGTCGCCTCCCGGGATAATTCGATTTCGTTACGGCGAGGCGCCGAACCTTTTTTTTCCGCGAAACGACCGGATAAACGGCGATAAGGCTCGCGGAGATTTCACGATAGTGACACTCCGCGGAAAAAAAGGTCGAGCGGGAATCGCGATAGGGACGAGGGGAGGGAGAGGGGGAGGATATGCGGTAACGAGGTTGACTGATTACGACGAACGGCCTCGGTTGCTTCGTGTAGTTCGCTGATAAGACGCGCGGGTGCGATAAGAGCCTGCGCGCCGGCGACGCTCTTAGGCCTCCTCCGCGCTGTTATGCACCTCCCTTATCACCGTGCGAGCTGCACACGGCGCTCGGCGGTTGCTAATTGCGGTTAATTGTGTCACTGAACGATTTTCGAATCTCGGCGATATGGATTGCACTATTTACGACTGCCTCATAAAATGTCTTTATTCATTAGGTCGTAGAGTAATATTATAATCGCCGTGCACTTAATAAACACAGTTACTAAGTTATAGTGAATGTAGTATAGGTACTATTGCATATAAATGAAATATTTATGTTTTATTAGACTATTTTTTTTGTTATAAAAATCCTTGAAAATCTTATAATAAAGTACTAAAATTACAATTGCAAATTATTGGGAAGTAATGCAGATCTTGCCGGCTTTAAACTTCAAATCAAGATCGCAGTTGAGAAAGAAATGAGGGAAAATCTTGTATAAAATAGAATTATATTGCATCGGCTATAAATATTTAACGCTTGTAAAATTGAAATCGATACATTTCTAGTTAAAAAAAATCGCAGAAAATGCAGTAACAAACAAATTGATAGTTGCCCGCGAGGGCATAAACCAGCCTGGAAATAAGAATGAGAATTTTTTAGGCAGTAAATTCCAGCGCGCTGGAAGTGTCCGATCGCCTGGGCGAGCCGTAAAGGTGGAAAAGGTGAAAAAGGTGAAAAAGGCATATATCAACGTTTCCCGTAAGCGGCCGGGAGAGGAAAAGAGAGAAAGAGAGAGAGCCGGGGCAGGCTCGGCAGACCCCGCCTTTCTCGGCGAGACGGATGCGCGTGCACGCACTGCCTCGGCGCGATGCAAAAATCGACGGGCCTTCGTGCGACGACGCCACTGGTTGCACGCGAGAGCGAGAAAGAGAAGGAAGGAGAGGCCGGTAACGAGAGCACATACCGGACTGCCCGCGCGATCGCCCAGGGCTAGGTGGTGCCGCTCCTCCCTCCTCCCCCCCCCCTCCCGCGCGTCGACTTATATTCATCCGGGGCTCGCGTGCGTCCCCTTACCTGCATCTGCAAATATTCATCTCTCTCGCGGCTCGCGCCGGAGCTGCATTGAAATCTCGCCCCGAACGAAGAAAGTGTATCGGGGGGGAGGAGGGGGAGGCGGAGGGGGGGAGCTGCCGCTCCCGCGGCAGCGGCTCCAGGAGCCGCAGCAGCCTGCAAGAAGAAGAAGAGGCAAAGGTGGGAGAGGTCGTCCGGGATAAACATCGAAACTCCGCCCGGAACCAGTCTCTCTCTCGCTCACCGATTCCCCCCTTCGCTGCACCTCTCGCTCTCCTTCTGGACTCTCCGTCTCTCTCGCTCGCTCCTGCAGCCGCGGTCCCGGCTGTCCCAGGTGCAGCCGCGCGCCTCTCGCCTGACCTTACGCCGCGAGGAGCGCGCCGCTCGCAGAGGACGACGCATCCCCGCGACACCTGCTATTCATCTTTTTGCGGCCGCGAGGGGCGGGGATTTGAAGGAATTAAAATTCTTCCCGTATCTTACCTTCGAAATCGGACGTTGATTTACTTACTTTCAGCTGTGCTCGGGTTAATCGAGTTTTCGTGTTCCGCCGCGGCTCGGGGCCGCGTTTTTCGCTCGCCGAGGGGGACAACTTGGCCACGCGTGTTATTCGTGCGGGGGGAGAGGAGAGAAAAAGTCTTATTTACATTCGCAGGGCCCGCGGTAACTTCGCCCGGGCTCAAATGACACGCCCTTATCTGATGATGTTGAACCGCGCTGCAGTATGCATAATGCGAGTATTAGGGTGATTTTCTCTTGTACCCTGCAAAGCGGCGATGATCGACCAATTATACCCGGGGGGGGGGAGAAAAAAAAATTTTTTTGAAGTTAGTCACGTAGAGAAGAAGGCACGCAAACTTTTGCAAAGCTGCACCGTCGTCCCCCTTTTCTCTCGGATTTTCAATTTGAAATTTAGATTTCGCAGAATACAAAGTACAGACTGGACGCGTCGTTTACATAAAGCAGCATTTAATTTCTTATAAGCATTTTCACCCATTTATTTATTTAAGCCAGCGAATAAAAATAAAACCGATGGGCTTACGTAATAAAAACTAGAACCCATAGCAGTCATGGATTATTTGCCGCGGAATAAAAGTTTTCAAATGGAATTATATTTACGTTATACTTATATAAGCTTGTGTACTAGACTTGCATCGCTTACCGCAGCAAATAACGCTAATTAAATGCAATTTTTCATCGACATTTTACTCATCATAAAAAGGAGCATTTTCGAGCCGGAGCCGTAATGACCATAGAGCGGAAAAAAGGCCCGAGTTTTGCGAGCTCATGAAGAAGCATTGAGCAAAATCAATGGGAAAATAAAACGGACGCCCCGCACCGTGTAATCTGTTGAAGCGTGAGATACCTTCCGTCCGGTCCGACTAATAAAACATTGTTAGCGCCGGTATGCGGACACTCTCGCCCAAGGCTCTACTTAGCTCTCGCGATTTTCCGTCCCGCGCTTGCGCGCGCGCGCGCGCACATTTGAATCCCGCAGAAGAAGCGCGACGCTCGGTGCGCACACGCGCGCGCCGATCGGCGAAATAATCAAGTCGTCGCCCTCTTCCGGCCGAGGCTCGCTAGACTCGCGCGCGAAACTCCGCGAAAATTTAACGTCTGTCCCGGGCGGCTCGTACGCGCTGTATGCAGGTCATTACAGCGGGCCGAGCGCGCTTTACGAGCCCTAAATAAGCGGCCTCGCGTCGCGTTTATTCCCAAACAATTTGCCGGCACCGCAGATTGCTCGTAAATAACGATAATCTATTCGCGCAACGCGGAAGGCAAAAATCAGCCCGGCGGACGTCTCTCTCGCTACTTATGACGCTGCGGGGATAGGCGCGCTCTCCCGCGATATAGAAAACTCCGTAGCGCGCTCGCCGGGAGTTTCCTCCTTTTTGCGGGGTGAGCTGCGCCTCCTTCGCGCCCGTGCGCCTCGGACCCGCTTTTATTATCCTTCCCCCGTCTTATTTTCTGCGAGCGAGCGCACTGAGAAACGCCGCTCCAGCCCCGGCGCAGTTATTCATTTTTACGTCGCTCATTGCTCGGGCTTTACGAGGCAAAAATTCGGAAATTGTACTTTGAACCGGAGAGGAGAGGAGAGGAGAGCGAGCGAGCGGTATTCGACCCGCGAGCGATTCCTCCCCCCCGCGTCCGCCGACCTCCAGCTCGAGAGGCCGAGGGAACGCCGATGCAAATCTCAGTTGCTTCTTCTCTCCCTATCCGAGGGGAAAACAAAAAAAAAATTTTAAAAACTCCACCGCAGTTGGTCGCGGCGATCCCGCCGAGGCGGTCGAGTCGTTGCTTTAGCTTCTATGCGGCGAATCTGCATTTTGCGTTAAAGGGGCGATATGAAGGATTTTGATCGATGCTGACCCCTGACTTCTGAGCTGAGAAAATTTAAGGGTTGCTCTGTAAATCAGAATCTGTGAAATTCGTTTGTAAAATGTGTATATTATGTACTAAAATGTAAATAAATAAATAAGTAAATGTGAATAGTGACAAATTTTATGTGAAAAATCGTTCACGTATTTAACATGTGAATGGCTTCTCGCGTATTAAAGGTCGCTTTTTACTTTTTCCAAGTTAATTTCACATTTTCTGATTTACACAGCGAAAAAATGGGCTTATTTAAGACAGGACTGCGTCTTTTAGACGAATTCATTTATTTCTGAGTGCTCTATTTTATAATCGAGTTATTTAAATTTAGTTTTTAGTCCAGTCATCGGCTCTGTTTCGCCAAATTAGAAAGCGACCACTAGTCGTCCTAATCCGCCGATTTTACGAGCCTCCGCGGTCGGCGCGAATCACTTCACGCCTCGGCCGATTGATTTGTGCATCCGGCGAGGAAGCTCATTTCCCGAGAAAGCCTCGCGGGTTGTTAACGAATTAAAGCGCGGCTCGATCGAAAAATCCCTCGTAAAAGTCCCCGAGCCCAGGCTTATCAAACCACTATACCGCGCCAATCGGCAGAATAAAATAAAATAAAATAAAATAAAAATCAAATAATTAAAATTAAAATTATAGTAAATTGTCTAAAATATAAGATTAAAAAATATAAATTGTTCTTTTAAAGTATATTTACTGTTTAAAAAATGTAAATAGTTCTTTTAAAATATATTTACTATTTAATGATCATTTAGTTTTCTTTTTTATAATTAACAAGTCTGGGTAAGTGTGCATGCATTGGAAGTCCATGGTGCCATACTGAGACATGCCTGTTATTATTTTTTTTTGTAATCAGATTAATATGTAGAGAGAACTGCAGTTGCATTTACCTCTATAGAAATTACCTAATGTAATTTTTTCTGATTAATAAATAAATAAAATAAAATAAAATCAAATAAAATGGAATAAAATAAATAAATAAAGGTCGCCGTCGCGAAGTACAACGGCAACAAATTACGGGGCCATCAACAGCAGTAAATCAAAGTGCCCCCTTCCCCGGGAGTGTGGGCCTCTCGCAGGGACCGGACGCGAGTTTAAATCAGTGAGGAATCGGGCGCGGTCGTGTCGCGAGGAGCGCGCCGCATGGGAACCTGGCTCGCGCGTATCGGCCGCCTCGGATTTTAGTGCGCCCGATGGAGATAGGCCGCGACGTCTCAATTAAATGCCCCGAAAGTCCTCCTCGCCGAGTCTCTCCTTCGCCTGGCTGCGCGCACGGGTGAGACCCCGACCTCGCCACGGGAGATACGAGGAAGAAAAGTCCGGCATTCTTGGAGGGGCTTTTACGACTTTTCTACCGATGGGAGCCGAGCGCGTCGTAAAACACGAAATGTCTCTACAAAGTCCCCGAAGTGTCCACCGATCGCCGCGAGATGTCCAATGCGCCAGCGCCGGTTAAGTGCCGAGGTTCTATTCCATTGATACGTTCGATTTTATTGCTTTTTGTATAGAGGGGGAAGTGCGCGGGAGGACGAATATTTAACTAGCAGTTTGCACTGAATTTCACGCTTCGAGCTTTGTGGATATACAGTGACGTGCCTCTCCGCGGCGTTGTGATTTATATCGTCCGATTAGTCGTGTTTACGAGGTCGACTGACTGGTCGTGCTGTACGTACATCTGTACTATCCATGTGTGTGTTAATATATATATGAATGTTTTTTTTTTATCATCGAAAGGCTCGTCGCAGTAAACGGCGCCATTATTTAGAGATAAGGGCTAATAAGTAGAAAGAGAAGGCTAAAAAAGGAAATCAGTTTACATAAACTATATTTGGCGTAATAAAGTTTTTAGCGGGAAGTATACCGGTTTTTTTTTTTTCGTCGAGATTTTACGATCGAATTAAACGTTTTATGGATTTCGCGATGGGGGAAGAAAAAATCATTTTCTCATGCGTTCGTTTTCAAATCCGTAAGCACACTCGGAGCGAGTGCCCGCGTCACGCGCAAAAAGACGATACAGATTTCGAAAATTATATGGAGCTCGCCAAAAAATTTTCCTTTTTTTTTTTTTTCACAGACGTATTAAGTTTCTCTAAACTAATTTACGACCTCGCCGGCTCATGAATCATTAATGCCGCCCAATAATTAATACTTATTTACCAAAGCGGCGATAGTGTCAAAACATTTATTCTAAAATAAATACCGAAGATTAATCCTCCCCGCGGCATTATTTCATTTGTAATTGCCAAGCGCGCGGCTTCCGTTCCGCACACTCTATTTCCTCTGTTTACACCCATTAATCAAATTCCCTCAGCGAAGAAGAATCATTAAATCGATCGATCACCGATAGTCAACAATAAAAAAAAATCAAAAGCGCGTCAAATACCCTCTCGACGCTAAAAAAAAAAAAAAAAATTAAAAAAGGTATAAAGGACAGGCACGCATCCGCGGAGTCTCTATATGCACGAGCCCGAGAGGGGGTCGTCGAGGTATAGAGTAGCCGGGCTGCGGAGCAGAAGCCGTGGCAGCGTCGCCTCCGCGCGCCGACTTCCACCACCTCTCTCTCCCGGCCTCTCCGCGACCATGTGACTGATCCCCCCTACTCCTCGGGCGGGCGCTCGCGCGAGCACAGGTTGACGAGGAGAGGGCCTGCCTACCTGCCGCCCGCTGCCCCGCTCCCATTACGACGCGGACTCTCGCGGCAGGTGCACCTCGACACCTCTGCGGCTCGCCTCTCTCTCTCTCTCTTACTCCTCCGTCCAGCCTCTCCCTACTCTCTCTCTCTCTCTCCCTCCGCTCTCCTGGCGCACATTGACACCGGACACGCGCGTGTGCTCCGATGATAGTGATAACGCGTACGGGCACGGCTGTGTGGTGCAGAGATTCTCCCGGGGCAGGACGGTGTGCGCGAGTGCTTGCGTGAAGGGGGTACAGGGACGGCGGGCGCACGCACTGGGGGAGGTGGATGGATGTTGACACTGCCGGGGACGCGTTGATGAGGTCAGGCCTTATCGGGCGCGAGTCTCGGCGGCTTATCGCGGGGAGCGCGCTCCTCGAGTTTCTACTTGGCTCGCGACGAGTTTCAACGGCCCGACGGCATCCTGGACGTTCTGGCGCTGGCAGCTGGACGGACGGACAAGTGGAGATGCTCTCCGAGGCTGCTCTCTGAAAGAATGAGGGAGCTCGACACGGAGAGCCCAGTCGTCTGGCCGGCCTGGTGTTATACTGGTAAGCTCATGTGTGGATTTATAAAGCCTCGGGAAACTTTATGTACGCCGCTGAGTCACTCGTGTAAATGTGAAATTCACTTGGAAAATGTTTGTGGTGACGTTTGATGCGCGAACAGCCGTTAAAGTGTGCGACCGATTTTTCACATAAAATTTGTCGCTACTCACATTTTCCGAGTGAATTTTACAAAGGCAGATTTAGAGAGTGTCGATAGGATTTAGGGGGGTTGTGACATTTCTTCTACCGAACGTGGCGAACGACTTTATTTTTTGTCAATTATTAACTACCTTCTAAAATCCAATTGAAACTTTACTGAAATCAGTGAAAGATGCTGCAATAGTACCTAAATCGTCAAGCCATTTCGACTAATTTTCAGTAAAAATTCACTAATTAATAATGGTTTCTTTCTAAGTGAACTTTAGATAATGAGTGTCCGTGTATGAGAAATTTGAAACGAGAGGTACTTTGTTTTTCAAACACGCGAACATTTGCGAAAAATTACACTAATCTACTTTGGTGTCCTCGCAGGCTGACGTAAGAAACGTACAATAGCTGCTTGTAAAATTGCAAATAGGTTTTTTCGGCGACAACAAATTTTACCCGAAACGCAGTACAGTAAATTTTCTATCACGGGAGATTAAGATCGATTGCATTTCTCTCCGCGTGTAAAAAATGTCAAAGGCGCTGAACAAAAAAAATTTATGTAACTCGAAGTTAACGCGAGAGTCGTGCGACACGTCGAGTTTTCACGTACTACGGCGTGTTTTTTTTTTCCTTGGGAGTCGTGCGTTTTCAGCGACGACTGCGCACGACTATTTTTACGCGCTTTTATCGTCGAGTATCCGGCTGACGAGTGGTGCGCCCAAGGCATCCGAACCGTGCAGATAAGCCGCTATTGCCGGAGTTTCCTGCCGCGGATAGTCGCAATCTTGCCTCCTGCAGATCCAACGGCTTTATCGGTTTTATCGAAGACCCCGAGGTCCTTATCTGGGCCGACCGCTCGGTCGAAGGTGTCCTACGGGATTTTTGCAGCGTCGCCCATTATGGCCGATTACCCCGGGGGCGCGGCCTCGTGCTGCTCGATTTTGACAATTAGGCGCTGGACCCGCAAACGCCTAGGGCCTCGTTATCCGGACTCCATCGGATATCGCGTCATTTGTCGGTTTCCTCTCCCAATTACGGGAGGGGATCTCCTTTTCGCCGAAGACGGAGAAACCTGCGGCCGCTCGAGGTCGAAGGGAGGCTTTACCGGATTATCCGGATAGTGCACTGCTCCGAAAAGAATTATGATGATTGCCGATGATTTTCGGTTCGCCGCGTATAATTGTTTCATGTGTATAATCACACCCTTTCTCTAAGCTGCTTACAAACAATCTGATACGCTGTGCTCATCTTTTTAGATTTCTAGATCGCACCTGCCATTCTTAATCTAATAGAATTTTTTTTGTTTAACTGTTTGATAAAACTAACCGCATTAAACTGCATCGCAATCTGCAGAAAACAAACGTGCGCTATCGCGAAGTCTATAAATTTCAACAATCACGTCAAGCATCGTCGTACATCACGACCCGATAAAATATCCTCCGAATAAAAAGCGCAGGCAAAGCAACGCATATCGCGAGAAAGAAACTCAAACGACCGCGACATCAGAATTTCCCACACGGCAGCCTTTTTTCCCCGCCGTGACACACACTCGCCGACAGCGGGTAAACACTCGCAAGTTATTAGCGTTTTTATCGCGCGCATTCAATATCCAAGTCGCGTGCGCGCGCGCGCGCCACGGGCTCGCTCTTAAAGGCCGGGGCATTATTAAATCCGTCCGATTGATCGCGAGAGCGCAGCGAGTACTGAGATCCCGCCTCTCCTACCGCGTTAAGGAGATGAAAAGAGGAAGAGTATATATATATATAAAAAGGTGGAAAAAAGGAAGAGGAACGGGAGAGATGAGATGGGGAGCGAGTCGCGATCGAGTAATGTTCCGCGATGATTCGCGAGACTCCGCCGGCCGATGACTCGACGGAATCCGAATGGAAAATTGGTTTTAAAGAGGAGCCCGCGCGATTGCTGCCTGCCCTCTCGTATAATGTATCCGCGGCTTAGGGGAGCGCGACCTGCGCGCGCGTGTGCGTGTGCACACCCACGGACGCGTCGTGCCCGCGCGAATATACCCATACCTGCGGATGCATGTATATATACGTACGCGCGACAATTGCGAAAACGCGCCCAGTCACTTCGCTTAATTGCCGGCTCGCTGTCCCGCGTATATACCCTTATCTCTATACCCCCTACTCCTTCGATTCTTTTTGCACGGCCGGCTCGGCCGTGTGCGTCCAATTTTTTCTCTTCTCTTTGGCCTCCCCGGGCAACGAGCTCGTGACGAGCGGCCGAGAAAAGCCGACTTAGATTTATTTATCTCGAGACGAAAGTCGAGCTTATCTGAAAAGGTTGGCGGGGTCTTAATTAGCGAGGCGCTGCGACGACGACGACGGCGAGGGGCGCGAGCAGAGGCTTAGATGAATTATAGTGCTTAAAATTCATCCGCGCAAAAAACGATGGCCTCGCCGGCAGGGCAATAATTTTCGTTCAATTACTCGCGAGGTAACGAAAAAACGAGGAGAGCAACAAAAAAAAAAAATGAAAGGGAGAAAGAAAGAAAGAAAGACGAGGAGGCGTAAGGGCGGGGGATTCGATAGCTCGCTAATTTAGAGCTCAAAGTCGTAAGCGGCTCCGCGGGAAAAATAAAAGCAGCTCGTGACTCCGCAGGCCGAGGCACACGAAAAAGGAAAGAAAGGAGCTGGCCAGGGTAGGAAAGGGGAAAAAAAGGATGCGAGGAGGCCGAGAGAGTGAGAGAGAAAAAGGAAACGCGCCGTTGAGACTGGAAACACGGAGCAGCGCGAGTATATTAGGGAACGTGGCGCGTAAAAGCGTCGGGATAAAACGCAGGGTTTATGTGGGTATATAAGCGAGCCGAGCCGGTCCCGGCTGCCCGATAGAGACATGCTTTCGAGCATTATCCCGCTCGCTCGTCGCGACAGATACGGGCTCTTTAGGAGGCGGACGCACCTACGCTTCCCCCCTCTCCCTCCTTGGCCCAACGTTTAATCGTCGCGCGTGTATATATATAGATATAATATATACATATATACATATGTACATATACATACATATATACATACATACATACATACAGAGGCGGGCACGGAGATACAGTCGCCGAATGCACATACACGAGTCGCTAGTTAACGACCCCGGGAGAGAGCGAATCTTTCTTTATGGGCCGCCCCACTACCGAGGCCGAGTCGAGATAAGCCGACGAATTTCTATATAGCGCCGGAGAGGATAAAGTCGTAACGAGATTGTCCGGCGTGTGTATCCCTGCGCGAGGAATACCGATTCCGTAATAGGCCGATTCCGAGGCGAAATATACGTTTATTGCCCTGCCGAGGCCTGACCTTTTTTCTTCGCCGAGATTATGATGTTACCGCCGCCTTCCCTCCGATCGCATTATCGGGAAATACCTTTGCTACATTCGAATCATCCTTTTTGCTCCTCCTCTATCACCCGTTAATTTCCTTCCTTTCATCGTTTTAATATCGTTTATATTTTTCTTGTTTTATGCGACGATCCTCCTTCTTTCTTTGCTGTTTTTTTTTTTTTTACTTTTTGTTCCTTGAAAAACTTACTTTACTTCTTCGCCGTGTGTTTCGACGGGGCACATCTCAATTCTGGAAAAAGCTGCGGGATTTTATCGCGCTCGCCTCGTGTAATACGCAGCGAATCAAACGTTCTCGCTCGATCTTTATTATCACTTTTCTACTTCGAGTTTTATACCTTCTGGATTTTTCAATCGCTAAAGTCATTATCATTCACGACGTTGAAATTAAACGTCATCATCCAAAGTGTCTTATCCTTTAAAAACAGCAAAATAAAGTTAGCAGAGAGAGAGAGAGAGAAGCAAAATTAATTAAGAAATCTTCACTGGAAACATCCGCGCACCGTTTAACATACCCGGACACTTGCAGACTTTTGAATTCGAGAAAAGCACGTGTCCCGATCTCGCCGTAGAAGAAAACCGAGGCGAGGAAAATTCAATTAAAAGTGTATCCGGCGCGCGCACAAAGTTTCCGCTCGTGTGCCCGGCAGCAGCCGGTCGACCTACAGAATCATCAGCTGGAATCAAAGTGGCCGCGCGCCTCTCATCGCCCGCTAATCGAGAAGCGAAAAGACGATTAGCCTCGCGAGCCCGCGAGCGCTCGCGCAATTTCGCTCATTATGCGCGGCGCGCTCGCGGCTTTTATTTAGTGCGGAGCGCACCGCGGAAGAGCGTAAAGTCACGTCGTTAATAAAGCGACTCGCGCGGCAGCGCTTCTCTCCTCGCCCGAGAATACGTGACGTTTACGGCGAATGACCGCCGCTGGGTACCGTTCTCGAAATACGTACGCTGCTACCCCCGCTGCGCTCCGGGCCCCCAGGCTCGATCGTCGTCGCCTCGCGCGCACCTGACAGCCGAGCGGTGCCCCCGCGACGAGACTCTTATACAAGCGAGCCATTCGCGCCTGCCCTACGAATTTATATGGGGGATTTGACGGGGGGCAGCCAGAGGGTAGGAGGCGTGACCCGCGCGCCCCCGCTGCTTTTATCGCTCCTCGTGTATAGAATAGGTAGACGAGCGTCAAGAACTTTCTTCTGATTTTTTTCTTTTTTTAAGTTCGGACCAATTTAGTACGAGCTTTGGATGAAGCTTTTTTTTATACCGAGGTAATCTGAAAATGCGACGTTCACTTGGCAAATGTGAATAGTGATATTTAGTAAGCGAAGAGCCTGTTAAACGTGTGAACGATTTTTCACATAAAATTTCACATATTCAGATTTGGAGAGTATATACCAATTGTATAAAATTGAAGTTTATTGCTTTATAAACCTCTTCTATTTTCTTAATGAATGAACCTTTGGATGAAGCTTTTTATACAAACTGAATAAAATTGAAGTTTATTACTTTATAAACCTTTGCTATTTTCTTAATGAATGAACCTTTGGATGAAGCTTTTTTATACAAATTGAATAAAATTGAAGTTAATTGTTTTCTAAACATTTTTTATTTTTCTTAATGAATGAACCTTTGGATGAAGCTTTTTTTATACAAATTGAATAAAATTGAAGTTTATTACTTTATAAACCTTTTCAATTTTCTTAATGAATGAACCTTTGGATGAAGCTTTTTTATACAAATTGAATAAAATTGAAGTTTATTACTTTATAAACATTTAGTACTTTCTTAATAAATGAGGAATGAATATTGATATAAAATGAAAAATATTCGACTTTTTAAAAAGGTCTCGCTGGTCACGTTAATCTGGACGTAATCCAAACATGGATATATCGTGTAAATTAATTATTTTTTTTACGCCGCTCGGGCCGTTTCTCCCGCGGGGCATATTGACAACTACACCCGATGTCCTTTTCTTTTTGCTCTCCTTTTTTTCTTTCTATTTTTGTTTCCTGTAGGCTGGGGTGCCTGCGGAATCGATTGGCGATGCCCTGGGGGTGCGGATAGGGTCACCCGCGGCAGATTTCAATCTAGATTGCGACGCGCCGGCATACCTCCTCTTAATTGGTACAACCGAGCCGATGCTTCCACGCGTTGTACATACACACGTCGCGCCGCTCGAAATCGGGGGATTCGTTCCGATCGCCGACTGGTCTCGAGAACTGCGTTTCACACCGTCCACCTCAACGGTGCCTCTCGAAGAAATTTCAATATTTCCGATGCGCGCCCCAGATAAGCTTATTACACTTGACGGACCTTCCAGCTCCAAGTGACACGCGCGGACGTCACCCAAATCGGATCAACGCGTACATACACACAGAAAGTTCACCTGGCGGGCACAGAAAGGTCCGCCTCGCCTGATGGAGCGGAGGAAAAAAAAAAAAAGGTGGAGGAGGAGAGGCGGGAGCCGCAGAAGGATTCCGGTACACGGGCGGCTTTGTGGACGGCTCGCCGTGAGAGACGAGTTTTCTCGGGGCTCGTCGTCCCGGCGAAGAAGTTGACAGACGGCAGTGGTGGCTGCCGCCGCGCTGCACCGGCCGCGGGAGCAATCTCCCGGACAATTAGCCCGCAGTTCGTGACGGTTCATCTCTCCTCTTTCTCTCTCGGACCTGTCTCCCCCCCCCCTCCTCCCGTCGCCCTCGTCCCGGGGCACCGAGTTCCAGATCTCTCCTCTCGCTCTCTCTACCTGCCGTTTATACCTAATGACCCGGCAGGTGTGCAGCGCAGGTCCCTCTCTCTCTCTCTCTCTCTATCCCCGGGCATCCTTCTCCGCCTCGGCGAAGCCGCGAGAGCGAAAGAGAGAGATAGAGGCCACCCGGCACGTAGAGGCCGCGGAAATATTCGGCCGAGTCATTCCCTCCATCCCTCTTTCTCGCTCCTCCGTCTATCTATCGGTAGCGAATCGTCCGTCCGTGAAATGCTCCTTCTCTCTTTTCTTATCCCGGAGCGAGCTCCGCTGCTCTCTCGGGTCATCTCTCGGCCGCTCTATACGTTCTGCTCCTTTTTGTGCGTGTATCCGCGCTGCCGTGAGCTATCTGCTGCCTCTCCTCCCGTGGAACGGGAGGCCGGGGCCTCCTCCCCTTCTTCTCCGCTCTTTCCCCCCCCCTTTTTTCTTCCTCCTTTTTTGCTTTTCAATTTTGAAAAGGCAAATAACGCTGTGGATGATACGTCGGGGATTAGGAGCTCCGAGCTCTCTCGGCTCTTGTGTACACGTGAACGATCGGATTGACCGCGTTCGATCGAGCGATCTTTTTACCTCGCTCTGCCGGACGATCGACTCTCCTTCAATATCTCCCCGACGAACGTCCCGGCGCGATGAAAAAACTCGCCTCTTTTCTCCTCTCCTGCTTCACTCGGTCCTCGTATTAAAGTTTAATTACTATACGCGGAACAGCGACTTCGGTAGGTGCCTGCGCGCGCGCATCGATTGTACTCTCTGTTTGTTCTCTCTGTAAATCGAGCCTTGCCCGCCGATTATTCTCAAACATTATAAACGTCCGAAGGCAAGGAAGACGCATCAAATTGATTTCATAATCGACGCCTGAAAGCGCTTAATGATAGTTTTCACTTCATCGAATCACGGCCTACCCAGAGCACAATGCCCGCACGCCTCTCGCAGTCAAATCATCGCATAATCGCTTACACGCGTTTCTTTTTCGGTATCAAGCCGCGTAATAATCATCCGCGTCACATTAAAGTTCAGCCGCTCAATGCCTCGTCAAGATCAAAGAGCGAGCGTGTCACGGAGCGTAAAAATAAAGGAGAGGGGAGAGAAGAGGGAGCGAAGAAAAAGAGCGAGGTCATGCGTGCGCGAGCGCTTGATTAATTGAGTGGGCTCCGCTGCGGAAAGCTCTCCGCTCGGCCCTCATTGAGGATCAGGATCGAAGAGCGGCGGCGCGTGGGCCGCGCGTCGACGCCGCCGCGAAACAACCCATTCATTACCCGAGAGCTCCGTGCAGGTAGCCTCCCTCCCACTATTCTCGCCGCAGCTCGTACAGCCTGTATATATACATATATACATGTATATATAAGAGTCGGGCACGACCGAGCCGCTACCGTAACGATGCGATACCGGGGGATATTGGGAGGCCGGGACGTGTCGATCCTGCCCTTTGACTCCTCCCGAGATATCCCATCTCTTCCGTAATCGCGCGCTTCCTGCTCGTGAGGCGGCGCAGCTCCGCCGAGCCCGGAATGACGAAGGTCCACCACCCCGCGGGAAATTGAACTGCGGTTTCCTCCTTTCGCGCGCGCGCAAACAAAACATCCGGCGAAATTACGGGACGCCGCGGTATTTAATTACCCCGGCGCTGCCAGCAAATCATTTTTAATAAGCCGCGTTTAAGAGCCACTAAAACCCGCGTCTTTATTGCGGCTACGAAAACGCGCCGTGCGGGCACACGGAGTCGCGCGTGGGCGACTGTCGACACCGCGATTCGCACTCTTTGGAGAGGGGGGGGGCGTTATCGGCGCAGATAACGGGGCGCGCCCGATAAGAGCGGAAAAATCGGCGCAGCGGGTCGAGCGCGCGGCAAATGGGAGCGGACCCCGAGGAGGCCACTGCGCATTCCATCGCCTTTTCCAGCGACGCGCGCTCTCGTTTTCTAAGAGGACGACGCCTCGCGACCTACCCACCTCCATAGCCTTCCTCCAGCTGCGTTTTTTTTTTTTTTTCATTTTTTTTGTTACTCGAAGCGATAACAGACGGCCTAGAACCGCTTTTTCTCGCGCGGCGATTTGTGCCGATTGATTTTTTTTTAATTGCTGCGGACACGCGCGATAAGCATCGAAGAGACTAGTTGTGCTCGCGCCTCTCTTGCACGCCGCTCCGACCCCCCCTCGACCGCCGTAAATACAGGTTCTGGTATAATCCGGCGGATATTGTTTTTCTATTCCGCGCGATCCCTCTCTTAAATTAACGTCGCGGTCGCCACGCCGAAATAAGAGGGAATTCCTTTCGGAGATGGTGTATAAAAAAAAAAAATAAAGGAAGGGGGGATCGGTCGGGCGACGCTCAAATATAAATTCCCCAGTGATTCACCCTCGCGAGGAGAGAGAGAGATCCGGCTGACATTTAACCTCGACGGGCTAATCCCTCGATGTCGCTTTACTCCGGTGCGTTGAACCGACATCTGGATCTGGTGCGCCGCGCGTCGAGTTACAAGCGGATCGCTCGAAATTTTCGCCGGGCGTGACAGATCGATCGGGGCTCCGGCCGAGCGACACCAGATAAGGTCTCTCTCCGGTCGAGCGGGGAAAAGGCCCACGTCGAGCGAGAGAAAGAGGAAAGGTGAGGAGGAGAGGCCAGGCCGCGCCGATGGACGGGGAGTGCGTGTGTGTATATGTAAAGCAGAAGTCGCCGCGACGTAGGAATCGACGACCCGGGGGAACGTTTCGTGACCCGAACCGGTCCGCCTCGCAGCGCCGCAGACACGACCGCAGTGGTCCTCAACTTTTGCCCGGTGAACGCGTCTCCCGCTGTCTTTATTAGACGTCCCGAACTTTTCTCCAAATCCTCCTGTTTGCCGAGCGTACTGGCCTCCGCTCCGAGTGTTTTTTCGGGGCTTACGAAATTTCCTTTCAAAATTTCGAAGCTCTACCTTCTTTACCACGTACGCACGCTCGTCGTCAGTTACCTTCGCTTCTTCTTAACATCGTAGCCTCTTTTACTACTTAAAAATTAAAAAAAAATATATATTAAGACTAAGTCGATATAAATACATTGGATCTAAATAGATACATGCAGAGGGAAAAGTTCAAGCAAAAATTACTATACAGTTTTGTAATGCAGGGACAGATTCGACAAATAAAATATTTTACTGTGTAGAAAGTATGAGTAAAAATTATTAGATTTACAGTAAAATTTACAGTAGAGTCTATAGCCAATTTTACTATATTTTTTAGTAAAAAAGTTTTATTGGTTGAGTCTGTCCTAGCATTACAAATATTACCAGTAATTTTTACAAGAACTTTTCTTTCTTGCACCTGCCCTTTTATCAAAGGTCAATTGAAAAAAAAAAAATATTGAGACTCGTCGATTTAAACACATTGAAAATAGATACACCTGCTGTCTTAGCAAAAACCATTTTATTCTTTTACTATTTAAAAAATATATATATTTTAAGAACCGTCTAATTAAACACGTTGTATCTAAATAGATACACCGTCTGTCTTATCAAAGGCCATTTTTTTCTTTTACTATTTAAAAAGAAAAAAATTGTATTAAGACTCGTCGATTTAAACACATTGTATCTACACGATTTAAACACATAGAAGATACACCTGCTGCCTTATCAAAGGCCAATTTTTTTCTTCTACTATTTAAAAAAAAATATATGAATACTCGTCGATTTAAACACATTGTATCTAAATAGATACACCTGCTGTCTTATCAAAGGCCAATTTTTTTTTCTACAATTTAAAAAAAAAATATTAAGACTCGTCGATTTAAACGCATTGTATCTAAATAGATACACCTGCCGTCTTATCAAAGGTGAATTTTTTTTTGTAAACGATGAATCTTCATTCTCCAAAGCTAAATCGCGATAAACCTCGACACTCGGAATACCGATGCTATCGCGAGGCAAAGCAGCTCCCGATAAGGAAACTCTATCGCCGGGCCTTCCGCCAACGGAATCAAAACAAAAAGTGCCTCTCGCTGTAAATCAGATGCGTCCGGAGTAGACGTCGCGCGGGCCCCGTTGCCGCAGCGGTATAAAAGCGCGTCAGGCGGTATCCATCCATCCCCCGGGTTCGCGGCCAGTACCCGGAACGTAACGGCGAATTAAGTTACGAGGCAGCGGCCGCTCGTTTAAGTCATTTCGCAATTAAGGCCCGGCGACGCGGCGCACGCGCTCACCACCAGCGGCGACGCGCTTCATTACCGGGCGGCGCTCGACGGGACTCCCGAGAGAGGCAGAGCGACGATATCGGCGCCGCGAATCCAGCCGAGATACGAGCGTCTATTAAGGGCCGATTTAATTGCAGCGCTAGGCGCTCTTATCGCCTGCCCCTCGGCTTCCAGCGAATTGCCGTATGTGCGCGCCGCCGCCGCCGAGAGTTTCGTGTGCGGTCGGGGGGAGCCGATCGGCTCCGACGCTAATGATCCTCGATTAGTGCTTTTCCGATTTCAGCTTCTTTACTTGCGGATACGTCTGATATATACGTCGAGAGGCATTTAACGCTTAGGCGCTCGCTCGGCTGATTTATTCGGGCTTTTTGAACGGAGAATCGTACGTAAGTTATTTTAATGCGATGCACCGTGATATTTTACGTGAAATGGGCTTCGTTAGTTTCGGTCGGTATTAAATATGTAAAACGGTGGTGATGGACGAGGGAGCGGAAACCGCTGATGCAACGCTCGAAATAATTGATATTTAATTCATTTTAATCCCGGCCGTTCGGTAACGTCCAACTGTTCCCGGCGACGTTTATCACGCGAAATTGAAAGGTTCGACGGGAAATTAGGTAATCCTGTTATTCAAAACACCTTTCCCGCACTCTGAACTGAATTCTAATCTATCATCTGGCTCTCCCGCCTGGATTTTTCTCCCGCGCCAGATCTCCGAAATTCGATAAATTTAACGCCATTATCCAATCGCTCACTCTCGCCTGTAGCGGCGGCAATCGCCGGCGAATCGGTAAAAGTGGCTTATATACGGCTCGAATTTATTTGCGCGCTGAGAAAAGGTGCGCGGCCTCTCCCGGGCGCCCCGAAAGAAAATTAATCGGATCCTGCTTTTTTCCGTCGATCGATATTATTCGCGCGACGCGGAAAGAGATCGGTATCGGCGCGACCTCCGGCGCCGAGAGGGTCGCGGCTTTTTTGCGACAGATTTACGGGTGAGCCGAGGCGAATAAATCAAGCGGCGCGTCGCGAATAATGAAGCCTCGCTGATGTACGGGCCCCGCTCTTTTATCGGCCGATCTGCTTTTATTAGCGCGGATATACGGACCGCGAGATAAGGCGCGCGCACAACGCCGATGATTATCTGGCTCGGGGTAATTGTTTAGGGAAATGAAATATTCGCGAGACTTCGCGTGGGTCTACGCGCTCTTAAATTAGACTTTTTTTCCTTTTATATTTTCGAAAGCTCTCAACAAGTGCGATAAGATGAGGCGGGCCGATAGGCCGCTTTTAAACATTGTAGCTCTTTATCGCGGCGAATAAATTAAATAAATTCACGGGCAGGGGACTCTCGAAAACGGCCAGTTTATCATCGGAAACTCAACAGCTTATTTCGACCAACAGCAGTCTCCTCTTTTACTCGCAACAAAAGTGCATGCATGCGATTCGCCGCGTTACTTATAAATCGCCACTCCCAGCGGCGCGGCAGAATAAAATTACGCAAGCCCGCGTCTCACGCAAATCCTCGCAATATCACGCACAAGAGCGATCGTCCTCACTTCCAACCGAGTGAATCGTCGTCTCGCAGCCTCGGACGACAGGATGATTAATTAATTTACCGCGCGCTCGGCGAATCGGATAAGGTCTGCGGCCTGAGGAAACAGAAGCGCGCCGAGCTCTCCGACCGCCGGCTGAATGAAGACGAGAGTCGTAAAAGCGCGCGCGATTCCACGGCGAACAAAAAACAAAAAAAAAACAAAAAAAAAAAAACAAGGGACTTGGAAGGAGGCTGCGGAGGAGGCGACAACGACACGCGAGCTAGTGCAGCGCGGTCGCGCGAGGATATTGTCGTAAACGTCTTCATCCTTAAAGATACGAGTGGAGCCGAGTGGGCGTTCACGAGCGAACGGCCTCGCCGCGGCCACGTGCGCTCTCGGCTTACCGATCCCTATGATATCGGCAGGGGGAGGGGGGAGGAATTAATAGGCGATATGCGCGCGCCGGCGATTTTTTTTCCCATCGGGCGAATCCATTAAATTATCCTTTTTACAGCTCCCCGGGCGAGGGGGACTTTTACGCGGCGATAATTTATAAAGAAAAGTTTTTTTTATGACGCGGCGAGATTATGCCCCTCTCTTTCTCTCGTTGTAATCCGCCGTCTCTGCGCGCGAGAGCGAGGATCGCTCGCTTTAGTTTTATCGGCGAATAATTTACGCGGCGATTTACGGCGACGAGCCCGAGCTCGGATTACTTTTAATGAAGACGCGTCGACGGAAAAGCGCGGAATACTGGTTTAGCTGGGACGATAATTGTTTCGGCGTCTTATCGCCTGTGTCAATCGGGTCGTTTTCTTTATGGGTGTAGTCATCGGAGAATCACCTTCGGGAGGAGAAAGTTTTTTTTTATTTTTTTTTTGTTTTTTGGTGTGATTTGAAAATTATGTTGTGGTTGTAAATTCGATAATTGATACCTTTCTAGTTTAGGTGATTACATTCGTTTTTTATGTTTAAATCACTTATAGGTATACTTAAATTTACATGACAAAGAATAATAGTCGAATGATAATTGAATAGCAGCCTTTCTCACATATATACGGTAATTAATAATGCAGTAAATCAATATGTTTGCAATACAACAATAATTATACATCTTTTATCGCAATTATCTATTTAAAAACAAAAGGCAGTAAACTACCGTTTACTTACTTACCAAAGAAAAAAAGTAAAATATGTTTTAGAAATATTACTTTAAACTCTTTAAACGTAGTTATATTATTTAGTAAAACCTGCGGTTGGTCGCAGAGGAGCGAGAGAGAAAAAAATTAAGCAAGGCGGATAAAAATCGCCTTGAGCGAGCAACAAGTGTGTGCGTCTTCGAATTCCGCGCGTTGGCGTTGCGCGCACGAGGCTCCTTATAATACGTGGGCCGAGGTCGAGTGTCAAAGGTGAGGCCCCGGCCGCACCCTGGCATTGTGTTGCCGGCTCATGAGCGGAATCTCAAATCGCGCCGACTGCACACTCCTCGCGCGTATAAACGAGCTAACGCCCTTTTACCCGACGCTCACATCCGACTTTCGATTTTCCAGTCGGCGGCGGACGCGAGATCCCCGTACCCGATACGCCTCGACTCGGCCCCTGATTTTTTTTTTTTTTTACCTCCTTTGTACTACACAGACGCATGTAAAAAGTGGCTGTTATTTCATTTCCGAGAGTATAATCGCTCGTTGTGATCCATACGGATCTAACGTAATTCGAGTATGTATGTAAGTAAGCTCTCCGGTGTGTTCACTCTAATGACAGGTTCGGTCATTTACTTTCGTTTCCTCGGGGGTAATCGAGTGTCGCGTCGTCGCCTTAATAAAGTAACCAGCGAGTAACCCGCCGCTTTACATATGCATTACGCTCGCGCTAATTGAGTCACGCTCCAATTTAGACGGCGGCCGATCGCCGTCGCTCTTCCAAATTCATTCGCACTTATAGGCAAGACCGACGCACACGGAAGCCAGCGGAGAAATGTTTCGTTGCTTTTTTTCCGTCGAGATGGAAAATTAGCCGAGCGCGTTAGAAATAGCCAGGGACGGAAGGTGCGTCGTGTGTGCGCACCACTCGGAAAGAAAAATCTAACTTTTATAGTAAGAATAGGGGTACTAGTAGAGTTTATCACCGGCGTTACTTTATTAGTATGAAAATTCATGCAAATAATCATGGATTTTGAGTTTTTAAAGTAGACTGTCTTTTCGTAGTAAAAAAGTAAGCAGTCTATAAGACGATTGTTTAAGCAACATCGGAAAAGAGTGTGAACGCCGTGGAACAGTTGACGATTGACGTTTTTTTCAAGTGCCGCAATTCGAACATGAAAACTTTAGAACGAAAGGAGGAAAGCGTGTATACTACACTTTTATAGCATTTCTGCACTTGGAGGATCATTATACAAATACTTTATTTATACGTGAATAAATTGTATTTGTATGTACTCCTTTCTATGATACTGTAATATAATTCATATCTTAGAAGACTGTACTAAACACTTTCAAAGTATGTATAAAAACTTTAGAAGAATGAAATTATACTATAATAGTATAAGGAACTTTTCCTAAATTACAATCATATGCTCTCTAAAGTTGAATTACTGGAAATTCCACTAATCTTTTTAGTGATCAGATTTTCCACTAATCAATTAGTAAAACCCACTATCAATTGGTACAATTTTACTAATTGAAATAGTAAAAAAGTGTTCTACTTGTGTTTTTTACTAATTAATTAGTAAAAAATACTTTTAAATTAGTGGCAAATAAACATAAAGTAAAAAAATATTTCTTTTGTGATTTTTCACTAATTGAAATAGTGAATTCCCCAATTAAAAATTAGTAAATTTTATTCACTACTTTAAATAGTAGATTCCCACTAATTCATAGTGGCCAATTTTCACTTTTTGAATTAGTGCATCGTGGTTTTTCACTAATTCAACTTTACAGAGTGGATTCTAGTAAAATACTTAGATTTTTCTTTGCGAGCAGCGAGGAGAGGCGCGTATAGCGGAGTCTCGGCGCGTCCGCGGCGTAATGTGGCCCTTGTCGCCGCATACGCGCGGGGCATATCGACAAAGCGGGTCGTCGCCGAAGCCGCGTGCGCGCGACCTCGAGCCTCCTCGGGGCTCCTCTCCCCGGCGGGAAAAAATTCCAGCGGCGACGGCCAGCTGCCGCGGCGGCGCGCGCTCGCGCCTTATTCGCATGCAAATGAGCGAGGCCGCGGCCGGCCACGACGAATCAAACGTGGCGCGGGACCCTCGGTCGCAATTAAATCCTCGTTGCGCCGCGACGCGTGTTCGCCCGTGTACCGCGGCGGCCGTCGGCGAGATGCGCGATACCGGCGCATTACTCGCCGGCAAATTGCGGGGACGGACGATCATTTCGCGAACGCGGAATCGCGCGCGTGCGATCCTCGGGCTTGTTACCCAGTGCGGAGGACTATGAGCGGCTGCCGGGGTATGTATATAGAGTCGGCGGAGTACGTAACTCGCTCGGAGGATTTTTTCGCGTTTCGCAATTTGTGCGCCACGATGTACGACAACGGCTCTATTTCGCGAGGCGCGCTACCGGATTCACGAGTCTATTTGCCCGATTGAACAAAGCTTGCATGTATATATGTATGCGGGATGTAGGCTGCCGCCGGGCTGCAGAGAAATTTCATTGAAGCTTTTCCCGCAGATTTTGCATACGCGTACCGTGAGAATGTGTCGATTGACTACAACCATTTTTAGTCAGGAATTTTTATTTATTTATTTATTTCCATATTCATTACATAAGTAAACTCTGTAGAAGTAAATGCAGTTACCTGTACGTAGGGTAGAATGAAAAATAGCTTAAAGATAAAATTTACAAGATTTAACAAAACAATAATTGGCCCGATACACTTTATAAATTTTTAAATAAAATACTCTTGTTAATGCTACTTTGCTCACAGTTAAACATTTTGAATTATTTGGTAAAGTTTTAAAGTTTTTTATATAGCTACTTTTATTAATTTTACCTTTTTTCATTTTTGGACGTTATATACTTTGATTTTATGTTTTAGACTCGCTTAATAAATACATTTTTTTTGAGTTCATCATAATGGCACATAACTATACTTTTTTAATTTATTTAATTTTCTTCGCGTACAATTTTTATATATATATTTTTTTACAGAATGACAGAAAATTATGTAAAAATTTGTATCAGGCTATTTCGTTCGGTATATAAGTAAATAAATAAATATATATATCTACATAAATTTATTCTCAATTTACGAAATTATAAAACATCAAGCTTCTTCTATCAGTGCATATATAAATTATAATAAATGGACGAAAAATCGTCCAATGGAATCTACCGGAGCCCAGCAATAGGCACATAGGATAGATATAGGACTTTCACGCTCGGTCGCACGTGACATCCTCGCAATTGTCGTCGATTCTTTTGTTGGGCCGTGAGTATATCTTAATTGGTGACGCGAGCGCTCGGCATTATCAATCAGCGGTGCATAAATTATTTCGCCTGGTAGGATAAAAAAAAAATTTTGAAAATAAATACATTAAAAAAGGGGGGCAGTAGAAAAATCGCTGCGCGTCGATGCCTATCGGTGAACTAATAAGCGGGTCATATGGGCTCGGGTGTGGAGCGTGGGTGGTCGCGGGCGGGTGGCCGCCCGATTGCGACGGCGACGTGCCCTCGATTAATTAGGCCCAACCCTCCCCCTCCCCCCGCACCTCTGCCCGCTTATATTGCAGATGTATCTGCGGATCGGACGAATCGCATGATCCGGCCACGACAGCGTCACCCGACCGAGTACCTACGTGTGTCCAGCACACCTCCGGACCTCGGTACACGAAACCTTATCGGGCTGACCTTTGCTCGGCCAGTGTAGTTCCTTTGCTCGTCTTGTCGCTCCTCTCCTTCCGTGGGGTTTTATTTGATCGCTGCAGGAACTACTTAGCAAACATTTAGATGCACTGAGAGAAAAAGGTTAATAAAAATTGATATTGTGATTAGGAAAGGAGTGACAGTCTTGACAAGCGAGAAATGTTAGTATGAAACATAGTAAGTTTTATTATTAAATACTATCTTAATTTTACAATTTCCTACTAAATTTACTATTTTACAATTTCCGTACTATAATTTACATAATTTTTCATACAAAAAATTCTCGCTTGCTATATGACTGTCACTCCTTTCTTAAGTATACAATAGTAATTTTTATTAAGTTTTTCTCTCAGTGTGTAATAATTAATTGTTTACGTTACACTGAAAGATCAATTTCGTAATTTTCAGTAAATATTTTCTTCGATAGTACTTAAATATTTATTTTGAGTCAACTAGTTATATAGTTGAAGCTGCTAAATTTATTAATAATTTAGTTAATTTTAAAGAAATATTTAACAAGTTCTATTGAGATAAATGTTTACTGAAAATTGCCAAATTGGTCTCTCAGCATATCTATTAAATTGAATAAATTGATAGACTGCTTTGTAGTACATTTTTATGTGGAGAAAAATTACTTTAATTCTTGTGCATGCGATTCAGTAGAATCTACATTGAGAAAAACGTCAAAATGACTATCTGAATAGACATGCCATCGGACGGTCGGATAAAAATGACCAAACTGCGGTAAATTGTATTGATCAGCATTAGAAACAATCCTATACAGCAAAATTTACTATAGACTTACGACAAATTTTATCTGAGAGTCAGATCTATGACTGGACAAAACATTCTTATCGCTCCAAAAGTAATATTTACACAATTTTTTTTTCCACAGTGAAAAAAAGAAACGATGATATTCAAAGTGCACGATAAGACTGTTTTCTTTTTTTCCAGCGACAATGTAAACAAATGTTAATACGAACGCACCGGAAAAAAAAGGTGCCTGTTTTTTTTTTTTTTTTTTTTTTAACGCAATATTTATCGCTTTGTAAATAACAAACGCATTTGCTGAAATATCATTTCAAATGCAAATTGAAATCAATTGTTCGTCACTCGAAACACCGACGCTCCTTGCCGCGAACAATATGCTAATCTTGAGCGGTTTCTCACAGCTGCGAAAGTAAAAAGGAAAAAAAAAGAGAAAAAGAAGAAACGAAAAGTCTGCAAGTGTGGAAGCGTGGATCGCCGCGCGCATACAGTGCACGCGTTGATTCCGAAAGTAGCATCTGACCGCGCGTCGACATTGAGGAAGGTGGCCGAGGTGCTAAAGAGCGGCGGATCGGCTGCAGCTCCGACG
Source organism: Sycophila sp. Sp_5 (assembly GCA_018906775.1). NCBI lineage: Eukaryota > Metazoa > Arthropoda > Insecta > Hymenoptera > Eurytomidae > Sycophila > Sycophila sp. Sp_5. Next base: position 5,360,644 of record JACCID010000004.1, read on the forward strand.
CCTAATACCGGAGCCACGTCACGCAGGAACGCGATCCTCTCCTCTCCTCGCCGAGCGCGCCTCCTCCTCCGGCGTCTCGGCCTCGCGCGAGGTGTACAGAGGTCACTGTTCACGGCGCGCACCCACCGCGAAAGGAAGTCACCTCGAGGAGAGCCGCTCGCACAAAAGTTCGCGGGACGATGAGAAAATAGCCCCGCGTTTGTGGGAGACTCTGCGCGTACGCGATTTCTCGCGCGATTCGACGTTTCTATCGGCGATTGTTTGACTTTTCATTCTAGGCTTATATCTCCTGCCCATGGGTACGACGATATCTGTATATACTTACATATAAATGTATGTACCTACACGGAGAGAAATGTTGTATAGTAAAAATTACTATGTTCCGTAGGAACAGTGGGACGTACTCGACCTATGACGATTTTTACTATAAAACATACACTGAAAAAAAAATTGTTAATTTTAATGAAATGATTTACTTCAATAGTACTTATTAAATATTTTATTGAGTGAAATAATTATTTTTTTGGAGCTAATAAATTTATTTAGAAACAAATAGATTCCCATAGTCTTAATGAAATTGTTACTTGATTCAAAGAGATATCTAATAAGTACTATTCAAGTAAATTAAGTAATCATTTCTTAAAAACAATTTTTTTTCAGTGTACTAAAAATTCCTACGTACATAGCAATTTCTGTTATAAATAGCAATTTTTAGTGTATACATAGAAATTTTTAGTATGTTCTATAGTAAAAATCGTCGTAAGGTCGAGTATGTCCCATTGTTCCTACGGAATATAGTAATTTTTAATATAACAGTTTCTCTCTGTGTATAGGTTTAAGGTAATATGGATTCTGAGTCTTAATACTATCTAAAGTTGAATTAGTGAAAAACTACTATAATCAGTGAATTTTCACTGATAATTAGTAGAAAGAGCTTCACGATTTAGGTGTTAGTAGAGCATCTTCCACTCTAATTTTAATAAAGTTTCTACCTACTTCGTTTTAAACTGAATTTATTAAATTGAAGAATATGTCTGCTTCAGTATAATTCTGCATAAAGTCACTAGAAGAACAGAAGCCGCTGAATTTTATCATAAATATGTTAATTATTATTAGAGACTTTTTCATTTATTAAATTTTTTTTACTTTTTATGATATTCAATGGGAACTAATAATTAATCAATCAATGTAGAATTTATTATGAAGTCCATTTTTTCGAAGACGACAAAAACATTAAATTAAATGCAAATAGTGGAAGCAAATTTCATCGACGTACCGAATTTACATTAAATTTAATGTAAAAATGTAAATTAATCATAATTCATGTACGTCAATGAAATTTCCTTCCAGTATTTACATTAAAATTCATGCGAAGTTTTTTACAGTGTATGTATATACATTTATATGTATATCTATATATATAATTATGTATATCGTTGGTGTGGGTGGTCAGACGGTGTGTCGCTAAGGCGAGGCCGGCGAAAAAGGAGACAAAGTTCGAGCACCCGGAGAATTCAGTTTGCTTTTTCGTATATACGCGGGAGAACGGGTTTGCCGCTTCGTGAATAGATTGGGTGTTAAAAGGTTAGCTAACGATTTTTCAGCGCAAAAAAGAAGAGGGAGCCTATAGGCTCGCGTACGGAGAAATCGCGGCAAAAGTTACGGAGGAAATGTCAATGTTTGACATTGCATAATGCTCGTTATTGTTGCAATTAGCCTTGGAAAAGAAATAACTATTCCCTCGTTGCCTCGAGGCAACTTGAACAATTTGATTGTTTTAAAATGTTATCCGTATCGAACGTTCTGTTAGATTCTAAAAATAAATTCATTACAGGTAAAATTGGAAAAATCACTTCGAATTCGAAAGTAAGACGACTCAATTAAATTTGAGTGCCTTTAACCTTATTAGCTGGAAATAAATTCATTATTCAAGACTTTATACATATCGGGCGCTTCTTTTAAGTAAAATGATAAAAATTCTTATCTTTATATAGATATATCTACACGTAAAATAAGAAAAGTCTAAAATTAAAGCGAGAAGATTCAATTAAATTAGAAAAGTGAATGAGTAATCTAAATAGTAGTACCTTTAACGTTATATGCTTTAAATAAATTAATTATTCAATACTTTATATATATATGTCGGGCGCTTTTTTTAAGTAAAATGATAAAAGATCTTATCTTTCTATATATAGATATACTCGTAAAATAAGATAAGTTTAAAATTAAAGCGACAAGATTCAATTACATATGAACAGTGAATGAGTAATGTAAATAGTATGTGTCGTTAACTTTATTAGCCGAAAATAAATTCATCATTCAAGATTTTATATATATCAGACGCTTGTTTTAACTAAAATAATAAAAATTCTTATCCTTATATATGTATATATATATACGTGAAATAAGAAAAGTCTAAAATTAAAGCGAGAAGATTCAATTAAAGTTGAAAAGTCAAGAATAATATAAATAGCAGTGAAGGAGGAGTACGCGGGCGGTCGCGATCTGCGCAAATAAAAAAGCAAAAAAAAGGCGCAGAATAAATGGAGAGGTCAGCTGGAAAGAGCTCGTTGGCAGTCGCGAGTTGGCTGCGATATCTCGGCCGACAAACTGTGCGTTTGCCGGATCGAGAGACAAGATGAGTAAGTGTTCGCTCGAGACCCGCGCGTGTGGGTGCGTAACGCATCGCGCATTCCACGGGAGAGCGCGAGTAGGAAAGGTCGAGCGGAGCCGTCGTATCTCGACCGATGTAGAGTGGGGTCGAGGTGAGACAATCGTCGAGTCACCTCTAAACGTTTTTTCTCGGAAACCCACCGGCGAAGATCGCCCGTTAACATTTTTTTTCTCCTCTCCTCCATTCCCCCATTTTTTCCTCTCTCTAACTTTTTTTTTTTTTTTTTTGCCAAACGACGATATAAATCCGCAATTGTGCGCTTATTTTCTGCGCCGCCGTTGTCGTGTATATCCCCGTCAATTAAGCGAAGCTCCGCGCGCTCCAAATTGAAACTTTTTGCCGCGTAATTCGCGCGCCGTTCGAAATCTTATATCCCCGGCGCGATACACACGATTTACGGCCACCGGCAGATATTAATTGCCGGTCAACCGCGCGCTTTAGCGAAATAACACGCTTTACATAATTACCTCGTTCTCTAGAAAAATAATTTGTATTGTGCGTTACGTAAACAGGGCACGCCGAGCCTGCAGTGAGTGTACACTTTGTACTCCTTTTTTTTTTTTTTTTTTTTTAAATTTTTTTTTTTCGTTCGCCGCTACCGCCGCGCGATAAAAGGCGAGCGCCGATCGTGCGAACCTTCCTCTTTTTTCATTCGCAGCGCGCGAGAAGTTTGTCATTCCCGCGGCGCGCCGATAAAGGCCGCGTGTACATACACGCACGGTACAAGCGCCACGAAAAGGAAGGCGAATCGCCTTGCGCGGGCGGAGGCGTCGGCGCGAAAATGGGCGCAGCCGAAGGTGAAGGCGACGTAGCACTCTGCCCCGGCCTTATACGTTCCCTCGCGTGGCTCGCAACGTAGGCGCGCCCCGCGCCTCGAAACTCGGCACTCGAGATTCGCCGTTATTATCGCTCTTCGCGCTGTGCACGGCGGCGGCGAGCGCGTAATAATAATAGACGCGCGGATGGATGGGCCGTGCGCGTGCCGCCGCGGCTATTTACGCGAAATGATCGGGAGCTAACGAGCTCCGTGATTAACGGACTGCCGAGGAGGAGGAGGAGGAGGAGGAGAGAGAGAGAGAGGAGAGCCCCGTGTGTGCTCGCCTATATGCCGGCGCAAAACCGGACTGCGAGCCGAGCGAGCCGCGCGCTCACTTTCCTCGCCTGCCCACACGTACGCGAGCAAGCATTGATCCCTCAATTTGTCGGGTGTCGAGGCGCGAGGCAACTCTCGACGGATGGACTGCGCGTTTTCTCTCTTTTTCTCCTCTCCTCGGCTTTTCGAGCTTTCTGCCTGATGGTACCGAGAGCCGAGAGCAGGAATAGCCCGGTTTATGAACCGTCAATGGGGATTGTATTTCCGATATGTTTTAAGATCTATACCCTGTTGATTGAATAAAGTACATGATTGAATTTGAAGTGCCTGTAAAAAGTTCGCATTATGTGCTCTTATCTTTTTATTTCGAATCACGAAGTGGAAAGTTGCGCTTTATAATTCAGTTATAAATCTCCGTCTTATTACTGCTTCAGAATTGACTCGAGGATTGAGACTGGGTTTGTATCTAAAAATAACACATACACATTGCACTGAAGTTTTACACAGTTATCACTGAGAGAAATGTTTTGCAAAAATTACTGTTATTCAAGTAAAAATTAAATCTAGACTGCATTACCATTCTTATATTATAAAATTCACTAGACTTCTAGTAACCTTTAATACAACTTCTAGCACATATTACTAGAATTCTAATTTATTTTATAATGCAGAAGGGTAATCTTTTCACTAAACTCATTACTAGAACTTCTAGCGCATATTACTAGAATTCTAGTAAATTTTATAATGCAGAATGGTAATTTTTTCACTTAATGCAGTCTATGGATTAGACTGGATAATCAACTTTGGAAAATATTTATCTCAGTGTACTAATATAATCATTTACTCAGACTAAATGAAGGTTTTGTCTACAATATTAAAGTGTTTATTCAACTGTTTGTTTGCCTGTTTCCCACCTTTTCGGCTTGGCGTGCAGCAAGGGGGCATTATTCACGAAAGTGGAGCGTCACTATTTATACGCACGTTCGAACAAACCGAACGTTGTCGAGTGTTGTTTTAATAATCCCCGTGAAGACCCTCTTGCGCAATAATTATATTTATCCACGAAATATCTCGCGGTAATTACTCCCCGCGCTCATAGAAGCCTCCTCTCCTTCTCCTTTAGTCTTTACCGCTTCCCGCGACGCCACTTTACGACGAGCGTTACGCAACCGAAAATTCCACGGCCCCATTGAAAAGTCGCAGGGGACACTTCCATGGGCAAAATGAATCGCGCGCTCGCCTGATTAATCTCCTCTACGCGCCGGGCTCATTAATAAAAGGCCCGCGACAAAAGCTGCGGGGATTCGAAACGCGCGCGAATCGTCCGCGGGCCTCTCGACAAAAGCCGCGGGACCGACGTGCCTAGGCGCACTACATTCCGATGGGGACAAGGTGTGAAATGTCGTAATGAGGCGTTAAAATGACTAATGCACGGGCCCCGCAGCGGTCGCCGGCAAAAGCATGTGTGCCACGCGACGCACCGAGGCACAAAAGCAAATATTCCGCGGAGATAAATTACAAGCTCGGCTGAGGTGAGAGAGGGGCTCTCTGCTCTACTCTTGTATGTATATATACCCGGCGGAGGAAAAATTCAACGACCGCGGGCGTCGATACACGTCGCTGCTTTTTCCAGCGTCGTATCGGGAGCGGGAGCGATTAATGGCGGATTTTATCTGTTTTTCGACCTCTGCGGGCTCTCCCTGGATCTGGGAAGGCCGCGAGAGAAGGAGAGAGACGGAGAGACCCACGGAGCAATATCTATATACCTGACACTTATCGCCGGAGTCGAGCGCACTTTTTGCACGCGCACTACTCGCGCGAGAGAGTGACTGCGAGCAGTCAAGTCCTTTTTCCCACTCGGTATTGTTTCACTCTCTTATGGATCTCTTTTGCGAAATTTACTTTTTTATCCCCACCCTCTCCCCGGGATATGCATTTATAAATTGACAAAAAAATTCTTGATAATAATTATATCAGAAGTAAACTAAACTACTCGGAGACAAATGTTATATACTAAAAATTACTATATTTTTTAGCAATTGGACGACGTACTTGTAATGTGAGAAAAATTACTGTATATTATTCTAAAATTTAGTATAATTTTAGTAAAAATGATTAAATATTTTTTTAATTTTTACTACACGTATTGTAAATTTTAAAATAAAATATACTAATTTTTCTCACGTTGCAAGTATATCCTTCCATCGCTAAAAAATATAGTAATTTTTAGTATAACATTTTTCTCCGTGTAACTGTGTTTATATATTGAGAAAAAAATGTTGCTAATAATTATATCAGAACTAAAGGACTAAGGAATTCACTGCGGTAGTAGACGGTATCACCTAAAATTTTTATTGAATAAATACTTTTTTAATGATTAATGTTAAAAGAGTAATGACCTTTATTTGAAAGCGTTGTTTCCATGAGTGCGATTGTTCTATATAAAAATTTTGCCTGTTCTGTATAAAAAGAACAGCATTTTTAATTTCAATTCTTAAAGCTTTTAAAATTTTCGATTGATAAATGAAAAATTAAATACCGTTACGATAGATTTCTAAACCAAAAAATGAGAATGCAGCATCTTTTGCATTAGAAAAACAGTGTAAAGAGCACATTGAGCGCGCGAAGGATTTTACTAGTAAAATATAGTGATAATGATTTTATAGCGAATGTTTCTCCAAACTTCTAAAACACACAGTTAACAGCTTTGGAAAAATAATTTTTATCTTCGGGGGTTACCTATACTTTCTCAATTATTTGTTGATACAATTTTTAGTATATAACTATTTTTTTTTTATCTCACCACGCGTTCGTTGCGTAAGTCTTTATATTCTTTTGCTTGTTTACCGCTACTTTATATCTTCACTTGCGGCAATTACACAACGCTGAAGTTTTATGTGCCGAGTAAACTTGAAAAAAAAAAAAAAAAAAGAAATGGTTTTCAAAGAAAAGCTATTTTCAGCGGAAAGCAAACTCGGTGCTCACGGAAAATTAGTGGAGTATTCGAAACAAGCACCAGCGAAGACAAGCGTAAAAATGATGTAGAAGAGAGAGAGAGCGAAAAAATACGAAGATACGAGGGATAGACAATAAGTAAACCGCAAGGGGCTTTTAGCCGCATAGAACACTCGGTGTATCTGGCAGTCGAGCAAGTAGCCGCGGAGTGATCCTCCGCGTCGAAGCTCAATTCAAACAAGTAGCCGCGCTCACGTAGGTACAAGTAAACTCCACCCTGTCGGTGCATGTCCCCCCCCCCTCCCCCCACGAGTTGCATCCGACAGAGAGGAATAAAGGGCCGTCGGCCGTCGGCGGGGATAAAGTAAGGCCTCCGTCCACCTGACAATTTCAATCTCGTCCCCCTCCCCCCCCCCCCCCTCGTGTCGACCCTTACGGGGAAACTGGCTGACGGCGTCTCTTCATCATTGTCGCATGTCCCGCCGCGGAGTGGAGAGCTAGTAAAATCCGTAAAGCATATACACTCGCGCGCGGAGAGTCCGCGGACTTTTACGGCCTTCGGTCTCGGAAGCGAAGGTCGCGCGCGACGGACGTCGGGATATTGTCGCGCGCGTCTGCCTTCTTATCTTAACGGGACGGCGACAGCGAGTTTCCCTTCCTTTAACGAGACATTAATTTCGACTCGCATTCGTTGCCGCTCGCTTTTATGACGCTGCGCTTTTTCGATAACTAACGGCGCTCTCGCGTGTCGCTGAGGATTTTTTCTTTCTCCTTTTATTTCTTCATCCTCTTCCTTCTTATTTTCAGGAGCGCGCGCGAATTGATTACTCACGCCTCGTAAGGAAACGAAGGAAAAAATTAAAAAAAAAAATAAAAAAAATAAAGAAGAAACGATCGAGTCGCGGCAGTCGGAGAGCTTTACGAGCCTCCGCGCGAGCGTCAAGTCTCCCCGTCGCGGAGGTTTTTTCCGGAACCGTCATCCGTCCGCGAGATCGGCCAGTTTTTTTCCCCCTTCGCCGAAGCAGGGACAGCGGCGTGAATGCGCGCGACGTCGCGGCGGTAATGGGGTTTCGCGAGGCCGAGAACTTTACGAGCTACATTTTGCAGAAAAGGAGAAGTAAATTTCGAGAGGCGCTGTAACGTAAATTTTAAGCAACGCGCTCCTTAAGTCTCCGGGAAAATGTACGTTTATGCCGCGCGAAGAGACCTATTCCGTGTTATCCTACACCTGCCCGTCATTTCGAGCACGAGCCTCTCGCGTGTCGAATCCTCGCGGTGCGCACTGCGGGAAAAAACATTTTTTCCTCGTCGAATATTCATCTCTTACACCGAAAAAACAAATATCCCTTTAATATATAATTCTTTCAATGTTATATTTTTTTGTGTAGTGACTTAATTCTTTCAATGTGATAAGTTTAAAAAAAAAATCCGGAACAGATGTGTATAAAAAATGCAATTGAGTAGTGACTTAATTCTTTCAATGTGACAAGCTTTTAGAAAAAAAATGCCGAATAGATTTATATATAAAAAAAATGCAATTTAGCAGTGATTTAATTCTTTTAATGTTATATTTTTTTTTAACAAAAAATACCGAACAGATTTATATAGAAAATGCAATTGAAAAGCGATTTAATTCTTTTAACGCTATATTTTTTTTAACAAAAAATACCAAACACATGTGTATAAAAAATGCAATTGAGCAGTGATTTTCAGTGAAAAAACTATAATTGAGCGTGTTGTTTTTGTTGTGTTGCAGGTGAGGTGTCGGGTGAGAACGCGAACGCGAGTGGGCCGCGGGCGGATCGCGGCGAGGCGGCCGACTTAGCGACGCACTCGGAGTCGAGCACCCTGGCCGCCAACACGGCGGCGGCAATCGACGCGAGGGGCGCGAGCCCCCAAGGAGCCACGCACCTGCAGCAGGCGGCCACGGCGAGGCCGCCCCGTGCCCGCAGGCGCCACCAAAATCACAACGGCGTCGACGCTCCGCAGGTTCGTCTCTTTTTCTCCTTTCGTGCCCTCGCACCTTCTCTTTCCACTGCCTTTGTTCGGAAACTCGTTTCGTCTCCTTTTTTAGAGGCGAGGAGTGAATTATTTTTTTTCCTCTTCCGACGATCGCCGAGATAAGCGACTGAATAAATGTCAAAGCACGGATTAATCTTTGTGAATTGATTACGCTCGGAGAACGGCATTGGACTTTTTATTAATTTTTATTACGCCGAGTGTTCGAATTTCGATAGTTTGAGGCGATCGGATCTCGGGGAGCAGGTGAAAAAATTGTTGGAATAAATGTCATTTTAATGGGCCACTAAAATAATTCGATATCGATGTGAGATAGATTACGCTGTAAAACTTTACACCTTCGACTTTGGATTTCGATGTCGTCGAACCGACTGTCATCTACTTCGGTATCCTTTTATACAAGCGCGATCGGCTTATCGGGTACAACATTGATTGGAGTGTCAAAAATAAGTCTGTTTTTTTTTTTTTATTAGTGTCAAAACGAAATTGTTTTTTTTTCTTTAACGACCATGTGTGAATGCACGTTTTAATATTAGAATCGCAAAAAAGTTACGTTTTACGTCAATTTTTTTTCCATAAAATTTAACACCGACAAACTATATACAGCATCCCCGGTAATGGCTATAACCATATCAGTTCTTTACGAATTATGAGTTACACCGAGACGAGCGTAGAGTACAACCGTATCGATCGGCGAGATTGCAAAAGAATCGTTAAGTAGAAACAGGCCGAGTCGATCAGACCGCGCTCTCGGGTTCATCTTTTATTTAGTTTGGTACTTATTACAATTTTCGCTCCACGACTTGATTTAGATTCGTCCGCGCAAGGCACTTGTACATTGTTGTCTTACATAAACTTTGAGTCGAGTTGTGCAACTCCCTCGGCACTACACGATCGCGGATCGGAATTCATGCGCCTCGGCCGTGTTCTACAAACCCTCGGCTAGGTGTATACCACCCGTTAAAATTTTCGCGTCTACTTTACGTTTCGCGCTCTGTTACGTAAGGCACGCCGGGCATTTTCATAAGTGATATTTAAAGTCCTCCTCTCCCGGTCCCATAAAAAAAAAAAAGGGGGAACCGGCACTGTGTTTGTCCGTCGTAAAATAATGACCACTCGACTCCGTAAAACTCGTTCTCACCTCGCTGCGCGCGTCCGCAAGAAAAGCAGCGGTGATCCTCGCATCGATTGGCATCCGCGGCTCCGTCCAAGTTTTGATAGCTCCGCACCGATGGGGGACACCGTTAGCCCGTCGACGTTAATTTGATGGATAGCCCAAGCGCTGAGTATACATATACAATATTCCTTTTTTTTCCGCGTATATCTTGATGAACGCGCGAGGGAAAAAAGTGGACACTATTCTTCGGACGCGCAATAAGTCTCTTTCCAGAAACTCGACGGCCCGCGAGTGTCGCGCGCGATAAAGTACAGGCCTCCGCGCCGGGGTATATATATATATGCACGCCAGTCGTGCGGAAAAGCGGCCTTCGCGTTTATTTTTTTTTTTCTTCCTTTTGAGGAAATTGAAAAAGCGGACGGTTTCTCACTCGACAGGTGAAGACGGAGCGACTGACGCCGGACAACAATTCGACGTCGTCGAGAAGCGTGACGCCGTCGTCTTCGGGTCACCCGGGCACGCCGCCGAATGCCACGAGTCTCGGCGGCCCCGAGGGTCCCGCTGCACCACCACCGCCCCATCACCTCAAACACATGGAGATGATGGGTCGGAATTACAGCGACTTCATGAGGAGCCTCGCCGCCAAATATAACAATTCCAATCCCAACGAGTGAGTTTACCTTTTTTTTTTATCGAGATTTTGAAGAATAAAATATAGAATTTTTTGTAGAATTACGAAATAAACGTCACTTAAACCTCAGTATCTTAGGAGGTTTCGAAAGTCAATTAAAAATTCAAATTTCGCGCTATAATATATATAGCAGATTAAAAAATAATCTACTTGCTTATAAGAAAGAATATAAATAATATCAAAAAATCAAGAGATACTTGTCCTCCGTTAGTAATTTTAAAATTTTAAGTCCATATTATAACAATACCTTGATGAGAAAAGCTTGAATAATATAAAAAATTTATATTATTCAAGCTTGTTATATGAACTTAGAACTTTATAAAATCATAAATCGTTACCTAACAGAGGGCAAACATCTCTAGTTTTTCGATACTTCATTTACATACACCGAAAGAAAAAAAGTAATTTTTTTTTGTTCGTTTTTGTATATATAGACTCGAATTATGACGATTTTTACTATCTGTTTTTTACTACCGAAAAAAGAGTAGTTTTTACTGTTTCGGAACAGTCATATCTACTAGACTATAATAAAGTAAAACCTGCTTTGCAAATTCAGTAAAATTAATATTTCTTAAGTTCTTTCTCAATGGAAACATAGATTTGACATTATATTATAAGCAGATTCTAACGAAAATTTAGACAATTAATTTATCTTCCAATTTCGCAATTATATAAAAAGTAGAAGTTACTTACTTTCTGTCGGTGTACTCTTTGTCATAAGCAAATCAATCAATTAATTGATAAAAAATTAAACGAAGAAATATTTTCCGTCGGCAATATTATATTGAAGCAATATTATTTTTTCGTCGGCAATATTACACGGAGAGAAATGTTATAGTAAAAATTACTATGTTCCGAAGGAACAGTGAGATATACTCAACTTATGAAAATTTTTACTATAAAAAATACTAAAATTCCAATAGCAATTTTTGCTATTATATAAGCATATAATAGTATACTATACATAAGAATTTTTAGTATGTTTTATAGTAAAAATCGTCATAGGTCGAGTATATCCCACTGTTCCTACGGAATATAGTAATTTTTATTATAACATTTCTCTCCGTGTAACTTTATATATATGCGAAATGTGAATTTTTAACTAACTTTCGTACAGCCTTAATTAATCAAATGCAAATAGTTCGACTAATTAACTGGAAAAACCCCACAGCTACTTTAGCGCATCGCGCAAACGGCTACCCGTCGGGTTTGGATCCGAGGTTCCCGGGCTTCAAGAGCGCGGCGACGCCGTTCGTGGGTCTGATGGCACCTCTGGGAGCGTCGGGTCCCCAGATGCCGGCGCAGCTGGCGTCGGGCGCCGTCGCGGCCTCCAGCCTGAACGCCAAGGAGCCGAAGGAGCCGAAGCAGTCGCCCGAGGCGTCGAACGCGGCGGGCGCGCCAGGCTCGGCCGGCCTCTTCGGCAGCCCGGGCAACCTCTTCCCGCCCATGCTGGACATGTCCTCGACCCAGGCCCTCCTGCACATGGTCCGCACGGCCAACGCCGCGCAGAGCGCCGCGGAGCTCGAAAGCTACCTCAAGGGCGCCAACAAGCGCGAGGCCGGCATCAGCAGTCCGCTGGATCTCTCCAGTCCCAGGTGAGACCGCCGAGCCCGATCGGCCTTATGAAGGGGAAAATTTATGCTCGCTAATGTCACTTCGCCTCGGTCTCGAGCGATCGGAACGAGCCTCTACGAGGTTTCAACAAGCTAACGGTCTTTTAGCGTCTATCGGAACTCTAAATGAGCCATTCAATTGAGTTTTATTATGCAGCTTTGCGAAAGGCGCACACCCCGCTGGAATTTTTATGCGCGATTCTAAGATATTTATAAACCATTAGTCCGCGGAGGAACATTTCATACAGCCATGCTGAACAAATATTACGAATATATCGTTTATTTATTTAAGCGATTTATATCTCGCCGAGTGCTTTCCGACGTAGCCGGAGGATAACTTACGGCGCTGCAGTTGTTCAATTAAATCTTTATCATTCGTGGAACAAATTTTAACGCAGCCAACCTCGAGCGGTAGCGAATTAAGAAATCAGTTTCTATTGTTACCAAGCCGAACAATATAGTCCTTTATATCTTATACGATTCTATTATTCCATTTAAATTCTCAATAAACGTCAAGTTGACTAATTGCGCTTCGACGTAAAACGTGCAAAGAAACAAAAAAATAGATAAAAACAATAAAATTACGCAAATAAATGTGATTCGTGTGTTTCTCAGTGGCTTCGCTCCCCGGAAGCGAGCGCGCACGTCGGAGGCCCGCAGGCCAGGAAGCGTGTCGCCGAAACCGGGCAAACTGAGCGCGGGGATCTCGTCGCCTACCGGGCCGTCGGCGACGATGCCGGTGGCAGCGGCGCGGACGCCGACGCCCGTCGGCCAACCGACCGCCCAGACGACGACTCCGAGGCCCGGAAGTCCATTACCCGTGAGGTGTCCTTCGCTCTGCGGGCACATGCCCTGCGGCGACGGCCAATCCGTCAACCGCTGGACCGTCGAGGACGTCGTCACCTACGTGTCCTCCATCGACATCTGCGCCGAGTACGCACAGGTGAGCTGACGTTTTCTAAGTACTCTGCTACTCGTTTCGGTGACGAGTGTATACACTCGATTGCTTAAGCTATATATTAAAAAAAAATTTTTTTAGTAAATTGATTTTTTTTATTCGATATACGTGTTAATCTGAAAATGTGTAATTCACGAAAAACTGTTGACGTGCCAAATGTGTGAACGATTTTTCACATAAAATTTGTCACTATTCACATTTTCAGATTTACTTTCTAAATATTAATCGGTGAAAATTCACTTATTTAATATGAGTATTCACGTAGCCAATATAAGAGAATATTTGTTTATTGAAATAAATGAATTGTATATATATACACTTAGTTAGATAAGAGAATTATGTATTTATTTAAAATGGGTATTTTAATAAAAAAAATTGTCGAATGAACCAGTGTCGGTCCGGTGTAACCAAAAAAGAGAAAAAGAAGTTCTTTCAATTGCACATTTTGAGAGATAGATAGTAATTATAATAAAAAATGCAGTGTTGAATGCACCACCTCGTTATTATAAAAAAATAGTAATTTTTTAAACATTTTTATTTGTAATTATTTCAAAAGGTTTTTCTCAGTGTACACCATAAGAAAGACAAAGGAAAGATGCTTCTAGACGATTGACACAATTTAAAAAGCAAATTACCTGTCACGCGGTTATAAGAGTTTTTTCGACCGTGCACTTACAGTTCGAGGGTATCGTTTGATTCCCCGAGATAAGAATCATCTGCTAATTTTCGTCCCGTCAGTCAAGGTGTCAGTCAAGTTTAGCATCGCTGGATCACCAGCGTTACATAAACAGTTTACATAAAGTATTTACAGCTCTATCTGCTCCATTCGGCAGCTTAATGGATCTCGATTGTTATTATGTAAATATCCTAAGCGAAATTAGACGCTCGATGAAACCCCAATGGAAAGTCGATAACCCATAGGTCACATATAGGCGAATAAAAAATTCCACGCCGTCGCATATACACCGTCCGGCAGTCGTCTCCAGAGATGCAACTCGTATACACCCACGTATGCATCCCGAAGGTACGCGGCGCGATTACATTGTCCGCCGATATCGAAGTTTCCGCGATATAAATCTATATGGCGCACATGACTGCTAGACTCGTTTCCCGAGCCCGTCGCTCTCGCGCGCGCCACGTGAAAGTGCAACAACGACTTTATGACGGCCCCGCGCGCTCGCGGCTACCGGAATCCCCATAAATCACCCCGGCGAGTACACCTCGCGCGAGATACGTCGTATTGTGTACATCTCGCTTTTTTCGCCAGACACGATTCCGGGTGCCCGATGGAGCGCCGCTGCTATATATACATCGCCGCCGCGGCCGAAAAGAATCGGGTCACTCGCGCGAGGCGCCTTTATGCCCGCGAGAGGCTCGCTTCTGTATTCTAAATCATCTTGTGTAATTTTTAGCGTTTCGCCGCGGTATTGTCGAGGGTCTGTTCAGGGTGCAGTGCTCGCGGGCGAAACCGGCTCGCTTAGGCTCACTTACAGCCGCGGCGATTTCAATGTACGCCGATCGCCGCGCGGATAAATTTATGATTTAAGCAGCAATGAAATTCTGCATTATGACGTAAATGTACACACGTCGCGCGTTATAACGTGAGCGGCTGTTTTACGAGATAAAGTGAATTCAGCCCCGGCGCGGTTAATTTACAGCGCACTAAACGTTAATTCAGCTATTTCGAATTCCTTACGATCTATTTGTTACCGGCGTCGGCTAACTGCTTATTAATGCAAGCGTTTGATTGAATTAAATCGTTGGGGCGAATTTTTTAAACTTTCGCCGCTTAAGTAACGAGCCTGTTAGAGCCTCTTTATCCGCGGACTCTTATAGACGAACAGACAGTAAAACGGCGCTCCGACCGATTGATTATTACCCGCAGCGGGCGAAACCGCAGAGGCGATCGCGAGCTTGCCGATCGGCCGAGTCTCAAGGCGAATTTAGTCGCCGAGCGATAATTAGCCGCGGCGGTGGCACTTCGATTCCGGCGGATTAAAATCGGCCAGAAATTCGCGGCGTGCCACTTGCAAAAGCGCGCGACCGACGTGGATGGATGGCGTGGGCCGAGCGAAAAGGAGAGCGGCGCTCCAGGTTTAGAAACGTCGCGGCGCAGCCGCTCGGCCGTGGCGCAAACACGTGTAATCGAAGCGACGCGCGTGCGCATCGCCGCGTCGGCGGAGGATCCCGCGCGCTCGAATTGCAAAATATTAGGTAGCTGAGGCGGCGCGCTGTACGGCTAAATCGGCGGGAGCCAACAGATTTATTGCGATCGGCTGCGCCGGCGTGTATCGCCGCGAGACGGATGCGGGGCTCGTGCCATTTGTATCTGGAGCTGCGAGCTTACAAATCGTGCGCTGCCATCAGCAGCGGGTTCCGAAATATTAATGAGATTGGGAAACTCTATGCTCTGCTGGCGTGTACCTCTCTCTCCCGAGTGTTTCTTTTTTTCATTATTTTTATTTCTACCTTTTATTCCCGCGCTGCGCATGCAAAACTCAAATTTTGGAGGACCAGTTTGCGCGAATAAATGGAGATATTGAATTTTTAACGATCGGCGAGCGAAGTATTTCTTTTTTTTTTTCATCGTGTGGCGGGTAAAAAGTGGCTTGTTGAAATTCAGCAAGAATTTTGAAGGAGTATACGTCGATTCCTTTCTTTCCGCGCGTAGCCGGCGATTACCGAGGAGATTTTTTTTAACGACGAACGATGAATTGATGAACGGACTATTTCTTTTCGCGTGCCTAGCAAGAAGCGAGGTTTTATTGTTGGTCCAAAATGTTAAAGGAGCAGTTTAGCGAGGGAATCGGTAATGCGCTCCTTTCTTTCCGCGCGCGCGCAGCTGCCGATGGCCGAACTGATTCGAGCGCGGGAATAACGCGAGCGCGTTTAAAATTCTTCCCTAAGATCTCCCGGAGCTTTTTTCCGTGGACCTAATAGCCAACGCCATAACCGATACATCAGCGTCAGCTCAGAGCCAGGCCCCGGAGTCTCATGAATTAAATTGAGCCTAAAAATTCAAACTATTCGAGGGTTTCTTGGAAGCGGTCACTTAAAAAAATTTACATGGAGCCCCTCCCGCATAAAGGAGGGGGGGGGAGGAAGAAGAGAGAACGGGAGAGGCGCGACGGGCTGAAATGCAACGCGGAGCGCTCGCTGCGAGAGATCGAAATAGCCGAGGTGCGCGGGCGCGCGTTTAAAGGTTAAAATTACGTCTCGATCTCCGAGGGCACGCGGGCCGCTTTCGCGCCGTATACTTATATATCGGGCAGAGGAGGAGAGAGGAGAGGAGAGGAGAGAGCCACGAAGCTAGGAATTCCGCGCGCTATGAGTTTTTGCCCCGCGCTCGCTCCTCGCTCTCTTAATAGGACCGTCCGGCCGCAAACCGCCCCGAGTGCTCCGCCGAGCGAGCGAAGGTCCGCGACGCGCTAAATTCCCCGCAGAGTCCGTGTTTTCTTTCCATACATTATTGTACAAAAGTTACCTTCTTTTTATTGCGCCTGGCTGCCTCTCGCCTCGCATTGCACGTGTACATTGTTATAATTTAATTTTAGAGATACTTACTCCGCTGAATTCTTTGCCCGCGCTCGAGCCGAGCTTTTTCTTCCTTTTCTAAATGCTTCGCGAAATCCCGCTTGTTTCCTGCTCATAATTCGGTAAAAGACGGAGCGCGCAAAAAAAAATTTAGAACTTCGTTGCACTACATATCTCTTCCTCCGCGCTAAAAAGCGAATTTTTCCATTTTAGATCGCACCGATCGACCGCAAGGTTTCGCGAGTCCCCGCCCTGGAGGGAGCGCATCAAAGGCCGAGAAAGAAAAAATCGAATCGGGGATCCGATGAAACGAAAAATAAAATAAAATAAAAAAGAAAAGAAGCAATTATCTCGACGGACGTATAGCCAGGAGGCCGTCTCTGAAAAATGCTCGTTGCGTCCGATAAAAATACACACACACACACACACTCGTCGACCGTTTTAAAAAAAACTTCTGACCAGTAGTGTACAGACTCGTACACGTGTACCTTACGGCTCTCCTTCCTTCTCTCCCTCTCTCTCTCTCTCTCTCGGCGCGTCTTGCGGTCCGGTCGGGATGCTGCCGGCGGGGACAATTACGCAGATGGCAGGCAGGCAGGCAGGCGAAGGTCCTGATCGGTCGCGCGCGCATACCCCCAAGAAGGAGAGGCGAGGCAGGAGAGGGCATACCCTCGCTGGGCGGCGGCGTGTGCGTGTTTGTTATGTACGACTCGCGTGTGTGCGCGGGGCCCGAGTTGCATCGGGCCGAGCCGAGAGAGGAGCGCGCGGTGATTACAGAGGAGCGCGCGAAGCTGCCTCGCTTTGCCCCCGGCGCGTGCTGCTGCCGCGGCTCCGGGGCTCTCGGGGCTCGCTCTTTTTCAGTTCCGAGAAGACTCCGGGCGCTCCGTATTGCGCGTCTTCGAGCCGCGACGCTCCGGAGCGCTTTTCTTGCCCCTCTTTTTTTATCGTCTCCCTCGAGCTCTCGAGCCAAGAGTGAGTAAGAGAGACAGACAGAGATAGAGAGAGAGAGAGAGGAAGCGGAGTTCGCGAGCTTTTTATTTCGGACGAGTGAGCCGCTGATTTGTGCCCTTTCAAACGACGCCCCGCGCAATCGTTTAAGTAGATGTAAGTTGAGTCTGGTAACGCAAGCTTTTTTATGCGGCCGACCAGTCTGACACGTCCGAGAGGATAAATTGTTATTATAAAGTCGCGTGAGAAATAAAGCTTTTTTATATCGCACGGTAGCGTTCATCAGGCGTCCTGTAACCGTTCAGTTAATTACAATAAAAGAATATAAAAATTCAGACTTGAGTTACTTTTATTGTCGTATGAAAAACGTCACGCTTTTTCAGCCCCACTTATACGTGTATAAAAAAAAAATAAATAAAAGATCCGCGATGGCAAACATTATCAAAAGTACACCGAGAGAATAGTCTAGTCAAAAGTACTATACTATTTTCTAATGCAGAGACAGACTCGACTAATCAAAAATTTTACAAGAAAGTATAGTGAAAATTTTACTAGAAGGTATAGTGAAAAATTTTACTAGATAGTGAAGTGAAGAATTTTACTACAAAATATAGTAAAAATTTTACTAGAAATTATAGTAAAAATTGTCATTCAAAGTATAGTTACAATTTTGATTTAAAGTATAGTAAAATGTTTTATTTGTCATCTTACAAAATACATAGTACTTCTTACTAAACTTTTCTCTCTGGTGTACGTCGAATGGCTGTGACGGAAGTGAACCAGATGATCATGGAAAGAATTATTATTCTTGTTTGAAGCTCTCGACGTGGAAGCTGCCCTTATATCGAAGAAAAAGATCTTTAAAAGAAAGCAAGAAAAGTTTTTAAAGTGTTTTTCTGATCGTTATAGACACGCAGCGGATCAGTGGCGAAACTCGGCGGCGATAATCGAATCAGCGGGGAAATTTTAGCGCAGCTGCGCAGTTCTCGGCGGAAAAGCCGCGAGGCTCGTTAGCCGCGTCGAAAAAGCGCGGCAAGGACGCCGGCAAAAAAAGCGCGCGCACGCTGCAGCGAGCCCCCTCTTGTAAAATTCTCATTAGGGCGCACGGTGTATAAAGAGTCGGTGCTCACCTCACCCCCCTCCCCCTCGTCGGCCGTCCGACGCGCTCTTTTACGATCGCCGATGATTTACTTTAGCGCTCGCCGATCCATCCTAATTAATTCCGGAAAGGAGGAGAAGATACGCGCGCGCGGTTTCGCTTTTGGCGGCCGCCGCCGCCGCCGCCGCGAACTTTCACCGCAATTAAAGTAAAGCGCGCGCAATTTCTAGCCGGCGCACGGCGCGGGTTAATGGCTGAGGCGCGAGGTCGCGCGTAAATCTAAGTTTCGGCGTAATTGAATCGGGGCTAAGCGCGCGAGGGTAGCCCGCGCAATTTACAGTTTAATTGTTAATAACGCCGGATACGGCCGCGATTAGCTCCGGGACTTTCGAGAGAACCCCATGCGCTAATGGAGTTCCTACGGTTTATTTTAATAATTTTCTGCATTCTTAATTGTGCGGAGCGCGGTAGTCGCGCGCGCCGCACGTGTGCGGCGATAATATTCCCAGAGTGTCCATAAAACACATGTGCTTTTCGCGAATTAATAATTTTAAATATCCATACGAGGACGGTAAATTTAGACGCTTTTAACGAGAAAACAGTAAAAAGCTGTTAATCCTTTCTCGGAACGTTGAAAAAGTTAATTGCCGACGCACGGGAGGAGCAATAATTTTACTTAAAAATAACGCTTTTCCCGGAACGCTTCACACTCTCGCTCGGAGATGCACGCGGAAAAGAGAGCTTTTCGCGACTCATTGCTCGAAACGCATCGATATTGCAGCGAGGAGAAGTAACGACTACCACCGATTCGATTCCATTCAGTTACCGCTCACCGTTTGTCAAAAATTCACTATTTCCGTTAGTGAGGATCAGGTCACTGTTTTAAAGTCTATATTCATTAAATGGATAAGTGAAATATCACTATTTAATCAGTGAAAACGTCAATCAATGTTTAAAATAAGTGAAAATTTTATTTTCCATTCGATGTAAAACAAAATTCACCACTTAAATCAGTAAAATTTTACTATTTTATTCAGTGAACGTGATAATCATTGTTTGAATTAGTGAAAATTTGAAGAATGAAATTTAGAGAATAATTACAATCCATGAGACGGTGAACGTCGAACCGCAGCTTCTAAAATACAATTAGTGAAAGTTTATACTAAAATTACTAAAAGATGCTCTTCACTAATATCTAAATCGTCAATCTAAAATTTGAAGAATGGAATTTAGAGAATAATTACAATCCATGAGACGGTGAACGTCGAACCGTAGCTTCTAAAATACAATTATTGAAACATTATACTAAAATTAGTTTAAGATCCTTTCCACTAATATCTAAATCGTGAATATCTTGCCACTAATCTTTCCGTATAAAAATTCACTAATTACATTAGCTTTTGACTAATTCAACTTTAGACAGTATATATACGATCGGCGGCGCACTTTGGCAATTTCTCACGTCGCATCTCGCCGGGCGCGGCTGATATGACAAGTACGCAGTATCAATCGAGGCTCGCTCGGGTGTTTTCATGCGTGCGGCTCGCCTCGCTGCCTCCGAGGCCGAAATAAAAAAAATAGAGAGAGAGACAGGAATAAAAAAAAGGGGCGACCGGACCGCGGCCAGAAAAAAGCTCCCCGGGGTGTGTCATTAAACCCGGCGGAGCACGTCGATCGGGCTACGCATGACTTAACCCACGCGCGCGCTTCGCTTTTCCGTCGTGGGGGCAGCATTTCAGATTTTACGCACTGTCGCATTCGCGGCCGACATTCCGGAGAGATGGGAATATCTCGGCGACGGAGATTCGACACGCATCGGTGGCGCGCCCGCGCCGCCTCCCAGGCCCCGTTCGCGCGTCCGCCAACAGGTTCCGCGGAGGGATATCGTCACGCCCGCGTGTACACTGTCGCGCGACGAATGTGGGATGCGAGAGAAAAGGGGAAGATCTCCGGACTCGTTCTTCGGGGGCCGCTGATCGATGCCGCGGTATCTAACGCCCCCGGTGCCTTGTTCCTGAACATTTTTTGGCTCGATCCAGCGCGTCGTGTTCTTACGTCACTATCAAAAAATGATAACACACCCCGATCCGCGAAGGAAAAATCTTATCACTTTAGTCCTTGATATCCGCGCCTCGCCTGGACATTAATATACTATTTGCAGAAAGTGTGTTGAATGAATTAGAATTTTTTTTTATAGCTAGAGCAAATATTGTAAACGTTGATAATGCGGTAAACTTTTTTATAGCAGGAAACACAAGCACGCTTTCTTCATTCGTGCCTCTTACATGCGGAAGGCGTTTTTAAAAAATTTATGGTTTAAAATGAAAACAACTTTTTTTCTCTCGTATTTTTCTTCGCTATACATAGGTATGTTAGAAAAATATTTTAAAATTCATTTTTTCCTTCGTCTCTTTCACCAGGTGCACTAAAATTTATATAGACTTTTTCATTATACAGTAAAATTAAATGCATTTACTTTCAAAGTTAAACTCCCCGTGTGTATATGCACAAGGAGCTCGTAGAGTCCGACCACCGCGCAAACTGAATTTGCACGCGAAACTTTCGGAAGAAGAAGACGGACTCCGCTAAAGAAGAAGAGGCATAGAGCAATTTGCGAGAGATTAGCCGCGATTCGGGCGGACCCACAGGCCGCGAGGCGCAATCTCCGGTGCGGCAGAAAAGTCGCCGCATAAAAGGCGGCGGCGCGCGCGGACTCCGCCGCTGCGGTGCGCGCGAAAATTTTTCCGCGGCCGCGCGCGCCGGGCATATCCTTTGGCGTGCATGTAATATAATTATGCGAGCGCGGGGCCCGCCACCGTCGCCGCCGCGGAGAGACGGAGAAAAGAGATCCCTTCGAGAGATACGGCCGCCGCCGCCGTTATATTAGGAGCGCGAGCGGCGGCCTTTGCCTCGCGCGGAAAAGGGATAAGGCCGCGGTAACGCGGGGAAATTTATGCGGCCCGGGGCTTTTCCAATCTCGCGCGCGTGCCTTAAGCCGCGGTTTAATGCCGTATAGGGCGGCTATTTCGAGAAATTTAATCGTTCTATTCTAACGCGGCTCAAGCGCGAGGAGGTGAGTTCTTTCAGACTCGCGGCTGCCTCACATTCTAAGCAAATCAATCGTTGTATTATGCATGCAGTCAGAACTCATCTTTTTTCTTTTTGTGCACACGATAAAATACAGTATCTGATATTTTAGATCTAGGATTTTATTTTTATTTTCTTGAGAAGTGCCCGTACTAAAAAAAAATAAGTTATAGGATAAAGTTTACCCAAAGTTCATATTTGGCAATCGTTGATATGATCATGGACAATGAGACTCAACGATAAATAATTTTGCAATACTTTATACAAACTTCAGATGAAGTTTTTCTTAAATTTAAAAAACGTTCGCATGACGAACGTTAAAAACAAATAAATGTAAAAAAATTATTTTCTTTAACTTTAGCGGTAATTTATATATAACGCATCCACAAAATTCTATAAAATATATAAGAAAGCAAGTTCGGTAAAGTCTCATTGCCCATGAATTCATATGAACGACCGCCAAACATGAACTTTGGATAAACTTTATACTAACTTATTTTTTTTTTTTTTTTTAAAGAAGAGAGCACTGGGTATATATCTCGAGAATAACATCATTAAAAATTCGATCATGCGCACCCTGTTATTTTCAAACACATTTTTTCCCTAAAATGTTTTCGCTCGCGTATCGCTTTCTTTTTCTCATCTCCCCCCCTCGCCGAGCACAATCTGCCATAAATTACTCCCCGAAGTACTTAAACTAAAATTTGCGTAAGTATTGGTTTAGCGAGAGGTCATCCAATAAAGATAAAAAGCCTTTTTAAAAATACATAAAAGACAATATTATCTCGAGCTCTATAATCTCGAGCGCACGTAAGAGCGTAGCAGGCCGGTTATCAGTAGGCAGCGAGCACAAAGCGAGCGGCCTCGCCCTGCAGACCGGCAATCTCCTCGGTACATACGGCCGATCGCTCCGCTCGCTCGACTCCGCGCGGGCAGCCCGCGGTGGAGCATCACGCATATACGCGAGGAGCGCAGCCACGTGGCGGCGGCGACCGCGCCTCCTTTACGCCGCTCTGGCTCCCGGCGATGCACGCAACCCGCACCCTCCCCCTCCCCCCTTCATAATTTCCTCTCTCGCGCGACGCGCGAGCCTCCGCTTACGTACGCTAATTTCAGCGGGCACGAGCACCATCATCAGGCGGCGCGGCGGACACGCGCAGGCGCGCGCCCGCTCGCTTTTTGCGCATTACGCACTCGCGGAAATCGCGCTCGCGTGCCGTGCCGCCGGCCGATTAAGCCGAGCCCCGCGCGACTCCTCCGTCATTATAACCGAGCCGCGCCGGCGACGAGTCTTTTATTCGCTGTCATTCCGAGGCGCGATTTGCATTGCAGATGCGACCGTTTCTCTTGCGTCCTTTTCTCCCGAGTGTTTTTCTGAGGGGGTCGCGCACTTTTCAGTTTTCTCTCAGAATCCGCGCCAATTTCGTAATCGCGCTCCCGCTCGATCGGGGTGGCGGAGGTCTCCAATTACAGATGCATCGCTTTGCGGGTAGTTCCTGAATTCTCGGGCGCTTCGTGTAAGTGGCGAAATTAAGGCGAAGCTACGCAGAAAAAAATTGTTTTCCTCGCGAGAAGAATAATAGTAATAATGATAATAAAAAAAAAAAAAGAAGGAGGTAAAAAATTCCGACGGGAGATGCCTATGGATATTCCCCGCGGCCGCGCGAAGAAAAACTGTTCGCGCTTCTCCGAGCAAGAGGCATCCGCCTGCTAACGGTAGCATTACCATTCTGAAAAGCGATCCTACGCTCTTGTACACAAAAGGCAGTCCATCACTAAGTTCGCCTATGAAAATTGAACGGCTCGGCAGTTAGATTCGCCTTTCATCTCCCGTGCAGTTCGCATACGAATGACTTATATATACCCCGCGCCGCCGCGGCCGAAGCCATATTGCACGGAGAAATAAAAAAAAAAATGAAAAATGCCGATCGCTTACTAGGTCAAAGCCTCTCCTCGAGCCATCGCCGCCATCATCATCATCATCATCCTCCTCTCGGATGCATAATTCATCCGGCCTCTCTTCTCCAGGCGGTGACGAGAGCGCCGACGGGGGTACCCGACCGACGGAAGAGGTCGGCGGGGGCGACTATATTTGTTTAACGATCGCTGCCCCCGCCGCGCTCGGGGACGCGGAACGTCCTGCGGCTTCTCCGCGAAACCGCCTCGTTTCCTCCGGCCCCCCCATCGACGCGCGACGCTCTGCCGGGCTTTCGCCGTATAAATTCTCGCGGGACTCGCTCCGGAGATTGATGCGTCTCGCGGCCGTGTTTATAGGCAGCCGAGGGCACGCGCGTGCGCGGATCCGCTCTCGCTAAGTAGAACGAGTCGCGCACAGTAGGACCGCCGTACGCCGTACGCCGCGGCCGCTTCTCGTGTTAGTCAATTACCTCTAATGGCACTTCGTTAATTTAACTAATTATCCCGCGTACATACGCACGCTCCAACGGACGCAATCTATTTTCACCCGCGGTGAGCGGCTTCACGGCTCCGAGCGTCCTATCGCCTTTATACACCACTTCTTTTCTTCCTCTCCTTCCTTTTCCATCGGAGGCACGCTTTAATACACGCCCCGCTAATTTAACGCGCAACCTCGCCGCGGAAGTTTAAAGCTCGCCTGCAAAAGTAAATCGAGTAGAAATCGTCGATATATAACGCGCCGTCCGACGCAAAAAGTATAAGCGACGAAAAAAAAGGTCTTTATAATATACGCACGCGAAATTGTAGCCCGCGCGAGAAGCCAAACAAGCGCATACGCACACGGAGTGCGTATATACGATGGTCGCGCGCGCACACGCGCATAAACGTTAAAAGCCATTACTCGTTCGGAGCATCGTCGATCGGCCGAGCGAGAAAAGGAAAGGGAGCGAGACGGAGGATCCCTCGTGGCCTGCTACCGCACGAAATTCGCGAGCGTGTCTCTACACGGCGCGCAGATTGCCTCCGGATTGAATTAAAGCACATCTCGCCGACGCTCGCGCGCCTCTCTGCCCATATACGCCTGCTCGCGCGCGCGTCTCTCGCTCTCCTCGAGAGGTAATTACTTGTAGGTCGAGACGCGCGCGAACGGCAGCAGCGAATATCGCGTCGCTCCGATGGTCCGAGCTTATAATTTAATGCTTAATTATACGACGGACGGGGGGGAGGCACGGGGAGGGGGGGGGGGAGATTCGGGCCGAGGGAGCCACTACTGGGCGGACACGCGGACGTGCAGGAATGCGCTCGGTCCGCCCTTTCATTCAGCGGCCGTCCCTCCTCGTTCCCTCGGCCGCTTCGCCCTTCGCGCAACGCGTGCCTCGTTTTTCAAGGAGCCCGGCCGGGGCAGCCTCGACCGATAAGCCGATTGAGACGCACCGGGAGCCTTATCGCGCCGCAGCCACCTACACACTCGATATCGAGCGGATTCATCGCCCTCGAGCCTTTCTATACTTCGACGGCGATAAGATACACGCCTCTTTCGAAATTTCCAGCAAATTATCTAAGGCGATTGCTCTCTTGTATAGGGTAAGTCGGGGGAAGATGCCAGAGTTACGAGGAAAAAATTAAATAAAGTGTGGAATAGATAAATTGTATGAGACTGTCTTAATTTGCGTATGACTTTGAATAAATGTGTTAAAAAATTACTTCTTGATTTATTTACTTCTCGGAAAATTGCGTTTTACAAGCTCCCACACCTGCGGGAAAGATGCTAGAAGAAGAAATTAAATACTCTTCAAATATCGATCGCAAGAATTAGGAATATAAAATTAAGTTTATATAGAATTAACGTTACATTTACAAACTCGACATAGAACAAATAAAAATGAGTATGATATATTTATTTTCATCATTTTTGAGCTAACATAACACTGGCAAAATTGCGCCCGCATCAACCCCCTATCGTATTAATTTTAGACAAATAGGTATAAATAAAAAAGTTTAGCAGACTTCCTTTTTTCTCTACACCAATGTAATCTCGAGATCACTAGCTATTATAATTATGTAAAATTTTATGAATTGATAAAAAACTGTTCTTTGGAGTGACAATCAAAGATATAGAAAAATTATAAATCACACTCCATGATTTCACTAAAGGTCCGAAAACGAACTAAATATTAAAACGAAAATTTGGTAATGGTAAAGCAATATAATCAAAGACTCGTAATACTTATTCAAACTGAACAGTAAAGAAATATTTTTATAAAAAAATGCAATACAGCTATTTTTTAAAATTTATTTTCACAATTTTTCAAGTAAAGAATATGCCAATGGCAAAGTGTCTAGATTAATGTACTGGCACCTTACTCCGATTTACCTTAGCTTTAGTTTTGTGTAGTTCCTCTAATCTTACCTCCTCGCGGATTTTTTTCTCGACCAAACTTGTAAAAATTCATAATACATAAGCAGGATATAAAACATCGTCGCTGGGGGTTCAACTTTTCATTGTAGAACGAAGATAAAATCAAGTCGGCGCTATTAAGTCGACTCCCACGCGGGCGAGCTTTGATAAATCGCGCGAAATAACGCGCTCGGAGGGGGTGGGGGGGAGGGTATAAAAAAGTGCGAGAGCGCGACAAGTCGCCGAGCGGGGCGGCGATTTATAAACGCGCCGCTGAAAGTGGCATCGCGTGCGCCGTGTAAGCGGATACCCGCGAGTCTGTGCGACTAGAGAGCACCGCGGAAACGAAATTGGGCGCGCGGCCGTTGCGCAACGGCGTTGCCCCGCGTAATTAGCCTATAAATCGCGGAATGAGCCGAAGGGGGAGGCGAACGCAGCGACGACTCCTCGCTGCTGTCGCAATCGCTTCTCTTCGGCCGCGAGCGCAGCGCAATAGGAATGGCGGGGGATCCGATTTAATCGCGCTACACGAGGTGTGCAGGTCCCGCGGAGATCGGCGACGGGCATCGCGCTTTTCTTTTTTTTTTCGCGAAAATCGTAACGAGCCTCCCCCGGGAGAAAAATGCTTTGTAGCGTACTTGCGGAGTCACCGGCGGTGTACGTAACCGGAGGTTTGCCTTTTTTTTCTGTTTTTCAAGACTGCGGGGGAATTGGGTTGCTGCGTCGGTTGCGAATCGCGCGAGATTTATCGCGAGTACTAATTTTTAGTAATGAGCTACATGCTTCGTACACGGCGCTGTTTTGCAATATTTAGGCTTACACTGAGGCTGTTTTCATCGGTTGATAACAGCGATTTATTTAGTACACTCACAAAAAGTCGTTCTTAGACTTAGTAGACAAATGCACTTAAACATTATCTACTTAATTTTAAAATTAATTTGTTGAATTGAAGAATACATCTGCTTCCAGTTTAATTCGGTATAGTTCTCAATAAATTTATTTGAAGTATATAATCCTCTGAATTTGATCATAGATATGTTAATTCATAGTATTTTCTGCTTATTAGAGGCTTTTTATTCAATTTTATTATAATTTTATTATAATTGAATAAAAAGTCTCTAATAAGATTATGATCTTTTTACGATGATAAATGAAAACTAATAGTTAATAAATCAATATAGAATTTATCATGGAATTCATTTATTACACTGAGAGAAAAGTTTGTTAATTTTAAGCAAACATTTATTTCAATAGTACTTATTAAATATTTTATTGAGTGAAAAAATTATTTTTTTGAAACTGCTAAATTTATTTAGAACAAATAATATTATTAAGTTTTAATGAAATCATTACATTTCCTTAAAATTAACAAATTTTCTTTTCAGTGTAGAACACTGTACTTATTCGAAGAAAAATTCGTTTACGTTTTAGTAAATTAATCGTAAATGATGGTCCACTTATGCAGCGCAAAAATAAGTTTGACTCTATATTAAGTAGATTTATCAGTATACTATTAAATGAATTCTTCTACCCGTGAAATTAAATTTTTTTGACTGTACACCGCGGCGTAGAGACTTGAGCTAAATCTGAAGTGACACGGTATAAATCTTGAGCTAAAACTTTCGAGACGAAATTTAGCAGACTGATCTAAATAATTATAAACGCTCGAGAATCCACGACATCAAAGGTGACGTCCGCTCGATTCCCAATATCCACGAGGCAAAATAAAAAAAAGGGGGAAAAAAACGCGACAGGAGCACGAGCTCGACGTCGGGCGCATAAAGAAAACGGCGCGATTCGGCGCCGATGCGTGAGGGGGGATCGCATTTGCATTGTACACGCAGGCGCGCCGCAGGTCGATATTTATTTAGCCCGAGTTATGGCAAAACATGGCGACGTGTACGCGCCGGTAATAGGCCCTCGGGGTCCCCGCCGTCGTTGCGTGCGTGTAGCGCGTGTTCAACCTTTGACTCCTCGGCGCGGGGAGATGCATCGGGCCGACCTTTGAAACTCGACTCTGCCGATCGACGAGTCGCCCCGTGAGAGGAGAAACTCGTGTACACCTTCCCCGGCCCCGTCTTGAGATACGACGCATCGCTTTGTCGGCGCTTCGTATATTTAACGGGGCCTCGGCGCGTCTCCTTCCTTTTTTCCCGATTATGCATTTCGGACCTGACTCGTTGGTACCCCCTTTGCGAGGTCAGCGCGGCGTGTCGTCGATTAATTACGCCCATGCGGCGACGCTCGTCTCCGTGCGGTTTTTCATTTGCAAATTTTATGAAATCGAAGAAATGTAATTCATCTTGATTCCCCTGATCTTCGTCGATTTAAACAGAATTACATTCACGAAATTGGATTCTTTCAGTTGTAAGTCGTGTAAAATCGAAGAGATCTAATACATTTATTTATTTAAATCTCCTGATCGTCGTCGATCTAAACAGAATTACATTCACGAAAATGGATTCTTAGTCTTAGTAGACAAATTCACGTAAATATTACATACTGAATTTGCAAATGAATTTATTATATTTTACCTTAGCATAATTCTCAATAGGTTTACTATAAGGAAAGTAAATCATAAATTATGAATTCTTAGTATTTTTTCAATTATTAGAGACTTTTTTATTTAATCAATTCCTTTTACATTTTGTGATATTAAATGGGAATCCAAACAGTTAATGAATTAATTTAAAATTTATCATACGGTCCATTTATTCTAAAATGACAATCTATATACTTATTGGAAAAAGAAACCGTTTAATAAATTAATCGTAAATAATGGTCCGCTTATCTACGGCGTAAATACATGACTGTATAATAAGTAGATTTTCCAGTGTTATTTAGTGGATTCTTCTACCATTAAATTTAATTTTTTTTAGTTTAAAGGTATAAATCATACTATAGCATTCAAATGCAAACAACACGCTCAGCTGATCTGCTGTCGTTTAAAAAATAAAGAATAGATTTTTTACATTACAGTACCTAAATTTTAAAATAATATCGTCAGAATCTCTTAAAAAATACGTCAAATTCACATCGTCATATATTTATTTATTCCACGTGAGTTTCACATATTCATTTCTACAGAGGCAATTGGTCTGCAATTCTCGTTGCATCGATTTTTCGCACGAAAAAAGAACTTTTAAAATTTTCAACGCACAAAATCGACTCTCGGACCGCGACCCCAGTGTGCATAAGTGCACGCGCGAAAAACCGACAAAGGCAAATGCCGAAGTCGACGCGCATTACGTCGCGGCACGTGATCCCCGCTCGAGTTCGTTAAGGGCCACCGGGAGGCCAGAAGTCGATGATCGACAGTAGTCGAATTTCCGAAGGCGTACGGGCCGCGGGCCGTTATCCAATTAAAATTTCGAGCGAGTCCCCTTTCTCTCTCTCTCTCTCGCTCTCTCTTTTGGCAGGGGCATAGCGGTCGCTCGTTATATTAGTGGCCCGCGGCGCGGCTGCAGTGACGCGCGGCCATCGAGAACGAGGGAGAAGAGAGAGAAAAAAAGAGGAGGAGAGGACGCGGTAGCGAGATTTCGACACGGAGCAGTACAGAGTTAATCAATTAGGGATGAGACGAGGTACGAGCGGCCGAGTCGATGAGAAAATTCCTGCAGCGCGGTGAGCGCTCTCCGCTCGAGCGGTCGCAGAGCTCTCGGCTCTTGCGTGCCACTGCGGCCCCGCCAGTTTTATTCCGCCCTGATGCGTACGCTGACTTATTAATTCTGAGCCGCGCTTATTCTCTCGGAGGGATAAGATATACGCTCCGTAATTATTTTTCTCATTTTTTTCTTTTTTTTTTTCTTCGAGTGCGCTGGTGTATACGTGCACACGCTGATAGAATTTTCTTGTAAAAATTACGGCGAAGCTTCTCGCGCAAAAATTTCTGCAAGCACTGGGACTTTTGACAGTCATTTCTACGGAAAAGTCGACTAGAAGTTTTGTAAGAAAAAGTTCTTCATATAGTCTGAAGAGTAAAATCGGGTAGAATTTTTTTACCTTGCAAAAGAGTAAAATACATGTTTTGTCAGTGGTATATTGGTAAAATATAAGAACTTTGCTCTTCATAAATAAAGATTTATTAACTTTACTTGGAATTTTTATAAAGTTGAAAATGTCCACTTTATTCCTTTTAAAAGGAGTAATCGCATTGAATGATTCTATATTAAAAAAAAATACGTCAAATCTTTGCTTTTTATAAAGTTATACTATTTATGTAAAAAAATTCTTTTAAAAGATACATTCTGGAAGATTTAGGAACTATTGACCAAAATATGCTAAATTAGAATATACAATTGAACATATTCTGGGCAAAAGCTCCTAAATTTTCCGGTATAGGGCTCAAAAATAAATGTTACCTTCCGTAGAGTAGAAAACGTATGTTTTATTTTTTAACCAAATAGAAAACTCAATAAACCATCATTTATGAAGAGTGCAATTCTCACAATATATCGTACACATGATAAAACATGCGCTTTGCTCTTTTACAAAGCAAAAATGATTGTTTTACTCAAATTTCGTCCCGTTTTTTTACTCATTAAATTTAACTCGCACAGAAGAAGTAAATGCACGTCCACTGAAAAGCCAATCGCCGATGCACGCATACACTTAACAAACGTATAGCTTGGGAAAAAAAAATTGACGTCGGAGATACGTATACGCGTCGGCTGAGATGTTGAATAAGAAAATTGATTGAACGCAACGTATAAAATAGCGAATCCATCGATGGCCAATCTGGCGTCAATCCTCATCCTTTCAGCGCGCTCGCACGCGATTCGCCGTGTATAAGCTCCGTATATACGCGTCCCCGAGGCTCCCGGACTGCGCCGCGCACAAAGGGCCGCGCGGCACAAAAGGGGCCTCGTGGAAGAATGTCGGCTCGCGTTTTCTTCTGGTGGCGAACAGCGTGTAACACGTGGCAGTATCTTGTATCGGGGCCCCTCCCGCTGCTTATAACGCAGGGACGCGCGGGCGGACGCTCCTCGAAGGAGGAACGAAGGGGGGGTCCAAACACCCGCGGCTCGCGGGACGCGTACTCGCACGCCGGCCTACAGCAGATAGGCGGCCGATAAAACGCCGACGTCGTGGAGGTCCAGACGAGCGGCGACCTTCGCCGGAACCCCCCGATTGCTACCTGCCCACACGAGGGTTCATCATTCAGGCGAATCCGCGCATAAGATTTATTGTAGAATTTTAATGTACGCACTTTATTGTAGAATTTTAATGTACGCACTATTATAACAATTAAGGTACTTCTACTTTTTATAGAATAGATTTAATTATGAAATTGGAAGATAATTTAATTTTCAGAATTTTCAGCAGAATAAAATTGCTTAATCCGTTGGCTGATCTGTCAATCATTTTTCTAGTCATTAGTCATTTTAATCAACCACCTGTGATATCACATTTAAACTGCATCTTACTATTTTAGTATTAATTAATTAAATGTGACTGTAATATCATTTAACTGTCCTCGTAACCCCCCGATTGTTACTTGCCCACACGAGGGTTCATTATTCATATTGCAGTTTATATAGCAAAATTTTATTGTATATAAGCATCGATGTAAAAAATAAGTTACTTCTACTTTTTACACAGTAGATTTAACTTGTGAAATTGGAAGTTCATTTAATTTCCAGAATTTTCAACAGCATAAAATTGCCTAATTATATGCAGTTTGCTGATCTGCCTATCATTGTTCAATGCAGTAATCTTCGTTAAATAATATTATTGCAGTTTGAAAGTGCACAATATGGAATAACAAAATTTTTCAATACGAAACATAAATGCACCTATCATAAATACAATAGGTATATAAAAATAAAATCAAATGATTCATTAAATCTCTCAAAAAATATTAGGAGAAAATATTACTTAACATTCGTAATAATATGTCATTTTTATTATTACACCGATATGGCTCGTAAAGAGCTTAATATTCCTTAAGGTCGCCGGGGAAGCCTATCGTTAAATCATCAGCCGAGCATAAAAGGAGACTAGTAGTTAGAAGCGGTGACTAGATTGTTCCGATCTGATCTCGATACGACAGTCTCCTTGCGTTACAAATAACGATATCAAAATAATCACATGGACTCGCGGCGGACTCGTGTAAAAAATGCGTTTTTAATGACCGCGTCATTTGTCATGCAACTTAATGGGCCCGGGGGACGGCCCGCTGCGCTCGGAAAGTCAATTAAACATTTATTCAATTTGATAAACCTTTAAATACCTATCAATCACCCGCTCGGCCCAGCCGTTTATCGATCCACCATCAATCAAGCGCGGAGCCCATCCACCGGTCCCTCCCATACCCCCTTTTCGTCTATGACGTCCTATAAGCACTGTAAACACGGCCCCGCAGTAAAATATTGGCGATCGTGTCAATCTAGAGAGATTCTCATCTCTCGGCGGCGTAAGTAGCCGCGTGGCCTCGTCGCGCACAAACGCCGGTCCGTAAAAATTTTAACGAGCTCCCCGCTACGGCCGTTCGCTCGCGAAGGCTAATTGAGAAGGTTAATTTCGCTCCCCCCGCGGTGACTGCCTTTCTCCGGCGAAGGAGCAGGAAGCAGCTCGAGCGCCGTTTCGTCAAGTTTGATGCGTTTCAACAGTCAATCAGCGCCTTTATCGCACCCCGATCGACGCGCCGCAACGGCCTACCGCCGCGCGACCGGCCGCTTATAAATCTTAAGCAGAATGCAAATCGCTCGGGCCCCCGTGACGGGCGCGCTTATGCACATACAAGTGCACGTTCGCGTTTTTACGCGCGCCCGTACGCGAGTGAGTGCCTGTGCATAGATACACGAACGCGCGAGGGGAAAAGCTCGATCGCAAAAATTAATTAGCCAGTCTGGGCGCAGGTGCGCTTATCCGCGGCGCCGATTCACTTTTAGAGTTCATTAAAATTCTGCGGTTTGTTGGTAAACACGATAAGCGCTCACTTCAACCCGACGACGCTATTTACTCGTTTAACAACTTATTCCTTGCTTTCCTTTTTTCCTGAACTTTCGAGAAGAGTATGACTGATTATATTAGATTGGTATCTTGGGGCTACGAGTTTTTTTTTTAATTTAACGACATTCCCGCGTAAATTTGAATTTGAATCGGCGATTTTCGAGTCGTCGAACGGACGGCCTTGATAAATTTTCGCGGGATTCTGAGGCCGGGGGACGATAACTCGCCATTAGGGCAACAGCGGAGCGACTCATAAATTCCAGGCTGCAATTCGCCACGCACCGGCCACCGCTACTTCTTCTCGCGTCCCTTTTATTCGCGCCGCGCAGCTTCTTCCCTCGGCTTCTTTCTTTATACGGCCCGATCGCGACACATTTCCACGTATCTCCTACTTGAATTCAAAGGCCACGGCGTGCGGCGCTGCTCCAAAAAATTCCCGAGCCTTATTGCCTCGGCTCGAGGATGTCGAATAAATTTTCTATTAATTAAAATTTAGTGGCAATTAAATAATACCGGGAAAACTTTTTTCTTAGCGCCGACCATTTGCAGGTAGCTGCAGCGCTATTCTCATTGTTAAACGGTGTAAGTAATGCGTCTGAACAGTAATTGACCTTTTTTACTTAAAATGAATTAATCTTATATTCAGTCGCAGAAATTAAGTCATGACAAAGAAAGGTATATAACTGTCTGCGCAGCAATTGACCATTTTTACTTAAAAATAATTAATCGTATTTAATCCAAGAGATTAAATGACGACAAAGAAAGGTACATGTGTAGCAGTCTGCACAATAATCGACCATTTTTACTTAAAATGAATTAATCTTATATTTGATTTGAGAAATCACCTAGTATGTAGTGTAGAACCTATGTATACAATCCGAGAAGTTGGAGTCAGATTCAAGAACTTGGTTGTAATTCAAACTTTGGATTTTTTTTCCACATTTAATAGATCTAGGAGGCTATGGAACTTACTCCTTGCCTCTAGATCTGACATCTTGTGACTCTATCGGATTATTCAAAAATGCCTTGAGAAATATCTCTAAACAATTTGGTAAATGCATTTGGATAAGAAACGATTGTTCTGTTATGTTATATCCTTTATCTTGTATATAATATATTTTTTGGATTGTAAGGACTTTATACTCTCTAAAGTTAAATTAGTGAAAATTCCACTAATCATTATAGTGATCAGGTTTTCCACTAATCAATTAGTAAAATCCACAATCAATTAGTACAATTTTACTGATTGAAATATTAAAAAAGTATTCTACTATTTAATTAGTAAAAAACACTTTTAAATTAGTGGAAAATAAATATAAAATAAAAAAAAATATTTTGTGATTTTCACTAATTGAAATAGTGGATTCTCCAATTAAAAAAAATTGATTTTAACTAATCTATTAGTAGTTTTTACTATTTTTAATAGTGCATATATTTACTATTTTAATTAGAACATTTTATTCACTATTTCAAATAGTAGATTTCCACTAATTCATAGTAGAGCAATTTTCACTTTTCAAATTAGTGCATAGTCACTATGAATTAGTGGTTTTTCACTAATTCAACTTTAGAGAGTAGTCCGTTTAATTTCTTTAAATAATAAATAAATAAATCATATAAGCGATGACAAAGAAAAGGTACAGTCGGAAGTAGCTTTTTAATGAAAAATAATTAATCGCACAGCGTGGAGCCTTAAAGGAAGTCAAAGTTGACAAAGAAACGGCAACCACGCCTCTTACTTAAAGGGGGAAAAAATTTAATTACACGATTAATTGGGTTAGCGCACGAAGCCTGAACTCCGCGGCGAGTTTATCCGCGTCCACGGCGAGTGTGCATCGTGGAAGCTTAAAGTTGAACCCGCGCCTCGCGGAAAACGCGAAAGTATCACGGCTGCGTGTACAGAGCGCGCAAAAAAGGCACCGGGTCGGGTGTAGCTTGCGCTCGCGCGCGCGCGCTCGTATTTTTCAAGTCGCTCGCACGGCGCACCGCAAGGTCCGCGATGAATTTTCTCCCGGCGCTCTCGGCTCGCAGGCGGTTAACCGCGAGAGCTCGTGTATAAGGATCTGGTTCGAGAGATCGTTGCCTCTCTCCGCCCGAGAGCGGCCGAGCGAGCGAGACGGAGGGAATCGCCCCGCTCTAGCCGAGAGCCGCGGGCGCCGTAGAGGTAGGCGAAAAGGTGAAAAAAAACTTCCGAGGGAGAGAGAGAGAGAAAACGAGAGAAGGAGAGAGACGTGGCCTGGGCGTGGCGGAGCGTGTGCAGCTATAAGGTCATCGGGCGCGAGCGGCCGCTTGCACGAGCTGCGCCGCGCTATCCGAGGCTCTCCTCTCTGTGTATACCGCGGTTGCTTAAAATTTCCCCCGCAGAGAAACTCGGCCCCGTCAAGTGTACAGGCGAGAGGGGAATTTTCTCCGCGCCCGCCGAAATTCGTGTCGCGGCCATGCGGATCGTTCCCGAGTGTTTCCCTTTGCGAAACGCGCCTCTGTCAACCGGCTGATTTAGCGGCCGTTCCGCTATCGTTTATATACCGCCCGCTTAATCATAATCCATACGGATATACGCGTAGCGTGCGAATGTTGGATTAATGTGGGGTTACATAAATTTTAGATTGGAAACCTTCTTTTTTCTCTTTCAACGGACTTTTATAGCGCGCACTCGTTAATCGGGTATTAATTGGATTCTGGTTTCAATTTTCGCGCTAATGAAATAACGTCAATCGGCGCGCATATACACGTGTATCTATCGCTTGTTCGCTTATTGCCGATGTAAATTTTTATGTGCTTCATGTTTTAAGCTTCCAAAAAGGAATTTCCATTGCCTAACGTCAAAAAAATTAAATAAATTTTACCAGTTTTCTAATAAAAAGTGTATTTTAATTGAAAGTACCCGCAGACTTACGCAGTATAAAACAAAAAAAAATAGAAAATCGAGCAACGCAGCGTAAGAAGGGAAGGGGAGGCTTCCGTGCGAGTGGCTCAAAGTCTCGCACTCCCGCATAGCGGCGATGCAAACGCAAAGTGGCAAGTGTATATCCAGCTCGGCTAGTTTCGAGGAATTTGCGGTCGACGCGGTCCGGCAGCTAGCCAGGCTCTGCCTCTCTCTCTCTCCCACCTACCCCCGATCCGCGGCGGCTTAGATTCTTTCCCAGGGGCTCCGCCGTGTGCGTATAAAACTTTACGAGGCGTGCGATGATAAAATTTGGCAGCCGGTATAATGAGAGAGGCGTCGGTCGCGTGGACGCTAAGACCAGTTTCGCGCGGGGAGAAAATATAAGGTTGTCTTCCGGTGGGTCGGGCGCGCTTGCAGCCTGCGCGCGTGCATCATGGGAGCCGGCGGACGGCAGCCCGCGGTGCATGCGCCCGGATGATACATTACGCCGTATTCTTTTTGACTGCAGCTGCTCGGGACGCGGAGGAGCCAGTCCTCCCTTTTTTCGCCGCTCCGGGGCCTTATTTCTCGCCCCGATCCAGCTTGGCCCCCCCCCCCCCCATACGGAGTCCCTCGCTGCACTCCGCTCGGCTCCGCTCGTGCGCGGAGGTAATCTGAGAAAAGATTTGTTATATTTCGCGGGTCCGTAATGCGCGCACTGTCCCGCCGAGTCGCGGAGATAACATCGCCAAAGTCGGCCGCCGCGATTGCCGATTAATGAGTCGGACTACCTAAGGCGCTGCGTTTCGGTTAGAAGCTTCTTTCGCTTTTTTTTTATTGTGAGTGAACCCGCGATTTGAGTTGCTGGGAGCTTTAAGAATTTATTTACACACTCAAAGTGCACGCTAAATCAACTAAAGTAAAAAAAGATGAAAATTAACTCCATCTGAGACAAATTTTCACTATAATGTTATAGTGTAATTAACTTCCTTGGTGGAGTGAAATAGAGTGATTTTTTTTTACTCTTGAGTAGAGCGAAAGGTACGGATTTAATCTGAGATATGCTATTCTACCTTAGAGTAAATTTTACTCTTCTTTCATTTTTTTTAATGAGCTTTAAGATTTTATTTATACACTGAAAGTAGACATTGAATCAACTAAAGTGGAAAAAGATGAAAATTAACTCTATTAGAGTGAAATATTTACTTTAATTTTATAGTGAAATTAACTCTCTTCATATAGAGTGAAATGGTGATTTTAAGCAGAGTGAAAATTGGAGATATAGTCTGTATATTCTACTTTACCTTAGAGTGAATTTTACTCTACTTTAAAGTTAATTTAAATCGCTCTATTCAAGTGGAGGCAAATTTTACTCCAATAGAGCCAAATTTAACTTAACGAGTTGTTTCACTAAATAATAAACTAAGAGTGAAATTTCACTCTAAGCATTTTAGCGGGTGGATGTACTAAAAATTGCAGCATTGTCCTTATAGTAATCACTCATATGTTTTACTGCAGACAAAATACACTTTTTTTTATTTGAATTATAATGAAACTATAAGTAAAGCGAATTTGCAAAACTTATGAGAAAGTACATTTGTATAATTCTTTAGTATAGAATTTTTTGTCGTTCGTGTACTCAACGTTAATATCATGCAAAAACTCCACAATCGATAGTGCAATTACTCAAACCGGTACATTAATAGATATAATAATAAAATGCACTCAGCGCCATAAAACAAACTTCATTAGCATAATGCAGTTAGCGCGATATCGTGTAAAGCATACATCATTAATTGACGATCTAATTATCATCGTCATCGCGACTATCGATAATCTCGCAAACGCCCAATAAAATGCATAAATTTAAAGCAACTCTTCTAGCAACTAAGTACACATCGTATCAACATGAATGAAAAACTCGATCGCGCTATCAGAATCAGACACGTCCACGATAGATACTTAAGCGAGTGCAAGGTGTTTACCGATCACCGATCAGCACTCACTCGAGCCCCGTTGATCTCGTTCCCATTCATCCGCTCGATGTTTCTATCTTTCTCCTTTTTTTTTTCTTTTTTTTTTTTTAACGCAAATAAAAAAAAGACGCGTGCGCGCGCTCGCGGAGCAAGGAGCGGCAATGATCTCGACATTGTCAAGAGCGCAGCCTCGCCCGCTATATACGAAAGCCGCTCTCGCGGCGATTTACCTACACACACTGGCCGGCCTATGCACACGTACGCAGGCCACGCCGAGGCTTATAAGCGCTCGGCACTTATACGAGCGAGGGGATCGCGCGGCGCAGGTCCTGATCAGCAAGGCCGCGGCCGGAGGTGCAACCGGTTGCACCTCCCCCCCCCCCCTTCCCTCCTGGTGCGCGCACGAGCGTTGCGTGCGCCGCGAGTCTCGCATTACGCCGCTGAATATTTCATTCATAAAGGCGGCGGCCTCATGCCTGTACTACTCGCGTGCCGCGCTCGCGAGCCACGGCAATTACCCCGCGAGGGGCGCGACTCAATGGACCGGACGCTCGCGCGCGCGCGCGCGCAGTCCTCCCCTCGTTTCGCGCGCGCTCCATGACGATTAGGCGACGCTTAACGCCGCCGTAAAACGCTCGCCGCGACGATTACCGCTAATTGTATCGCCCGAGGTTTTATAGGCTGGGACGCGATCGGCCGACCGAGGCTGCGTCTTTTGTGCGGCGCTCCGGAGGATCTAGCGCGGAGCTTTTGTTGCTCTGCAACGTTTTCGAGAATTTCGTCAGATGTTTATCGGGGGCAGCGTATAATCGCGTGATCTGCGCGCTTTTGTGACGCACTGACTGCTTGTAGGTGGCTTTGCGAGGAATTTTCATTGCAAAACGTTTATCTGAATGATTTAGATGGCGAGAATGAGAAGTGAATTTAATTGATTCTATAATTTCTTGTGTAGTGGCTATATCACTTTTTTTTTAAGCATTGAAATTCAACGTGTTTATTGAGCACTGCATAATTTCAATGCATGACCCAAATTATACTGATGAAAGAACTCGAACGATTTCTATTCCTTTCAATTACACCAGTCAATCTGTACAGTCTCATTAAAATGAATTCACTACTCATTTAAACTGGCTATCGCATACAATTACTATTAAATTGAAATTAACGATTAGAGGTGCGCTGTACAAAATAAAATCATTTTTGTCGCTGAATGCCAGTCTGCAACCATTTTTTCCTAAAAATAAAACAAAATTTTATTGCAGACATTTGAGTTAGTGTGTAAATTTTTACATTGAGAAAAAAATTTGGTAATGTTTAGTAAATATTTACTTCAGCAGTACTTATTTGTCAAATGTTTCTTTAAAATTATATGAATTTATTTGATTCTAAATGAATTTAGTATGTAGTTTTAAAAAAAATAATTACTTGATTCAGAGAAAT
This sequence comes from Sycophila sp. Sp_5, assembly GCA_018906775.1. Lineage (NCBI taxonomy): Eukaryota > Metazoa > Arthropoda > Insecta > Hymenoptera > Eurytomidae > Sycophila > Sycophila sp. Sp_5. Next base: position 5,399,983 of record JACCID010000004.1, read on the forward strand.
ATTTAACAAGTACTATCGAGATAGATATTCATTTAAAATTACCAAATTTTTATGTGTACATGGAGAAAAATCGTTAGCAAAATTGACAAACTTACAGTAAAAACTGCTGATTTTTATCTAAGTAAAATTTACTTAAATATTTAAGAAAAAATTACTAGACAATTTAACTTATACCTGGTTTGCTTAATCAAATAAGAAAATATTACTTAAAAAATTCATTATAATTAACTTACACCCTGAATTAAAAAATTCGGTATAATTAACTTACACCATGAATTAAAAAATTAATGTAATTTACTTAGTGTGAGTCAATTTTGTATGACTATACGTTTACTTAAATTTTCAAACAAAGTTTATTAATCCCATAAATTTCACTATTTATTTTTATCCGCGTAAGATACAGTCTCCAAAGATACATTATAACACCAAAAATATTACAATATCGAAAACCACACGGAGAGAAATATTACAGTAAAAATTACTATATTCCGTAGGAACAATGAGACATACTCGACCGTACGACGATTTTTACTATAAAACATACTAAAAATTCCTATGTATACACTAAAAATTGCTATTTATATAATAGACATTGCTACTGTACATATAGGAATTTTGATAGTATGTTTTATAGTAAAAATCGTCATAGGTCGAGTATATACCACTGTTCCTACGGAACATAGTAGTTTTTACTATACAACATTTCTCTGCGTGCATGAATCGTAACCAACTATCCAAGATAACGACGATCTAACAAATCAACCCTTTCACATTGCAGAACTTTCGAGAGCACAGGATCGACGGAGCATCCCTCCCCCTACTGTCGGAGGAGCACCTGACGGGCCCGATGGGCATGAAACTGGGCCCGGCGCTAAAGCTCCGGGTGATGCTGGCGCGCAAGCTCGGCGCATGCACAGTCTGCCTGCACTGCGCGCACTGCCACCAGTCGCCCCTGCCCCCGGCCTTGAGCGCCGCTGCAGCGGTGGCCGCCGCCGCCGCCGCCGCCCAGGCCCAGCAGTCCCAGCCCGGGCGACGCACCAGCGCCAGCGCCAACTGACGCATCCCGGCGGAGCAGCTCACCGCGGCTGTCAAGGAGCGCATCAGGCTCGAGGCGATGCGCGCCAAGCTCGGCGAGGACGAGGACCCCGCTCGGACCCAACGGCTCGAGCGGCCCCACCGGCAGCTCGCCAAGCAACCGCCGCTCTTCAAGAAGCCCCTCAGGCACCGATGATCACCGCGCGCCGCTGCTCCGCCGTCACCTGCCGCGCAATCCCCGTCCGAGGATGCGAGGAGCGTGAAAACGATCGGACGAATTTTTTTTTTTTTTTTTGACAGCGACGATTGGCGAAACGCGCAGCCCGTCGCTTTATTATAACACTGGGGAAGCGAAGCTGGGGTCACTTTGTCGGTACTTCACTTTGTGTAAAGTGGAACGAGCGAAATGGAATTATTTCTAGTACTTACTGCGGTAAGAATACACTTCTGTAGGTAGGAGTGCGGTTTTACGTTGCGTATTCTTTTTTTTTATTTTGACAGAAGAACGCGTTGGAAACATATAAAAAAAAATCTCGGGAATTTACGACTGGAAAATTGAAAGAAATTACCAGGCGTGGTGCAATTAAAACGTAACGAATAGCAGTGTTTTTTAGCGTTAAAAAAAAAAAGGAAGAGAGAAGGCAAGCATTAACGGCTGTTTATTTTTAGTTTAACAATCGCCGTCGTTAAAGTGACCGCAGCTCCATTTTCCTCGATGTGCGTATAACGATTGTACAAACGACTTACTTCCAGCGTACTTAACTGAACGCGACATACAGCGAAACTGAATGTGTGTATACATGAGCGTGTGATATGCAGAGCGACAGAGGATCCGACGATCCATGTGCAATAAACGACAGAGACGCGTCCGCTCAGCGGATATATATACATACATACGTGTATTTTACGTGCATACATTTGTGTATGTGTTTGTATATGTTTGTACGCGTACAAGCGTGCCTCGACTTTCGCCGCGAGGATCCGTATAACGAGTCCTGCCGTGATGCACTCGTTGGTCGATCGCGTCCGACGCGCCGTGAACGAGCGATCGCCTCGCTTTTTATCATCCCAAGTGATAACTATCGGCGAGGAATGGAACTCGACGGCGCGGAAAGCGAAAGTCCACGACACAGGCGGACGCGTGTTTGGCTGATAATCGTTGATTTCTTTTTAATTGTATAGACGTTTACTGAGAGATTTTATACGCGACACACACGCATATATATAAATAAACAGGAATAAATATAAATAAACAGAAAAAAAAAGGAAAAACAATTAAATAAAAAATTATTGTAAGCGATATTTTTGCTAATGCCTCCCACTTACTACCGCTGCACATACACCGACTCTTTCGTATGGAGGATCCTTAAGCCGCCGACAGATTTATCGTATTTTGTAAAACGATCGTACCTATACAGTTGTATTCTATTTTACCTTTTATTTTTACGAGCGCACGGGTTGCCTTAATCGCTGTCGTCGGCTCTCGGATTTTTATAAATTGACTATGGTAGACGAATAGAGAAAGAAAGAGAGAGAGAGAGATAAAAAAAAATATAAATATATATTATACACTGTTATTGAAAAACAAAAAAGGGCAAACTGTGAGGATCGGATTCGCACGAGGAGCAGTATTTTTTATAGAGTTGTAAATTTTTGCGACGACGGGGAGAGAAACTTTTTCGTCATGTGCCTTCTGAACGTTTCGATGTTCGACGGTGCGAGTTATATCGAATTCGAGAAGAAAAGAGGACAAAAAGGACACGAACGCGGAGGATATGTATACATGTATTTTGTAACGTACTTAATTTCATTTAAGCAGCGTTTCGCAGGAAATAAAAAAAAATAATAATTAAATAAGAAGACGCGGACACGATCTCGGCGCGAAATGCACAAGCAGCACTTGTGTTAATCGATATAGCGGCTTTTACTTAATTAACCGTTTAATTATTATTACAATTACATATACTTTATTTACAATTACATACGTGTATATATTGCGCTTAGGCATTTATTTATACAGTGCTTTTTAAAAAGAAAAAAGAAAATGGAAATCATAGTATTTTATTTAGGAGAACTTCTTTAACTGCCGATTTATCTTCGGAATGAGAGGAGGAACTTGAGTGCAAGCGAGAATGTGGAAAAGTGCGATTATATATAGATATATTATATACATATATGAAAAAAAGGAAGATTGAACGAAGACAGCAATTTTTGTGATACTACAGAACTCCCAAATTCTCTTCGCCATCCTTTTTATGAATTTTCTCTTCGAATCACTCCTTCGACATCCTCCGATCATGAGCCGAGCAATGGTTACGTTCACCCTGTTCCTTATTAGTCCGTCTCACCCTCCGTTACTCTTTAGACCTGTAAAAGGCTGCCTTGTAAAACTTGGAACGACCGCAGGTCGTGTTATGTATAGTAGTAAATTAACGGTGAACAGCGAACAGTGCATTGTTTCTGTTGAAATAAATTCGTTGAAAAGTAATTGAAAATCTGTGCTTTTTCATTACGATTTACTCCTTGTATTTCACATTTTACCCTTTTTTTAGAAACGTACATTCTATTTACAAACGCTTTTTAATTTATAATTAAAATTTGCGCGCTAATTTGTTTTATTTATTAACTTGATTAATATAAAAATCGACGAATTAAAATTCTTCGTGGAGGAAAACGTACTATGCAATTTTCACCTGAAACATAGAAAGGAATTTGAGGCAATTCAGCGGTTTAAATTAGCTTTAGAAATAAAAATAAAAATTGACACTTACACCACTGTGGGTAGCAACAACTCCGTCGTACTCATTCGTAAGAATCTCAATGAACGCCTCTCCATTGCCGTCCACGACGATGGTCTTACCGGTACATCGGCCATTCTCCCTCTCACCGGAAATGACGTCACAGTAAGTACCCTGAGGTAGGCAGACCTTCAGTTTTCGCCTCAGATCGACGTTATCCGCGTTAATGGCTATGAATCCTCGATCCCCACGGCAGAAGGAAATCTGGTAATTGTCGTTGTCCCACCAGTTGGTCAGGGGTGTATCGCCCACGTGATTCCGGAAGCCAACCATATTGTAGATCTGACGCCAGCGGTGCTCGCAAACCCACCCGTTTCCACAGGTTTTGTCAGGGTTGATGCTTGGTGAAATGATGTTGCCGTTGCCATCGGCCGGTGGACCCTGATCGCGACTTTGAAAATCGAAGGAGCTCATCACCTTGGGGTTCCCGTAAGGATGCGCCAGCATCATGGCCACTGCCATCTATCAAATTATGTTTTACGACAGTCTATGTTAAGTTAAGGGTCTGAAAGTCGATTAAAAATTCAAATTTCGCGCCAAAATATAACAGACGAAAGAACAATTAATTTGCTTTTAAAAAAAATGTGTACTCACTAAATCTGAGAATGTAAAATTCACTTGAAAAATATGAATAGTGATAAATTTTGTGTGAAAAATCGTTAACACATTTAGTATGTGTTCGCATTTTCACGTATTAAATGTCACTGTTCACGTTTTCCAAGTGTGAATTTTATATTTTCAGATTTACTCGGTAAATGAAACATCGGAAAACCACGAGACACTTGCCATCCGTTAGGAAACGATCAATTGTTTTATAAATTCATGTAAGAATACTTGGATATTTCATTTGTACACTTTTTTAAAAGCGAATTAATGGTTTTTTCGTTTGCTATAATATGGCGCGAAATTTGAACCTTTAGTTGACTATCAGGCCCCCTTAAATATGAAGTGGAAGCATAAATTATCGCTAAACAAAATTACAGACCTTGTAGAGCTTCGAATTTTTGTAAGTAAGGGGTACGTCGCCAGATTCTCTCTGGGTGTCGTGATTGTCGATGAAAACGAGAGCATCGCTGGAAGGCAGAAGTCCCCAAGGCTCGCCCCAGTTGATGAACCACTTGAGCTTGTTACGTCCTAGCAGTGCGTTGCTCAGCTCCCGGCCGAATCTAAATTCCGTCACAGCACCCATGTCACTGTATTCTGTCTTAGAGATGGTTTCACCGCCATAATCAACCACCTCCTGGTAGAAAAACGGCCGAGTGTTCAACGGGAATCCTTCGCTCGTAGGTAAATTCTGCACTCGACTGTAGATCACTTCCAGATCCTTTGGCCACATGTGCTTCGCCGCGTCCACACTTATTTTTAATCAGATGTAATTGAATAATTATGTACATATTGGTAATTGTTTATATTTTTGATAAAACAAAACAAATTTTTCATTTCAATTCATGAAGCATCATTTAATAAAAATCAGATCGGTAATGACTGGTTCTATCAATGGCTATTGGTAATTTTCGGAATTGGTTATCGACGCTCTACTATTCATTATTATTTGTACAATTTTTTAATAACTGTCTTGCTACCCTTTTCAAACGCATTAATAATCCATAAATTTACATCATCGTATGTTTTTTTCTCTTTTTCTTTCTGAATCTTGAATATTTGTTGTCTATAATGAAATCAATAAACTGAGACAGCAACGTGAATAAAATTAACAAAAAGGACTTTAAAAAAAATTTACTTCAGAAAAGGGCATATTAGACTGTTAAAAAATTTTGCTATTTTTGTTTGTACTTGGGTGCTTCACAAAATTCTAGTACTTATATATAGGAGCGCAAAATTAATGTACAAAACACAATATATAAAGTATAATTTATAAAAGAAAGTATTTCAAATTAACCAATGTTAAAATGCATTTTTACTAAATATTTGTGAAAAAAATAAAACAAAATAATTATGTAACTTTATAATTTATATGCAAAAATTATGTTTACGTTGTGTCAGTTTAATTCTAAACACAAAAATAATGCATAAAATTGAATGGATTTTTATCAATGTCATTGACAAAGAATCCCAAAAAGTATAAATTAAAAAAAATTGCACGAATCACCACGAAATTTTTTCAAGTATTAAAGGAAGAAAAAAAATAAAACTAACCGGAAGCCAGCAACACCAACGGAGACAAGTTCGTTGAGCAGACCAACGAGCTTTTCGCGGACGTACTCCTGGCTTTGATCAAGGTCGTGCAGTCCGTAGAGTTCGCAATTGCGGACATTCGTGGGATCGCTGTAATTATTGATTGTACACATCGGATGAAAATGTTCCCTGTGGTAAGGCACGGCCGGGAAGTCCAGGTTTCTCGCATCGGCGACGGAGCCTCCGGTGCCTCTGTTATCCTCGTTGCAGTTCGCCATCATGTGGTTCATCAGCGCGTCCACGTAGATGTGCACACCAACAGCCTTGCACCGGCGCACCATACTCCGGAATTCGTCCGCAGTGCCTGAGCGCGTCTCCCATCGGTATGAGATCGGCTGGTACCGCTCCCACCAGGGACGCAGATTCAATATTATGTTCTCCTGAACTGGCGATACCTGAGCCGAGAAAAATTTTGTATTGTAAAAATTATTATATTTCTTAGGAACAGTGGGATATACTCAACCTCCGACGATTTTTAATGTAAGATATACTAAAAATTTCTATGTATACATATAGCAATTTTTACTTTTAAATTTCTAGGTATACATAGCAATTTTTACCATGTATGACGATGCTCCATTAATACCTAAATTGTGAAGCTTTTTCCATTAATTTTTAGTGAAAATTCATTAATTATAGTAGTTTTTCACTAATTCGATTTTAGATGTAGTATACATAGCAATTTTTACTTTGTACATAGCAAATTGTAGAAAAGAGTTTTTAGATGAATTTTAGATTTAGTCAAAATCGTTATAGATCGAGTGTTTCCTGCTGTTCCTACGGAACGTAAAATTTTTACTATAATACATTTCTCTCCGTGTATACATATAGAGAAAAATGTACAACTTCAAATTCTCCATTTTTATAATTTATTAAGTTATTTAACTATTTAAGCAAAATTTTGCTCAAGTAAAATCAGTATTTTTTACTGCAAAACTTTAAGTAAATTTTACAAACAATTTTCCTGCGTATACGAGAATTATAAGAAAAACTGATGTTTAGATAATTGAACAAAATTATCTAAAGGTAATGATAATACCTCCAAGAAAACAATTAAAGATCTCTCCACGTGTTACCAATTAACCAGCACCTCGAAAATAGAAATAAAATAAAAATTCCATTTTAGAATGAATAATTCGCTGTATTTAAAATCGGAAACTGTACTCTGTAAATCTGTAAATGTGAAATTCACATGGAAGATGTGAATAGTGACATATTTTATGTGAAAAATCGTTTACATATTTAGTAGGCTTTACACTTACTAAATGTCGCTATTCACATTCTCAAATTTAGAGAGTATCATTATCGTATTAAAAACCTTCGTTCATTTTTGTACCTGGATACCAGCGTAACCCATGGGTCCAAGGAACCTTTCGCACTCGTCGGCGATGTCGTTCCACTTCCACTCAAACAGGTGGACGATGGTCGTTCGATTCTGCGCGTAATTCGTGAACTTAGCCGCGATGGTCGCGTTCGCGCACATTAGCGCGATAATGACGATTATCCCCTTCATGCTCCTACACTTTTTTTTTCGACGTCGCAGATTCAATGCCGCTCGACTGCCCGGCCAGCGACTTTGCGCCTATTTATATGCCGTATTCAGTCATATTTTTTCATATTAGATGGGCTGAGATAATCTCGTGCTCGCTTATCTCTTCAAAAATATTATCCGTGTTTTTTTTTCTTGTATTTTATACCTCATAGTGCACTTTGTTCACTGAGAGAAAAAACTTAACAAAAATTGCTATTGTAATTAAGAAAGGAGTGACAGTCTTGACAAGCGAGAATTATTTATATGAAAAATAGTAATTTTCACAATTTCCGTACTAAAATTACTACTTTTACTATTACTACCGTACAAATTACTATTTTTCATATTAAAATTTCTCGCAAGACTGTCACTCCTTTCTTAATCACAATGGCAATTTTTATTAAGTTTTTTCTCTCGGTGTTTGTTACTGAATTTACTGGAAAATGTATAACTCATCTAAGTAGGTAAAAGCTTTCGACGAAAAATCGTCAGTTTCCGCGAGATCGTATTACTTTGAAGTTATTATGCGCGAAACAATAAGAACGATAGTCGATTATTGTTGACCACTGATAATTCAAATTGCGTAAGCTTAATCTACGCGCGCGCACAAAACGTCAAAGTGCAATCGGACGATCAATCAATCAGATTTGTTAATTGAAGTGAGAAATGATAACGCCCGATATCTGAACAAATTTGAAGAAAAGATAATAAAACGATTTTAGAACCTTTGAATGCAATACTCTTAATTGGATATTGCTTAATTGACTTCGATAGTTTTTAATTAATTTTTTTATGCATAAATATCTTAATAAAAGAGTGTTTATAAAAACATAATTTTTTTAAACATAAATAATTTTTATACTATCTTGACTTCATAGAAGCAATGCAACGGATAACAATTTGATAAACAAGACAATTAAACTTAACTTTGTATTTATATTTTTGTGATACTTGTGTAAAATAAATAAAATGGGAAAATTATCTTTAGATTCACATTAAGCATGAAAATACTTTTTAAAGAATTTTCTTAAAATTAATATCGATGACGAGATCCAGATAAGATTAATTGCTTAATCTGATAATCGTTATATGCACACAAATTACACAAAATACCCTGGAATGCATGGGAATTATCGATTAGATTTAGTAATTTGGAGTAAGTTGGCTACGTGACCTAAAAGTAGTATATACTTTACGTGTGTTAAGTATTTTTCTATACTGATTTATTTAAAATTATCAAATAAATTATATATTAAATAATTTATATCATTGAAGAAGTTCTAAAAAATATTATTATGTTCATCAAAATATTATTATGTTCACACTACAAACCCTAAGTAATGAATAAAATCGTGACAAAATTTGAGCAAAACAACAATTTCTCGCTTTATAAAGATTAAATGTGGTAAAAAAGTATAGTCAAAAGTATATTCTTATAAAAGATAATTCTGCATATTTTATCTTTTATAAAGAGTAAATATAATAAATTATGCGTTTACGCTTTATCCAAAAGTAAATTTATTTAAAAGTAAAAGAATTAATTTCACCGCTAATAAAAAGTGTTTACTCTTTATAAAATAAAAATTAGTTTTTACTCAAAATTTGTCCCGATTCTACTCATCAGCATTAAGAGTGTAAATACTTCTAAATTTAAAAAATCAAATAAAACATTCCAAAAAGCTCGAAAGCTTCAAATCCCTCAACCCGCATTCACTATACCTATATATACAAAATGCATCCTCCAGGTGGCAGCACCTCCCGGCAGTCGGCCAACGGCGCATGCGCATCACACCGATGCTGCGCTCAGCGCGCTGCTGCAGTCCGTCCTAGTCTCGGCGCAGCCGCGCAGACTCGGAGTTGTTGGTGACGTGAACGGACCCATAGTGCAGCGCGTCTCGTGGAGCGTCCTGCGCACCCGAGAGGAGGACCCCCGCGACTGCTCCCGGGCGACCCTGAGGCGTCGCGGCTCCTCATCCCCGCCGTCGACGAGGCCGAGTGACGTTACCCGAGCGCCTGCTACCCCCAGGGAGCGCCGCCGCCTGGCCCCGCACCGCCGACGATGTAGACGATGATGCGCGTCCGTGAGCCGGAGCGAGCCCTGCCCCCACCGGTTGCACCCCGCTGCAGCGACCGCGCACCATGACCAGTGCGCTGCCCGTCAACGGCTTCATGAACGCCACGAGCACCCAGCCAGTTCTTGGTAAGTTGAGCACGTCGCGCCTCCATATGACTCTGTTAGTGCCTCCGTGTGCTTCTTCACTTGAATTTTTTTTTTCCATTTTTCGACGTTCGTCAATATTGTCGTTGAGACGCGGAGGGAAATGATCGTTGCGGTCGGAACGAGGGGAGAGAATTGGTACTCGGGGTGCACTCGATCGTTGCGGGGTGTTCGCTTGTGCTGGGTAATGTCGGTTACCTAGTTTACCTATGGCTTTTTTAAGGTTATGCGAGTGCAGTTTTTAGTAGAAAGATTTTAATAGCGGATGGTGATTGTTAAGTGGGTTTAGTTTTGAGTGTTAACTTTGATTATTTTGCAGCTGAACAAACGACCGGCGGAGGGGTCGTTTCTTCGGACAAGGGCAAAGAATGGCAAATGGAACTGCTCATGGAGAAACTCCGCTCCAAGGCTTCATCGTTCAAGTCTCTTGTCGAGACAGCCAAGAACATACGAATGGCTATGCTCGTGAGTATTGAATAAATAATCATATTTCTGGTGAATTCTGAGGGATCGTTCTTTTACGAATCAATTTTTTTACTATTACAGGACAAGAGATTTGGAATAGATAGCGTTGAAAAGAATCAACTACAGAAATGCCTGGATGCTTTACAACACTCGATAAAAGTAACATCTTTGCAGTCCATGATCGAGCGACTCGAAAGTCTTTCAAGACAGTTAGGGTACAGTAGAGGTTTTAATCAAGATTAACATGAATATTTTAAAATATAGCTAACATAACATTTTCATTTTTATTTTAGATTAAAGTTTACAATGTCTGGACCCCCAACTGGAACAGGAACACACCTTTTTATATCCTCTGATATGTTTTTCTTGGAAGTGTTATTGGAACCCTCAGGTGCAGTTAAAGACGTAAAAATTCATCATGAAGGAAAAGCTGAGCAACAGGTAAATATTCATTTTAAATTGCAGATATTTTATTAATGAACATATGTAATTAAAATATTACTTTATTTCAGAGTTGCGAAGAGTTGGTTACTTGCCTGTCACGGGGAGATTTTGTTGATTTTACCACACAATTAGAAGGATTGGCATCAATATATCAATTAAATGCTGATAAAAAAGTAAAGTGTAAAGCTTTCAGTGCTTTACAGTCTTTAGAAACAGATTTAGGAATTTTATCTCAACTATCACAAACCTGTATGAAAGAACCATTTAATCTTATACATAAAAGTCCTGTTGGGATTTTGGAGAGAAGAAAAGGAGGTCACGCAATGAAGTTAACTTATTTTGTGTCACCATATGATTTAATAGATCAAGATAATAAGAATTGTGAAGCTTTAAGCTTAGAGGCTGTGATATCAAAAAAAGTTGGACATTCCGTTACTGTTTGCATGGAAGGGTCAACAGCTCACAAGCTGCCAACGACCAGTATTGTTGATACTACAAATCGAGGATCCTCTGGAAAAACTACGCCTTCTTACGATGCATTAACGAGCGCAAATTCGTCAATGCTACCAGCGTGTTTTGTATTGAAACTAGCAAAGAAAATGCCATTATGCTTGGATTTAATACACAGAATTCAAAAAATCACGAATCTTGAATGCACGGATATATCGGCACCATATCCTCTTTTAAGTATGATTGTTCAGCATGCAAGTGATAAGCAACTGGATTCTCGAAATAACAGAGGACTTCCAGTTGTAAGTATTACAAAAAATTAATTCAACAACTTACTCATAATTAATTTTACAGATGATATCTAATTTTCATTTGCATTTTTCCAGAGTCTTCCAGATCAGCAGCATTGCTACTTCATGACAGAGAATAGAAATATGGAAGGAGTGTTGGTCGGGAGTATTCCATTTACGCATCCAGTGCACGTTCCTCGAATTTTAGTTTATTTACGTCAACAAGCTTTATTCAATACTCTGATAGCAAGTTGTGTGAGGCCAATGGCCAAGCAAGATCCTGAGCGCACTACCATCTTCGAAGTGAGTGCATTATCACTGCAGTGCATTTCGATAAGTCTGGAGCACCCGTTTGAAGAGACGTTAGCTACGGCCGAACTGGATCTATCCGAAATTTCCTCTCTCAAGTGCAAATTGTACGGTGTCAGTATCACGAATGCGGAGCAGACCTCGGATCTCATGGGAAAGGTGTTGCAACGTTGTTTGAGCATTCCCTTGACAATGCGCACCTTAATTAAAACCTGGGAAGGCCGCACCTTCACGTTAAATCCCATGAGCGGGAGTAACGGCAGTTTCAACAATAATTTAGGCGCTGGTCGAGAACAGAACAACCACAATGGTTCGAACGTACCTGAATTCGGAGGCGAAGATATCAAAATCAAACAGGAGCCCGGTACCATGAACGGTACGGGGACCACTGGACGCCAACAGCAACAGACACAAAACCAACAGCAGCAGTCTTTTTTAGATGCCGGAGCGGAGAATAGTATCGGGTTTCCGTCGTTTTCCGGCTCTTCCGATACAATCCCAGCAGTAATGCTGAACCCTTTACAACTAGGCGCGTTAACAGTGACTGCAACGACGCCCAATGACGCCAAGAGTAAAAAAGCGCGCAAGCGCAAGACCGCGGACGGCTCGTGGAAGAGCCCGAAGCGCAAGAGTGACCAGGAGCCCAACGAAATTTTGCTGGAGAGCTCTAGCTCAGACTCGACGCCGCTGGGTACACCAACGGGCGGCAAGGACTTCGTCGGGGACGCGCGCACCCCGACACCAACCTCAGCAGCCAGCATCGCGAGTGGCCTTGACCTTTCGAACCTCGATCCTCTCGAAGTTCTGAGTACTGACAAGAGCTCCGATTATGACAACGAAAACGATGCCGACATAGTTCAAGTCGAACCCGTGCTCGGTGCCAGCGTCGTTAGCCAAATGGAGGAGGCTCTGAAGCGCGAGCGCAAATTCAAAAAGCGCGAGGAAAAATCAAGCGCCGCGAGCGTTTTCGAGGAGCAGAAGAACCTAGTCTCGCCGTCGGTGAGCATTACACCGATATCAAGCAGCGGTGGGAACTCGTCAGCGCAGAACACAAACTACAACTCAATGCTGACGAGCATGGGCTTGGAGCGCCGGCCCGGTATCGAGATCATACCGATTACTTCGTTGCCTCCGACGCCTCTACCCAGTTCGATTACGATAACGGCCATTTCGAATCCCGTCTCTAAGTCTTCCTCGTCTTCGTCGTCGTCCTCGTCGTCGATGGGGGACGATCGCAAGGAAAGGAAGAGCTCGAAGAACCGCTCCAGTAGCAGTAGCAGCAGCAGCCTCGACGAAAAGAGCAAACTCGAGAAGAAGCGCAAACGCAAACGGGATTCGAGTCCGATGGGTCCGCCGGAGAAGCTGCCGCCCAAGCAGGATCCGCTCTCCAAGCCAGTATCGGTAAGCATTAAGCCGACCTCGGAGTCGCCGCCAGGCTCGCTTTCCGGCTCTTCCTCGTCGTCCCGGCCATCGTCACCGGCTACAACACTGCGAAAATTTAGCCCGTCGCCGACGCGCACCAATCCCCTGGTCATCGTCGGTAAGTCCAGTCCTACTCTGAAGCAGTCGTCCAGCAGTGGCAGTGGAGGCGGCGGCGCCACTGGCAGCGGAGGCGGCAGCGGCAAGCCCGTACCGAGTCCTAAGCATTCGCCGGTCTACAGCAGTCCGAAGCACATGACGTCGATGCCCAGCAGCGGAGTAAGCCCGAAGCACGGCACTTCCTCGCCGAAGCACGGTAACTCTGGAAGCGCTGGTAAGCCCAGTATGTCCGCGCTCAAATCCGCAGCGAACTCGCCGTCGGGCAAGGGCGACTCCTCCAGCATCTCCTCCAAGGCGAAGATCTCCGCTCTGACTGGATCGAGCTCGTCACCATCGTCTTCGGCCGTGACGCTAGCGGCGCTCACGTCCTCATCTTCCTCGTCTTCGTCGTCGTCGTCTTCGTCAATGAGCAGCAAGGAGTCGCGAGAAAAGGAGCGCAAGGCCTCCTCCCTGTTGTTTCCCGGCGGCGCTGGCAGCAGCTCCGGTCACCAAAGTCCTAAGTCCAAGAGCGCCACACCCAAGCCTAAGGCAGTCGAGCCAGAGCAGCAGTCGTCGTTAACCAGCGGCGCAGGAAGCACGACGCCACCCTCGGATTCCAGCAAGGCGCTGAGCAGTCAGCAAGCGCAAGCAAGAAACCGCAAGGGATCTCTTAGCGCCGTCATCGATAAATTAAAAAATGCTCAGAACTGCTCGGACGACGCGGGAGTTTCAGGCTCAGGCTTGAGTGCAGGTGCTACAGGGCCACCTGCCACGTCCACCGGAAAAACCAATCCGGTGGGAGACGCCAAGAACCCCACGGAGTACATGGTGAAGCCGAGCTCGGACGGCATCAAGCTTACCATCAATAAAACGCGGACGAAAGATCTCAAGTCTAACAACAGCGGCGTGAAGATTTCGGCGGTGGGGCTGGCTGGCTCCGGTACTGCCGCGGCGGCCGGCCGCGTGTCGCCCTCATCGTCATCGTCCTCGTCAACCTCTTCGTCTACCTCGGGCAACGGATCGCCCAAAACTTACACTGGTTTGAAGCCCGGCGTGATGGCCGGGCCTGCCTCCCGAAAGCCGCAGGCGCAGTCCTCGCCGAAGGTGCTACTTTATACTTGTTAACTACTTGTCACTCGCGGTTGTAGAAAATTAACAATTTTTCCTTCTCACGGAAGAAGTAAACGATTTTCTTTCCTACTGTTGAAAAAGAAGATTAATATGTTGATTGTAATGTTTCTTTGACATTTGGAACTGAAGTTCGCGTCTGGCGCTTTAAAATGCTCGAATCATTACTCCCACGTCGCACATAATTTCAGCTACGGAAAGTTTCAGCTTCAGCTGACAAGTATCAAAGAAACGTTTACCTCTGTTGAAGATGTATTTATTCTACTAATGAAAAACTTCGAAGAATATACATTTTATTTTTCAAATAAATTAGAATTAAGCTTTACTATTATATAATTGTTTTTTTTTTTAATTTTTACTATTCCGAACAAAAAAGAGAGAGAAAGAGAGAGGAGAGAGAGCGAAATTACACGAGTAAATTTAATTTCCTCGATTGCAGTACAAAAAGAAAAGAAATAAAACTAAAATGACTTGTATATGCGACACATAGGTTCGTTCAACATCGCCCCTAACTTCGAGCAGCGGCATAGGTGGATCTGGAAGCGGAAAGTCTGGCCTCACGGCCGGGCAAAAGCTCTCCAGCGGCCTGAAGTCGGGCTCGAGCTCGAACCTCCTCTCCGGCGGCTTGGCTGGCAAGGGCCTATCGGCGAAGTCCTTCTCGTCCTCCGGCGGGGGCTCGCTCAAGCAAAGCTCGATCGCGGCTGAGCTGGGACGGGCGCGCGACAAGGCGCGCTTCAAGTCCGCCGACAAGTCGTTCGCGGGCAAGGCCGGCGAGCTGCGAAAAGCGAGTCCAGCCGGCCTGGAGAACGAGGGCGAGAAGTTCAAGTTGCTGGCGGCACACGCCTCGTCGATAGGCGGCCTGCCGGGGCTGCCGGGCCGACCTGCTCAGCTGGTCGTCGAGGGCCTGATCAAGCAGCTCGACACCAACTTCCAGATACCGAAGCTCTCGGCCCGCGCGAACGCCGACAGCGCGGATAAGCGCGCCTCCGTCGACAAGGTCGACTCGGCCTCGAAGTCGTCCTACGACAAGTCCTCGGACGCCTCCAGGTCCTCTCAAATGCTTCCGAACTCGGCGGCCATCTCCGCGACGTCCTCGAGCGCCTCCAAGCTGGAGGAGGCGATGAGCCACGCGTCCTCCAACTCCGTGGTGGGCTACGGCTCGACCGGATCATCCTCGGTGAACGCCCACCAGTCGGACGTGCCGACGAATCTCTCCATGCAATCGGACGACGCGCTATCGTTAAAGACGGAGCTGGTCGGCGCGAGGCCCTTTCTCAATCCCGATCCCAGTTCCAAAGAGAGTTTGGAATCCCTCGCCGGCAAAGCCTCGTATTCCATGAGCAACGATACCTCCGGCAACGTTGAAAGCTTGAATCTCGTCACTAAATCAACTGAAAAGTACAAGGATGACAAGGACCACGCGTCCTTTCATCGCGTTTCTCACGGAGAGAAAAAATTGGTTAGTTGACTATTCTATAGACGGTTCCAAAGCCCTACGTGGCGCTGGACACGTAGATACTTTGAGGCGCCCTACTTTTTGCTCCGTTACTTACATCAAACTTTCAGGAGAAAATATATATATAATAAAAAGAAAATACCTGAAGTACAAAAAGAAAGTTTGAATGAATTAGACAATAAATTTTATATGTTTTAATAAAACACTCCCTGGCTTTCTAAATTATTGACCCGATGTTCATTTAAAGTTAAATTTAATACCTCGCACACACGGCACCTCAAAGGAAATATGTGCCCATCTAAAAACGCTGTTGCTTTTCATTAAAAAAAGTAGTTTGTAGCAACGTAAAGCAAAGTATATTAGTATACAAATTATCTGCTTACTAAAACATACAACTGATCTTTTCTATTAGTACTCCTCGATGCATGATACACGATTTTCACTGCTACACCTGCTTAAAACATTTTTTTTTCATAATACATAAATGTAAAAGAAATACATGTAAAACTGAAATCTGTAGGTCGAGTCGGGTGCGACTGCACCAGCGAGCGTAACGCTAGCGGCCCTGGCACCTCCCTCGACGTCCGGGCCGCCGACTGGCCCAAGCTCTCAGGAGGCGGCCGAGATGCTGCTGGATTTTTCAACGCCGAAGGAAAGCGCTGGAGGAGGGGGAGGGGGCGGCGGCGGTGGAAGCAGTGGGGGTCACCAAATAAAGGGCGCTCTGACTTTCACCTCGTCGTCGACGCCGCTGCGTAAGAACACGACGCCACCGCCGCCGCCACCGCCGCCTCCGCTTCCACCGCCGCCGCCACCCTCAACTGGAGGGCCCACCGTACTCTCAGCCATACCACCCTCCGTTTCGCCCATTGCGAGCTTCCCCCAAAGCCCATCCGTTAGCGTGCACATCGTCAAGAGTCCGGCGCCCTCGCCCAGGGTAATTCCTCTCTCGCCTCACTCCGCCTCTCCCTGCATCACCGACGACGAACTCATGGACGAAGCTCTTGTCGGTAGGTATAAGCTGCTGCTTCCAGTCGATACGGCTTTTATCAACAATTTATCAGATTACACAGCGGAAAATTTTTTTGTTCTCAGGTTCTTGAAAGCGAGAAGGCGCAGGAGCGAATTGTTGTCCGGTGGATTTTATTACGTTTGAAAAAATCGTTATTTTATCGAGAGATGCTGAACAAATTGTATTTTCGAAACGTGCTCGTTACAGTTTACTGAAAGAGTTACCCGGTTTTTTGAAAATTAGGAAAAAGACGGACAGATGTCCGATGATTGTACGTAGAGAGAGATTTTGAACGGTGAACGGTGGACAATCACTTTAAAGGCACGCGTAACATTTTGTTGCTAAACAATGAAGGCGGAAATACCAATGATCATGACACCCGGACGTCTAGAATTGAGTGAGTTTAAAAGAATCATTGATCAAGCTAGTTATGTGACCTGTATACTTCTAAAGCCTTACAATTAGCAAGTCGAGAATTGTATCCTTCTTCGAGACTTGCTAAGACCAAAACGATTCGGCATTTTTTTAGACAGATTGAAGAAATTGAAATGAAATTATGGAATATATTTTTTTGCTAAAATACAACCAATGTACGTTTGTAAGATAATTTTGTTTTGTCTTTAAATGCAGATGTAAAACTAGACTATTGTTTCCGAGATGAAATGATAAAAAATATCGAATCGCTTTGCCAAATATATAGGTACAAAAGTACGGATTACGAGTTTAAGGAAAATTCATAATTTAATTTGTATAGAGAAATATATCTGTATATGTAAATATATACATACTTGCATTCACTCATCCATACAACGTAACTTCTATTATTACAAATTATTATGAACTATTGATATTATCACTCGTTGTTTTTATCATTATCGTTAAGCGTATTTAAAAAAAGAATTAATGTGTACATGAAACGCTAATAAATTAAATTTTCTTTTTTATAACGTTTTGCTTATTATTTATTGTTCAGTTATTTTTATGATTTCGCTTTGTGAGCTCACTATTGCGTATGCAGTTGAATTTTTAAACAGTTATTTTATCATTGTCAGTGACGAGAGGTTAAAATAAAAAAGATGTTTTAGGACATTAGTGATGATTTAATTATTTCTAAACGCCTAAATCTGCTTATTTGAAATTCATATTTTATAATTAAACGGCAATATTTACAAATTTCTTTCACAATTAAACAGCGCACTTAACAAATAAACAATCAATGAAAAATTATACAATGCTGGCGTATAAATGAATTAGCCTATTTTTCTTTCATCGAACTTTGAATCATCCTACTTTTTTATGAACGCTTCGAAAATTATCGCAGTTCTTTTAAAAACTAACACATTCGATCTTAGAGAAGGTCATTATTGTACAAGTATTTGCATGTCTATTCTCATATTCTCGTAGAATTTATATTCTTACAAAAATAAAATTCATTCACACATGCTGTCTTTACACGTATGCGTCACACAACACTGAATACACTTCACATTCTCTCGTCCTTTGCTGTTCATCTAATTGCATTTACTGAAAGGCCAGACTTTATGTGACAAACCCAACTCCTGGGCAGAAGGAGATCGGCCAGTTGGTTTTCGTAAGGAGGACAGTGTAGTCTTGCGTAGTACTCCATGGAATAAAGTGTGAAGATCAAACCGTTGCCCACAAACAGAGTGAACCAGAGGAAGATGTTGCCGTAATTCTTCATGTACTTCTTTGTCAAGAAGACAAAAAGCATGCCGAAGCCGCCAAACATCAGGAGCATTACTGGATAAAAGAAGCGGAATGTGAATGCGAGTATGTACTCGTGAAATATCGCAGAGACCAGGAAGACCATCACCGTGGCCACGGTTCTGTTATGGATTTTTTCACAAACGTCTTTGTAAATGTACGTGTAAAGCCAATCGTGAACGATGATGTTCCAGATTCTGTAGTAAACGTCGTACGATGAACAGTTCCACCAATCCTAAATATAAAAAGAAGTTCGTTAAAAATGTACAATAAGCATAAAATATTTCTTTTACTTGGAGTTAAAATCCAGTAAATTAACTATATAGCTTCGCGATAAAAATAATCACAAAATAATTAAGATGTTTACCTTATAAAATTGTCTATCGGCAAATGTAAGTAGTTCAGCCATGCAATTTTGCGAGGAATGCAGTATGCAGTAAAAACCAAAAAGGAACATTATCAGTCCAGGAAGAATTATGCTAAACGTGGTGAGAATCACAGTACGCGGCTCGAAAATTTGCGGGCCGTACTTCTCAAAGGGTGGCATCAGGAAACGTTCGAAAATAAATGCTGTGTAAAATATCACCATTAGCACTTCCACAAAATTAAACATCACTACTTTCCATCTAATTTGTTTCGTTCTGTAAAAAAAACGACTAATGAAATCAATTCTAAATTTTTTGTTTAATCAATAATCAAGAATCAAAGTACCTGGGATAATTGTCTCTGTAGATCAAAGTAGGCGCGAACATAAAATACAGAAATTTCGAAAAACCAGGACAGTTTACTTTTGGGCCCTCGTCGTCAGATTTTTGCTTAAGGGACAAAAATCGCGGGGCAGTACTTCGCACAAATGCGTGAGTTTTCATTATCATACGAACCTGTTAAATAGTCGTGAATTAATGCAATAGTTTGTCGCGATTAATTGACATTTATTTAGCAATGACATTAAATTTACTTGTTCCATGAGAAGCATTAAACTGCATGCAGGAGGAAGATTTTCTTCCAGTATACGTTTTGTTGGTAACATGATGAAAATGATCTGATGAGCAATGAAGGCTGACAGACATCCACAGTCCATGACTTTAAGATAAAAGGCTGTAATATGAAAATGTGATTGTTTTAATAAGAAAATACAAAGAATCTCATTTTTGAGAGCAAAAATTACTTACATTTTAAAAAATGTTCAGATCTTTTTTGAACCCACATAGAAAAGCCCAAATAAATTGTGAAAGTAGAGAGCATCATGAGAACCCATATTTGAGCAGCGGTTCCAAATTTTCCGAATGCCAATTTTATTGTCCTTATACCTAAATGAGTTCTGTGTAGATAATATAATATCATTAATACCTTTGACGAAGAAAGTATCTCAAATATT
This sequence comes from Sycophila sp. Sp_5, assembly GCA_018906775.1. NCBI lineage: Eukaryota > Metazoa > Arthropoda > Insecta > Hymenoptera > Eurytomidae > Sycophila > Sycophila sp. Sp_5. Next base: position 5,419,933 of record JACCID010000004.1, read on the forward strand.
GCCGCGAAATATTTTTTTATTTATATTTATAAAAAAAAGACAATTTTTTTTCGTAATAAACCCGAAACACTTTTTTCTTACTGTTATTGATACTTCGAAGATGTTTTATTTTCTTGTTTGTCGATCATTTCAAGTGATGCATAAAAAATTACAAAGTTTTAATAAGTAAATCGCTATCACTTATGATAAGATAAAATACGTAACATTTTTTCTTGCCAAATAAACATAAATAAAACGGTTATAGATATTGTTTTTACTTCAAATTCATACAATATTGACTTCAATTAATCAATTTTGGAAAATTTTATACAAATTTATGTTATCTAAGTAGATTTACAATCAAATGTGTTTTACATAGAGTGATTAGGTAATAGTGTAAGTGTGATTACGTATAATTATTTAGAAAAAAATTACTCGCAAATTTTTCTTTCACATCGACAGTTAGAATTGTGATTGCAAATAAATTAATAAAATCACGTAGGTTAGCCTTCAGCGTGCCTGAGTCATTACGATAAAAAAACTACAACTAACGGACGTGAATCAGATGTGAAATGCCAACATTCCATCGTTAAGTTTTGTTCAACGTGCAGCTTTGTCGCTGTGTAATGCACATTTATTTAATTAAGTATAACTCACGAGCCAGTTTCTATGTAGTCGTGTACTGCTGTGTTAAGGAACAGGATTAGCAGCATAACAACGAAGATGTTGTAAATGGTCCGAATGTGATTAATTTCATAAAGGTCAGTCAGGAACGAGTTTCTTGGAACAAATTCCTTATCTGTCAATTTTCCATTTTTCCTCCTATAACAATCACATAAAATTACATTGTAACATACAGATACACACTCTGTCAACGAATTAAACTGCGTTAAAAAAAAAATTTACCTTTGATCCGCAATAAGCGCCTCCTTTTGCTTCGAGCTGTTTACCCGCAACTCCTGAACCATTTCGCTCATTACGTCATTCAGCCTCGCGTCCAAGTCTTTCACGACGGACTGTCGCATTTCCTGGCAATTTCACCAAACATTCGCGTTTACAAAAGTACCAATCATCGCTCAAACATACATACACCTCGACTTTTGCAATTCACCCCGTGGAAACTATCTCATAAAATACTATAAAAATGTACAAATTTTATAAAATCCGATAAATTATTTATCAGGTTTTATGCGGTCTTTGCACCATTTTATGGCGTTTCATAAGACCCTTTCAATAGGGCAGTAAACAACGACCCCGAGTAATTTAAAGAAGAAAACAAAAATCAAAGACGTACTTGCATTCGCTCCTGCAGCAACTCGACCTTCGTCCCATCCATGGCGACCGGGGCGTCCTCCGCTGATGACTTTGACACGGCCCTATCATCGGCTGAAAAGTGCCACGCGCCAGTTAAGCGAAAGTGAATCAATCGCTCCCCCCATTCATCATCGCGTATTTACAACGTCGCACGTGCTTTTACGCGCGTCGCAACGCCGTCAATATTTATGTGCCGTCAATATTTATTTATGGCTAACTGTACGCAAGATTTAGCTCCGATCGACTTACCCTCGGTCCCGCGGAGGTCGGACTGCTGGTCCAAGTGCCGGCGAGTGACTCCGTTCATCCTCCTTATCAGTCACAGTGATTCGGCCGCCGCTGAAGATCCGCCCGCTCACGGGGCGACTGGTGTACTGGCCGCGCGGGAGATCGGCCGGAGCTTTCGCGGTGAGCTTCCCCTTCTTCTCGGCGGGTACCTAACGACAGCACGTAGTCACCCGCTCGTCGCTGGCTTTTATGATACGCGGCCTTTATCTGCGGTCGCGGCTGGAGCACCGCAACCCGCCGTTCGGTGCACGCACACCCGCGGCTTGTATTTACTTCTGCGCGTGCTTTTTTTTTTATACGAGCGACGCTTGATATACGCTTGTCATTCATTCGCGTTTCATGCAGTTTGATCGTTGGCGAAATATTACGTTCTACTTGTATGAAATGAATGGGTTTGTAGATGACAAATTGCGGTTTTGTACAGGCTAAATCAGCTGGAGTGAAATGGAGCGAAGATTAACTCTATTGGAGTCAAATTTTCACTTTAATTTTATAGTGAAATTAACTCCATTGACGGAGTGAAATAGAGTGATTCTTTTAAGTCTTGAGTAGAGCGAAAAGTAGACTCTATAACTTAGAGTGCATTTCCTATTTCATGTAGTTTGATTATTTGGGAAATATTACCTTCTACTTGTATATAAAATATGTACAGGCTAAATCAGCGAAATTAACTCCATTGATGGAGTGAAATAGAGTGATTTTTTAGTCTTGAGTAGAGCGAAAGGTAGACTCTTCAACTTAAAGTGCACTTTACTCTACTTTAGAGTGGCTTTAAATAATTCTTTAAATAAAATTTAGCTCCGATCGTTTTGTCATAGTGAAATAGAGAGTAATTTTTTTACTTTTAACTAGAGTGAAAGATTTACCTTGGAATTAATTTAAACGATTCTATTCATATAGAGTCAAATTCAACTCTATGTGTACGAGTGTTTCACTATAAATTAAGAGTAAAATTTCACTTCAACCGATTTAGCGTGTGTAAGCGGTGAAAGATCTATAATTGTTGTTTTGCTATATATTGTTAATTCTATATAATGACCAACGAAAATGTATAATAAAATACTATTTCTTAAAATTAAATAATCGATGCAAATTATTATAATGTCACCCCAGATGAAAATTTAGAGCTCAATATATCGCCCTTCGTACGAAGACTAGCGAAGCTCAAATTTCCATCGAATAGTTTAGCATAATTCAACTTATTATCGAAGATAATTATAGTCTTATGATAATTTAGCATTAAATAATACATAATAATAAACTATATAGTCTTCGATAATAATTTAAACTGTACTACTGTTCGATGAAAATTTGAGCTGTGTTATTCAGTCTTCGTGCAGGGGAACAAACAAACAACGCACATATATATAGATATATATTGCACCTTATGTACAATACAAGGAAGAGACGGAAACCCAAGACAATGAAAGCACTCATGCCGATAGCGAAAGTGACGCATTGCAGCGTGTAGTGCTAATTTGAAAATACATGGTTTTAGAGAAATGTCTTGTGCACTGAAAAGAGGGTCGCATTGTGTACAATTATTAAAGGCCGCTTGATCTCGGAAAAAACAACTTTCTCTCCAAGCCTTCGTAAAATTCATAAACTCGCTTGCAATTCTAACATCGTTAATTCCTTTATTTATGTACAATACAAGTTCATATTTTTTTGTCCGTGTATAAAAAATGGAAAATTTTGCAATGCTAACAGCGGATTATTGCAGAAGTGCATCAGACGCGACACTTCACTGGCTTGTTGCGCGTGAAAGGGAGATGCAGCGAAGGTTGATGATCGGCGAGTTATCGTCGGTAAAGATATTAAGATGATAACCCATCAAATAGAATAATGCATCAATGACGATCACTGTGTCAAGGATGTTTCTGTGTGCCAAGGATTTGCTTTGATATTTTTAATATAATTGCGTAAAAATTACATTAATAACTGACTTTATTTATTCCGTTTGCGCGTTATTAAAAACCTTTTATCATTTGAAAAATACAATTTTTATCAAAAAACATATAAAAGAATAAATAAAATAATTATTAACGGTAATATAATTCACAATTCTATGAAAGCTAATTTTATACGAGTACATTACAGATAAAAATTTATTTATCACTAGAGCAGTGCTTCCTCTGCAGATGTTTATTGTCCAGACTATTTTAAACGTGAAATGAACTTTTATAACATTTTACTTATTGCGGTAAAGCAGGAATTACAGCTTTAGTTATTCCGATCAAATGTCTAACGACGACTCATTTTTTCATGTAAATGGCAAATTTAAATTTTCTTATATAAGCATTCGTATGTTTCCGGTAAAATTTAATGTTGAAATACTTTACAATCGCGTTCGATAAAATGACAGCGATCGTCAATGCACTCATTACGCGATCCATGGGTCAACAACAATTTTTGTCAACAATAAAAATATAAGCGATAGTCCGCCAACGTTTTAAAGGAAACATTTCTGACAGGCGTTAATCTCACGACGCGATAACACGCCGTCGGTTGACCTTTTCTTTTCCTATGATAGATGAACGAGCGTGCCGAGTGCGCCTGCACTCTGTCGACCAGTATTTTTATGAACTACTCGAGTGCGTTGCTCCAGGACACCACCTGAGAATGGTGACGCTGCCTGAAGTGAATCATCGACTCTCGCGAGTGCAATTAGTGCACGAGCACTCGGCACTACGCTCCTTTTGTCCGTACACATCGTGCAACAATTACAATTACGTTTTTGCGTTATGACGAAATATTTGGGGCCTGAATCACTCTTTCTAAGAATATTCAAACGCCTGTCACTTTTTTTTAAGCAAAAAGAAAAAAATCCTGATAATTTTGAAAATGCGTCGCGTTAATCTCTAACGTCACTGGCGCGAGTTCATCTTATAATCGATTAACAAAAATTCGATCTTTTTGAAAACAATGTGACGCAATAACTGTGATCTTTAAGCGATATCGAATTATTACGTGAATGAAGGACGGGATCCGATGAATACTGGATTTCTGTCTTCTTTTTCTACTTCTAGCAATTTGATAATTATTGAGGATTCATCAGAGGTTGCCTTATTTACAAGGATTAAGTCGAGATGATTAAATTGATTTGTAAGAAGACGACTTATATATTTCCTTAATTCCTATCCATATATACATTTTTACAAGTTGTCGATCTTCGTTCATTCACAGTCGGTATCGGGCTTATGAATTGCGAACTTCGCCCAGCGGTCATTGGTTGATCTCTTGCTCTGTGATTTACGATGCCGGGAGCGATATGTCAGCGCGAGCCGCCGTTATTGAAGTGAGTTGTTGATTCCGAAGACTGTAAGACGAGAGAATGTCTCAGATTAATTTTTTTTCGTAATTAGTTTAAATAATAATCATAATCATTTTTAAATATTATTTACTACAAATATTAAATTATGTAATAAATAAATATATTGACCTGTGACATTTGACCCAGAGGACCAGTGTAGTTGGTGCGCTGCGAATAAGCCGTGGATGCGTGGCTCGTCGGCTGTCCGATACCCGACGCAATTGCATTCGTAGAAGATTTGTAACCAGTCACCTGAATATGAAATTTCTTGTTTCAGTACATTTTACAAGTTGTGCTTTAGTAAATCGCTAAATAATTCAGCAGACAAAGATCAGGCCGAACAAATTTTTTCGTGAGCATTCATAAGTGGTCGGATAAACTATTTTGTAGCTGTCGTCTTATCTAAAGTTATTGAGTCGATTGATAAAACTCATATTGTACAGATAGAAATTAATCCACTAAGCGATTACCTTAAAAATGGAATGTTAATATAAGTTATATGAAAAGATAATGGTACTTTGGATCTCACAATTTCCTAAGTGAAAAATGCATAATATAAGGTTTATTTAAGATCTTCGACGAAAGAATCAATAGTTTGATTACTCTAAGAAAACAATTCTTAATGAAACTCTTTTGTTATAGTAAGAAACAAGAAAGTATGCTCACTTTTTTACACGTGAAAATTGAAAAACTACGTTTTATTGATGTCATTAAGAAAATCTAGGAGATATTGCGTAAATTTTATCGCTCAAAAATTGTCTTGTACATTTTTAGATAAGATTGTAACACAATCAGCAATTGCTGTTGTCTTCATTAATATCCATTTTTAGTACTTATAATCAGTTCGATTAACAAAACAGCTTATAAAATAATTAACTAAGTTATTGTCAATTGACGATCTAAATTACAAACTATAGTAAAAAATTATTTTTGAATTGCGTCGTTCGCTTTGGCATCGCTTCTGAAATATTCCGATCGTTCGAGAAAACAATTATGCACCTTATCATTAATCTCCGGGAAAATCGTGCTGAGGTTGAAGTTCGTAAGACTCGTCGTTGACGCGTGATGCTGCGTCATGGCCATAGGATTGCTGGAAGTCGGTACACCCTGACTGCCGCTGCTAGTCGACGCAGATGCAGGCGGCGGTGGTGGTGGCGGCGGAGGCGGCAAAGTGGATTTCCCATACACATTAGTCTGATTCTGATACAACGGATTAGGCGGTGGGAGGAAGCTCGTGGCATGTGAATGATAGTCATCGAGAGGCGACGAAATGCCAGAGATTGGAAAGTCAAAGTTCTGCACTGTGGTGCTACCCCCAGTGCCGCTGGAACCAACTACGCTGCCACCCTGGCCGGTGTCCACTTTTCTCTTACTCTTCTTTTGTTGGCTGAAGTACAGACGCTTGTCGCAATTTTGATGCTTTCCGGAAACGTAAGATTGATGGTGATGGTGATGATGATGGCTCTTCGCCACGTCCGTCATGTTACTCAGCAGCGGCGTCGTGATGGACGTTGTGGAGACATTCGGTGGTAGCAAGAAATTATTACTCTCCAGGTAATCCGGTGTTCCCTCGTGTAGGGACATCATATAGTTGCTCGAGCTATTAGAGATGTTGGTGATGAAGTTGCCGGTGGGGTAGATGTTGGCGTTAGATGAGTAAGCGTACGAGTGATTGAAATTCTGGTTCATCACCTGACCATAGCCAGCGCTCGGGTCCTCCACGTTCGCAACATTAGGGAAGTAATTGATCGACATGGGATCAGTACTGAGGCTACTCGACAGCTTATTTTGCGTGTAATTCGTTGAATACTTTGGTAAATTTTTCTCTATATGACTGTTGTCCGTGTGGCTGTTGTTCGTTCCTATCAGAGCCTCCGCTGTATAATTACTCTTGCAGTTACGGTTTCTCCACTGATCATTGCTCTGCTGATTGTACTTCTGCTGCTGTTGCTGTTGTTGCTGTTGATAATTATTATCAGCGAAGCTCGAGGTCGTGGAGCTGCTCTTAGCTTCTTCGTGCTGTCGATGTAAGTGTTCATTGCTACTACTGGCTGACTGCTTTTGTCTCATTTCCATTTGCCTTTTCCCGCTGGCTCGAGGACTTGTGCTGTTCTTACGCTGCTTACGTGACGGCTGCTGTTGATGTTGATGACTCTGGTGATGATGGTGACTAGCATGCTGATGCTGATTGGTTGAATTATGTGCTTGTTGATGTTGCTTTTCCGCCTTTTCGTGTTCCACCAGCTGACTGACCGAAAGGAAGGGCATTCCATGCGAGCTGTTGTGATGTTGCGGATTTTGAGGATTCAGAATCGCTTGATAGTCTCGCCCGCTCGAGCTAGTAGCCTCCTTCTCCTTTAATGCATTTTTACCTTGCACCAGCTGTTCATTCGACGTGGTGCTCGAGCGAATGGGCGTTTGGCCGAATAGGAAGTTCTGCTTGTCGGGAAGACTACTACTGCCACCCAAGGCCAAATCACCTACAAGCGTCGGTAACGGCGCCGTTGCATCCGGCACATTGGCTTTGAGGGTCTGCGACTGCTCTGTTGACTGCGATAAATTCTTCGACGGCGACCACGAGAACGCCTGCTCGTCCGGATAATACGCTGGATCCGTAGTTCTCTTCGTTTCGCTTTGCAACACAGGAATATTTGGGAATGTGTGACTCGTCATCTCGTAATTATTATAAAACTGATGATTCGTGCTGCTTTGGTTGTAAGTTGGCGTCTGCAAAAGGAATCATGCGTTAAATTGTTGAACTCAACCAATCCGTTAAGACAGAATGAACTAGAAGTAAAATTTTAAAAGAGCAGAGAAATAATTTTACCTGCGAAAAGATATTATTTTGACAAAAGTCAAGTTCCTTGCCAATCGGTGGCAGAATGATATCAGCGATATTCGAATTGTGTTTAATTTCCGGCGTCATCATCCAGTTAACGGGAGGCCTCATAGTGTGCTGCTGGTGCACCTGCTGTTGCTGTTGCTGCTGCGTCGACTGAATTTGATCCTTCGCCTTGGACTGGCTCGACTGCGTCTGATGCTGCTGTTGCTGTTGCTGCGGCTGGACGAGCTGTTTATTGTTGCTGTAAAGCGAATCCGGATGCAGCGTCGTCGCGGACGGCTGGTACTTCGAGTGCACCTGCTGACTTTTCTCTCCGTACTTAAAACTCGCTCCGGAATAAACGTCGTGACTATTGCTATAACGAGGCTGTACGTTGCTGGAATCCGCGCTGAAGTTTGTGTGAGCATCGTAATCGGGTAGCATATATCCAGACTTGTCAGGCTTTTGGGAGTGGAGTGTCTGGTTGGAGGCGCCCTTTCCGTGCGCCTGCTGGTGATGCTGCTGCTGTTGCTGCTGCTGCTGATGAGGAGCCAGGTCCAAGCTGCTCGGGTAACTGTTGGTTTGCGCGAACTCCACGTCCATCGGGTACTTGCTCTTGAAATCCTGGTTGTGGATGCGGCTGGACTTTTGCATAGAAACCGACTGCGACAATCGCATATTCCGTGACTTATTCAGTTCGTTGTACGAGCGCTTCTGCATGTCCAGCGACGCTTTGGTCTTCGCCTGGGTGTCCACCGTTGAGTACGTTGCATTCGTAAGAGGTGGATTCTCCTTCGGTAAAGGCAAGTAGTTGAAATTCTCGCAGATGGATTTGGGTACCTCCGTAGCTATGGGATTCTGCTCGTACTGAGGGAAATTATTACTGCTGTTATTGTTACTGTTCAGAGGGGAGAACGTCGTCCACGATAAAATGCTGAAGTTCGACGTGGTGCTGGCTGCAGTCGTCGTAGCCCTCGCGAAGGTATTTTCCTCGTAGTTCGTGGTCATGGTCGAGCCCACGTATGCCTCCGGTTGCTGCGAAAAGCTGTTATTCGACCTCGACGTGATGATCTTATGAGTAGACGCATTCGCCTGGGATGACGACGGCATCACCTTTTTGCTTACTTTATTATCGCAGACTCCAACGTAGGAGCTTGAGTGAGGAATATCCAGGGTCTTCTTCTCGTAAACATTGGCTTCTGAATTGTTACTCGGTTCCTTACTCTCCAGTTTCTTTATCGAGTGGAAATTATTAGTCGATATCGTATTTTGATTATTCTGAATGGGAACTTTGGTATTGCTGCTCGAATTTATAGGCATCTGGATATTCTTGTTTGAAGGTTGAGAGCTCGACGGTATCGGTGCATTGGAGAACGAATTCTCTTTACTCCTTGGGGTATACTTATTGCTGCGATCAGTAAAGTCCTCCATGGGGCAGATCTGAAGCTTGCAAAGGTCCCTCTCGGTGGGAATATCATTTGCGCATGAAAAGTTGAACTGGTTGTTGCTGCGATCGACATTGTCTTTTGCACAGTTCGACACTGGAGTTTGACATTCTTGGCTCACGAATTGAGAAATGGTATTGTACTTGCTCGAAGTCTCCGTGGATATCGTATTGGTAGGCAAAGAAGTTGTAGAAATGTACTTGTTCAGAATGTCGTTCGCCATGGAGCTCGATATGGAGGTCAGGGACATATCCTTCATGTAGTTGAAATTAGACTGAGACTTGTTTTCTAGAGGATAATTTTGAACTTCGTTGTTCAACGACCTGCTGATGCTGGTGATCATAGAAGACTGATCCCTGTTTATCGAGTCGTTCTGATTGCTAGTGGAGACTTGAGATTGCAATGTGTTATTCGTTTCAATATTCATCTGTCTGCTTATTTGCTCTGACGAAACCGGAATGATTTTAAAAGATTCCGTGAGAGTTTGGCTGCTGATTACTCGGGGAAGTGTTTTCACGGGAGTTGTTACTGTCGATGAAATAGTAGCAGTTGTAATCGTTTCGGTTGAAGGCTGAATGTTCATCTCGGACACTTCGGTAGTCTCTACACTTTCATTCACCGAAGTTCTGGAATTAATTTTGAAATTATTCGGTTCTATGGCGCCAATTTGAAGCAGCATTGGAGGTGTTTGACTGCTGTATTTGAAGTCATCTTTCATTTCGTCGTCAAGTACTTCTGTTTTACCGCTCAACGATGAGACTATGGGGAAGGCCATTAAGAAAGCTGCCGTAGGAGATATCGACTCCGAATTATTGGAACTCGAGGGTACTTGCAGTGAGGCGAAAATGTCGTTCGATAAGTCTGAATGCAAAGAATCGGTTTTGTGATTTATGGGTACAAAACTATTGCTTGGACTGTACGACACAGTCTTTATGAGATTTTGATCTTCTTTCGCAGTGCTTTTCAATTTATTCGATTCCTCATCATTGGTGAGTTTAGAAGATGGTGACGTCGATATCTGCGATTCAGTATTCATTTTATTTTCTGAATTCTCTAATTTCATTGTAGTTGTGGTGTTTGTATCCAAGTTTAAGAAAATCTTATTACTTTCCTGCTGCATTTGCTCATCTATTATTTGACTCTGACTATTTGATTGCAACATGGTATCAAGTCCATTCTCTATGGAGCAATTTTGATTAGCATTGTTTGAAAGAATCATGTTTTCGTTTATGCTACATTCTACATTTGTCAATTGAACGTCAGTTTTTTCTAAAATTGAAGTAGATTTGCAATCCTGCTCAGTTGTTATTACCGATGTTAAAGATGAATTCTTAATATTAGAATTTACACCGACTTCATTAGAGTTTTTCTTTGAAAAATCATTTTCTGATTGTGCTGGAAAGTCTGGTATGCAAGATGTACCTTTTTCTGAAGATACTTTTAACGTTTCATTTATATTCGATGATTTATTTTCTCCATAATTTTCTGAATAATTTATTTTTTCTTCTTCAGACTTATTACTGTTTGACTCTTTTAATAAATGATTGTCACTTCGTTGTTCTTGTAGAGCAGAAGTTGAAATAGAAGATTTTATAAGCTCGTCTTGATTGTTTGATTGTGGTCTTGTATAAGATACATCTTCACCAATCTTCTCTATGACTTGTTTTAAATTTTCAATAGACTTACATGTTACTGCACTGTCTAAAATAGTATTTGCCTTTATTTGTACAGTTTTACTTTCATTCTTACCTTCACTAAGTTTAACTTTTTTCTTTTTGGTTTCACATTGTTCACTTGAATTAATATTCGAATTTCGCTTTATTAACTGTTTATTTACACTCGATTTAGTTTTAGAGTCATTATCTCTCTTAGTATCATCTTTCACATTTTTTGAATCACTTTCTGCACTAGCTGACTTATTTTTTAAAGCTTTTGAAGTGCCTTTTGTTTTTGCTTGCTTTTCAGGCGAAGCTGTTCCTTTACTTTCACCTTTATTCTCTGACTTTTCTTTATGAACTGCAGGAATTGGAACTTTGTACGCCATAGTAGTTTCAGTAACTTCTCGAATTTTTGGTAGAATGCCTTTTGTACCTCCAATTTTACTAGAATTTATAATGGTTTTTACATTACTTGCCCAATCTTGTGGATTTATCAACATATTAGCTTGAATATTTGGCACTGCATTAAGAGTCATTGTTTGCATTGTACTGACTGTTTGAAAATGATTAGTTTGCAAAGGTTGTACTACAATCATCTGAGCTTGTGGAGTATTGTTCAAAATTATTTGATTTGTTGGACGTGGTTGTGGATTTACAATAATGTTTGATGTTAATGATTGCATTGGAGTTACTACTGGCATTATTTTACCATTTGGAAATACCAATGTGCCTGCTGGAAAACTGTTAATGTCTGTTGTACTTTTCTTAATCACCTTCTTTTCAATTCCTTTGCTTTTCCGTTTAACTTTTTTATGATTTTCTGAGAAATTTATGAAAATTATTTAAGTGATTTATACAAAATACGTAAAATAGTGAAACTTACTAATTTCTGGTTTTTGGGGCGATGATTCTGGAGAAGAATCATTATTAGTTGATTCTTCATTTGATGTAATTTTATCTTCCTTTGCATTTTTTTCACTTGTACTACTATCAGCTTGATTTTCTTGATTTTCGACATTACTTACAGTACTTTCTGGGAAGCCTTTATTATGGACAGATTGCTTTTCAGCTTTGTTTACTTCAACGGTTCTTTTGTTTACATTTCCCTTTGAATTTACACTTTTCTCTTTTTTCTTCTCCCTTCTTTTATCTGAAAGAATGAATTTGCCAAATTATTCCAAACAATTAGAAATTACTTTGTGATTAATATTACTCACTTGTTTCAGTTTTTGAAGCTTGTTTAGATCTAGAAACAACATTGATTTTATTCGACCACTTGAGTGGTGATATTTTTTCAAGTGCAGGTTCTGCTGGCACAGTAATTCCTGCATTTTTCAGAAGATCAGAGAGTAATTGTGTTCTTGATATCAATTGTGACACAAGTTTCTTGAGTCGAGCTAATTCCTCTTCTAATGATTAAAAAACAAACCAATATTAGGTTACAATGGAAATATTCGATAATACGACTTTAAAATACTTACTGTGAGCATCGGATGCACGACTATAGAACAATTCATCGGTTCGACTATGAAGATCTTTAATGTACTTGGAGGCATGAATGAGAATATCTATTTTATTTCGTTTTCGTCCTTCTAACAGTGGAGGTAAGAGATCTGACAAATTTTTGAAGTATCCATTCATGCGCGTTCTTCTGTCTCTTTCCCATGTTTTCGCTTTTCTAAAAATTGTATTCCAAATATTATAAGTTTCACACACTCGTACTCTCTCGAACAATCAATGTAAAAAAAAAAAGAAGAAACTTACGTGTTCTCTTTTCGAGGCATAATAAGTTTTACCCTTTCTGCAACATTTTCATCCTACTCATTTTGGGACTTTAATTCTCGTCTGAAATCGTAAATTATTCCGGACGTTTTCATGCATATCAAATTATGCAACTTCGTCTCGTCACTCCGATCATAACAAACAAAAAAACGAAAAAAAAACAGCTGTTCTTGGCTTATTTAGCGTAGATTGTTAACTTCCCCCGAAACTTCTTGACGACAGAGTAAAAACAGTGACCTGCTCGACTCTCTAGGGACATTTTACGCAACCACATCCAAGTTATAGGAACTTTCAGCTCCAAAAGGTTATAACACCATATGGTGCATTCCTTTTCAAATCGAATAACTAAAAATTATCTTCATCTAACGATCCATTATGGGCAAACTCTAAAGCACTCAGATGAAAGATACAAACATCGCGTCGCCATCCAACGTTTCATCTCGTCAGATGATTCAATCGTCCCATTGATAAAATTGATAGTGAACACACTTATTTTTATTTTCGCCTTTTAAAGTGCACCGAGTACTCCACTGTACTGTCAAGTTATTGTTTTTGTTAGATCGCATGACTCATTGTATTCTTTTTCCTTCATGACATTAAAATCGCTGGACTATTTACGTTTCCTCCGCGAGCGCAATGAGGTTAGTACACAGAGTATACCAAATTTTCCCTACAAAAAAAGAAGCGTAAAAATATCCCACGATAAGCACGTACAAAGATTATCAGTAAGTCTGTAGGCAATATATATATAGAATTACAGCAAAACGCGATAATAATAATAATAAAAAAAATGGAAAGAAAGGAGAGTTGTACGCGTTGGTCAGAGACGTTGATTCACTCGCCGTTTATAACGCGTTGAATCAGTCGCCAACTCGGAATAAAGTGCACATAGGACGTGTATTTTCTTGCAGCTCACGTATACTCGCACACAGTCACATTTCGAGCACGAATATAACTGTAGAATGTAGAGCTGTGTTGGGCTTGTTGGTGGCGTGACACATAAACGACACAAACGCGTCGCGCTGCTAATAAAATATTAATATAGGCGTAAAAGTCAGGCCAGTTTGGGGTGCTTCGCCTTTATTTACAATCGAAAGGTCGGGAATTCGCGCGAGTTCAACTCCCGCAGAGCGCGTAGTTTATCAGCGATGATCGAGGGGGATGACGAGGGGAGTCAGGGTAGCCTGTAACAAGTGGCAAGTGGGTGGAGCTTTAATATTGCACGCACGGACCAGTGAACGGAGTAACATTAGAGCCGTCGCTCGAGCCTTTCTCTCCTTGCGAGCAGCCAATTCGAAAAGTCAGCGCAATAACATTAAAACTTCGTCCTCGACCTTACCATGTACTGTGTCGTAAATGGCGTGTCGCTTTGCTAAATGGAATTCCATTGTCACAACGATTCCTTTTGAGGTTAGTCAGTTCCCCTTCTAATTTTCATGTTTTCCGTGATGAACCGTTTTTTGGAGGCTGAAATGCTAATATTGACTCGTATTCTGCATCGCTATTCCCATGGCTTTGATAGTCTGCCATTGGAGTAATGCGCCTAGACCAATTTTTTTATTTATAAGGTATTTGTTTTCGTTGCTGCGAGCTGCTGATATTTTGAGTAATTGTGTGTCTTCTTGCAGGTCGATTTCAAGTTTCAAAAGAAAAAACATACAAGTTGAAATGACTGACGAATCCGAAGTGACACAGCAAAATAGTGAAACTTTGGATTATGACATTGGAGCAGATGAAGATGAAGGCTCAGATGTGATTGTACCTGAGCTTCAGGGAAACTTATCAAAGTGGACCAATTACATTCATGGTTGGCAAACAAGATTCATTGTATTAAAGGATGGGACTCTGTCGTATTACAAATCAGAGCAAGATAGCGGTTTTGGATGCCGAGGTTCTATTAGCCTTTACAAAACAGATATCAAAGTAAAATTTTTTATTGTTTAATATAAGTGATAATATTATGTTTGAATGTATTTTCTTATTTATAATTTTAAAAATATACACAGGCTCATGAATTTGATGAATGCCGTTTTGATGTGTCTGTAAATGACTGTTTAGTGTGGTATTTGAGAGCTAGTAATCCAGAAGAAAGACAACGTTGGGTAGATGTTTTAAAGTCTTATAAGGTAGGATTTACTTCCTTGTTTTTAAATTATTCTTAGATTTGAAATAAAAATTTATATTTGTATTATTTCAACAGGCTGAATCAGGATATGGCAGTGAGAATAGTTTAAAACGGCATGGCAGTGCAATTTCTTTAGTGTCAAACACACAATCAACAGCAAGTGCTGGTAGTTTTAGTAAAAGGGGAGTAAGGGGATTGAAAGAGAAGTTGGCGGAAATAGAAACATTTAAAGACATATTAGTGCAGCAAGTGGATACTCTTCAGAAATATTTTGATGAATGTGCAGAAAATGCTAAAAATTTACAGGGTAAAGGTCAAGTGACTGAAGATAAAACTGATGACGTTTCTTTTGACCCAGCTGAGCAAGCGATTGATTTCAAAGGTGAGGCTATTACATTCAAAGCCACGAGTGAAGGTGTGATAGCAACTTTGCAACACTGTGTTGATTTGATGATACAACGTGAAGACGCTTGGCGGAAGCGTTGGGAAAAGGAAATGGAAAAGCGACGAAAATTGCAGGAGATCTGCAGATCATTGAAAGATCAAATTACAACAAACGTAGCTGTTTCTGGAAAATCGAGATTAGTCTTTCATGGCGGACCCGATTACGAAGTAAGTTAACTAGTCGCGTTTTTCGCGCAATTATTCACGCACATGCAATACAATGAGTCAATCACTAAATGATAAAATGAATTAAGAATTTAACTTTATGTAAGTCGCGCTATTGCAAAATCATTATGTATGCTGCTTTTATCGGCTTACGGGCGTGCCTAGAATATTAATGCTATGATGTAATATGATGGCTGGGCTTACTTTCAAAAATTTCACGCAATGCCGTATCATCAGTTCATAAGAGCTAGTCAGCGAAATAGGTTCTCTAACACGCTTTGCACAAGAAAGTTTTTAATTTTTCATAAAAAAATGTGTATGGTATTAAAAAAACAAAATTTCTTTTATTCTTATAAGGAGGGACCACATAGCACATTGTGCGATGAAGAATTTTATGATGCTATGGAAACAGGTCTTGATAAAATTGAAGAAGAAAATCAAATTAAAGATAGATTGAAGCAAAAGTCAACTACAATTCCGACGACTCCTACAACTCCAGCTGTAAAACACCGACTTTGGCCTGAGGTAAACAAATTCTTTCTTAAATTTTAGATACTCAATTTCTTTAAATAATATATATTTTATTCAGTACTAATATAAAATATGAATTTCCAGATTAACAGGATAACTTTAGAACAGCTACACTATGCTCGATTAGGAGTTGGTGCTGGAAGTTGGCAGTTATTTGCAGAAGATGGAGACATGCGTATGTACAGAAGGGAAGAAGAGGCTGATGGCCTAGTAGTTGATCCTTTAAAGGCATGTCATATGGTAAAGGGTGTAACTGGTCAAGAAGTTTGTAAAATATTTTTTAGTCCTGAATACCGAAGTGGTTGGGAGGCTACATTAGAAGACATGACAGTGATAGAAAATATATCTAAAGATACTCTAGTTTTTCTACAAACTCACAAGCGAATTTGGCCTGCAAGTCAAAGAGACGCTTTATTTTGGTCGCACATGCGTAAAGTACCGGATGACCAGGATCCAGACACACAAGATTTATGGATTGTCTGCAATCACAGCACAGAACATTCTGATTATCCCGTAAGTCCTATAAAATTTGATTTTAAGTCAATTTTTCGAGAAATAAATTTTAATGACATTTTTTCTTTTCAGCCAAATACTGGAAAGTGTGTTAGAGTATCTCTTACAGTTTGCCTTGTCTGTCAAACTTTCATTGATCCACCGAAAGAAAATGAAGAGATCAAACGAGAAAACATAACGTGCAAAATTACATACTGTTCAGTTGGTTAGTATTTATGAGATATAAATTATTTATGTTGGCTTTATTCTTTCTTATAACATTAATTATTTCAAATTTGTTTTAGTAAATCCCGGCGGATGGGCCCCAGCATCGGTTCTTCGAGCCGTCTACAAGAGGGAATACCCGAAATTTCTAAAGCGCTTTACCAATTTTTGTATTGATCAATGCAAGGATAAGCCAATCGTATTTTAAAGGATCCTCCTGACATTTTTTAATCCTTCCGCGCAACGACAAAGCGCAATAATGCATTAGCAGAAAGCCTACATGTTACAATATGTTGATTATTTTATGCGCACGTTATCATTCGTATTTTAAATTTCTTTTCCGGTTTGTTATGATATTATAAAAATTATACGTACAATTATAAGGTTATGTGAAGTATGATTGACATTTACAAATGATGCACCAGTTATACACATTTTATGGCGAATTCGCCCTTTTTGTACATAAAGCAGACGCGCAGAGTTCTCTGTCCTTGACTGTTGCAACTTTTTTCATGTAAAAACGTCACTGTGACGTACAGTTGTACAAATTTTCTGATTGAAGCATACATGCACTATATGTACCTATTGTTACATTTTGCCATACACGACAAATTGTATTATAACATATTGCGAATTAAATTGTTATTTTTATTTATATAAAAAAATGTATATCAGTGTGAAAAAACAGATCGAAAATATGGATAATAAAGACTGTTAGCGTATTGCTTACTTTTAAATAGAAAAATTTATTTCATAAAAATTTGATTATTTACAAAGAATGAATGAATGATGAAGATGATTTATTATTATATGAATAGCTACTGCATTAAGTTACGGATAAACCTCCTTGATTTTTCGAAATTTTAGCTATTTCTTCTTTAAATTTAGCAATTGTTTCTTTTGCTAAAGTGAGTCTGTCTTTGTATTCAGTAACTTCATTCCTAATTTTTGTTTTAGCTTCCATTATGGCTTTAAGGGTTTGCTCCTTTTTTGCTTCGACTGAAATTTTTTAGTTTTAGATTAATTTCTTTTAAATAAAATATTTTATCTTAATTGAATTTACACTTACAATCTGTATCATGTTTCCATACACCAGTTGTTATTGGTTTTGTGGAGTTTAACAAATGTTGCATTAAAGCTGTAGGATCTTGAAATATAATTTCATCATAAAATTCTGACACCAAACTCTTTTTTCCTACTTGTAATTCAGGTGTTGTTTGGAACAGTTTTAATATATGGTATATGGTGACCTGCAAAATAAATTTTTTTTAAATTTACTCTAAATGAGAATACAGAAAATATTGACACATTTTATTAATTAGTTTTAATACCCACAGGCCTTTCATTTGGATCATGAAAATAAATTTTTATAACAATTTCGAATTCTCCCCATCCAGTTTCCGTTAACTCGTATGGAGGTTTTGTAACTATTCTGTTTGGATTGTTGTAACTTTCGTGCAGTTTAAAATGTACTTTTTTCACATAAGCTGACATATCCTCGTTATGATAAGGCTTAACATATACCGTCCACTGATGTGTGTGTCCATCTTCTTCTCTCTTTTTGCCAAAGTATCGAGCTACATTGCCGTAAACAATGGGTTTAATAATTGTTACTCCCTGTAAGTATAAATAAAATTAACTTTTTTATTTTAAAACAAATTGAATTATAGATTGAAAATTTTCGTTTTAGCTTTAAACGAACTTAATATAAATAACAATGCGATAAAGTTAGTAAACAAACAAAACAATACATAACCTTTATTCTGCCTCCAGAATCTGGTCCAAATTCAGTAGCGCATGCCATTTTTAGCACCAATTGTAAAAATAAATAATAAAGTATTCTTTAAACAAGCCAACTATCACAAATACTGACACTAATGCTGACGTTTCTTCTGCACGTATTTGTTAGAAAATTCTAGTAATTGTGCTCATCGGAGTGTTTCGATCATTTGCTGACGCTCCGAGGTTAGAACTAATAATGACAACACCTGACAACGTAGTCTGCTTCTGATGGCTATATGGCCTGAAGTTAGGTTAGTACGACGGCTACTGTCATCAGAGAATATCATCATGGCGGCGGAAATGTTCGTTGACAATATAATGTTTGTTAGTATTATAATTAATAAATATAATAAACAAGAAATATATACGCGAACTTCAGGCAAAGTGTAAAAAAAAATTAATATTGTTACGCTTTAATTTAAATAAACATACATACAATGTAATATTTATTTAATTAAGTCATGAACCCGCATTTAATTTTCTCATTTATTGTAACGATAACTATGAACCTTATTTTCAAGAAAAATGAAAAATTTAAATAACACACTTATTACTTTGCTTAATAATTTAACAATTAACGTAATTAAATTGACAAGAAGAAAATTTTTGTTCAAATATAGGTATATTACAGAGCCATCTATAGTGCTAAGATTCGATTTTAATACTACAGAGGGCTTGATGATCGTCGCATCGAGCAGCCGTCTCTCTTTTACACAGTGGGTTGCCCGAAAGTTGTGTGTACACAGTGCAAATTTAGCATTGCAAAGTTGAACTTGAAGATAACGGATGGTCCTAAAAAATCCTCCGCAAGATGAGGAGCTGATATTTACAAAGTCACAATTGAAACGCATCAGGTCACGTTTCGTACACCAGCAACTCCTGCATAGCTGTAAGTTTTATGAATGGCGAACACGTAATCAAAAATTTATTGCACTCTTACTCATCGCGGTATTTTTCTCGTTAAACGAAGGCAATATAAGTAACGCTTATACAAATTGATTAATTTTGGTGCGTGTATTTTTAGGTTGATCGAAGAAAATGAGTCGAACGAGAACGTAGAATTTTATAGAAGAATATCTGTTTTGTAAATATTGATTTTTTAAATGATGGTGTTTAGATGATATATTGTGTTATTTAAAAGATTGTCGTGAATGAATAAGTTAAAGAAAGCAGGTAATATGATTGTTTCATGTCCAGTTGCCTCATCGGCAGTTGGGTATAATCTTGAGTTAGCTAAGCAGAAGAAATAGATGAAACTTATTATTTGATGAAAAGGTACATTTTTATGCAGAAATTTGTAGTGATATATTGTACGTTGAATGCGAGGTGTAAATCGAGTCAATACATCGAGTTACAAAGTAGATATCTGTTCTACAATTATGAATTTCCTTGTTAAAATCACAGATATTTATTTATTTATTAATTAAGCTGATTTTTGTTTTCATCTATTTTGCTTGGTTACCTTATTATTGAGAATTACTGGAGACTATTAACTAGTATAATAATAAAAGGATTTCTGTTTTTAATTTTAGAGGTACTAGCACCTAACCAAAGGCTTGTAAAAATTTTAAAAAAGATGACTCCGAAACTTATGAAGAAGAAACATGCAAAATACTTTCATATTATTTTACAAATGATGCCCAACGAATGCCCAGATGCCATGAGAATGACATTCGCATATTTTGCAATATCAGGCCTGGATTTACTTGATGCACTGGCAGATTACAGTCCAGAAGAAAAGCAAAATTCAATAGATTGGATTTACAGATTACAAGTAACTGGAGCAGGTCCAAGATCTGGATTTCAATCGTCAACTATGATTCCAAATGAAATTGTAACTAAATATCATTGTGGTCATCTGGCAATGACGTACACTGGTTTAGCTAGCTTGTTAATTCTTGGAGATGATTTGAGTAGAGTTGATAAAGAATCTATTATAGAGGGCTTAAGAGCATGTCAAAATCCTGATGGATCTTTTACAGCCATGGTGACAGGTTACGAGAGTGACATGAGGTTTGTTTATTGTGCCTGCTGCGTGTCAGCTATGTTAGATGATTGGTCTGGTGTGAATAAAGCAAAAGCTATTGATTATATAGTTAAAAGCATAGTGAGTTATTTTTTATTTAATTAAATAAACGAAGTAAAGATCATTTATTAATATATTCTTCTTTTTTATAGTCATATGATGGAGCTATTGGTCAGGGTCCAGGATTAGAATCTCATGGAGGATCTACATTCTGTGCCGTAGCCAGTCTATTTCTTATGAATGAACTGAACAATGTTCTTTCAGAAAAACAACTTGATAGATTGAAAAGATGGTGCCTCATGAGACAGGATGGAGGCTTTAATGGAAGACCAGGAAAGACATCAGATTCTTGTTATAGTTTTTGGATTGGTGCAACTTTACAAATATTAGGTGTTAGGGAGTTGTCAGATTGTGAAGAAAATAGGGCATTTGTTCTTGATACTCAAAATACAATAATGGGAGGATTTGGTAAATATGATAATGAACACACGGATCCTTTGCATGCATATTTGGGTATGTAATATTTTGAAAAATTTACTGAAAGTGTTTATGATAATTTTATAAATCTAATTTAACATGATATTTTATAGGTTTGTGTGGCTTGAGTGTGATTAAAGAATCTAGTCTACAAGATATTAATCCTGCATTAAACATTTCGCAACGAGCTTACGCACATTTGCAAAAAATACACGAAAGATGGAGAAACAAATAATAAGATACTCTGATATTTCCATGTACACGCACAATAGATAAATGCTGAAGGAAGATTTTGTAGTATAAATTATTGATTAATACAAACTGTTTTACTAAAATTTTTATATTCTACACTTGTCAATTGCATAAATGCCTAGAACAAGAATATAATCTGTCTGTACTTTTTAAATACAGAAGTTTTTTTTGTTACATCAGAGTTTCATTTTCGAAACTAAGCATATATATTTTTTCTTGGTGCCAGAAAATCTTTTGTAATAAATTTTAAATTCTATATTTACTTTTGATTTTATTGTTTGTTCATTTATATTTAACGACATTGGTGCAACATTTTTTAAATAGTAATAAACAATTTCTTTCAATTATCAAACAATACATTACGTGAATATTACAATATGCTGTATATCTTTTATAGTCTTAGCAAATAATGAACGTGCCAAGCTATAGATGGTCACGTTTTTTTTTAGTACTTGAACTTGAGCATAGAGTCAAGTACATTTGAACAATAGATCCTTATATCTTATCATTTAAGTCTCATTTGTTTTCCGTACATCCCGAATCAACTAAAATTTATTCTTAGAAAAATCGCTTCTATAAATATGTATGAACATACACGTGCCTACATTAAAATTGAATTTTTTTACTTAAAATTAATATTTATTTCTATTAATTTCTAAAAATTAATGTAAAATACATTCAGCAATTTGCAAAATTTATCATTTTTAATGAACTTCACGACTATACTTCTTTTTCTAACAAGTTAATCTACTCTTAAATACATCAGCGCGCTAATAAGAGTGTCTAACCGGTCCCGGCTGTTACTACTTAAAGCGAATTTTCTACATGACTGCACCGTCAATTGAAAAACTTTTATCTCGCATGAAAGATTCCCGTCTAGGTTCAGTTTAAACGTAAAACGCAAGTATTCCTGCGTTAAATAATGCATAAAAATAAACAAACCTGAATTTTATTAACCGTTATTAAATGAGAGAGAGAAAAAAGTTGATTACTGATTTGCGTGCGCTAATCGTAATAAATCACAATCATTTCTCCCCATCAGAACTCAGCTATTGACGAATAAACATTTACACGAAACTGTGAACAATCACCCAAAGAACCGCAAAAAAAAACAATAAAAAAAATTACAACAGCGGACGGAGAAAAATATTATATAGTAAAAATTACTAAGTTTCGTAAAAATAATGCCCTATGAAAACAGTCTAATAAAACTCTATATAACGGAGCAATACGGCATAAAATCCAATAAATAATTTATTATGAATAGAGCGACTTAAATTCACTCTAAGGTAATGTAGAATATTACAGACTATATTCCCATGTTTCACTCTGCTTAAAATCACTATTTCACTCTACATGAAAGGAGTTAATTTCACTATAAAATTAGAGCGAATATTTCACTCCAATAGAGTTAATTTTTATTTCATTTTACTTTAGTGATTTAGCATCCACTCTCAGTGTATAAATAAAATAAAAAATAAAGCTCCCAGCATCTCAAATCGCGGGATCATTTGTGATATAAAAAATGAAAGAAACAAGAAGAGTAAAATTCAGTCTAATGTAGAATAGCATATTTCAGATTAAATCTCTCCCGTTTCATTCCACCAGGGAAGGTAATTTCACTATAACATTATAGTGAAAATTTGGCTCCAATAGAGTTAATCTTCACTCTATTTCACTCTACCAAGGAATTTAATATGACTATGACATTATAGTGAAAATTTGTCTCTAATAAAGTTAATCTTCACTCTATTTCACTCCACCAAAAAAGTGTTAATTTCGCTATAACATTATAGTGAAAATTTGTCTCCAATAGAGTTAATCTTCACTCTATTTCACTCGACTGTCCCACTACTCCTACGGAACATAGTGATTTTCACTACAAAATTTTTCTCCACGTAGGGCTTACCCCTTTCTCCCTCGAAAAAAAAGAGGGGTAGGGAGGGGAGCTTCGCGAAAGACAGAAGCCGCGCAGATACCCCCGAAAAAAAGGTTCCTCGGGAAGAGGGGGAGAGGCGCGCGTCCGGCCCTGGGCACCCGCCCGCGGGCTTGGGCGTACCCATGGCAACGGCGCGGGGTGCGACAACACGGCGGGCGCGCGAGCGAGACCGAGCGAGCGCGCCGAGGGCAGCGCGCCGCCGCGCGAGGCTCAACAGACGGCTCCGATCCGCCGAGCGAGCCGCACCTCGGCCGTGAGCGCGCGAGAGCCCACACAGTGCATAAATACGCATACGGATATTCCTTCGTGCGCGGCCCAGTGTGACATGTGACGGGGGCCGTCCACGCGGACGCTGCGCTTATTCCTGGACGAAAGTTGCGCGTGCGGGTGGCCTGCGGTACGCGGCCTCCCCCCGAATAATCTCATCGAGGTTCGTAGCTCATCCGTTAATTGTTGCATAATTTTAAAGCGTGTGGACGTACAGTCGATAGGTGCGATTGGTAATGGGAGGACGCGCGGGCTTTATAAGCCGCCAGTTGGCGTTTTCGCCGAGTGCGCGTGATCGACGTTCGAAATCCCTCGGAGGATCGGGATGATCGATGCGGCGGCGCGCGGGGAATTTTTATTTGACGAGGTATGGGCGCGCGCGTGGTGAGGATGGGAGAGAAGGAGGCCAGCTTTGTTTATGCCGAGTCTGGGCGCGTAGGTGGACGAGGGAGTCTTTCTTGAGCTTCTCTCGAGAGAGAAAGAGAGGAAGATTTTCTCGGTGCCTGCTTATAATTACTCCCTTGAGGATTTTTCCTGGCGGTCGTTGGTATCTAAATGCGAGCGAGTGAAATTCACATCGTGAGAGTGGATTTAGACCGATTCCGCGTGATTAGACTTTTGATTATTCACTGTGAATTTCACTCGTTTCAAAACTTAAGCGGTCGTACATTTGAACTGGGAATAATGTGATTGAATAATATAATTGAACAAATTTTAGTAATAATAGTAATAATAATTTGAACTGCGAATAATATGATTGAACAATTTTTAGTAATAATAATAATTTGAACGGGGAATAATACAATTGAATAATTTTTAGTTTCTAAGTGAATAAGTCGTTCGGTTCACTCCGATTATTTCTTTAGCTTTTGAAATATTTATTTAATGTTATATAAACTTAAATATTTTATAAATTGCTTAGGCACTATACCCCGTGGAAACTATCTTATAAAATACTATAAAAATTTTCGATTTTTACATCATTTTATAGAGTTTTATAAGACCCTTTCAATACTCTACTAAAACTTCTCAGTGAAAAATTGCACTATTTTTAATAAATGAACCTTTTTTCACTTCTAAAATAGTGAAATGAAGGTTCGCTTTATACTCACTGAGTAGTGATAATCACTATTTAAAAAAAAAGTGAAATTTTCACTATATTCAAGAAGTGAAAAATCATTCGCTTATTCAAATAGTGAAATTTACACTGAGAACTTTTAAGAGATTAGGGTATTGGTCTTACAAATTCAGCGAATACCATGGTAATTTTTAATAAACTTTTTTTCCCGGTCTATTATTGTTTACCGAATCAAGAGTCACGCTAAAACGTCGCAGTGCTTTTCTAATTAAATTATATAGGTGTTTACCGTCTAAAAGCTCGGCAGGGATCGCGTCGAATCTCTTTGGAGCCTACGAGAGTTGCGGAACTTTTTATTTACGCTGCGGCACGGCCGTGAAGTTCTAGAAGAAACTGCGGAACTGGTTAGTCGGGTAATCTTTCTTATTTCGTTGCGCGCGACGCACGTACACTTCGAAAGTTGCAAACTACTTTCAGCACTCCCCAAGAAAAACTCTGCGAGACTGGAAGGAAGTAACCCCCGTCGAATTCCCTGCTCCTTGTCAGCGGCTTATAAATAAAACTTGTCGGTACATCTTTCTTTTTTTTTTTCTGTTAACCGACGATTCAGCCATCCGCCGCTGTTAAACGACGAAAAAAGTGGCTGCTCGTCGCTGCTAAGTGGACGACTCGAATGCTAATTAAAAGGGAGACCAACGTCCGATTTACTCGCGTATATTCGTGTTTTTCCGCGGCATTTCAAATTCGAGTCGAGCGTCGAGTTTAAATTGGAGCTAATAGAATCTCTCGGGTATCCATCTGCTCCCCGGCAGTAAAGGACGCGCTCCGGACGGCAATTCCGGAACAGACCGAATGGGACGAGATAACGCGCCGGAGGTATCAACTATACAAAACGCGAAACGAATTGTCGCGGGAAATCACGCCGCGGTTTCGCACCTCCGCGATGCAAAGGGTAATTAATGCGCGAAACCCGCTGTCATTGTCCGCGGGCGCTCGACGCGAAATAAATTCTATTTTAAAATGTTCTTTTTTTTTTAACGTGCATGCAAAGAAGTAACGGTTTACATTGACGCTGCAATTTCCACTTTTATTGGAATACTTTTATGTATTTATAAAGCTTGCAAGTGGCATTAAATTACTGCGCTTTACTGCTGCAAGTCATTTAAAGCTTTTGCGTAATGCACTGTCGAAATCTCGAAGGCAATAGATTGTAAGTAATACACGGAGAGAAATTTTATAGTAAAAATTACTATATTCCATAGGAACAGTGGGATATACTCAACTTATGAAAATTTTTACTAATATAAATTCCTATGTACATAGCAATTTCTACTATATAAATAGCAATTTTTGCTATACGCATAGGAATTTTTAGAATGTTTTATAGTAAAAATCGTCATAGGTCGAGTATGTCGCATTTTTCCTACGGAATATAGTAATTTTTACTATAACATTTCTCTCCGTGTAACACACAGTAAAAATAAAGAAAAAAACGAAGCACATGCTTATCGATTTTCTCGTAAAAAAAAAATTCCTTAACAAAATTAAAAAAAAAGAGAGAAAAACAATTCTCACTTGAATTCTTAAAAAAGTCTGTATCAACGGTTTATACCGAGGGGCCCCGTCATCGCTTACTCAACGGAAGGTACAGAGTCGCGCTCGGTCAGCCGTTTGACGCGCGAATGAAAAGCAGCGACAGCCGAGAGGAGGAAAGTTTGGCCCGTGGACTTCAGCTCCGATTATTATTATTCCATTAACTGGCCGCGACTCCGGAAACGCCTGCCACGCTCCGCAAGGTCCGCGTTCGAAAAGAAACGGTTTCACGCACACTTTCATCGGGGAATAGTCGCGAGTCGCTCCAGGGGCATCGAATTTAGCGCTCTTCTCCGTCCGGACGATTTTGCTCTGCATACGTGCAGTCCGACGCTTTAATTAAAACTAACTGGCTGGGATTGCCATTAAAATGAATGAGTTATTAGAGACTAGTTCGTTAGAGGTAACCGCGCGCCTCCTTTTTTGTTTGTACCCGCGGAAACGGGGCCGAATTACGTTTGGTTTAATTTAATTATACAAGCGCCGAGCTGCTGAAGTAAAAATATAAATTAAAACGCGGCTAGCTATAAAATTTACGTACAAAAAATATTCGTAAAATTAATATTCGAGCTTCTTTTTCGATTTATTTGCAAGAGAACGGAATAAGCATTGGCGATTCTTCGAAGACGCTATATAAATCAACGGGACGCTGAAAATCTGTGCGGCGAGGTTCCCGAGGAAATCCACTTCCCGGAGACTCCTCGGCAATAAGTGATGAAGCGGCCGTTCTTTAAAAAATTCATCGGCAAATTCGCCGGAAGGAACGAGATCGCGCAATTAATAAGTGATTAAGCCGACGGATAGGCGGCCTATCCCCTTCGCGCCAGCAACAAGTTGCTTATCTGGGGCCCGCTCGCGCCCAGCACTCGGCTCCGAGGCCAAGTTCGAAAAGTACTTGGCCGGAGTCGTCCTTGCGTGCCGAGCGCGCCTCTGATCGATCCAGCGGAGCTTTATTTTTCATTGCCGAACGGAGATATAGCGGGATAGTGTTATCGGATGTAGCGTTAGTCGATAGCCCGGGAGCTAATTAAAACAGGCGAAATTAGCCGGGAGCGTAAACACTCCTGATAGGAGGTCAAAAAAAAAAAAAAAAAAAGAAAGAAAGAAAGAAGGATTTAGGTATGAACGAGATTCTTCGTGCAGCGCTGAGTAACTTAAGGCTGGATCCGTTTTGTTGTACTGCGAGGAATGGATTAAGCTAAGTGGATTCTAAAATGAAGATTATTTAAAGAGCAGTACTGAGAAATGCACTGCAGGTCCTTTTTATTTAAATCTCGCGTGTCGGCTGAAATATGGTAATGTCGCTTTATTATTCCTGAATTCGAGTTGTTTATAAGGAGGAAAAAGGAACTGGTTATAATATTGGTTAGATACTTATCTCCTTAAATTTTCCATTCCCATTTGGATTGGCTGTGATATCCACTCACTACCCTACACTCGAGTGCCTATCGATTCATGCAGATGCAATTATCGAAATCCACTTAAGCTTGACGTTGATCACTTGACTCCCGTATGCCTTTCCAGCGAATGTGAAGTTGCAAGTGGGTATAGGCTTGCCGCGGAATGATTGATCGGGACTTCCTGGACCTTCATTTAATACTCCGCACGTGAGCAAATTTGCACTCGTTTCATCCGCGAGTTTACTCGTGCCTAGCCTCGACATTGCATTTTTTCTCACTGATTATGCTGGAAGCGGCTCGTAAAAACGTGGCTGGCATAACGCTCCTTTTCATCAAGAAATTACTTTTTGAAATTCAAAAATGCTCGATCATCAATCTATGCCACTTTCGCAGAAGTTTTCATACTTGAATTTTTTAAACAAGTTATTTTAACAGAAAAAAATTGTTTGACGGCAAGACGAAGAGGCTCGGATTCGTTATTGTCGGGAAGGAATCTTCGAATATTCCGTAAGCGTCAAGGAAATTTCAATATATTTCGATATTGATTTTGACTGGTCGCGCGGCGTACGTCCACAAACTGGAGTAAACATTTGAAATGGTTTTTTAATAAATATAAAACGTATATTTTTTTTCCAAGGCAAAAACATCGTTAAATATGAATACTCCTCGGTTCGAAACGAAATAATATAATTTCCCATATACGTAAAAACAAAATCTCCTATTTCAATAGGAATCAATCCATATAATAAACATGTAAATTAGCTTATACATAACGGGAGGTAACAAGCAGATAAGCACATACAAGAGCTAAAACCTAAATTTTCTCTCGTATTCCGCACAACTGCGTATTACTCCTCTTTTATTAGCCGCCAGTAGAATCCCGCGCGCCTCGAATGACAATCCGGCGGAAAATTCAAGATACACATTTTTCATGCAGCTCGCGCTTCGCGATGCCTCCGATCCAATATTATAACATTTCGATATGCATCCCATTAAGGGAAAACGAGATGTCGCAAAAGAATCCGCCTCCCTCCACTCGCTACGCACGCACTTCGAATGGAAAAACTCATTTCGCAATAAAACGAGGAGAGAGCGGCGCAAAGAGGAGCGCAAAGCCATCCTCATTAGGATCAATGGAATCAGGTCATCCAGAAATCGCGAGAGACGCGACGCAAAAGAGAGAAAGAAACATCGAGCGCGGATGAAAGGGGGAGACTCGGACTTTTTCATCATTAAACGGCTTTGCGAGAGAAAAAAAATGAGTATCGCCGGTACTCCTATGAGGGGTGTGTCTGTACTTGTACGTTGTCAATTGTATAGAGAAAGAAGGCGGACACAGTGACGGCGCGCGTCGCTCGTTTCGTCGCTGGCATCATCGCCTCGTTTATTGGAGATCTAGTTTGGTACGCCGACACGAAATTCCGACGCGCATTTCCCCTTTTGGTTCGACTGAGCTATTATTGTTCACTAATTATTTCCTCTGATATGAACCCGCGTAAAAAAAATTTAAGTTAGAACCAAAGTTCATGTTTGGCGGCAATATTATTTATTCGTTTCGTAATGCAATATTATTTATTATTTAGTCTCATTGCCCATGTTCATATCAACCACCGCCAAACGTGAAATTTGGGTAAACTTTATCCAAAGTTAAATTTTCTTGCACGGGAAGATATAAAGAATTTTAACTTGATGCTCTGTATGCGCGCTTTTTTACCGTGTAAATAAATCTGAAAATGTAAAATTTATTTGGAATATGTGAATAGTGACATTTAATACGTAAAAAGGCGTATACGCATGCTAAATGTGTGACCGATTTTTTACATAAAATTTGTCACTGCTCACATTTTCCAAGTGAATTTCACTTTTTCAGATTTAAAGAGTAGCACAGTTAGTATTTTTGTATCTTTACTGAGAGAATTGTTTTGGAAAAATTACTATACAGTCTGAGAGCGAAGACACAAACTGCATTTAGTGAAAAAAATTACCATTTTTCTAGAGTTCTAGTAGTATGTATTAGAAATTGTAGTAAATATTACTAGAATATTCTAGTAGTTTTTATTAGAAATTCTAGTAAATATGACTAGAATTCTAGCGTACAATTTATAATAAAGAATAGTAATTTTTTCACTAAATGCAGTCTGTAACTCTGCTATGTTTATTAGAATAACAATAATTTTTCCAAAACGCTTCTCTCAGTATTCATAATATTAAAAAATATAATTAGCGAATAATATCCCTCTTCTGTTCGCCCGAAAGGAAGCGTATACGAATAAAAAAAACTATTGCGAATCGGCGATTATCATCGCGGAACTCGCCGCTGATCTTTGGAGCTTTACTCGGCGATGAAAAAAAAACTTTATTCTTGGACTACAAGGTAGTGTTAATCAATTATTTCCAACGCTTTATAAAAACGATAATGATCATCGTCTTCCCGGCAGCTTTAAACACAGCTACATTACAGCCATTCACGCTGCAAATAAAGGAGACCTTTAAACCCGTTTCCTTATTCTCTACTTTCCTCGCGCCAGATCGAAATTTAGAGGCCTCTTAAAGGCTATCTGCCAAAAGAACAAGGTATATCGGGTCGCGCCGTATTTTTTCGCGCTTTAAGCTCGCGCCGGAATAAAATTTCGTATCGGAATAATCCCGCGTAGCCTGTGCGCCGCATGAATGGCCGGAACGAGCGGCGGGCGAAAGAAAGAGAGAGACTCGGGCTCGTGAACCGAGGGACTTTTATAATGCATTATACGAGCGCGCAGCTGTTCGGCGTGACGTTGTATAAAGGAGAGGGACAAGCACCTCGCGCAACGGCCGCTCGCTATATGCGCGCGCGTCCCCGTAGTACGTTATACGCTGTTTCTCGAATCGTGCCCCGCACTGCGTGTTTTCATGCAAATTTATCCCCTCCGCAGGCGGTTTGAACATTTTTCCCGATTTCGCCTTATGCTCGATAAGAATTTACACGAAAATCTGCTGAAAAGAGAACAGCGAAAAGAAAATTGAATTAAATCGTCCGCTCTTAACTGCTGCTTCCTTTTGCATCGTGTGTGTATATAAAACGTACTGTTTGTGTACATTCCCCGGAGCGGTATAAAACGATTTGGTACAATTAGCGTTCGAAGCCGATGGCATTTCTACTTTTTTCTCCCCGTAATAAAATGTCTTAACATCGCGCGATTTCGTAATTATAAATAGAAGAATGAGATACGTCTTATCTCACAATCGCGTTGCATTGCGTAAAACGCAGCGCAGCGAAAATGAGAAAATTCGAGAACTTCATTGTTCCGAGTACTTTTTAAAGTGCAGAAACTGTGCTTTCTCCTCATTACGCGTAATTAAAATTTATTAGATAAATATGTAACGCTCCGGTTAAATCGTCTGGAAGAGACTGCAGGGATCGCGACTGTGGGAAACTTTTTACAGGCTCGCCGCATTGTGAAGTGGCGTCCGCCACTCGAACATCCAGTCGAGCACTCACTCGCCGTATAAAGATTCGCCGCCTTGCAAAACATCGCCTCGGAACTCCCGACGCCTCCCCGAACAATTGCCCCTCTGTAAGACGCGTACACACTCGCCGATAAAGCCACTGAGTGTCTCGTCGAAAAAAAAAAAGAAGAAGAGTCCGATGACTAATACATCGAGCAGGAGAAATCAGAGCTCCGGTGGCGACGTAAAAAAAAAAAAGAACGGTCGACGCGTGTACGGCAGTTTGGTCCGCGATGCGGGACTTTTTGCGCAACGGCCGCGGCGCTGCGGCATAAAGGCCGTTATACGACTCGCCGATGCAAATGGGAATCGCGCTAATTGGATGCGCGATCGTTGCCGCGCGCTCCTTTTAATTCGAGTCAAAGTAAACTTGCCGAGAGGTGGAAAGTGTGTACAACTTGTACAAGGTAGCGACGACTAGTTCCCTCGGAAAAGGAAGTGTGTATACGTTTATAACGAGTTGTCGATTTTTTTTTTGTTTAAAGTTATATACTTGAATGGCGAACGGCCGGAGTGTCCATTGTTCGGGCGACACGCGACTGCGTTTCCCGCACGCGGATCCGCGATAACAGTGTTAAGGTCACCCATCGGTTTCCTATTTTCTGGAGTGCGGAGCGCAGCCTTGGCGAGGCATCTCCTCTCTTCCCCTCGGCAATTAATCATTCGCTTTCCATGCGCGCCGAGCGAGATTCCCGAATAACTTTTCGCGCTTTAACTCGCTTAATGAATGCTCGCTCACTCGGGAAATTAATTAAATTCACACACGAATGGATCCCGCCTGTAATCGCCGTCCCGCGGAATTAAACGCGCGAAAATCCCGCGAAAATGAGGCAGTACTCCGGGTTTAATTGAGGAAAAAAAAAGGGGGGAGTTTCTGCGGCGATCGCCTCGCTAATGACGACGGGCAATCAGGACAGAGGGAATTTCTCGCTCAACTGCGCGGTAAAACGTGCGATTGCGGCAAAAAATGCCCGGAATATTGTACCGTTTGCTGGGGAACACGAGTCCCGAGCGATGAATATTTATCCAAGTCAAACTGTTCGCAGCGCTCGAGCGTGATTTTTCTCGATATATTAAATTAACAATAAATTGGACCTTGAAAGTTGGAGAAAACTCGATTTGCACCGCGGACAAAAAAAAAGCGAGAGTTAACTTCTTGTACAAATAAATGGGATGTTATTTCTGAAAAAGTATGACAAGTTGAAAGATTAACTGCTTGATTTAACGTCGTTTATTTTCTGCTTGTTTCTTTTTATGCCCATTAAAACTTTGCCCTTTCGTTATTGCGTATACGTTCTTAGATTTCCTTAACTTTTAGTACAGAGAATCTTTATTTACATTTATTATCGCGCCTAAATCTCCTTTTATCATCCAAGCTGTTTATATAAATCGCCTGTAGCTGCAAGCTATTAATGTCCCTTCAAATATTAATAGCGAACGCTATGGATGATCCGATTACTAAATGACAATCGATAATCATCGCGGCGCCATTAATTGATGATTTATGCAAAATATTCGCTCGTCTAGTTTCTCTGTTGCACAGCCCGCGCTTTGAAGTTACACCGCGTCGAGTTACGCAACCGTTAGATAACGCAACGCCAAAATCACGTGGCAACGGAGCGTTAAAAATCGTCTCCGTAAAACTTTAAGGAAAAAAAAAGCAGAAAACATCCCGTTAGCCGAGAAAAACAAAAGGTGCCGCCAGTCGTTGTCCGACAGCTTAACAATATGTTACTCCGCGCTCAGTCTCCGTTATCTAACTCATAGTTGCTGACAGTTTCCGCGCGACGCTCATGTTTCCACATAAAATAGCGGAGTTGGAGCGTCTACTCTGTGCCGGCGCCAGTGCGACACACCCACCGCATGCATACTCACCCATACACCGTCGTCGGCCTCGTATCTGGTGCATCGCTCTCGGGGACGGCCGCACGCACTAAAACTCAACGAATCCGCGCGATATACAAAATTTTGTCAAAATTCGAACAGGCGCGGCTGCTCAACGAATACGCGCGTCCCGCGTAAAAAAATTTAAGTTAGAATAAAGTTTACCCAAACTTCATGTTTGGCGAACGTTGGTATGAACGTGGGCAATGTGACTTTATCTAACTTGCTTCTTATATATTTTATAGAAGTTTGTAGATGAGTGATATAAACGGATTAAAAATAATTATTAACATTTATTTGTGTTTAACGTTCGTCGCGTGAACATCTTTTGAATTTAAGAAAAACCTCATCTGAAGTTTGTATAAAGAATTGCAAAATTATTTATTATTTAGTCTCATAGCCCACGTTCATATCCACGACCGCCAAGCATGAATTTTGGGTAAAGTTTATCCTAACTTAAATTTTTTTTACGCGGGGGTACACGAAATTTTGTCAAAATTTTAAAAGACTCGGTCGTGCGCACCGAAACTCAACGAATCCGCCCACTGAGAGAAAAATCTTGCTATTGTGGTTAGTAAAAGAGTGAGAGTCTTATCAAGTGAGAATTTTATATATGCAAAATAGTAATTTTTGTATCAGAAATTTTAAAATTTACTATTTTAATACTAAAAATTACTATTTTAATACTAAAAATTACCATTTTCAATACTAAAAATGACTATTTTAGGTGCTAATAATTACTATTTTGGGTGCTAATAATTGTTATTTTCCATGCTAAAATTTCTCGCTTGTCGAGACTGTCCTTTCGTAACCATAATATAGTAATTTTTATTAAATTTTTTTCTCTCAGTGCCTGATGCACAAAATTTTGTCAAAATTCGATCGGAGGAGCGACTGCACAGAGAGAAAGAGACGGAGGCATTGTGCTGGTACGAGGGTGCGAGAGAGACGAACGTAAGCGAGGACACGCGCCGATCGAACGCGTGCCAGAGCCTACATACACGCACACACAGGCACTAGGAGTCGACTCGGGCAGATGGCAGAGGGGCCGGTTTGAGCGAGACTGGAAAAGTGCAGGCTGCAACTGTTGCTGCACAGCTGCCTGGGTTGAGTTTGCTTTATATACCTGCGGGGCCGACGGCATTGGGGTGTCATAAGGGTGCCACAGCTGATTATTAGACGAGCCACGGAAATATGGATCGCGGAGATGAGGATGTTAGATGCGCGTATATACGTGGGTATCAGCCTGCCGGGGTCCTTGAAAGAAAAAGTCGAGGAAAGTTTTGAAGATTGACTTCTGCATAAAAATCAATTGAAAAGTTTGATGGCCGCAGGACGCACTCGCCCGGATCGTTTTAATTATAAACTTTTCAGTAGACCGAAGATATTCATTGAGAATGAAGCATATATGTCATTTCGTTTATTATTAGACGATTTCTTTTAGACTAAAATTATTATTATATACGAGTTCGTTTGGACTAAAATTGTTATTATACGAGTTCTTAAAAAAAAAAAAAAAAAAAATTGGACCATGTAAAGTCAAGTAAACGGTGAAATTTTATTAAAAAAATTTGTTTGAAAAAAAAGTTTTCGAGCCCTTGGTGTAATGTATTCCACATTGATTTTTGTTTCAGTTAACATCAATATTTACTGAAGCTCGTAACGCAACTACGCAATTCAGTTCAGTAGGATGTTAAATTGATAAGTGCTTCCGACTGGTTGCACCTACTTGACCTAAAAATCATTCGTTTTGAGGATAAATATTTAAAAGCCAAGAGTTTCGCGAAGCGATTCTCGTATACTTTATTCAGGAAGTAACAAGTAGTCGTTTTAAGATTCGCGCACAGCGATAATCGATCATTTGGCAATTATTGAGAAATATTTCGTCGCGTTTCTCACGAACGTAGCCTCTTCCGTGTCCAAGAAAGGTTTTATAAAAGTTTTATAAGAAGCGATGCAGCAGTTTCCCGGAGGAGGAAAAAGTAGGATGATTAAGGGCGCAGCGGAAAAAAAAAGTAAATAAAAGGCGAGGATGATTACAAAAATAATTAGAGGATAGAGGGAATATAATGGAAATAATGAAAAAGGGAATAAATACAAAAAGAGATGAAAACCTGAGGAAGAAAGGATGTTATATACAGGCGGAGGGTTAGGACGAAAACAAATAGATAAACCTGCTTTTGTTTTACAGCGCGGCCATTTTTTTTTCAATTCTAAAGCCTTTAAACTTACACGCTATGATACTCGACTATTTTTTTTTCATTTCCGACTTGCAAGGTCCGCTTGCAAACGTTCCGAGCTTTCCACATGGAATCGAAAAATTTAATTAAGCTTTAACTTCCCTGGAGCGTAATATTTAACTACAGAAAGCCTTTAAGCTCCTTAGGCTGAGAAGTTTCTATTCTATTTTCTTAAACCAGAAAGTGTCGCAATTAAATTGAAATTTTACATGGATTTGAACGAACGTAATTAGGCAAATACAAGGGTCAAGATCTCCCAACTCCTCCCAGAACAATAAAGATATTTTTAGAGCATCCGCATAAAAAATTTATGTAAACGGCTTTGTGTAACAGAGACGACCTTGATAATCCGGACCCTGGGAAAATTCTCATCTCGTATATCTCATTTTTCCGAAAATAACGAAAAACGCCGAGGGCCGTCATTAAATCTCGATTACACTCGAGTTCTCGGCGCGAAAAAATAAATCAAACTAGGAGCAAGAATAAAAAGAAAAAAAAGGAGAGTCTGCGATCCGCCGTTGATGGGTGGCGGGTATCTCCTCGTTTACACCGTCGGAGCTTTTTCCTCGGGGGGAAAGTCCGGAAGACGGACGCACGAGCAACAGCTGCGTCTCCGATCGAGGACGAACACACAGACGTACACGTGAATGCCGCCGAGCAGTGGGGAAGAAGGTCGTCCGAAGCGCAATTATTGTCGTTCCGACCTCCCTCGGCCCCTTTGCTCGACCCTCCTCCTCCCCAGGAAAAGTCGATTTCTCGACAGGTGCTCAACTGCCGCTCCCGTGCTTTTTTTTTCGCCAAGGAAAGTATCCTCGGCTTTTTCCCCTCGCGCCTTTGGGAAAATTCCTCCCGGAGATCCTCCGAATGGCTTTCCCTGGATAATCGGTAAATGAATAAATTTTTGCGGCGATTGAATGATACATATTGCGCAGATTCTGTGTTGCCCAGGGGCTAAAAGCTATACGCTAGGAAAGATGTTGATAAGAGTTTAATGCCCGAAATAAAACGCAACGATAAAAGTCGAGCCAGGGAGGGAATTAAGTTCCCCCGAAATCACCTTGAGATTTAATCGGAGTTTTCGATTTATCGAATCGTAGGTAGAAATGCCTTCTTTGTGTTCGGGAAAGGTCTAATCAATAAGCGCTGCGGAAGCTACTTGAATGTAGGGAAAAAAAATCGGTTGATCAAAAAAAAATTGTGGCAACAAAAAATCGTAGTACGCTTAGTCCTATTAATATTTTATCTCACTTTTATGTTATACAGCGGGCTCCATGTAAATTCTCCATGAAACTTACGTCCACTGTTTACTCTTATAAAAGGCAATACCTCGTCCGCAAAATCGATTAGCGCCGTGCCTATAAATAATCTCCGATCAAAGACCTTATCTCTGCAAATAAAGTACGCCGTGGTATGCGGAGTAAAAGTGTTGAGCAAACAGTTTCGATTGTCCGTTGCATCATTACTCGAAATCATCGAGATCTAAACGCAACGAAATGTTCAAGTGTGCGTCAATTGGTGGATATTCTTCCGCCCTGAAAATTTTCGAATGCCTTAATCATCGAACAATTATAATGAAATTATATTAAGTACACAAAGAAGTAGTATAAGCATTTCAATTGTACCGTTCTTTTTATAAAACTTTTGTACTTCCGTTACGCGAGACTCGCGGATTGCAAACGCGCAGGCAACCATTCTCATATTATTTCGGAAAAACAAAATTAGGTCGAGGGCTCGGTGAAACTTAAGTAAACTATAAAGGCTACAACCAACGCTGTAAAAGAGAAATAATAATTGCTTTCCTCGACCAATTACGTTAACGATCTTGAATTCAAAGGAAGTTTCCTTATATATACCCGCAGTAGTATCGATAGCGCCTTTTAAATTAGAACTTTCGCCCAAAAAGCATAAATATTTATTGACTTCCTATCTGATAATTGAAATTCTCCGACTAAGGCTCTTTGTAGTTTCAAGCTCCATTATAAATCCGCAGTGCCGCGTTATATAACCGGCCGACAGCGACGGTTTCGTGGCTGGCAACTTTTAAAAAACATCTCGAACGAATGTGATTCATTGGAAACCGTTGACCCAAGCCGTCGGCTTCCAGCTGGCCGTAGAAGAGCTCAATATCCACCTGATCCATGGAGGATCGTCGTAGATGCTTATATATATATATATATATACACATCCGTGCGAATCGTCGATGTATACACGTTAAATCAGCTGGAGTGAATTAGAGTGAAAATTAACTTTATTGAAGTCAAATTTTTTACTCTAATTTTATAGTGTAATTAACTCCCTTCATGGAGTGATTTTTTGTCTCTTCAGTAGAGCGAAGGGTAATATGTTATTCTACCTTAGAGTGAATTTTGCAAGAAGAGAAAAGTCTATACTGAAAGAAAAATTTGTTAATTTTAAGCAACTATTTATTAAATATTTTATTGAATCAAAAATGAATTTTTTGAAACTACTAAATTTATTTAGAAACAAATAAATTCATTTAGTTTTAATGAAATCAGTACTTGATTTAAAGAAATATTTAACTAATGAAATAAATCACTAATGAAGTAAATCATTTCCTTAAAATTAACCATTTTTTTCAGTGTAGTAAAAATTAAATTAAAGGGACAGACACGACAAAAAAAAAGAATTACTAAAAAGTATCGTAAAATTTACTGTATGTCTACAGCTACATTTTACCATTCTTTCTATAGTGAAATGTTTTATTAGTTGAGTCCACCCCTGCATCACTAAATAGTATAGTAATTTTTACCATAGACTTTTCTCTCCGTATACTCTACTTTAAAGTGAATTTAAACCACTCTACTCACGTGGAATTAAATTTGACTCTATTGGGGTCAAATTTACTATGCGAATTTTGACTCCGACCGTTTTAACGTGTATCATGCGCCCGGCGGCGGTGTCAGTCGCCTTTCATATGGCAGCGCGGAGTCGCGCATGCAAATGCCTCGCAGGAAGCGAAAAACCTCCGCAGGAATCTCGTTATTATGGGATCGCGCGGGGAACCGGTTGGACGGCGCGTCCTCCGCGTCCGGCCGTTTTTCGCGTTATCATCAATCACGCGCACGGGGATCGACGCGCCGCTGTGTGTATCCGCCCGGCTTGCCTTGGCGCTCCTTACAAATCGATCCGGACGTGCGTTACTTCGCCCTGGCGGAGGTGCGTGCTCGAGAAATACCCCCTTAGCAGGGAATTTAATTTTTTTCTCTCGACTACCCCGCGCGCGGCACGCGAGAAGAAGCTTTTTTGTTTATTTTTGCTCTTCGCTGATTGCGTTTCGACTTCTGCGGATCGAACTCCAGTGAAGTTTTCGACGTGAAATTTATACTTAAAAAAAAAAAAAAAAAGAAAAGAAAGGAAAAACTGAAGGGAAGCTAAATGTGGCAGGCGGTAATGATTAAAAAGAGGGAGGGTCATCGGGTAAATGAATCCGCTGGGAGTATTAATTCTAACGTTCGAGGCGCAAGAGACGCGTGTAACGGAGGAGACACTCATTACTTCGAGCACGGGTCAATTATCCTCGGAGTGTCGTGTAATTATGCCCCCCCCCCCTCCCCCGTCGTTCTTACGCGTTTCGCGGCGTTCAAGGCTCGGCTATTTGTACAAGGAAAGAAAGGGCGCCGGGGAGAAAGGAAAAGGAGCTCCTCGCCAATGATCTCGTATTATCCTCTTCCGGCACGGAAAGCCGCACGCATAATGCGGCCACTCCGCTTCCGGTTTATCTCCCGCCGCAGGCGCTCGCGGAGGGAATTCGCGCGGTTTTAATCAACGGCAAAAATGAATCCGAACGAGGGTGAGCCGCGCACGCACACACGGACGCCCCGAGGGGCGAACGTGACGTTCGCCGGATTAAAGCGTCGACGGGGCTTCTCGCGAGGATGCCGCGGTATATATACGCGGAGTCGCTTTCAAGCACCGCTGCTTTTTTCGCGTCGTGCCTTTCGAGTGGAGTGCGAAGTGGGTCAAGTGGCCAGGCAAAAGTCGCGCGCAGTTTTTCATCTTTTCACGCGCGGCCTAATGGAAGAGTGGCCCGACGGCGGTGCTCCCGAAGGAGCGAAAATAGTCGGGACGAGTGGCCGGCCGACGCAAAAAAGTGCGAGTGCCTTTTTCTTCGACGACGTGGTCGACGGACTCGAGGAGGAGAGTGGCGCGACGCTGGGGGAGGAGGCGAGGGACCTCGAAGTCTCGCCGAGCCACGTACGTGTGGAACTTTGAGCTTTGTGCGCCTTCTCATTGATTTTCACTCTACGAGAAGTCAATTTCTCCTGGAATTTCGGCAATACGAGTCCGTCGCAGATATTGCGCCTTGTCAGGGTGGGGATTTACTCCACGGGATCTCTGTATCAAAAGATTTCGCTTTTTCGGGCCGATGACCGTGTCCTTTGTCGTAAGCTTTTTTATTTACTTTTTTTTATGAGGAATAAAATTGTGCATTCATTTCGGGAGAATATAAACGCGGAGCAGCTTTTTGTTGGTGCTCGCTGCGCTCCAGGGAGTACAAAGGATAATTAGAGCGCGGGTGCATGAATTTCCAACGAAAATGTTTTCCTCTGCGGTGTAAAAATTTTGACGCGAAAAATAAGCGCGGCGCTGTTTATACCTCGTGGAGGAAACGTCGCTTTACCTTCGTGGCTATCGCTCGAAGGAAAACGCTTTCGGGAAATTACGTGATATCCTTCAGAAGTCCACAGGGCCGTTATCGACACATTCCGTGACGCGGCTTATTACATTTGCGCTCGCAGCTTTCCCGCAGTCGCTTATCGCGATAAATAAAGTATTTTTCGACTTCAACCTTCAGCCTAAAACGTCTTGACTTAAAAAAGAAAAAGAAAAACAGTAACGACTTCGCAATGAAAAGCAATTAAAATTCATATAGCGTAAGTTTTATACATGATCGAGTATATAGCCTTCGATTTATTCGATCAACTCGCATGGCATATACATCGTTAACATCCAACCGACGTCCTAACGAGTCGCAGGCCTAATCGAATCTCCAGTCCCTCGATAAAAAAAAAAATAAAGCGCTGTCTAAAAGCTGCACTGTACTCTCTAAATTTGAAATTGTGAAATTTCACATATTAACTGTGAATAGTGACATTTTAAAAAGTTGAAAATATGTCCACTAATTAAATGTGAATATTCACATAAGTTCAATATGTGAATATTCACGTATGAAATATGTAAAACAAATTTCACTAAATCAGTATGTATAAAATCAAATTCACTAATACAGTATGTAAAAAACAAAATACACTAATTCAATGTGTTAATATTTACACGTATTAAAAGTACACCGAGAGAAAAGATTTAATAAAAAATGAATTGTGGATAGGAAAAGAGTGACAGTCTTGACAAGCGAGAAATTTTAGTATCAAAATAGTATTAAAAAAATTTTTATTATTAGAATAGTACAATTTCTGTACTAAAAGTTACTATTTTACGTACAAAAAAATTCTCGCTTGTTAAGACTGTCATTCCTTTCTTAACTAAAACAGCAATTTTTATTAAGTTTTTTCTCTCAGTGCAGCAAAGTGAATTTTCACGTATTCATAAGTTAAATTATTTTCACATACGAAACGTGTGAAAATTTCACATTTTCAGATTTACAGAGTACAGAACGAAAAGAGAGAGAGAGAGAGAGAGAAAAAAAAAGTTCGCCCGATAAAATCGAAGCTCTCCATTCCGCGTTGCGCAACTTGCACCCGTCGCTGCTCGACTCGATTCTCATCGGCTCGACCTCTGCTGTGTGTTTCAGGTGGCGT
Source organism: Sycophila sp. Sp_5 (assembly GCA_018906775.1). NCBI lineage: Eukaryota > Metazoa > Arthropoda > Insecta > Hymenoptera > Eurytomidae > Sycophila > Sycophila sp. Sp_5. The sequence goes on from JACCID010000004.1 coordinate 5,460,719, forward strand.
GGGGCACGGCGGTAATGGAGCTGCAGAGCTGGCTGCTCTACCACCTCGTAGCCGTGAGCGACTGCAATCAAGGTACCGGCGACAAAGGAGGCACCGCGCCACACGCGAGCCTCGGGCGCCGTTAGACGTTGTGTGTCGTGTGTTCCTGCTTCAATCGACCCTGCCTAATGGACGCTCGGCTCTCGCGGTCGCTTTGATTCCGCGGCGGCCGTATAACCTCGGCCTTGTGCGTCGCAGTCCGCGAACCGCCTAATTTCCCGATGACTCGGCCGAGATTGCACCGCCGGCCGCGCCTTCGCGTAACGTCCGACTGCACGCGACCGCCAAATTACCTGAGACCTTTACTTTCCGCGTTAGTTTTCGACAGACTTATTTTAGCGTTAGAAATGTTGTAGCAAAAATTACTATATTCCGTAGGAACAATGGGACATACTCAACCTATGACGATTTTTACTATAAAACATACCAAACATTCCTATGTACATACACTGAAAAAAAAATTGTTAAATTAGTACTCGTTAAATATTTCTTTGAATTAAGTAATAATTTCATTAAAACTAAATGAATTTACTTGTTTCTAAATAAATTTAGTAGCTTCAAAAAAATAATTTTTTGACCCGATAAAATATTTAATAAGTATACTATTGAAGTAAATCATTTCATTAAAATTGACAATTTTTTTTTCGGTGTAGCAATTTCTACTATATAAATAGCAATTTTTGCTATTTACGTAGGAATTTTTAGTACTTTTTATAGTAAAAATTTTCATAAGTTGTGTATATGCCACATAGTAAGTTTTACTATAACATTTCTCCCCGAGGCTAATAAACTTTTTAAGAATATTTTTTAAATTTTCAAACAAAGTAGTCGTTAAAAAGAATATATTAAAGTTATAAATGTGCATACGGTGCTTTTCTCCTTTTGTTTTTCGTCGCTACTAAATTGCGCGTCAATTTTTTAATTACGATATTGATATAAGCTGCGTACGATGTTAAAGTATATTACATTTTTCCCGTCGAATTTAATTTTCTTTAATAACGTTGCTCTTTTAATTATTGTGCCGACGAGGAGTAAAGTGGACGTTTAAATTACTTTCGTATTTAATTTCATTTTGTGTGTCACATTTTTGTTATACAGCATCAAGGCACAGTATATACTTTGCTCGTTACTCATTTAATTTAATTTAAATTAATGTAATTTAAATTGCATGAATAAACATGTAGTTTTTCACTCTTGACGTCGATGTATATATCATGCACAAGTATAAATATGGAGCTTATTTTTGCTGCTGAAATACTGGACGGTCTTTGAAGGGATTACTCCTGCAACTACAATATTTGGCGAAGTAATTGCTACATCCGCCGCCGCGAAAATTCTCCGAGAGTGTACTCTTTGTTTTCTTGCAAAACAAGCAATAATGTCCAAGACGTTGATTGACGCGGTCGCGCTCGAAGTGAAGTTCATCGAAAAGGGGAGAAAATAACAGTCTATATAGAACGGCAGAAGGGCAATATTGGCTCAGTCTCAACGATCAACGTCCAATAAATAATATTAGCCATGCAAAAAAAAAGGCCATCCAGAATTTCCCACATTTATAGACATCCATCGCGCGCTCGTTTATTTGGCAAGCAAAAAAAAAAAAAAAAAACGAGAAAGAGAAGCACCGCGTGGGCGTCAACGGAGCAGGAGCAGCACAATGACGTACCATATTTTTTATACAAATATCATTTCCATTTTTTCCCTCCTTTATTTACCACGAACATGTCTCATCAACGCAGACAGGGGGTGCCATTTACCCCCGGTTTGTTTCTTTTTTTTATTTTAGTTTCTTGAGTTGCGTTTAAGCCTTAAGTTTGGACACTCGCACACAGCCGCACACGCCCACATTATTTAATTTCTGATTTCGTTATCGCACCGGAGGACACTGCGGTCTACCCATGTATGACGGTGAGTCGATTGCGCTTATCATGCGTCTGCTGCGCTCAGCACCAGGACGCGCTGTATTTGCGCCTGAAATTCCACGACAGTCGACGCTTGCCCTCCTATCGCCGTTGTTTACCTGCGTATTATTGACCCGCGCCTAGATTCGCTTAAGAATATTTAACTGTTTTCCTCTTGGCCGATTTTATTTTTGCGTAATTCATGTGGATCCGGTGCAGCTCGAATTCCGGTAAGAGTACGTTTGCAGATAAAGTGTACGGACAGAATTTGACTTTTTAATTTGGCGAGTGATAAAGCAAGTGTCGTCTGTCGGGCAGGAACTCAATGAGCTGATACTGCGACGAATTCATGATTTTTACGATTTAAATTTTTTTTTATATATTTTATATATAATTTTATATTTGATTTTTATATTTGAATTTATAAAGACACCATTAGTGACAAAAATAAAATTATTGGCACTAATGCAAGTGAAATTAAAAGTTGCATTTAAGTTCACTTTGCATTTTTCTTTGTTGCTTCAATCAGGCTTCATTCAAATAGTTTGCCTTTATTTTACGCAGTGAGATAGTATAAGATTAAAATTTTGAAGCTTCCACGTATGTTCTCGTAACGTCCACGTAAACTTTTTTCTTTTTAAAACTTTTTATATCTTACTTTTATGACTAAAGTTAGAGGTGATTCACATATTTTTCCAATTTAAGTGGTTTATTGATAAAGTAAAAACAATTGTCAAACTTTTTTTATCGTGACATTGGATACTTGTACGTGGACATATACAGATTATTTTTGTTATCAATACTCATTATCTATTATTCGCAATAAAATGTTAACAATGCTGACCAATGCTTCTTTTTTGAAAACAATTTAGTTTTATTTTTGTAAAACAGACACACAATTTAGCTTTTACTTATTTATTATCCATTTAAAGTTGGCCTTGTTTAGCAAAATTTCTCTAAAAATAATTAGCACTAAGAGCTCCGCAATTTAGCAATTATAGTAAAGTAATTTTCGGTTATTTTTTTATAGCTTTTCATTAATTCATCGTGTAGGCTAATCATTTAAAAACAAAATTTCTAAAAAATAATTAATAACTACGCGGAGAGAAATTTTATAGTAAGAATTACAGTATTCCGCAGGAACAGTGGGATATACTCGACCTATGATGATTTTTACTATAAAACATACTAAAAATTCCTATGTACATATCAATTTCTACTACATAAATAGCAATTTTTGTTATGTATATAGGAATTTTAGTATGTTTTAATTGTTATGATAGTAAAAATCATCATAGGTCGAGTATGTCTCATTGTTCCTACGGAATATAATAATTTTGACTATAACATTTCTCTCCGTGTATAAAAAAGAAATAAAAAATAATTAATAACTATAAAAAAAAAATAAATAAAAAAATACTATTTATTGTAACAAAGGAAGCTAATTTGAAAATTTGCCCTGCAGTGATGCAGTCGGCGGCTACAGGTGGTGGAGTATACCCGGCGGGTATGGGCGGCATGACGACGACCGGGAGCAGGGCGCGGGACCTGGGCCTACGTGCCCAGAAGAAGCTTCTGGGCAGATTCGCGGCGTCGAACGCCGGACGCTCGCTGCTCATCGACGACGCCACGACGTCGCTTCTCGACAACCTCTACAAGCTCATGGAACGGGCGGCGCGCAACAGCCAGCAGCTCGACAAAAAGCAGCCCGAGAAAGTCTTGAAAAACATCGTCAAGCTCTCGATAAAGGTGAGCGTCGTTATAAAAGCTGCGCTCGTTGTCGCGCGACGTCGGGCTTGATTTACGACTGACGCCGGCGAGGATTGATGATCGGGAGGGACCCGGACTTCCTCGGGTGCTTTATCGCCGCGTCGCAATGTCGCAGCCGGTGCTTCTGCGAAAATGCCCCCTTTTTTTTATCCTACGCGGGGAACTACCTCTCGGGCTTCAAATGAGCTTTACTCCAAAGATTATACGGGAGAGTAGATAAAAAGTTTCTCTTCTTTTTTTTTTTATTTTGACCTCCGACTGTCGATCGGATACTTTTTTTGGCGAAGTTTTTCAAATTATTAAAGTTTTCCTCTCTAATGAAGAAAAGCAGATTTGAATTTGTCGTTTTTTTTAAGTACTTGTGAAAAATAGATGAAAAATTTATTCTACCTTCCTCTCTTAAAAAAGTGATGGGCTTAATTGTTGTGAAGCTTTTACACTATTCCGATTGGTCGCCAAGATGATCGCCAAAATACGAATACGTGATTGCTTGCCTGATTTTTATATTAAGTAAAATGCGCAAAATATTCAGTGTTGAATATAAAAAACTTTAAAATTTTATTGTGATTATGGCGATTATTGATAATCGTCTCTTCAAAAAAAAAAAAAAAAACGGAGGTGACATAAAAAAAATCGATCTAACTTTAAAAAGGGGAATTGAAAGCGCGCGTTACATTTTGCTAGTGGTGTTAAGAAAAAAGGAAAATATACCCTCTAAAAATTAAAGAGTAATATTGGGACAAAATTTGTATAAGACGGTAACTTTTTACTTTATTGGTAAACAACTTTTCTACTTTCCGAGTAAAACGCATGTTTTATCAGATGTACGATAAAATATAAGGATTTAACTTTTCATAAAGAATGATTCATTGTCTTTACTCTTTTCGTGTAGATTAAAACATATTGTCTACTTTATAGAGAGAAGTTTACCCTCTTATAAAGTAAACGTTTTCAATTTTACAACTATTAAAATTTACTTTTAATCTTAAAATAATAATCCATTAAAAAACATGTATTTTTAATCTTCTTAAAGCGTATGTTTTTAACGCGATGCATTTTTTTATTCGTTAATTCTTAATAACTTCATTACAAAAACGTAACGCGCTGACATAAAAATTTATCCACAGATCGGCCTGTTGCACCGGAACCAGCAGCTGGGTCCATCGGACGGCGCCCGCATGGAGGACGTGCGACGAGCGCTGCGATCCACGGCGATGGCGGTGCTCTCGTTCTACGAGTTGGAATTCAGCTACGACCGCTCGTACCTTGTGAAATCGCTGGAGCGATGCCGAGCCTCGGTGCACGCGCTGATCAAGCCTCACCTGACGGACAAGTCTCAGGACCGCTGCGACCAGGTGTTCGACTTCCTGGTGCACCCGGACTTCCTCGAGGCGGTCTTCGGGCCGGACTCGGAGCTGCGCTCGACCCTGGGCGCCCTCGTCGCCGACATCAACAAGGCCCTGGAGACCGGCCAGCTGTGATCACCCGAGGCGGAACAATTGGGGCTTTTCCGTACGCGACCCTCCGGGGCCTTTCACGAGCACATCTTCCTCGAAGCGCTCGAGCTGCTCATCCACTCCGCGGCGTTCCCACTGTAAAAGTATTAGATCCAGAAATTTTAACACCCGCGACTTCATAGTGCGATGGGTGTATTCCCGTGGCTAGAGGACACTGTCTAAAGTTGAATTAGTGAGAAACCACGCGGATAGAAATATTGTAGTAAAAATTAATATGTTACGTAGGATATACTAAAAATATTACTAAAAAACATACTAAAAATTTTATGTGCATAACAAAAATTACTATTTATATAGTAGAAATTGCTATATATACATAGGAATTTTTAGTATCTTTTATAGTAAAAATTTTCATAAGTTGAGTACATCCCACTATTCTTACGCAACATAGTAATTTTTACTATAAAATTTCTCTCCGTGCACTAATTCATAGTGACTATGCACTACTTTGAAAAGTGAAAATTGCTCCACTATGAATTAGTGGAAATCTACTATTTGAAATAGTGAATAAAATGTACTAATTGAAATAGTAAATACATGCACTATTAAAAATAGTGAAAACTACTAATAAGTTAGTGAAATTATTTTTTTTTTATGTTGGGAATTCACTATTTCAATTAGTGAAAATCACAAAATAAATATTTTTATTTTATTATATGTTTATTTTTCACTAATTTAAAAGTGCTTTTTACTAATTAAACAGTAGAACACCTTTGTTACTATTTACAATTAGTAAAATTATACTAATTAATAGTGTGTTTTACTAATTGATTAATGGAAAATCTGATCACTAAAAAGATTAGTGAAATTTCCACTAATTCAACCTTAGAGAGATGCACGTTGCGGTGCAGTAGGATTTGTGTATGAATATTTTTCCGTTACTGGAAGTGTCATATTTCCAGCGTCATTCGTGACTGCTTCGACGTTGAAGTTACAATATCTTTTAGATTGTAAATTAAGAAGTAAATCGAGAGTAGTTGTATTTACCGTTTGCGCCATATCAAAGTTCAATTCTCGAGAGGTGACCCAGTGAATTAAAAAAATCGCTATAATGACTTTATCTGTGAGAAAGAAAAAATTGTAATTACTGCGCCGAGGGCGATCAGTCAATTTTTGTATAAAAATACAGCTGGAAAGTAAATGATGGAACAATCAAAAACATTGTATTTTATCTAAACGAAAGTGTAGCGTCAGGCTAAACATTTCACCGGCGACGATTCGAGTAATCATTCTTATCGATCTTGACAGTTGTAACTGTGTATAAGTAAAGGCTATTTCGGACGCTAATTATACTTGCGCGGTATAAACGAGCTAAATATAGCAACTCGGGAAACTTGAAATGTATAGCACGGCACCAGAAGCCGCGCGGTAAAAACTATTAGTTTCAATATTAGAGTGACAGACGTTCATCGGGATAGAAGATACCAGGCACATAAATTATTTCCAACGGTATAATAAGACAGGGCAAATAATCGACTTCGGAAATACTCGGCGTTCTCGTAGAGGACTTAACTTTGTTTAACGGCGATCTATCCAGGCTCTCGGAGTCTAATTTGTTCGTTTCTAGCTGTGCATCCTAAAGTCATTATAGTGAACTGTCGAGTGAGATAATTTTATCGTGATTGCCTGTTTTCGTTCTTAAAGGTTGATGTGAGAGCAAAAAATTGCAAATGATTGCAGGGCCAACGTATACTTATTTACCGTGTAAATAAATCTGAAAATGTGAAGTGCACTTGGAACATGTGACTAGTGACATTTGATGAGTGAAAAGCTGGATGTTTGCATTTTTCAGATAAAATTTTTTAGTGAATTTCACATTTTCAGATTTAGAGAGAGATATTGCACTAAATTTTAAGCTTTTTAAATTTCAGAGTGAAGGAGCTTTGTTGATCAGAGAAATATAATTATATATAACTGTTATTTAAATTAAGCATTGATTTGAGACTTTCTTCGCTCTAAGTCAAATCTTTTTTAATGATCTTCTGATTATCGTGGATCATTTTTTGAATTAAAAATGAGCGCATGAAAATTTTCGCGAGACAGATAATGTGTCCATATCATGTGTATGACGTACCAGTAACATTTATCGTTCAATATTTTTTAATAAAACTGGCAATATTCCGAAAATTGTATTAATTAAATATTGTACAAAAATCTATCTTTAGTATTGTCTAAATAATCTAACATATCGTATTATTAACGTAAAACTAATTATTTACTTAAGACTATGGAAATTTATTAATTTCTACAGATTCTTTGTTGGAAAACAAAAAGCTTCGCTGTGAATATTTGCTTCTGCGAGGGCAAATTTTAAATTGAATTGATTAGTCACTCGGGAAGGGGAGCGTCACTTTTAAATGAAAAAAAAAATGCCTTGATATCCTAAGGTTCAACATATTTTTGCAAGATGAAAGCGAAAAAAAAATGCAAAAACGATCGCAAACAAAAAAAAATTGAAAGTTGATTTTCATTTTTATTGCAAGGCAATATCCGCTAAATTATTGAAGAATTGCATATGCATCGTCTGGAGGTTTTTCTTGTATAATATTGTGCATCTCAAAGGTCTTAGGATCTTAAGCAAAAAGGTACACATATCATTTATTCGTGAAAGGCACAGCAGCGCCTTTTATGGTGCAAGTATTCGAGCACGTCCTTGAATACGTATTTTTTGTACGAGGAATCGGTAATTACCTTCATTTACGTACGTACTGAATACACTTGAAGAAAAGAATTCAATGTAATATAATTTGTTAGCATGTAGCACCAGTAAATTATTTATAATAAAAAATATATGAAAACAATCGTCTTTTCTTTCGCGCATACGTCCCATCTGTTTAAACAAGTTTTCCTTTGTTCTGTCACATTTTTTCGTCCAAGAATTATAAATAAAAAAAGAATACACAGAAAATAATTAAAAGTCAGCAGAAGCAAATTAGATATTCGCAATAGAAAATATGTGAAAAAATCGTCTCTTCTCTCATGCAGACATCCCATTTGTTTAAAAAAATTTTCCGTCGTTCTGTATAATTTTCTTTCGTCCAAGGATCATAAATAAAAAAACACACACATAAATTAATTAAAAGTCAGAAGTAAAGTAAATATTGATAAGAAAAAGTAAAATATTTATAGTAAAAAATTCAAATAGTGCAAAAAGAAATGCGTAAAATGGAATTAAAGGTCAGAAGCAAAGTAGATATTTATATTAAAAAGTAAATTATTTACAAGAAAAAAAAATGTTAAAAAAAATTGCCTCTTCTCTCGTGGACTCATCCAATCTATTTGAATTTTTTTTCTTTGTTATGTAATTTTCTTATATCCAAGAATTATAAATTAATCGGTTTAAAACATTCAGATTGCTCAAGAAGAATAACTTTTGAAATTAAATATTTATAATAAAAAGTAAATGATTTATAATAAAAAATATGTGAAAAAAATCATCTCTTCCTGCGCTCGCATCCCATCTGTTTGAACAAATCTTCCTCCGTTCTTTCGTATTCTTTAATCCATGACTTTTAAATTTTAAATTTATAATAATTTATTATAAAATTATAAAATTTATAATAAAATTTTAAATTTATAAATTTATAAATAAGTCATATTACTCAAGAAGGAATTGAAAGTGAAATATATTTATAATAACAAGTAAATTATTTACAATAAAAAATATGTCCAAAAAAATCCCATCTGTTTAAACAATATTTTTAAATTCCCTTTCGTCCAAGCATTGCAAATAAAACGTAGGATAAAAGTTGAGATCGCTGAGCAAGAAATACGCAAAACGCAATTAAAAGTCCAAAGCAAAGTAAATATTTATGCAGCCCTTTAACTCGTCATCAACATAAACAACGCGGCGCAGTCGCAGTAAACACTATGCGCCTCGTGACCGCGCACAAGTGTATATATGCACTTTGCTCCACATCGTCCTCCGTCTCTCTCGCACCAGTGCAGGCTGCGCGCTCCGCAGCGCCGCCAGCGGCCAGTCGCCCGCGCCACACGCCGACACGCGGAGCTTCAAAATGGCGTCCCGAGTCGCCTCCGTGCGCTGATCCTCTCACCTCTCAGTCCCTGGGAGACCGCCGACCTCGTCCCCGTCGCCAACGACGCAGCAGCATATGATGCATCTGTCGAGTCTGCCGAGCCTCTACTGCCGTTCGCTCCTCGCCGAGGCAAGTCGCGTCTACGAGCTCTTCTCCGTGCCTGGCCGCGACTCGCCTCCGTCCTCGCCCTGAAGAACCGCAGCGAGTCTGCCCTGGGAGCAGCTCGAGGCGTCGCCTCGCCTCTCGCGGAGGACGTAATCGCGGCCCTGCCGCTGGTCGCTCGGCCGCGCGCCCTCCATTCGCCCCCGGGACACGTCGACACTGCGACGGGGTCCACGCAGCGAAGCTGAGGATCGCCGCCGCAGTTGCATTTCTCGCTCCGGACTCTTGGCTGCAGTGCAAAAAGTATGAGCTCGGCTTTGGGTATTGGCTGACGGTGTGGAAATTGGCTTCGCATCTCTCAAGATTTCTGTGCACAGTAGGTACGGTGAGAAGAGTTTTGCCTCGTCTTGCAGGTGGAGGTGGTGGCTTCTTTCGGCTGAGCCTGGATGGGAGGTGTGTGCGTGCGGTTTTAATTGTCGATTTAATAAACAATCGGTACTTGAGCACTTCTGCGCTGCGGTATTTAAAGAAGAGGCGATATCGATTCTGCTGCGAATGTTGGTTCGAGGGAGCCTTCTGAGAGTCAAAAATAGATTTTATAGCGTTTGCGAGCATTTTATAATGAGGAAACTAACCTACAAAAAAAAAAAATAGTTTAAATTACTCATTAATTTTGTAATGATTTATTTGATGGCTTTTTTTTTCTTTGCCTGCGGTGTTTCGGTGTTTTTATTGGTCGTCGGATTAAATTTTGAAGCTACTTTTGCCATGAAAGTTATGAATATTTAGGTTTTTTTGGTGTCGAATTTCAGAACGAAAGATAAAAATTTAGTTCAATAACAGTTAATGTTGACACAAAGAATTAAGTTCAATGTTTGCAGTATTTGCATAAAATATCTTGTTTATGTTTGTAGCTTTTTTTTGCAGATATGTTATACAGTTGCGAAACTTGTTTTTTAAGTGCTCTTGCAAACTAATTTAAAACTTTGCAGAAGACAATTTTATAACATACTAAAATGAACAACTGATAATTAAAATAGTTGATTAGGATTTAATAACTTATTCTTATTTATTCATTTATATCTAATTACGATGTATAATTTCAGGTTCAAAAATACTTATTAGTTGGTGCAGTTTAGCTTGATAATTATCGCAGGTTTGTTGTTTGAGTTTGTTGACTATGTGTCTGATCGATAGATCCACAATTAACAATATTATGTGGTACACAGTGAATTGTTTAACTATACAAAAACTGAAGCAACTGTCCTGATAGTGTTTATAGAAAAAGTGAATAAACAGGTTATACAGTTCTTAAACCTTTTCAAATCACAAGAAAAGTTATTTTTTTTATAGTAGTGTTTGTTACTTAACCATTCAACATGGCTGAGACACAACGTATTACTACTTATGGGAAATATCCTTCTTGTGCAAATATTGTTCGGCTTGAAGAACGAATGTCCAGAAGGTATAATATCTTTTGCTTTATTTTAGAATAATTTTTCATGATTATAATTATAACTGTGAATATATTTTTTATTTTAGGCTTGCAATGATATTAGAAAGAAATAGAAAATCTGATAAGCCAGATGATTTTGTCTGCTATGACTCAAGCGATGATGAAGAAGAGTCAGTACAAGATACAAAGCAGTTTTTGAAATCATCTTTTAGTTTTGTTGATTATGTTCGCTCAAGAGAAACTAATACAAAAGAAATTCGTAAAATTAACCAAGAATTTGGTTCTCGACATATTTTAAGTCATGATTTATTCAAAGAATATTCAATTAGCTTAAACAATATGAACAAAGTGTTTTGTTCACAATGGCTGAGTGATCGACAAGTTGTTTTTGGTACAAAATGTAATAAATTAATGGTATATGATGTTGCAACTCAAAAATTAGACCAAATACCATCTCTTCATGGGCGTCAAAATCCGACAAATGGAATGGCTGGTGTTCAAGAGCAGCAGAATAGTGGTATTCATTCTGTTCAAATAAATCCTTCCAGGTAAATATGAATTCACATTTTTTAATTTAATTCTTTTTCTTTAAAATGAATAATAATTTAATTTGATTCAAATTTAATTATTTTTATAGAACACTCTTAGCTACTGGTGGCAAAAACAGTACTGAGATAGCAATTTATAGATTGCCAACTCTTGATCCAGTTTGCGTTGGTGAATCAGGTCACAGAGAATGGATATATGACATTTGTTGGTTGGATGATGAATTTTTAGTTTCTGGATCAAAAGATACAAAAATGGCTTTATGGCAAATTGATAGTGACTTATCAGAAGCTCCAGATAAAGCAGACATTCCATCGCACAGGTATTTAATAATTTATTTCAGAAGTACTTAAATGATATTCATTGTACTACTTAATATGACAGTGATTGATGGTAATACTTTCTTTGTTTCCATAGGTTAATACAACCAGTTTGTGTGAAGGATTGCAAATCAGCTCAAAAAATAAGATCACTGCTGTTTAATAAACCTTACAAGGAAATAGCAGTTTTGTCTATGAACAGTTTTATACACATATGGAATGCCGAAACATTTAAGCAGAAATATTCACGCAAGTTGCCTGCTTCTCAAGACAATGTTTGTTTAGCTGTAAATGATAATGGAGTGTATGCAATTGGTTGTCGATCTTATACATTGCTTTTAGATGCAAGAACTTTGCAACCTATTAAAAAAGTTCCAACTCGGTAATAAAAATACATAATTTAATCAAAAACTTATTTTTAAATATTCAATGTAACTTTTTGAAAATAACGATATTTCTTATGAATATAGATACAGTGGATGTGGAATTAGATCGGCCAGCTTTCAAGGCTCTGTTTTAACTGTTGGAACAGGACTTGGAATGCTTATGTTCTATGATCTTAGAGCAGGAAAGTACTTGGAGTCTACTATTAACTCTAATCGAACTGTTACATTAAAAGCTTCCAAGGGTTATGTGGTAAATAGAATTTTTTTAAATTTTAAATAATTATATTTGTATAACAAAATACTAAAAACACTTTGTTTTAAATTAGTTCCCAGATGAGGAGTTTGTAGATGGATTTCAGAATGTTAAATACACACCTGCCATTTACACACATTGTTACGATGCTTCTGGAACGCGTCTATTTAGTGCTGGTGGACCACTTCCAAGTAACCTTTATGGAAACTATGCAGGATTATGGCAATGAGTATTTATTTAATCAAACAACATCGTGTTCACTTTATCAGACTTGTTCATCACATTGTGTAATATGCATTTAAAGAGCAGGTGACGTGTTGGTGTGCATTAAATTGAATTTTATGCAAAGACTTTAGGTAAATTTTAAAATATTTAGGTGTGGATTGTACGATATATGTTATCAAGTACAATGAGCCTAATATGTAAAAATAGGTTAATTTTCTACAGTGTTTGATTCATTCAAACTGTGCATTGAGCACAATATGTTTAAAAAATGCATTAGTTTTAAATATTTGTTATGTTAATTTGATGCGAATTCATTTTTGTATTTTTGAATTTCATTTAAATTAGACGAAAAAAATGATTCACCTATTCATTAAAATAAGTTCATATCATCAACTTATTTTAACATAGTAAACTATATACTTCATTTAACAAGTTATCGAGTTACTAAGGCCTTGAAGTAATGAATGTGCAGTGAATTTCACGGTTTAAATGTTCATTTGTTCTCTGTTCAATCCTAGTTAATTTAGCTGCTTTTTTTTATTACCATCTAGCATTTTAGTATTTACTTAATCATAAATGGTCCTAAAAGTTTTAATTATGTTAAATTTTTCTTGTATTATTTGTCTTGATTTTGTTTTTATATTTTACGAAAGGTATTGACAAAGCAGAATTTAATTTTGCATTTTTTTAACTGATGAATAGAAAACATGATCACTGAACCCAGTGTAAATTTATTTAAGTGAATGCTAGGTATTCCTTGTATGCATAATAAACATGTTGTATTACATTTTACTATGTAAATAATATGTGAATCAATATCGCGAATTCATTACTAAGTATGCACGAGTGTCAACTTATAATTTTAGTGTATCCATGGTCAAGCGAACCATTTATTAAAAGACTTTAAATTATAGTCTATAATGATAATCCAACGGAAAAATTGATCTCTCGCCAAAATGTAAGTTATAGAAATCTCTATAAGTAGTTAATATTTGTGACGAAAAAAAAGATAAAAAATAGTTTAGACTTTGAGTCCGACGGCGATTAAAATTTAACCCATTGTTTTGGCAAGACTAACAGGATGCGTAAACTGTGATTGTGTAAATGAGTTTGGTAGAGTGCAATCGAAAGAGTTTGTTTATTGTACACATAGATATTAAGAAAAAAATAACAAACTATCGCATTATTTGCAATTGTAACCGCCAATCATATTCCTGCAAGAAAAGAGTGATTATGAAAGGATAGATGATTTGGTCAGTAAATAGAAAAATTGAATTGTACATTTTTGAAGTTCGTAGGGAATGGGATTATTTTCAAATGATTGAATTTCCGAAGAATCAATATATTTAAATGAACTGACGTCTTTCAAAACAGTTTTATACACAATTTTCAATGTAAGATTTGTCGAAAGTAAAATGCCTAAGATACATCTCAAATTAGATGTCAGCGTAATGTATGAAGAGCGTAGGATTTGTGTATTTAGCAATTTCATTTACGAAAAGATTTATATATTTTTGACGCATGATACATTTTATTATACAGCTCTATTGATAAAATATAATTCATTTTAATCTATTTACTAGTAAAGTTAATCTTGCAAAACACCAGTGATTTAATTGCATAATAATATTAATAATAATAATTGGTCGATTATTATTAATTAAAAGTAAATAGAATCTAATAAAAAATTTCCTCGCATGCATCGCATACATACATTGTAAATAATTATGTCATTTGAATAAAAAATATTACAGTCTTAGTATGGAATTACCATAAGCAAATGTAAGGATAAATCATGAATCGACAAATCGAACCAGGAATAAGAATTGATTTGGTTGAAAGCGTGCGTACACATAGATGAACAAAAAAAGAAACAATTAAGACTGCTAATTAAAATAAAATAATTGTCGAGAGGGTCTAGAAGTGACGAGAGTAGGCAAGAAAAGGGAGAAGATCGTTGAAGTTTAAATGAATAGTGATTTTTTCGGCAAGTTGGGTTGAAAGGATTTTAATTCCTCGACCAACAAGACGAATGGGATGGCAAATACGTGAATTTCATTTACAGTGAAGTGAAAAAAGTCATTTGTACGCCAAACTGTTTGTGACGCGTGTTATTTTGTATCTCGAGCGGAGCCTCTATGGTGATTTCTTACAGCGAATTTCGACGCATAAAGAAATGGACAATGATAATTATTACGCTGTAATCTGTAACTTCATATAGCCTCTTGCGATGGCGAAACTTGTGTAAATAAATTCAGACATCAGGCTATTCACAAAAAGCGTTTCTGAATTTCTGCCTTTCCTTACAGTTCAAAATACTTCCATTCATTTTATTAACTTTATTCTATATTTTATTATTGTAAACGGACTAAAAGTCCTTAAAAATTATAAAAAAAAAAACAGTTTGACTGTATTTGACTAAAGTAAAATAACATTCTGTACGAAATTTTTACTAAACTTATTGCTTACATAAATTTTAAAAGGGCTTTGAAATTAATAAAAAAATGTTGTAATGGCCTCGAATTCCGTTAAAACTGTACTGCACAAAGAAAAACTCCCGTAAAGTGAAATAAGGGAAATTGAAACGATACTCCTGTATGACAAATCGGTAACTAACGATACGATCGATCGATCTCTCTAACGATGCACTCAACGCACCAGTCGGAACCGATGCGAATTCACTCGAGCCCACGGTACGCCGCAGGGAAAATTAATTTTTCCCCTTTTGACGGCTCATTAAAAAAAAAAGAAGGGAGACAGTCACTATATCGATTTACGGGCGAGCCCCTCGGCAGGGGGCTGTCGCTACTCGCGGGGGAGGAAAGTGGCCGGCTCTCGGGGCCCTACGCGCGCTCCGGGCAATTACCGCGTCGTTAAAATCCTATTTTCGGTGCGATAGCGGCGGCGAGCGATGCGCCGGTCCCTCGAGCGCGAGGGGCCCGTCATGCACCGGCGAGTGTTAACCGAAGCAACAGATGACACGCGCACACGGCGCGCGGAGGAGACCCCTTATTAAGCGCGGCTCGTGCCATGTGGCGATTTCTCACTTTCTGCCTCCTCACCCCACGACGGCATTCGCGTGGCTTACCTGGAAAGAGCGAGGCCCGGGGATATCGTCTAACGGGGTCAGCTTTTTCGGCCTTTCGACTTGTGCTTCTATAGATCATCCGGAAACGAGGGATCGGACTTGTTATACGATTCTTTGTCCGGCGCTTTATCTCCCCCGTTAACTGGAAAAAGAGCTTTCCTTTTTATCGTTTTCTTCCTGCTCTTTTTTTCTTCAATTTTTTTTTAATTTTCTCTCGGGAGTTAATGGAAGGCTCGCGTTGTCCGTATCGGAGATAAAAGAGACCGAGCCAAACTGCCGCGGATCGATGACTGGCCGGGGGTTGGTTTTTCTTTTTTACGAGGTGCTTCGTTTTTATTGTTATTTCCTTGATTTCCCCGTGTGCGTCTGTTATTGCCTCAAAAATGAAAATTCACTCCGTGAAGAGCGAACGGTTTCTACACCGAGAGAAACACTTAATAAAAATGACTATTATAGTTAGGTAAGAAGTGGCAGTCCTGACAAGCGAGAAATTTTGGTATGAAAAATAACAATTATTGGTACTCGAAATAAAGTAAAATAATAATTTTTATAGTTTGAGGTACTAAAAGTTACTATTTTTCAGATAAAAAATTCTCGCTTGTTAAAACTGTCACTCATTCGTTAGCCAGAATAGTAATTTTCATTAAGTTTTTTTTCTTGTTCTCTCGTGATCCCGTGGCTTCCTCGTAGAAACAATCTTGTAAAATACTTTAAAAAATGTGTAAATTTTATAAAATGGGGTGAATTATTTAGCGGGTTTTGCGTCATTTTACGGAGTTTTATAAGACACTTTCAATAGGGTTCGTTCTTATACACTTGAAAGTATAAAAAAAGAGAGGAATGCAAATGAAATATTGCCCCACTTCGCCTCGGAGTAACAATTTTTTAGTCGGAGGCCACCGGAAGGGACGCACAATGATAATCAACGGCGCGCGGGGGTCCTCTTGAAAAATTTCCTTCCCCGAATAAATTTCAATTCCAGCGGTGCGGAGCCCTTTGAATAAAAAATTCAAATTCCAGTCCCCGCGTCAACCCCCGGCACTTCCCGTCCCAAAGACCTCCCCGCAATTACGCCGCGGAGGCCTCCTCCCCTCGTACGTAGAAGGAAGAACAAGAAAAAGCAAATTATCCGATAAAAGGATCGCGCGGCGGCGGACATTTGTTGCACCGGGGGGAAGGTGCATGCACGCGCGAGTCGATAAAAAAAAAAAAAAAAACGGGGGAAGGAAGAGGCGGTGTCGAATCGGTGGTGCCATTGAAATCGCCGGGGCACGCGGCCGGCGCGTGCCGACCGATACGATCGCCTCTCTCGCTCGGAACGGAGAAGGGAGGTTCGCGCGCGCGGAGGAGTCGAAAGCCAAACGAGACAGTTGTGCTGCACCGACGCGCCAACGTGTGCGTGACGGCACGCGATCCCCGGCCTCTGCTGCACATGTATTATACATGACGAGTTGGAGGCCTCGGGGGATGTCCGTTGGGATGTTGGCTTTTAATTGAGAGCAGATTGGGCGGGGCTCGCCGTCAACTTTGGACCCCATTGAGATGTTAACGTTTTTTTTTTTTGTTTGGGATCGATCTATTGGGAGCGCGTGACAAGTAGAAGCGGATGTGAATAGGCCAGACAAATCGTACGGTTACTGTTAGACAAATTTTGCTTTTTGTTTCTTTAAGTTTCTCTTTATTGTGTAGATTTGTATAGTTTATATGTACAAAATCGTATGAAAAATACTATGCTTTGTTTTACGAATAAAAAAACTTAACTTTTATAAATATAGACTTGGTACTTCAAACTTCACACTTTTTGTTTTTATATGTATACGTTACTTATTTATACAATGTATAAAGATGACGCAGATTATACGAGGAATATCGCTGCGTCTTTTACAGTCCATCTTGGCATTTTCTTTGGCATAATATACTTTCGAAAAATAAGTTATTCATGGCAAATTATTTAAGATTCTAAAAAATAAATAGACGCTTAACAATTTTAGTATTAACAAACTTATCTCATTGTCCCGCAAACATACAAGGCGGACGGAGTATTTTATGTTCTTCAAAAAAAAACCTTCTTATTACAGATGGCAATTGTATATAGGCACAGGAACTTCAACTTACTCCTACCTATCTATACTGAACAGTTCGCATTTCATGCAATTATATATATACGATATCTAAAATAATTTAAATCTTTAGTTGCGCTGCATATAACAAACTCACACGTCGCTTGTACTTAGAAACTAAACGCTTTGGAGAGATAAAAGACGCCGAACTTGGATCTCGGCGAATTCAATCGGGACGGCACTTCGAAGTCAGTCGAGTCGTATAAAGAAGAAAAAGTTGGCGAGCGACGGGCTCCCTCATCTGTTCTCGTCGTGCTGCTTGAGGAGGTCGCAGAGCGCCGCGATGTAGGACTGTGCCATCTGGAGGGTCTCGAACTTGCTGAGCTTGTGATCGGCGCCGAGGCTCGGCACGACTTCGCGCAGCTTGTCGAACGCGTCGTTCAGGCCGTTCATCCGTCGGCGCTCGCGCGCGTTCGCCGCCAGGCGCCGGCGCTTCAGCACGCTGGGCGACGGTGGCACGTCCCTCGAGCGGCGTCTACTCTTCCGGGGACTCGATTCCAATGGCTCGTTCAATCCTCCCTTCTGTCGATAAAAAAAATTGAAAGTTAGCGTTGAAACTTTTTAAATTTGCTGGCTTATAAGGAGGTGACCAGGGTTGCGGGGCCTGGATTTGGCCCAAACTTTGTAGAATGATTGTTTGGTCCAAAAAATGAATACTTGTCGCGGGATTTTATTGAATAGAGCCTACACTGATTAAAATGTTTTGGAAAAATTACTGTAACTCTGGTAAAAATTACTATTCAACCTGGGAAGGGAACCGCAGACTGCATTTAGTGAAAAAATAACCATTTTGTATTGTAAATTTTACTGGAATTCTAGTACAATTTATAATACCGAATGGTATTTTTTTTATACTAAAACATTTCGCTCAGTTTAGTAAAAATATTAGGGGCATCTTTTTAACAAATATAGGGGAAATGTACGTTTATGATAATGTTAAATATAGGGAATTTAAAAATCGTACACATACGTATATAGAAATTCAAAATAAAGTGCTATGTCGAAGCTACAATTTGAGACTTAATAGATTATAATACCTTCATTGTTTCAAAATTTACGTTTTGTAAAAATAGGTGATTTTTTAATAAATTTCCAATTATTTGAAACTTTAGAAATTGTAGCTCTGTTTTTTTTGGACCAAAGAATCATTCTACAAAGTTTGGAACCCGCAACTCTGGCCATGTGCCTGTTATTGAAAAATTTTAGAGATCTCTTTCTATGGCAAGGATAATCGTTGTATAATATCAAGTATTTCTTGTAAAAAAAAAAATAAATAAATTGCACACGTTTTATTTTACAACTAACAAAAATTATGCAATAATACGACGATTCAAAACTCTCTATTACGTTCGTTAGATTTGTTAAGATAAAAATTCTGGAGCAAAAAGTTGAAGTGAAATATTGGATAGCAGTCAGAGTTCATTGCCCTCAAAAATCGACCAGTTAAAACAGAGATAAAATTCAATTTCCACGTTTCACTTATCGAAATCTGACAGCTTAATCACGCCCTCATCGACTAGTCATCAATCCATTACCTAAAAGCCCGTGTCGATCGATCGATCGACGTTCAAATTGATAGCGGCACCAGGGGTGCACTCGGGAGCCATAAAAAATCAATTTTCGAGCTGACCAGCGAGGCGCGAACTTACCGGGGTGGGCGCGTTGCAGTCCCAGCAGGTATCGCCTGGGCGTCCGCGCGCATCCTCCAGTGCACCGACCGCGTGGTCGACACTCCGCACTTGCGCATCCTGCGGGGGCGTCTCGTAGCATCTGTGCCAGCTGCCCAACTGATTGTTGTATTCCATCGAGTTCTCCTCGTACATAGGCACCCGCGACGCGCCGCCGTAATCCGGCGAGTAGTGCGTTTCGTACCTACTAACAAAAATTATTTTTTATATTATTTTATTTCGCTGTGGATGCATATACAGTTCGTGAAATTATTGACTAAATTGATTTGCTGCTAAATTTTGTACCACTTTCATGATAGTATAATCGATTTAATCGATACATTGACGCGAAAACGTCGCTGATAAAATGTTATTCGCAGGCTATTTTATTTTAAAATAGAACGAAAATTTATTTCCCTCAAAATATATTTTATTTAAAACAAAAAAAAATAAAATAAAATAAATAAATAAGTAAATAAAAATATAAAAAAAGATAGGAACATTTTAATGGTGTTATTAAAAAGCGCAACAAAGTGTATAGAATACAGTGTTTAATTGGATCTTGAGTGAGGGTGAAATGCAAATGATCGCAACGTACCTCTGGGGCGTGAGCAATCCGTACGGTGATCTATCGTAGCAGCTGTCGGTGGAGTGCGAATATTCATGCTGTCCGAGTATCTGCTCGCGATGGTCCGTTAAGTCACTATCGTCGGAGAAATCTCGCCCGTACGAGTTCCTGAGCTTCTCGTACTTCGGCGGCGTGTAAGGCGGCGACGAGTACACGACGTAAGGCTTCTGCGACGCACCGTACCCCATGGCCATCATCCCCGGCGACGCTGCCCTGTAGTTACTATGTCCATTCGTTATCAACGCCATCGCTGCCGATCCACACTCCTCCCCCGCGATCGACCCTACTACCCTCCCTTCAATCTTGACCCTTCCTCTTGCCGATCGCCTTCCTTAAATCGGCCGATTCCTCGCTCCTTATTCTTTCTCCTCTTCTACGTCGGATCTCCGGAATCTTCTCCTGGAGCGCGGATTCACTTGAGGCGGCTCATCGCGGGTCTCCGGCGCTAAATTTTCGAGCGGGAGCTGAGGGGCTGATGCGCTCTGAGCCGCTCCTCGGCGGCGAATGGCTGGCGCGTGGCTCGGCTCGGGCCGACAGGAGGACGCACCTCGACATCTGGCTCCTCGCGGCGCTCATCCCTTAGATAATGCGCACCTGGTGCCGGAGCGCAGCGCCGCCGGCGGCGCGCCTCCCACCCTGTGGCCGCAACCGCACGTTCATTCAGGGCCCGCGGTCATCGTTATTATGCGCCGGAGGCTCGCGTGCGCCCTCCGGCCGCCGCGCGCACCTTCGTAATCAGGAGCCCCGGGATCCATTCAAATCCCCGCACGCCCCGGAAGCTTGACTTCGCTGAACGGCAGTCGATGCCCATTGATTTCCGAACTGGGCAGCGGATCCGCTGCTTCCTTCCTTGGCGCTCTTCTTTCATTTTGGTTTTTGTTTTGCGCCTGCTTTTTTTTCTTTCTGCGAAGTTCTTGAGGAGGATCGTTAGCGGTTGGGAAGGATGCGGGAGAGAGGCTAACGAGGTTTGCCTTCGATGGTTCTCAAAGGTCGCGCTGGGCGAGCATTCAGGAATGAGCTGTGCGTTGGTGGGCTTTGAAGTTTCAGTTGGGAGCGAAGAATCGTTCTTCTGGAAGGAAGTGAAACTTCGGGCTGGTTAGTGGACGAAGGCAGGTGAGCCTTTTCAGGCGCGGCTTCTCGTTGAGCCATGGAGACACAGTGCGGGGAGATTCGAGGATGGTGAGCTACGAAGAAATCGGATTTTCTCGGTTTTTTTTTAGACTAATAGTGTATAAAATTTTTATTGCGAAAGTGTGAAGTAATGATACATATGTACAAGGTATACTGAGAGTATTAGCTGGAGTCGTACCTCCCGATGCCGAATACCAGGTTTCTCCGCGTGAAGTGGAGGGCGAGAATTGGCGAGCTTTTCGTGCCGAAACTCCTCAGTAAGTATGAGTCAGTGTTCGACTTGACGTCGGGATTATGGGAAACGTTCACGTCCTCCAGGCTCATTTCTTCGGCTAGTTTAGTAAAGTCCCAAATTTTTATCGAACAGTCTAGAGATCCTGCAAGGACAAAAATAAATAAAATAATTATTAATTTATTTGCTATTTAAAAAAAAATGTTGATAAAAAAATCTACAGCCTACCGGAAACTAAAAGGTTTCCATCTCTACTGAACGAGAGGCAGTACACGGTTGATGTGTGACTTGGCAGTGCAGCGACTAAATGCCCGTGAGCTAAATCCCACAGTAATACTCGGCAGTCGGCGCCTGCGGAGGCTAAAAACCTTCCTTCGGCGGAAAAGGCCAGGGAATATATTGGTGCTTTGTGTCCAGTCATCAGTCGCACCTGATTGCCAGTAACGCAATCCCAAAGCCTAATGGTCATGTCACTGGATCCTGATGCTATGTAATTGGAATTGGGGTGGAATTGTACAACCTGCGATAAATTTAATTTTAGATTACAAATCAAATTGCGATACTGAGTTTTCTTTCTTATTTTTCAAATACTTACGTCTACATCGGAATAGTGACCGGCAAATATTCTGAGTGGCTGGTGCGAATCTGTCGCCCAAAGTCTGGCAGTTTTATCGTGTGAACCAGTGGCAAAGTAGTAACCATGTGGAGAGAATTTTACCGACCATACCGGGAACAAGTGACCTTTATAGCAGACTACGCAAGTCCACGTGTGAAGAGACCATAATCTAACTATAAAATTTAAAGAATTTTTTTGCATTAATTTATATATTTTGTATTTATTTTTATTAAAAAGTAGATATAGTTTACCAGTGCCATCTTCTGAGCAAGAAAGTAATAAGTTTCTGTCTGGACTAAAAGAAAGGCAATAAACTGGTCCACTGTGTCCAAATAAAGTTCGAACTGATTCTGCTGTTTTTTCATCCATCATTCTTACCAATACATCATCTAAAAATGTAGACATAATTTTCAATAAACAAATTAGTTTTTCCACTGATAGAAAGTGTTATTATATGCATACCTGCTTCTCTTTCTACATCAGCAAGTTGTTCAGCATCTTTCATAATTCTTAATTTTTGTGGAACTAAACTCCAAACTTTAATAGAAGAATCACTAAAACCTACAGCTAATAGACTTGAATCTTCTGCTATTTCCGCTGCTACAACACTTTTATAAAAATAGTTTAATTTAAATATCATTTGCTGTATGTCACACTTAATGAGAAATAAAGTACTTACGTGTTTACAGAATTCAGTAAAGTATAAAAACATATTGATGGTAGACTTTCAGGGCCAAGTAATACCCTTTTTGAAGCTTCTCGTAAAGCTTTAATTTTTTCAAGCTTGTCAATATCCTTTCTAAAAATGAAAATTAAAATAGTATTTAAAAATATTTAAAAATGATATTTTATCTACATGTTTTGGTGATAAAATACTTACAAATTAGGTAAAGGCATTCTTCCAATTGGAGGAGCATTCGGATCTGATTTAGTTTTTTTAGAAAATAAAGGATCTTTTTTTGGTTTTTTCTTCTTTGGTTTATCAGAATCAGGCCCACCATTTTCCTCCTCTTCTTCTTCATTAGCTGCCGAAGTTACGCATTGAATATCTGGTTCTTTTAAAAGACCATAATAAACTTTTGCTTTATTGTCTTGCCTTGTGGCTTCTCCAACTAAAGCACCAGAGGTTGCATCAATTTGGCTTTTATTTCTAGCTACTCCTTCGTACATATCAAAATATAGATGCTCTTTAATAATATTTAATAAAATGCTGTGTTTCTTTTCTTGCAAATATCGTTTTAGTATCGATAATGTGTCTCGTGACATTCTTATTATAAACTGATTTGACCTATAAAATTGAACATCCTTATTAAAATTTAATTCCCTAAAAATTATATTAAATTAATAAATATACTTACTTAAATGTATCTGTTAATTCATTACCAGCCATGTGTTCTCTTTTTGTTACGTGAGATAATTTTTTTAAATCATTTTGATAATACTCTTCTAAACTAGTGCTGTATTTTTCAACAAGTTGTTTAGCCTCTTCTGAGTGATTATTGTAAATAAGTTCAAGATACATGTGCACCAGCACTGGATATAAAATAGTACCCAATTCATGCTGTAATCCCAATAAATGAATAAATAAGCAGAATAAAAATAGTACAACTTAAAGTAAAGTAGTAAAATAGTAAAACTTACTTTATAAATATCTAAAGAACCTTCCACAAATTTCTTAAGCTCTCCGTAAGACTTTTCATAAAGAGCGGGATCACCTTCGCTCTTGTAAGCAGATAATACACTATTCACATCTGAATCACCTTGTTGAGATTCCTCTATCGCCGCATCATCAAGATTTGCCTCTTTCCTAAATAATTCTTCAGTCTCCTAAAGAAATAACAAAACATTTCATTCAAAGAATTGGAATGGAAACTTAATTTGAAGGTTATATTGCAGGCACAAGTGTTAAATGGTCAATTGCTTACTTTGAAGTTACATTTTCGAAGAAATTGCAGTAAAGCAAGCATCGTACTTTTGTCACGTTCCATTTTCATTTGGATTTTTTTACTTCTCCGCTTAAAAAATGATTTATTTAATGAACACAAATCTCATCAGCTCCGAGCTCCGACACATAAGGCAACGCTAATCGGACGGATGCTCCAAAACAAACCGCTTGGCAGCAGAGGTGGCGCCACCTACAAGCCCGCCAAATGACTAAAATTTGAATGGCACATATTATCTTACTAAATTTCAGTGAAGATACCTGCATTAATTTCTCGGTTGGTAATTTTTATAATTACATGATTATCACAATTACATCATTTTATTATAGTAAAATTTTTTAACTTTGAAAATTCTACATATATAAATGAAAATTCTACATTTTGACAGAACTTATTCTTTTGTCATCATCAATTATTGCAGTAAATTAATTAATAAATTTTGCTTCTGACATTATTATTCATTTAATTGATTCGTTCTAAATTCGTGGCATATAAAGACTCCATTTATAAAGGAAAAGATAATTTGCAGAATTTCGCTTTTCCCTAAAACACAAACGAAAAAGAACGCAATAAAAAATTCATGCAAATAAAACATTTCTAACATTAGCATTTCAAATTCACTAGGCGACTTCGGTCCAAGAAAGTTCACTTCGATTACGCATTAAAAATAAAATAGAAAAAAAAAGCACGAGGAGCTCGAAAGTCTGCTAAACTTTTGGAAAAAATAAGCTGCTCTGTCGGGAGCAATTCCGTGAAGTTTCGCTCCATCAAAAATTAAGAAACTTGCGCCGCTCGGCAGCATCCCCCTTTTCGTAGTGCTGAAAATTTTCGCCGTCCCTCAAACTCGTTCCAAAACAGCCACGCGCGTTTGCATAAGGCGAGGCGCGTCCAATCGACTCTCCCTTTTTCCGCTTTCGCGCCAAGCACTGCATAAGGCACAGCCGCAGAAGGAGAGCCAGTCTCGCGCGTTATATATAGAGGCTGGACGTCGGTCGCAGGCCGATCGTCCTCTCACGAAATTTTTTACGAGGCTCTCCTCCCGGAGGCTCCCTTTACCGTGTGGCAATCGCGCATTAATATATCGAGGAAGAGAGAAAAAAAGGAGTGGAAAAAAAAAATTTCCGACGATCCCCGCGATTGCTACACTGCGGTCGGCTGTCCCCACGTGTCCCGACGCATCTCGCACCGGACCCTCGGCGCTCTCGTTGCGCAAGCCGCGCCCGCCGCCTTTATCAGCGCGTGCGAGGAGTCTCGTAATCGACCAAAATAGGATGGCCATAGTTCGGACGATTTGCATGCAAATCAAACCGGCGGGAATTAAAATTCATTGTCGCTCGGAGGATCCTCCTTTAATTCTTCATTCGCCTTTTTATTTTTATTATTATATTCGCGCTTTTGAATTGCGCGCGCTGGCTTTTAAACGATAAGTGCAAATATAATGATGCGCATACTTATTTATTCTGTCGATACTCTATGAAAGAAATAATGATAATAATAATCATGTATTTCATTGTAAATTACAATATTTGCAAATGAATGACTCCAGCGAATGCAAATGCAGCAAATGATATGCAAAATTTCGAAAGATTGGTCGTATATAAGCTATTAGTTATTTGAACATAAAAATTGCACTTGATGATATCACAATCAAACCTTAAAATATAGTAAATCAGTAAGTCACAAATTAAAAGTTGTATCATAGATAGATGGGTAAATACAATTTTATTTAGGATGCGATAAAAAATATTACAAAAATTTGAGTAGTTTACAAATATTTTCAATAATAATTAGGAATAATGGAGTTGCCTATTTGATGATAACGATTAAACGCATACAAGAAGAGAATAAATACAATAAAGTAAAAATTAAACACACGTAAAAAAAGTTTCGCGCTGCAGTGAGTTACCACAGTCAAATATTTTTCTTTCCTTAAGATATCACGGTCAAATTGTTAAGCAGTAGATGTTGGTTATTAATAGTATACAGAGGCATAAAAAAGTAAAAAGTAAACTACAATAAATAAATAAATAAAATACCAAGGATAAAAGTGCAGTCTACTATTTTGGATTATTTAGATTAATTTTTTGCATAAATTTTCTATTAATTCTCATACATTGTAAATATAATTTCTAGAGTATAAAAAGCGAAATTGAAATATCTGCGTAAACTGCGCGTAAGGTCGAGTTTTTTACTATGACAAAAAATTATAAAAGATTTATACGAAGCGTATTTTGGAATTCGAGTAATTAAACATCACGTATAGAACTTGAGGATCGAGGAAAAGGCGGAAATACGATTTTTTTTTTATTTATTTATGGAGAATGCCCAGAAGCGAGATTGGAGATCTGAAAGGTGGGCTGTTATGTAGGTATATATAGCCTGAAGCAACCGAATTCGCGGCGTGAGCGGTAATCGTGCGGCCATCCTCTTTTCTGCACGTGCTTCGATCGTGATGATCCGCCGGCCTCTCAAGGACGGCACTTCTTCCCAACGAAAGTGGAATAATCAAATAGAATACTCTGGGATCGCTGCAGATTTTGACCGTAAGAGGCAAGATTCGAGATTCGAGGCTCGAGGGGCTATAGACTCCTGCTTCCCTTTCTTTTCAGCGACGTCACCGGATCCTGGGATAAATGAATGCGACATCCTCATGGTCCTTTTATTATAATTATCTTTAATCGTTTTAATGTTTTGTGTATAATTATCTTTAATCGATTTAATGTTTTCGGTATGATTATCTTTAATCGATGCAATGTTATCTATATAATTATCTTCAATCGATTTCATTTTTTTTCTATATAATTATCTTTAATCGATTTAATGTTTTCATGCGTGTTTCTGTTTTTTATAATTATCGGATTGTATCATTTGATGTTTCGGGAACTGTTGAAGCTGAATTTTATTTTTAAACGACGGAAGTACGAGCTGGATTTATTTTTATTGAGGAATTTATTGGAAAATAAATTGTACGAAATGTTCAGTGACGATATTGCGTTAAAAAAAAAAATGAAAAAAATATACATACATATGTCAATTTTCGAATTGTTTATTAAGATCCATATTTAGTTTAAAATCGCCACGCTTAATTAAATACCTACTAAAAAGATAAAAAAAATTCTTTGTTTCAAATAAATCGTTTAACGTTTTTACGTACTTTTTGTGCGCGAAAAATTTATTGCAAATTTTGCACGTCCAATTTTTATTTCCCATGATCCCATTTCATATTAAAGTACTCCACTCGAAATAACGAAGTTAATGCGAATATTTCACAACAAAAAATATTTTTTTAAAATGCTTATTGTTTTAACGAGTAAGTAAATTAAAAATTTAAAACAATATATAAAAGCTTGTAAAAGCTCACGTAGAGGATAAATATGAAATAAAATATCCTCTAAATTTCATTGTTCCTACAATTTCTATGTTACTCACAATATTTTCCCGAACGTTTTAAAAAAAATGTTTAAAAAGTAGCAGAGACGTCCATTTATTTGTTAATATTCTTATAAGTATACTGCATATATAATATTACTATAAATATACTATACATAATATTACTATAATTACTATACACTGATAGAAAAAAAAAGAGATTCTTCTAAAAACTTACAGGAAATTCTCCTTTTTTCAAGGAGAAACTCTTAATTTATAAAAAAAAGGAGAAATTTCTATAAGTTTTTAGGAGAATCTCCTTTTTTTCAAGAGTTTCTTCTTTTCTTTTTTTATCAGTAAATCATCAACTATATTCGGTATACTATATTTAATATTACTATAAATTACTACAAGATAAATACATTAACAGGAGAGATTTTTCTAAAATGTTCGAGAAAAATATTGTAGGCAGGAGTCGTCTTTTTCGGGTATACCCTCGAGCACAATGTAAAAAAATTAAGCGACTACATTTTTGCGACATTCCTTGAAAAAAGATTACACAGTTTGGTACACGGAGGAATCGAGCCGTGGCTCTTGTTCGAAAATGCCAACTCAGGAGGGCCTCTACGGGGATGGATGTAAAGGATCTCTCAATTTCCAAGGCGAGCGCGGATGCGAGAATAAAAATCTTTTGGACCTCGGAACACCCACACCTACGGAACCCTCTTTCCCTTTGCCGAAGCAAGTCACCCTCCGATCGAGTCTCAAACGTTTCTACGCAGACTTTTACTCAGCGTCGAATAAATTGAATTGAGTACGGAAATTATTATGATACTCTTGCGGTTAAAAAAAAAACTAAACAAATAATATAATACAGTGGATTTTTGCGACGCTCAGAAAATTAAAAAAATAAGTGATATTTAAACGACACCTCGACGTACAATAAAATTATTGTAATAATTTTCATGATTTCCTGGAATGCATTGCCACTTTTGCAGTAGTCCAATGTTTGACTAAATGTTTTGACGAGTTGCAATGTTAATTATTATAATATTGCGGATGCATTGGTCTACCTTTTAAGCTATTTGATCTGAATGTCCTGTTACAACTTAATAATGATGACCGGGCATTTGAATTTGTTTGTTATTAACAGTGTATAATTTACTTACCGTTTTAATATATTAAACCTGCGAGTGTCATAGTTATATGCGTAAGTTTGCTTATAAAGCAAAATATTTACACTAAAGACCACGTATGCTAATTAATATGATAGTAATTAATAAAATAATTGAGTGGTTCGAAAATTAAAATGATAAATATATAAGGATGTATATAATAAGGTAAGGGGTAGTAAAAATGAAAAAGAAGAGAAAAACAATTTAACGTAATTATGTGTATTTATTTGTAAGTGATCATGTCGAGCAAAAAAAAAACTGGCAACTATAGCAACGAAAATCAGTCGCGCGTCCTCTCGTGCTGGCGCACGGAAGTCACATCTACATACGAATGCCCATGTCGCCAAGTCCACCATCTATTTGAAAATCTCGCAGGAATCCTGTCGAACAATGTCCGTGTCTTCTCATGCGTGTTCTGCGTGCGTGTGAGTGTCCGTGGTAGTGCATCGGTTCGTCGATTCTATTGATGTCTTAGTTCTCTTGGGGGTGGGCGAGGTTGTACTCGATGGCCCTCTGGATGGCCTCGGGGATGGCGGGGGCGACGGGGAGGTGGGCACCCTGGGGCTGGAATCCGTTCTCGTCGGCGACGTAGCTGACGGAGATGGGGGTGCCGTCGGGGGCGGTGTACTGGAAGTTACCCTGGGCGGCGACGGCGAGTCCCTCCTCTCCGGCGACCTTCGGGGCACCAGACTCAGCGGCGGAGATGCCGTTCTCCGTCTCGTAACTGTACGAGTAGGATCCTTCGGGGGAGATGTCCTGGGCCTGGCGCAGGATGGCGATGGGCTGCTGCTGCTGGGCGCAGGCGACGGCCGCGAAGGCGAGGACGGCGATCTGCAAATTCAACGATCACACGATCACTTCACTTTGTCAAAATGTATGCCATCAAATTATGTCCTTTGACGTTAAACAAAACAAAAAAAAACCCGGTAAATAAAGCGACAGTCGCGAGGGTGGTGATCTAAATGTATGAATATTATTAAGTGTTAATTTAAAAAAAAAAATTTATCGCTTGAGAATTAGAAAGAAGTACAAAAGTGAAGAAATAGAAAGAAGTACAAAAGTAAAGAATTAGAAAAAATTACAAAAGTAAAGAATTAGAAAGAAGTATAAAAGTAAAGAATCAGAAAAAAGTACTACAATTAATGAGATTTGATTGAAATGCAGTGTACCCTAAAACGGTCGGAGTTATTTCACTTTTAGTTTATAATGAAATTAGTCATCGAGTTAAGTGTGACTCTTTTGACTCTACATGAATAGAGAGATTTAAATATACTTTAAAGTAGAGAAGCTTATTACAGGTTAATTCTTTATACCTTTCATCTATACTCAAAAGTCAAAAAATCACTCTATTTTACTCCACCATTAAGGGAATTAATTTCACTATAAAAATAGAGCGAAAATTTAACTTGAATATAGAATTCATTTTGGTTGATTTAACACGTGGAAAAAGCTTTACATTTTAACGATTACTGGGTCAAATCACAATAATTTTACTAATTTTTTATTAATTCAGATTACTTAAGAGGGAGGATAGATTATATTTAATAAATAAAAGCGAATTATAATTTATTAAGTAACAGTACAGGCGTGAAATCTACTTTGAAAGTAAAACAGTAAACTAAAGTTTTGAATACTCGAGTAAAGTTCTTTGAGAGATTAATTTGTTAATTAAGTAATGAATTAAGAAAACGTGAATAGTTAAGTAATATAATTAATGCGAGAAGTTGTAACACGTGAAATAGTAAGTATTCTCATTTTCTAAATTTATTCAAGATATTCGAAATGAGCCGGATAAAGAAGCAGCGAGCGGAGACTTACGAAGAATTTCATGTTGATGCTTGTACAGTTTTTGGCTGACTGCTGATGATCCGGAAGGTCCGCTGCGGTTTTTATAGTGGCGGACGCCGCCGGCGGGCGGTCGTGCTATAGGCCGGTGATAGCGCTGCTCTCACCTTACGAAGAGACACTTTCACGGCGTGATGAATGGCAAATCGATGCTTCAAGATTAAGGGAACATCGGATTTCGGCACGCCCGATTTTACGTTACCCGCATAGGCACTTCGAGCGCTCGACTCTGATTCAATGGGTCAAATGCCACGACTAATTAGTTTCTAATGAGATCACTCGAAAACTTGCGATTCCCAGCGGATTTTTCAGCGAGCTTGACTTTTTTTCTTCGTTTTCTGTACCCTTTTGACATCTTTAATAGAACTGCGGGAATTAATATATTTTCTTACTTAACGAAACGTTCTTTTATTTAGCGTTAAAAACTTTTTTTACTTAACGCAACGTATTTTTATTTAACGTTAAAAACTTTTTTTACTTAACGCAACGTTTTTTTATTTAACGTTGACAACTTTTTTTAATTAACGAAACGTTTTTTTTACTTAACGTTAAAAACTATTTTTACTTAAAGCAACGTATTTTTATTTAACGTTGACAACCTTTTTAACTTAACAATACGTTTTTTTACTTAACGTTAAAAACTTATTTTACTTACTTAACTTTTTTATCGAACGATAGAATTGGGTTGTATTAATTTATTGCAGATTTGTACGACAGGCTCTTTTGTGCTTTGATATTGATTATCGTTTTTTTTTATATTTTTCGATTTTTTATAAATTGATCTATAACTTTGACACAGCATACGTCACAATGTGTATTTAGCTATGTTATTCTGAAATAATAGAGAGACAAACCGGTCGGATTTAATCGAATTTTGACGTGAGCTTAATTAATATTGTATTAGCTGTATTGAAACCAAATCTGTTTTAATAAATTGTTTTTTTTTTAAGTAAAGTAGTAGTCTTAATAAATGTTATTAAGAATGACGAATCACGATAAAATTAATTTTGATTAATCGATAAAAGATCAATCAGATTAAAGTAAATCGGACATTTTATCGTAAGTTTGATATTAAATCGAGAGGAGAAAATTAAAACTTATTCGTCAGTTCACGATGATAATCAATCAAGGACGATTTTTTTTATAAAAGTAATTAATAATTGGTTTCGCGAAGGAGGACGAGGATTTCTGAAAAATAAAGAATTCGAGAGAGTTTTGGAAGACCTTACGAATTCAAAATTCGTGATATATTATGATGCCTTCCGAATTTTGATGGAACTTTAGGAAGCATACAGAAGGAGAAAGTAAACCTCTGCCGCTCCTTTGCAATCGTTTGCTTATGCGGCGCCTCAGGATAAATCTACTGCCGAAAATTAATTTTTTTTTAAAGATTCACGTGTCCAGCAGTTGGGTACCACAATGAATAACCTCATGGAGAGGCAAGCACACATCGAATGTGTATATTGTATACTAAGTATGTGACGCGTGACGTACGATTTATTTTATGTCAAATAAATTATGTCTAAACTTATCGCGATTAGAGTGTTTACATAAGTTTTAGAGGGACTTTTTTATATATTCTATATTAATAATCGGCCTTTCAAAAACAAATTAGCATTAATAGCCTAACTAATCTATTTTTATAAAAATAGTAATTCTTCGCGAGAATTAAGAGAAACGTAAATAATCTTTGTACAAGTGGCCTTGAAATTTTAGAGAAAGAAGATCGCTGCGAGGTACACTTATATAAAAAAAAAAATAATCAGGAATTTAACATTTTTATATACAATCCCATATGATTTAAAATATTTCAATATGAATGCAAATTAAAAGAAAAAAACAATTTGCATACTAATCGGTCATTCTTACCTCTTGGCATTGGAGACGATCGCGTCCAAGCAACATAAAGCTTCGACAATTTTACAAGAATGAAAAACTACAGTCCCAATAAAGCCCTCATACTATTATAATTTTTTATTGCCCAAGAATGTTGCTCGGCGTTTATTTAAAAAAGAATCATTTGTTGCATCACATTTTCGGCGACAAAATTCCACCCGACGTCTTCTACATAATTTATTTGTATGGTAATCCATGCGTAGGTGACATAATCGGTGAATGCTTTTGCGCTCCATCGTTTGAACAAATTAACACAGCGAGACGTTCACTCGTTTTACGACCCCCCGCGGTAAATTATTTTTTTTTTTCTTTTTAATTTTCAAGCGATATTATCGCGCTTTCAAATGTCGCACATCGGCAATAAACCACGCGCCGCTATGAAAAAAAGTGTACGTACACTCCTACGAGCAAAGTGGGCTCCCAAGGACCAATAAAATTCAAAGTCTGAATTGTCGTCGCTTCAAATTCGCGTACGACTGCTCATTTTCTTCTCGTACAGGGCGCAACTGTGCAGTTGCGGGGGCGAAGTTCGTGGGACCGCTCTAAACAAAATAAAGAGCCGAGGCAAATCTTAGCAAACAGGACTTATCTCGTAAACACACAAGCGGGCAACTCAGCTTACGCGTCCGCAGTAAAGCAAAAGTTCGGACGGTACGCCGACCTCCGAATGCAGTTTAATGGAGCGCGACGAAAGTTACACGCCGCGCTAAATCCTCGCGGGTGCGCGCGCGCCTGATCAAAGGACGCCGCACGTGATCCCTGCGGACGATTTTAATTTTTTTTTTAATTTCCAATCCAATGGGCGGTGAATAATTTTCTTTGATATTCGTACTTAATACCTGTCGCAGGTTGGAGTTGAGAAACTTGCTTTTTGATCTAGTTGAGGATGACCGTGATATTTTTATGATCGTACTGTGTAAATTTAAAACTGTGAAATTTACTTGAAAAATGTGAAAAGCCATTCTCTTTCTAAATGTGTAAACGATTTTTCACATAAAATTTGTCACTAGTCACATTTTCCAAGTGAATTTCACCTTTTCAGATTCACAGAGCAATTGCGCTTGTTTTATTTATTTAAATAAATTTAAAATTGATAAAGTAAATGAGACGAAGTAAGATAGAAAAATGAGATAAAGTAAAATAAATTTAATTGGTATTATATTAAATTGTGGCATATGTAAAATTAAATAGTAATTTAAAATTGTAAAGTAGCGCAAGAGGGGCGTAGTTTATTACAGTAACAGATTGTATTAATAGTGAAGTTAATGAAAACTAATGGAAACAATTTTGCTTATTCAAATTGAAATATTAAACCGTCATCAAAGCGTTTCTAATTTTGGCGCCGTTTAATCGGAAATTCATCGTTATTAACCAATCAAATGGTTTCCTAACAACCTGCCATCAAGTTTTAAGAGAGAATTATGACTATATTTATTTATTCAAAATACTCATCTTCTTCAATAGTATAGTATTTAAGTCAATGTATCGCTCATTCATGAATTTTTTTTTTGTTTTTAACATTAGCTCTTAATTTATAAATCTTTCTTTACATTATTTACACCTGCTTGTCAAGCAATCTAATGCTATAAAAATAAACAAATAAACTGACTCGAATTGGATCACTAAATTTTCCACTCGTGTAATTAAATTTCACCGACCGACGAATAAAGGGTTCCTATTCCATTCCCGATCCCTATATTTCTCGGTGCTGTCGCGTCGGCGAAAGCAGAGACCATAGGTAACTATCGCGGAGCCGCGAGCGAGTTGCGTCGTTTTACCTGAACGAGAGAAGCCTCGACCGATTATACAACGGCCGTTAAAGCGGCGATTTAGTACTCGGCGAAAGGTCATGACGACAGATGAATTTCGGCAGAAGACCTCGCACCGTTGCACAAAAATCTGGCCGGGAGGAACTCGTTTTAATTTATTTGCGTCATCTACCGTGTATGTTTTTTTTTCGCTTCTATCCCGGGCCTCGACGTTGTGAACACGGGAGAGGCGGGAGGAAAATAGAGAGACGAAGGCACACGCCCGTTGATGCCCGAGAAGCGAAAGTGGGGTTCTTCCTTCGCGCCAGAGTATAAATTCTCCACGGTCCCTGCTCATCTCACAATCGACTTCAATTCCCAGTTCTGACTAACTCGTCAGCACTACTCCAATCGTCAAAATGAAATTCTTCGTGAGTTTATATACTATTTGATCTTTTTTTGTTTGCCATCTAATAATTATTCCCGAGTCAATTTAACGTCCTTTATTTACCGTTTTTTTTTTTGTTTTGTTTAACGTCAAAGGACATAATTTGATGGCATACATTTTGACAAAGTGAAGTGATCGTGTGATCGTTGAATTTGCAGATCGCCGTCCTCGCCTTCGCGGCCGTCGCCTGCGCCCAGCAGCAGCAGCCCATCGCCATCCTGCGCCAGGCCCAGGACATCTCCCCCGAAGGATCCTACTCGTACAGTTACGAGACGGAGAACGGCATCTCCGCCGCTGAGTCTGGTGCCCCGAAGGTCGCCGGAGAGGAGGGACTCGCCGTCGCCGCCCAGGGTAACTTCCAGTACACCGCCCCCGACGGCACCCCCATCTCCGTCAGCTACGTCGCCGACGAGAACGGATTCCAGCCCCAGGGTGCCCACCTCCCCGTCGCCCCTGCACCTCTGCCCATCCCTGAGGCCATCCAGAGGGCACTCGACTACATCGCGGCTCACCCCCAGCCCCAGGAACCCCAACGCCGACAATAAGTGATAGCATTTAGATATTAATTGCTAAGGATCCGTTACCATAATACTTTTGTACTTTTTTTTAATGGACTAGAAGATGGATAATTTTTAATCTAGCGTATCGCCCTGAAATGTATATTCCACCTGAATTTTGTACAGTTTGCAAGGATTTTACATAAAGAAGCTCCAAAGAGTCGTTTTAACTGCATATACTGTGTATATATTTGTTTCTTTTCTGATACCTTACCTACGCCCAATCATCGATCGCGTATACCCAAAAGCGCGTAAATTAGTTAATCAATGAAATTTCTGGTAAGCAGCGAGAAGTAATTGCATAACAGTAGGTTTTGATTTTGAAATTGATGTTTTTTTTGGAATCGAAAGACTTTAAAATTAATTGAGTTGCCTAATATTTATGTAATTTCGTGGGTAAACTAAAGTCATTACTCATGGTTTTCGGGAAAAAGTTTGAAAAGATGCGGAGATTTTTAGAGACGAGTAATCCAGGCTTTTCGTTAAAAATGTGGGTCATTTATTTGAACTGTAATTTTACATTAAAAAAAATTTCCAAATTCTCCTTACAGATTTATAAACAATCGTACTTGTCATTTACATTTTTACACCTTAAACATTATTTATCGCCTTTTTTTTCAAAAGTTCTCTTTCATTTTAAGTACATTTCGATGTGTTAACTAGAGCCATTTTCATCCAAACTCGCGCATCACCACTTTTCCGTCTTCACTTTGGACGTTATCAGTTGCGACATGGGACAATGTTATACGGACATATCAAATATCATAAGCCTCTAGTATTATCTATACTTTTTTTCAAAATTCAGAATCGATTGATATTTATTTACTTTTTTTTTTTTTTTACTTTTTTACTCGAGATTCGTACAATAATATACAAATCACGCTGAAGTGGTGTTTATTACTTTTACGTTTGTTTATCGTACATCGGATTTTTCATTCGACGTTTCGTGCACACAATTTCGCTTGATACGATTAAGTTAAATCAGAATTAAAATAGTCTAACAATTATAATTTGAAGCACTTTGAAAAATTACAACAGACAACTTTTTCCTCATTTTCTTTTTTTTTTTTTTTTAATATTTCGTTTCTAAAAACGCGCCGAGTAAAGTTTCTTTCTTTTTACAATCGAGAGATTAATAAGTTATAAAGGTTTAACGATCAACATTGAAAAATTCTTACATACGCAATAAATTTGTTCTCGTCCCTTACAGACAAACAATTGCAGATTCACAAGTGACATTTGAAACAAGTAAACGAGGACAGTTAGGATCTCGCTGAAAACAAAATAAATAAATAATTAAAATTCTATTATATCTCGCTGATAGACTATTAAAAAATAATCCACACTAATATTTACTTTTTTCAATTTGAAGCTCATTAACAAAGATTGGAATAATGTTTAGTACGATCTGAATTCTGTAAAAATGTGATCTCACGAAATTTTTAAGTGAGAAAAACTTTGTTAAAGTTCCCCAAATTAAATAAAAAAAATAACGCATTGATTATTTTTTAACGTGCTATTAGGTAGACATAATCGAATTCCTCGCGAGATCCTAATTCTCTTTCAGCTATAATACGTCAAATACAAAACTTTCAACAACTCGACTGCCAACTAACTATGTAAAATTCAACTACCGCTTAAATAATGCTGCTTAATTACCGTTTTCTTTTTTTATCAAGAATATTTGTCTTTAATAATCTTCTCTTTTTTTTTACATTACACTCGCATTCTCCCGTCATAAAAAAGTCGCCTAACTATGCGTCGATTGGCACGAGCTAAACACCATCCAACCAAGTTCCACGCAAGCGTTTAATTATGTTACAGAGCGTATTTACAAAAAAAATCGACCGATTTTACCTCGGCATCCTCGAGCGCATCCGTGATATACATTTTACATCGAAATACAACGGCTCTCGTCGCCTCCCCAATTCATTCCTCGCAATTCTGCTACAGACTACTAGAACAGTCTTTCTTTCGTCGCGACGCAGCTCTTACGTTTTTTTTCACCTTCCCTTGGGAAAGCAGCCTCGCCGTCGACTCGAACATTT
The DNA here is from genome assembly GCA_018906775.1 of Sycophila sp. Sp_5. NCBI lineage: Eukaryota > Metazoa > Arthropoda > Insecta > Hymenoptera > Eurytomidae > Sycophila > Sycophila sp. Sp_5. The sequence continues at coordinate 5,497,782 of JACCID010000004.1, forward strand.
ATTTATTTATTTTTTTTTTCGAGGTCGAAATTTAAAATAACTCCGCTCGAGGGTGACGTTCAAGTGCCAGCACGATTCTGCGAGTTGTACGGTGGCGGCGAGGTCAGCAGAGGCGTTGTGGGGCTGTCGGACGAAAATTGGTCCGCGGTACGACGTGCTGCGGGCGGGTCCGCCCGCTACAGGCTGGACTCTCCGCTGCCGAGGTGGAGGTGGGAGGCCGCGGGTTGGCGCTGCTGGGGTGGCACGCCCGTCGGGGCCTCCTCGAGTATCGGTCAGAGGGTCGTGGTGCGCGCCACCGCGGCCGAGGGGGGCGGGGGCGGCGGCGGCGCCGGCGATATCACCACGTCCGGCTCACCCGCCAGTTCGCAGTCGAACCTCCACAGAATTCTCTCAGGGTGGTCACCTCCTGCGGAGAACACAGTTTATTTCATTTTTTTTTTTTTTTATATATTTTTCATTTTAATTTTTTTTTTAGGGATGCCTGGGGTTTCTTTATCAAACCGCTGTGATGCGTTCATCGATACTTTTTTCGCATCGGTATTTTCGAAGAGCGAATAGAATTTTTTTTACAAACAGCGTCACTGACAGAGTTTTCTGCACGGTAGTATCACTGTTTATTTTTGTTTAGAGAACAAATATACGGATTTTTGAAAAATAGGTAATAGTAAAAAAAAGTTGTGCTTCTATTTTAATCCGAGTTGAAAATTGGATGATTCGAAGCGAAGAGGTAAGAAACACTTTTCAATTACTTTATATTACTTCAATACTTGTATTTTATAGCCCGGCGGGTATAAAAAAAGGAAGTTAAGCCTTAAAAATAGCAGATGGAAAAAAGTGCAAAATCTGTCTGGAAAATACGACGTTGCTAAGGATAATGTTATCTACTCCGCCATATAATCCTTACGATACCCTATATTTCGTGTATCATTCCTTACCGTAAAAATTTTCCCCGACATACGAATGTTACACTCAGTCCATTATGTATATATATATATTTGCAAATGTTTATGTCTTGGCTTATCGCGGCGCCCATTTAAAATGTAATAAAAATACCCGATAACCCGGAAAATAGGCTCTCAAAGCGCGCGAATCGAAAACATAAGAAAAAAGCAAGAGGGTTGAAATGGACCATCGCGCGGATCCTTTGAGCGTCAGAACGAGAGAAAGAGATAGCAGACTTAAAACGAACAAAAGAAGTAGGGGGATTAGCGGGCTTCGGAGTTAAGTGAACTTGTAGGGGTCATAATGGGTCATCCTGTTAAAAATATTTCATTTTCCATGAAAAGTATTTCAATTTTCCTACAAATTTTATTAAAAAGATGCATTTTTAAAGTATGACGTTGCTGTATTTTTTAAAAAGGGCATCGTTTTGAAAGAAAAATGTACATCGAAGGGGAAAAAGATAGACATTACATGGAAAAACGCTTTGAATAATTCAATCTTTACAAGAATACAAGTCTCAATTTCGTTTAATAAATTAAGTAATAATATATATTACTGTTATTAAATAATTAATATATATTTCTGTTGTCAAATTTATAAAATTTATTACTTTTAAGTTAATGATATGATTTTTTTCCTTTACAGGATTACTGCTCTCATAATCAAATGTACTATTTTACTTTAAAAAATTACTATAAATAAAATAAAAACTAATCCTTGAAACGACGGGGTTTAATCTATAATTTTCTATGTCTTTGATTTTCACTCCACAGTACACTGAGAGAAAAATCCTTTGACCCAAAGTCAGTACTGTTAATGTAAAGCCGTGTGCATTTAATTAAACGTTCTTTATATTAAAGATACTGACTTTGGGTCAAAGGATCTTTTCTGCCATTGTGCACTTTTTTATCAATCTATAAAATTTCATATAATTATAACAGATAATGACCTCAAGTTTAAAATAAAAAAGGAAAGCTGCGAAATTTGTTAAATTATGCCTATATTTTTCTGAAATTGATACCTTCTAAATCTTAAAATGTGAAATTCACATGGAAAATGTGAATAGTGACATATTTTATGTGAAAAATCGTTCACATATTTAGCATGTTTTCACTTATTAAATGTCACTATTCACCTTTTCAGATTTAGAGAGTACTGAACAATTGATTGGCGCTTTCGTCAAATCCATCCCTTAAAAATCATTCCATCGTAAATAAAAGTAATCTTATTCTCAACGCTCTAGCTGTAACGACTCCACCCGGCTTACCTTACTCGATACGTCGTACTTAAGGACTTTTCAGCCCGTTGAATTTTTCTTAAGTAAATAGTTAAATAAATTTTATACAAAATTATATACTATTAAAATATGACAATTTTATAATTTTACTTGTAAGTTTTAGTTTTAAGTCTTAATTTATAAGTTCCATTATCCAGATCGGCGAGCAGGAGGTTTGTTCCTTCCGGCTGAATTACTTTGTAATGTACACTGAGAGAAAAGGCTTTATAGAAATTGCCATTGTTGTTAGAATAGAAATGACAGTCTTATCAAGTGAGAATTTTTTTTTATATGAAAGAAAAATAGTAATTTTTAGTATCAGAAATTTAAAAAATTACTATTTTTAGTGCTAATAATTGTTACTTTCCATATTAAAATTCTAAAAAAAGTAATAGTAATTTTTATTAAGTCCTTTCTCTTAGTGTACTTGTATTACTCTGGTTAAATAAATAAAGAAAAAAAATACTCTCTAAATTTGAATTAGTGAAAAACCACTAATTCATAGTGACCATGCACTAATTTAAAAAGTGACAATTGCTCCACTATGAATTAGTGGAAATCTACTATTCGAAATAGTGAATAAAATGTACTAAATATATTCACTGTTAAAAATAGTCAAAACTACTAAGAAATTAGAGAAATTAATTTCTTTCAATTGGGGAATTCACTATTTTAATTAGAGAAAATAAGAAAATATTTATTTTATTTAACAAATAGTTTATTTTCCACTAATTTAAAATTGTTTTTTACTAATTAAATAGTGGAACACTTTTTTACTATTTCAATTAGTAAAATTGTTCTAATTGATAGTAGGTTTTACTAATTGATCACGAAAAAGATTAGTGGAATTTCCACTAATTCAACTTTAGAGAGTAAAAATAAATAAATATTCATCCATCGAATACCTTGAGCCAATCCGATGGCGGAAGAGGCTCGTCTCTGCTTCGGCGGCGGCGGCGGCTGCTGCTGCTGCTGTAGCCTCGGGCATTTGTGCGAATGAGCGTGAGTGTGGGAGTGGCGCGAGTGGCAGTGCATGTGGTGATGAGTGTGCGCGGCCCCGGTGGCACGGCAGCTCGTCGACTGGTGCCGGGGCGGCGAGGCCCGCCGACGATGCGGGAGAAGCCGGCGCTAGGTGTCCCCGGTGCTGCCGCTCAGCTCCCCCGTCATTTGATCGTAGCTCAATGACTTCTTCATCTCCGTCATCTGCAGCGCACCAGCCTCCTGCTGCAAAGTTCGACGCGGGAGCGCGCGTGTCAGTAACCCAAGGCCTCCAATGCATCACGCGCCGTCAAGCCGCCCGCGGGGCTTTATTCTTTAATCCGGCGCGCCTTTCGAAAGCGAAATCGGTCGATCGCTCATTAGTAATTCTGAGGATGCGGGAGTTCGAGCGCTAACGCGGCCTTCGGCGGAACATGCCAATCGGTGTCATCGATATGCATGCTCCGTTCTCTTAATCTGATTAATTTACATCTTTGGTATCTGTTTATTGGTGCTGATTTATATTGATTTTCAGCAAATATCAGGAACTTTTATAACCGTAGGAACTCGCGTAAAAATAATTCAGACTAAAATAAGACGATAAAAAGATTCGTCTCTATTATGTCCGAATTTAAGATTTTTTTAGATTTAAAAAGATTCTCTAATCAATTTAAGATCTTTTCGAGATCATTCTTTTAATACAATATTAATATTAGTTTAATATATTCAATTTTTTTAATTTTCTATACATAAGATCTTATGAAAATCGCTTTAATTTTAATAATAACATCTTATATATTTTTTTTTAAATTTACGTGTATTAAACTAATATTAATATTGTATTAGTACGATGATCTCGAAAAGATCTTAAATTGATTTTTAGCTGCTTGTTAATAGAGAATCTTTTTGAATCTTAAAAAATTTTAAATTCGACCATAATAGAGATGAATCTTTTTATCGTCTTATTTTAGTCTGAATTATTTTTACGCGGGAAGTGATTGAATTGCGTATTGAATCTAATTATAGTGAAAATTAAAACAATTTTTTTAATTTATGTACACGCGTAACTTACTGTAATATATTCTATATTAATCATTCTATAAATAAATTTATATCGTAATTAGCAATTTATTATTCTTTTATAAGCCAGTTATTTACGTACTATATTTTAATAACTTCGCTTTAATGCTAAAATTTATTGAGTATGACGCAAGAAATAGAAAAAAATTTGAATACTTTTTAAATTCAAGTAAACTCTCTGTTATTTTTGTAAACTCTGTATGATTTGAGAAAAAAATTTAACCAGCCATTGATTTTTTTTATAGAATGCTCTTATTTATTTTTGTTAATATTTATATATTTTGGGTACCGAAACGTTTATATTTAAATTTTTACAGAATTGTTCAAAACACTTTTGATCTTTGCATATTTTAGAATCAGAAAGTTCACGTTTTCCGAAGATCACCCATATATATTTGCTAGACGCACCTATTCTATTGATTTTTTAAATGAAATTTGTGTGTACATAGACGTTTAAAAAGTAAACTGATAGAGTAAAGTAAGTTTACTTTTTAAATAACACTGAATTATTCACTCGGCGCTCTGCAGTCATAGATACTAAAAATTTCATACAGGGCATGCTCCATTGTCAGAAATGATGACTTGCTATTAATTTTTAAATTTTCAGCGCCATCGGCAGATATCCATTGACGTTTACTACAAATTTTTATATCAATTCAGATTAAGAGAGGTCATTTAAACAAAAAAAAACAAAAAAAAAAAAATAAAAGAAAATTATCCGTTCCACCGTCAATTAATAAAGCGATCGGGCGCGGATGTGGAATTGGCCCCGGAAATCGAACGGCAAAGGGGCCGCGGAGAAATGGGAGACTCGCCGTAGTGGAAATTGCGAAAGCGGATTTGAAGGAAGACGCGGCGGCGGAAGCGGCCCGGACCAGCCGCTCGCTGGCCTTTTTCTAAGCCGAGACAAAGTCCGGAAATTGAATCGTCTCGTAAAGCTGTCCGCGGCCAGATCCAATCGACTCGCGCTAATCCGAAATCGACGCGACGCGTTATTAAGCCCTCGAGTGCTGTGTTTTCCTTTCTCGCCCTCCCTTCCCCGGAGTCCTTGGATTTGAATGGAAATTGCCTTATAAAGCTTTGTTTTCCTGAACGTGATGAGTGAGAGCGAAAAAGTCCTTCTCTCCGAGCGCGCTTAAATTAAAGCGCACTTCGAATCCTCCTCGGGGCTCGAACCTCTCGCGATGCGTATCCGTCGCTCCGCCTGTCGACGCGTAATCCGAATATCAAGCAAACAAATTTTCCGGAGGTATTTAGTGAAGAGACTTCAGACTTCAGACGAGTGTATTCGCGTCTATTTAAAATGCGAAAAACAAAAGAATAAATAAAATACGGCTGGGAATATTTAATTACAGTGCGGAAAGTCGCCGAGAGTGCCGTCGATGCGCGAGATTAGGGCGAATTAGTAGGGGATGTACGATGAATTAAGCTCGGGTTAAATAAATGCCTCGGTCATAGAAACGTAATCCGCGTTAGCGCGAGCCTCCACCCCTCCGGGCATTAAGCATGCCGGCCTCTCGCTGAATTATGAGCGGCTTGAGTTGCTGCGGTGGTAGCGGCGGAACGCGCGGCAGACATTATGTTTCATAATTATCAAGGCTGTCCGTTTCATTTTCCTCTTGGTTTAGGTGCTCGAGATAAATATACGCTTTTGGGGGACTCCATTAAAATTCGCTTAATTGATCCTGCTAATTTGTCGGCTTTTTATTGCGATTCTCGTGCAAGCAGGCTGTTCTGTCTTCTGTTGTAAGTTATTTTAGCGACGAGTCTTTTCGTTATACAAAAGAAGGTTCAATTAAGTCTGAATATATAAAATAAAAGTGTAATTAAGTCTGAATAAATAAAATAAAAGTATAATTAACCGAAAGAAAAATGTTGCCGGATCCAACTAAATATGACTTTTATTAGTTGAACAAAAATTTTCGTTGAATAAATTCAATGTTTAATTGGATATACAAAAATACTCATCGGCGTGCCATTATAAATTCATTTCATTACAGTTCGAAAGTATAAATTTTATTCAAACTGCGCTCGAACTATAAGCGATTCTTATTAAATATGGCGTTTATTTTTAAAAATAGAAAGTTTTAAAATTTATTAAAATTCACTTTAAATATAAGTAAAAAAGTGTTATTTACAGAACAGCCTCCTCGGATACAAAAAAAAAATAATAAAAACACAGCTGGTGTATATCAATTAACTTTCCAGAAGAAAAAATAATGTTCATGCTACATCGTCGAGTGTGTTACACAATCTACAAGAAAGAAAAAAGGTGCATGCCAAATAAATTTCTACGAAAATGCAAAAGAGACATCGTCTCTTCTCTACAAAGCAAGCAAAAAAAAAAAAAAATTCTCTAATCGTGCACGGTCCATCGCGGAGCCTATACTACTAAGTACAGCGGCATGCGGAGCGAAAGCTGCGCGATGAATATTTCGTCGCGGGGCTAAATAAAGCGGGCAATAGACGCGAATGGAGGCCGCGGCGGGGCGAAGGTGAGCCAGTGCACACATCCACTAATTGCCGGCGCCCGCAGGGCCTGTGCGCGCCTCGTTAACTTTTATGCGCGATGCCTTATCTTCGCCTCGCTGGAAAACTGCGATTTTCTAACGGGCGACACTGGGAGGCGGTGGCGTAGGGGCAAACGGAGGAATAAGGTCCGGGGGCAGTGCCAAAATGCGTGCCGCGTCTTTGTGCTTCGAATTAAGGGTCGCGAGACGATCGCGGCTAATGCGACGCGTCGCGCGCTCTCTGCCAATGAGGTAAATCCGGATGTACGCCGCGCGGTCCATTAATTTTATCGCGGCTGTTGGAGACGGCGCTACACGCTCGGTCGGCCGTTAATAAAGTCTTTTCGGGCGCGCGATGTAAATTCGGCCGAGAGGCCAGTGGCAGTTTAGCGACGGAATCGTAGGCCCCGGCTAATGATGTAAACAGCGCGTAATCGCGAGTAATTTATATACCGAATATTAGCGCGGCGCTTAGCAGAAGGGGACTCAATTAAAGCGGGATTTACGAAGGTCAAGCATTTTCCGCCGCTGTATATTTTACGCAACGCGCTCTAACGACGTTGTTACACTCGCGCCGGTATCGGCCGGCTTTCTGAATAAATTAGCATTCGCTTAAAGGTGAGTTCGATGCCGCTGAAAATTGAATAACGCGTAATCACGCCTAATCCCGGCCGCGCCGGCGTAAACACATATACACACACTCGGCTCGCTCGCGCACATAATCCCGGCTAAATAATTCCGCTGCAATCAACGTAATCCGGCCCGTCATACTTTCGCACTACTCGTGCTCTCGGCTATACGTGTAGCTACAGTAGCTTATGAAGAGAGGGATGCGCTGGTCCTAGTGTGTGGGCCCGTGTAAAAAAAAATTAGTCTGGTAATAGTGTGACAATAGTCTGGTCCTTAAAGTCTGACCAAAGTCTGGCTATAGAGACGATCCCAAACGTTTTGCCAGATATAATATAATAGTATATTACGTACTTTCTAAAGTTGAATTAGTGAAAAACCACTAATTCATAGTGACTATGCACTAATTTGAAAAGTGAAAATTTCTCCACTATGAATTAGTGGAAATCTACTATTTGAAATAGTGAATAAAATGTTCTAATTAAAATAGTAAATATATGCCCTATTAAAAATAGTAAAAACTACTAATAAATTAGTGAAATCAATTTTTTTTTAATTGGTGAATTCACTATTTCAATTAGTGAAAATCACAAAATAATTTTTTTTTATTTTATATTTAAAATTTTTGATTTGTCGAGTCTGTCCCTGCACTACTGAATAGTATAGTAATTTTTACTAGGCTTTTTTCTCCGTGCATACTACACTGAGAGAAAAAACTTAATAAAAATTGCTATTGTGGTTAAGAAAAGAGTGACAGTCTTGACAAGCGAGAAATTTTAGTACGAAAAATAGTAATTTTTAGTACGGAAATTATAAAAATGAATATTTTAATAATAAAAATTGCTATTTTGAGTATTACAAATTGCTACTTTTCATACTAAAATTTCTCGCTCATCAAGACTGTCACTCTTTTCCTAATCACAATAGCAATTTTTATTAAATTTCTTCTCTCAGTGTATTAATCTGTCTAGAAAAGTGGCTGGCTAAGTGTCTCGCATTATTTGTAAGACTTAATTTTTTTACTTTATATCTGGCATAAAGTCTGGGATCGTCTCGTTAGCCAGACTTTGGCCAGACTTTAAGGGCCAGACTATAGCCAGACTAAATTTTTTTACACGGGGGTGCACAGGGGGTATTTCAAGGGGGGGTGGGGGTGCGAGGTGTGAGTCGGTGGTCAAAAGCTCGTTCTCATGGCTGTACGAGACTTACACCATTTAGCCAGGGGATTTCGATGCTGGGCACATAGGTGGTCTCCTCGTGCTGCTGCTGAGGCTGCTGGGAGGCCTGGCAGTAGCGGCCGCGGCGCACCGAGGAGTGCGAGCTGCAACGGCTGCACGAGAGCGCCGTCCCGCCGGTGCCGGAGTTGCTGGCGGCCGAGCCGCCGCGAAACTTGCCGGCCGGCCGCTGCCTCGAGCCGCAGCGGACTGCGAACCGCAGCTCCGACGCCATCTCCGCGCACAGCGACTTTTGGGGCACGTTCGCTCGTCACTTATCTTTTTTTTTTTCTCTCTTTACGGTTTTTTTTTTCTTTTTTTTTTATGCGGTTTGAATTTCCGAGTGTGGGGGGTCAAGCGTACTTTGATTCTTTAAGGGGCAATGCCACTGTAACTTGTTTAAAAAATAAATTTTTTTTTTAGTTTGAATGGTGCTTTGAAGCCTCCGGAATACGAGGCGAAAAGTTTCACACCTGGAAAAAGGATTTTTATTTGAATTTCGAAATTTTGGACGCGAAGTTTGCACTGTTGCTGCATGACTAAACGAAATTTTGAACGCGTTTTTATCGATAAACGATTTTAATTCAAATCGGCACGCAGCAGAACTCCAGCAAATTACATTATTTTTCGTTGAAATTTTAAATTTACCTTTAATATTACATTATGCGGTACACTATGTACGGAAGTTTTGATGAGATAATTTAAACATTATTTTTAAACAAAAATCAACATTTAAAAAAAATTGATTTGTATAGCTCAATATATAGTTAATAACTTCCTTAAATTATTTTATTCTGTTACCGTCCTTTCTAAATAAGAAAAAAAATTATCAAAAACGATTTTTTTAAGATGGTTACAGTGGAATTACCCCTTAAGGCGTTTTTTTTTCTCTTCTTTTTTTATTTATGGATTTCCAAGAGTTGGAGGGACTAAGCGTCTTTGATTCTTTAAGTAATTTTTTTTCTCTTTTTTTTATTTATTACTTGACTTTGCGAGTATGTAAGGGACCAAGCGTCTTTGATTCTTTAAGTCGTTTTTTTTTATTACTTAGATTTGCGAGTGTGGGAGGGACCAAGCGTTTTTGATTCTTCGTCGTTTTTTCTCTTTTTTTTTCTTTTTTTGATTACTTGGATTTCCGAATGTGAGGGGGATCGAGCGTTTGAAGGGGGGATCGCGAGGCGCCGCGGGGAAAAGAAAGAGATACAGAGGCGACACACGTATATGTATATGTATATATATATGTATATATGTTACGGCAAGACAAGACAATGCCCCTGCGCGTTGTTTTCGTGTCTTTGTGTATGTATTTCTGTTTGTCTGTAGGAGTGTGTTTGCGCGTCAGACATTTGCATGCTACACGAGCTCGTCTCGACTTTACGGCACTCGGGAGAGAAGAAGAGGCTCTAAATCAAACGCGACGCATAAGGGCGATTCGCCGCAGGCACGAGTGGTCCAGGTCTCATATAATTAAAGTTCAAATTGTCCGCGAATTTGAAGCGTTTAAATTCCGCGCGAGGATAATCTTCTCCCTTGAGCGCCGCGCGTCTCTGTCGCGGGTGTATATATAAATATATATATAGGAGACGATCCCGGTGGCGGGAGGTTGCTGTGTCAGCCCTTGCGAAAAGAAGAACGACCGGGCGCCCGGGTCTTGGGCGGACGCTCGGCCGACAAGTTCAGATCATGCGACATACGTACACACACACAATTCACTTGCGAGGAGATCAGTCTCATTCCTTGATACTCTCCCCTTGTACTTTGAGAGAAATATTTTAGTATTTTTTTTTTAAATCAATGAATCGATGAGTATTTTTGAAATATTTTTTATAAACCTATAAATATTCTTATACCTAATTTTAAGTTAATTCTGCAATCTCCAAATGTAACCATAAGGAATTTTGAATCCGTTGAATTTTGTTATATAAATAAATAAATAAACCATTTTTGTGAGGTGCAATTATTTACAGATAAAAAATTACATGTAAATAATAAATAATGTTTTTTAACATTGCATTAAAAATATTAACAGTCCGCAATAAGTTTATACTAAACTCACAGTATTTAGAAATTACTAAAAAATAAAATACTAAAAAAATTTCTTTCAGTATATGTACACTTGTTCCCTCGCTTAGGCACAAGACGTTACGTAGGTACAATATAAATATTTATATATAGATGTATAAAATATAAAGAAGGAAGAGTGTCGGTCGTGTCATTTTGTTGGAGTGTGTAGTACGTGTGGCTGTAGGTGTGATGGTGTGAGCAGGCGGAAAAATTCGCATTGTTCGAGGGGTGACTTACCCGATCCGATTGGGCGTTCTTATGCGAGTTCCAGCAAAATTCCAGAATGGCCACGAGGATGGCGAGCGCCAAGCCGCAGAGCAAGACCACGAAAACTCCGCCTGGAACGTGAAAGCAAAAAGCGTTTTCGCCGGCTCTGCGCTGGAAAACCAATTCTCTATGGCCGCCGCGGAGACTGTAAGCTCCGGCGTCCGAATAACTGTCGCTACGTAATTTTATATTCGGGCAGGATTATGACCGTACGTTGCACGGGCCGAGTTCCGGATAATGTCACGAGTAATCTTCCGGATAATTCGAGACGGAATGCGCGGTGGAAATGCTCCTCACTTTATCGCGCGATCGAATGGGACATTTTTCGCTTTATTATTATTATTTAACAAAGCGAAAAGAGCTCTCATTGTTATAACTCCAGCTAATTAAAATTAATAATGAAAATCTTTGTTAAATTCGCAGGAATACATTTTACATAATACATTGCTCGGTATTTCTGTAAATAAAGAATATTCCAGGAGGGAAGGGTTTTACAGAATTCTATTTTTAATAAAACGCAGCAGTTAATTAACGTTTGTATAAAATATATCGTTGCAAAATATCGTGCCGTGAGGACAGAATTAAAAAGTGCGCCGTACTTGATAAAACGTCGTAATTACCGGTTGTTCTGGTCGTGTATGCACCCAGATTCCAATGGAATTTCTGTTTTATTCGTTAATGAAACCGGCGACAGAAAGGCGATAGAAAAAATCAGAATGCGAAAGAGGAAGCGAAAGACAGACGGGAAATCGTGCGCGAAATATCCAACAAGCGCCCCATTGACGAACCGAGTTCGCCGGCCGAAGTTTCTTCCTCGGATTTATACTCATTCAGTCCGTGCTTTTTCCGCTATATTTTAACCCTCCCCTCTCCACACCCTCCGTGTACAAAGATCTTTTTTATTCGTTCAATTCATCCGTTTGCCTTTCCGCGCCAGCCTCGTCCTGCTCGTTGTTTTTGCATACGTTAAACGGGGGAAAAAAGACAGGAGAGTATATAAAGTAACCTCCATATTTCGTTCCTGGTGTTTAAAACTTTTCTCGTTGAACGTCTCTTATTTTCCCTCTTTTTCTTCACGTTTTCCTTCCCCTTTTTTCGCAAGGCGAGCGCGTGTAATTGCAGCCCCGTAAAATAATAATATTTCGAATCGAGCGATCTTCTTTAGTCGGACGAGGACGGCTCGAGGGAAAGGATACTCGATATCACTTTTTATATACCGAGAGAGGGATTTGCTTCAGTCGGGGGATCGATTTCGTTTTCTTTTTGGACGAGGACCAACTTTTTCAATTAATTCCGCCGTGATATCTTATCTGTTCTTAAATCCCCCGGTCACAGGGAATCGATCCTGCCAACTAGTTGCTGACGGAATAAATTATCCCGCTGATTCGGTACGGCGTTTGGAAAAATTTTCGGATTTCATTAATCGCTACGTATGCCCGAATTAGATTTCGTTTTCACCGGAAAAAATCGATGGTCCCCGCGGCTATAATTGCTTTTTTTTTTATTCGACAACAACGAGGATTTTTTTTCGCGCTGTATCTCACCCCCCGGGTTTTTTAACAGCCACCAAATGGACTTATCAAGAATGTCAATTTTTTTCACGGTAAATTGAAAGAAAAAAAAAGTGTTGAACAGTGGTCTCCGTTAAAAATGGCTCGTTCGGTCATAACTACTGGCGCGTAAAGTCATTCTTGAAAATATGGGAAGTAATCATTTCATTTCTAGTTTGCACAAGAGAACTTAAAAAAAAAAAAAAAAAAACAGTGAGGCAGAGAGAATAGAAAAGTAGTAAAAAGCATGATAAGATAACGCCAGCGTTCCACACATCCGGCGGAATGCGGGCGACATAGCCCGCGAGCTTTCAACAGAAATATATAATTTCCGCGGCAATATTTGACCTTGCTTTGGTATAAAAAAAAGTAATAAAAAAACACTAAGATACCGGAATTTCTACGTCAAAAAAAAAAATGTCTGCGCGCTGGTCATAGCGCAGGGAAAGGAGGGTAGAAGGAGAGGACAAGTCGCTCGTTAGGAAAGCGGAATGCTCGTCCTTGCGAGGCGGAGGAAGGAAAGACGCGCAGCCCCGGCGGATAACTGAGTTATAATTCCGCGCGGTAATGTCTCCGAGCGCGTTTAATTTAAGCGGCGGGGAGGAGGGGGCGAGCATTACGTCCTTTCCCTCCGCGCCCCCCGCGACAATTTGGCCCGCCGCGTCCGATCCTCATTACGACTCTTTAGGATGACGCGCCCCGGAATACGCCGCAAGTTTTTTTCCCCGCCGAGGGGGACTTTTCCCCACCCCTTGGGCCCGGAGAGATATGATTTTATCCAAAGTTTTTCCAGGGGTTGTTAAACGAGGGGATCTATGGCCGTACCCTAGCCGGACTTTATCTACTGCGAGGAGAGACGCCGGAGGAGGGGGTCGCATTCTCGTAAATTTTACGAAATTATTAGGCAACTTCCTAAATCTTTTCTTACCTCCCAACGAGGCGCATGGGTAGAGTAAGAAAAAAAAACTTGTTTATCCCGGGTATAATGCGATGGCTCACTCCGGGAGCCCTCGCGGTACTTACACACTCAGCGGCCGGGCGGAAAAGAATTTGTATACATAAGAGCGGGATAAGACGACACGCTGGAGCCTGAAAACTTGTTGCCGGCTTTACGGACAAATTCGAAAGTCCGCGTGGAGGAAAAAGGATCGACTCCCCCAATGCACTTTCTCCCCAAGCGGAACCTTTCGTGCATCGGTCTTTTTTTTTTTTCACTTCACACTCTAAATCGGACAATTCAGTAAGAAAACGTGCACAGTGATTAACTTCCTTTAATACGCGACAAGCCGTTTTCACTTATTCGCCGTGTAAATGTGAAAACGTGAAATTCATTTGCAAAATGTGCTCTCTTAAAAGTTCTCAGTGAAAAATTTCACTATTTTGAATAAGCGAACGTGTTTTCACTTGTGAAATAGTGAAAATTTCACTTTTTAAATCGTGAAAATGGAGGTTCACTTTATAATGTAATCGGTGAATGATCACTATTTAAAAAGGGAAAAACCGTCCACTTATTCTAAGAGGGAATTTTTCACTGAGAACTTTAATGACAGTGAATAGTGACATCTAATTTCACGTTCTCAATGCGTGAACGATTTTTCACGTCACTATTCACATTTTCAAATTTAGAGAGGCAATTTGTAAACGATTTTTTAATTTTTTTCCTCAGCAAAGTTCACCCGCCTGTCTTGCCTCTCCACGCAGAAATGATAAATAAAAGAGTTGAGTGTTCAAGGCAGAAGGTGTGCGTTAAAAAAAAAAAAAAAAAAACTAGTTCGCATATATAAGCGAGCAGGTTGTGAGGGCTTACCGATGTTTTCCACGCCGAGGGCGTTCGCCTTGCTCTCCTTGCTCTTCTCGTCGCGGTTGCACACGTCCCCGGTGTTCTTCCACCACTTATCGTAAAGAATCTGAATCACGCCCTTCTCCTGGAGCTCCAGAATGGCCAGGGATATTTTATCTCTCCACGGAGAACCTGCGAGGATTTTATACCCACGTTATAAGCACGGCGTCGCGTAATTTTGGCCCTGCAAGCGCCGGGACCGGGAGAACCACGCCGAGGACTCTAATGCGCGCCCTCGGCGCCCCGATAACTTTGCAGGCCGCCATTGCGGAGTTTTTCTTTTATTGGTAGAACCGTACGCTGTTTTTTTTTTTTATTTATTTTATTATTTCGTACGGGACTGCGTGCGGTTATGATTGTTATACCTTTGGGCGTTGCGATGCCGTATCCTTTGCTGTCCAGGAGACCTCCGATTTGAGTCAAATTGCAGTCTCGTTGCACGGCGTAGTCCAGCATGGTCGACTCCATCAGAAAAGCGTAGTTACCTTCCAGGACGCGTTTCACGCCTTCCTCGTAATCCGAGACGAACACGGACGGCTGCTTCGACTCCATGAACCTCCACATCTTTTGGTAAATTGCTATCTTCGAGTCCTTTTCAGCGGAAAGAAAACATCCATTATTTACTCGAAACTGTCGTTGACACTTCGTATACCGACCATAATTTTTTGTATCATTTTACAATTGAAATGCAACAAGAAATAGATATAAATAAATATTTATTTGTACTTGGACGACAAAACTGAATATTATTATCTATAAGCCGAAAGAAAACATCCATTATTTACTCGAAACCGGCGTTGCAGAGTGAAGCTGCTGTTTAAAACCCTTTATATACCGACCATAATTTTTTGTATCATTTTACAATTGAATTGCAACAAGAAATCGATATAAATAAAAACTTATTCATACTTGAACGAAAAAAAATGATATTACTATCTAAAGTTGAAATAGTGAAAAACTATACTATAATTAGTGAATTTTGATTGAAAATTAGTAGATAGAGCTTGACGATTTAGGTATTATTGGAGCATCTTCCACTAATTTTAGTAAAGTTTCACTAATTCAATTTTACAAGGTACACTGAAAAGAAATTTGTTAACTTTAAGGAAATGATTTACTTCAATAGTACTTATTAAATATTTCTTTGAATCAAGTAATGACTTCATTAAAACTAAATGAATTTATTTGTTTCTAAACAAATTTAGTAGCTTCAAAAAAATAATTTTTTGACCCAATCAAATATTTAATAAGTACTATTGAAATAAATGTTTGTTTAAAATTAACAAATTTTTCTCTCAGTGTAGTAAATAAAAATTAATTAATTGTGTTTTCTACCAGGGAAGAATGTACAAACCCTGAAGAAGGTCATGGTGCTGCCACCCTCTAGGGTGCCGTAAGGTATGTCCGTTTGTTCGGCGAGGTCGGCGGCGTTCTCTATGGGCGTGATCATTCGCTCGACCGTGAGGAAGGCCGCCAGGTTCGCCGTGTACGAGGATATGATGATGAGCGTGAAGAACCACCAGATGCCGCCGACGATCCTGGTGCTCGTCGCCTGCGCTCCCGTAAAATCGTCACTCACCTCGTTAAGTCTCTTTGAGCCCACGGCTACGAGTTACCGATGCATAAACGAGTAAATCCTAAATTCACCCGAAAATCCCGGAATTACGGCGTTAATCATCGATCCGATCCTCCTCGGTTGACGAATTTATCGATGGCGGGTGGAAATAACTGCCGAGAAAGTAATGCGACGGCAGAGGCACTTTGCACCCGGCTGAGTTTTTAGAGGGACTTTTACATTAAAATGTATCATCGGCTTTGTTGTACATTATCTAATAAATTATTTATTTAATGTTGTTTTATTCATTTAGGTTTATTCAAGTAATTAATTGAATCCACAACTAATTAATAACTACAAACAGTTCGCTAATGGTTTTAATGCATATATCGAAATGAGCATAATTATATGTGTTTGTTAATACGAACGATAATTATGTTATACAAAAGGGCAATAAAAATGAAAATACGTAAAAAATGATATTTCACTCTCTCTGAATCTGAAAATGTAAAATTCGCCGCGAATATGTGAACAATATACCAATAATTTCATGTGAAAAATCGTTCGCACGTTTAGCACGCGAACGGCTTTTCACGTACCAAATGTGACTATTCACATTTTCAGATTAACGGCCGGAAATTCACCATAAATTAGCTAATTAACGTCGGCATGATTTTATAATAAAATATGCAACGTGTACTTAGAATTAATTATGACGAGGAAAGAAAGTTTGTTATCTTCTCACCTCGCGAAAGATAACTTTTTATTACTTTGATGCGAGTAAGTAATTAATCAAAGAACTTCCGACGGGTGGAAATGGAGTAAATAACAAGCCGACCGTGAAAATGCAGGTATAATCACCAGGAACAGAATCCCCGACAGATATATTCGCTTGATATTCGCTGGAAGTACCATCCCGAGGGATAATCGCTTGAATTCCCATCGGCGCTGCCTCATGCGCGAGTCCTTGAAAAAAAAAAAAAAAATGACGCGAAGGCGGAATAAAAAAGATGCGGAGGAGTGAGTGAGAAGGCCGAGGAATACATTTACCGGTCGGCAAAGCGAGCAAAATCCGTGGGCCCGCGGCTCTCAGGAGGATCAATCGTAAGCGCATCAATCCCCGATATTGAAGTTCGCCCACCTCCCTTCCCCCCTCCCCCAGTACCCTTCATCCGTCGACTTTCGAGGAGAATGCGCAATATGAGATATCTCGTTTATGCATCGGGAAGTCGCGCGTTCGCGTACTATTTCGCGCGGAGTCGTCTCTGGGCTTTATGGAGTGGAGAGTCTGGAGGCACGGAGAGGAAGAGGAGGAGGCTTTGCGCGCAAACCGGAAAATCGATTATCTTCCGAGCTTTTCAGGCGTTTCGGCGTCCACTCTATTATCGGGATATGTCATAATTTTTGCGAGCATTTCTATTACTTTTTTTTTTTGGAGGGCGAAGGATTCTCTCTTTATTTTTTAGCTCCACAGAGAGAAACGTCGATGCGCACACTCGTGACGTGCAAGTGTGTCATTATGCGCGGATTACAGATCGTGGAATGGAGAATATGCGACGCTCGTTTGAGACATTTTCCGATGATTCAATCGAAGCGTCGGAGTCGATATTTTAGTTATCGATTCACTCGAAGTAATTACGTCATGCGTTATTTCTCAGTTTTCTCTGCACAAAAAACGGTGTGTATTACCTGCGACTGCGTTCCTGAAAAAAGTAGTTCTAAACCTATATTATAGATATGTTAAAAAAAAAAATAATAAAATAAATAAAAAACAGGGATACGTAGAGAAAATTCGAGAGTGTGCTGTTTTCCTCTTTGTGACAAACGCCGTTGTTTTACAATGGAGAAAAATGGTAAAGGAAATTCCCTCGGAAATACGCAGATTAAACGTGGCCTGAGTGACATTCGGATGAAAAAAAAAAATAAAAACACGATCGGTGAAATTGGAAGAAGCGACGCCGGCAGCAGCAACAATCCCCAGGTGTACGCAATACTGACAAGTAAATCTTGCGTGTCACGCTATTGGCAGTATTCGTACATCGCACGTGCCAATAGAGTCGGTTAGCACCATATGTTAATGCCTTTTTTAAGCATTTTTTGACGACCCCCTCTATTTCACGGTTTGCACTAGCATCTAGGGAGTCGCACCTGATTATTACTTTTCACAGGCACACTTTTTTTTTTAACTATTCGATCGGACATTTTTTACGCTTTTTTGACTTTCTCAAATGGACGGATTTACACTAGCCATACATAAAAATAAATACTACTTTTATTCGTATTTTAATTGGCTACATTGATTAAGGGGTTGCACCACTTTAAAAGCGTTTCTTGGTAATTTTATTTATTTAGAAGGGAAAGTGACAGAATAAAATAACTTCAGGAAGTTATCAACTAGATATTGAACTATAAAAATAAAAATTATTGTCTAAAAGTATTAAAAAATTTTAAATTAAAGGTAAATGCAACATTTCAACGAAAAATAATATAATTTGTTCGAGTTCTGCTGCGTGCCGCTTTGAAAAATTGTGTTTTGAAAGTTTCGTTTAGTTATTTAGGAACAGGGCAAATGCCTCGGCCAGGATTTCGTAATTCAAATAAAAATGTTTTTTTTTCAGGTATGAATCTATTTGCCTCATATTCTAGAGGGTATACAAATCACCTTTTAATCTAAAAAAAAATGTTGATTTTTTTTTAAATTGCAATGATGTTACCCTTTAATAATCATGAAAAGAAAAAAGACTTTAATTACAAATATTAATTAAACTAAAAATTGTAGAACACTCGATTCACGCTCCATTCAAATAAAACTAAAAAAAAGGATCAAAAGGACAACAGCCGTAATTGCAATGCAGGTAAAAGCAGGATAAAACGAGGTGAAAAAGTAGCAGTTGCGTAGCACCGAAAAATATAAAGCAGTCGTTGAAAAGGAAGCTTTCGAGCAGTACATTAAATCCGCATTGGGCGAAGTGAAAGGTCGGATAAATCAGGATTCTTTGGCTAGGGGCTGGGAGGAAACGCGAGAGGCAGCGCGAAAATAAGAGGTAAGAATGCGGCGGTCGCGAGGCGTGGAAATTTAAGCAACGTGTAACGTAAGAAGCGCCGTGCGAGGCAGTTTCGGTGCGCGCGGATGCGAGTCTTCCCCGGGCTCCTTGGCGCTTGATTTATGAAGCGGCGGCAACGCCCGCACCGGCGCAAGCTCTCGCAAGCTAAACAAGCGGTTTAACGAAAAGTCGACCGACGTCGTATTGGGCTGCATGCAAATTTGGGTAAACGTTTGGATATTGCATTAAAATCTTGTCGTCGCTCTTAACGCAAAGTGTATAAGCGAAGTTTGTGTAATTTATGAGGATTCCGAGGAAACAAGCAGCCGAGCTTACATCTGCAAGCTCGAATCGTGTATAGACTCCCTTTAGTCTTCAGAGCGATAGCTTGTGCTTTGTTTCATACTTAAAAGTTCTTCCTCGTGTACATAACAAATAAAAAAGGCAAAGGAGAGCCGCTGAATTTATCGATGCCGTATTCAAATTAAATCGTGGACGTTAAATGCTAAAAGCTCGTTTTAAAGCTTAACTGAAATTTTATCGAAAATGTACTTATACGAAGTTACTAAAAAG
Source organism: Sycophila sp. Sp_5 (assembly GCA_018906775.1). NCBI lineage: Eukaryota > Metazoa > Arthropoda > Insecta > Hymenoptera > Eurytomidae > Sycophila > Sycophila sp. Sp_5. The sequence continues at coordinate 5,517,302 of JACCID010000004.1, forward strand.
TTAACTTATGGTAACACAGAAAAGTACTCCTTTTTTTTTTTTGAAGGTAGCCAATTAGCGGAAAAAATTTCTGTTAAAACGAACATTCTTAAGTCTTAAGCTCTGCAAGCTCCTTCTTATAATTATACCCCCGTAGTTTTTCAAACGAGTATCCCGAAGCACGTACTTTACGTATCGCTAAATTTTATGCGCACTGGTGTAAGAAATTTTTAGTCCTCGATTTTTCACAATTTTTTAATAAACATTGCAGTGGTATATTCAACTTGAGGATAATAGCGTGGAAACTGGGTGAACAAAGCTCGTCGGAGCGACGATCCGCGAAAATATGATTATGCCTCACAGGAGGCGAGACGGAATTTCACCGGGAATAAAATACTTCCCCGAAGTAGGGGGAGGCGGCGAAGCACCGGCAGCCCGACTTGGCGGAGTTTCGCGTCGGCGAAATTCGCAAACAATGCGAGACACGCGGGCTCCGCGCGTGATTTGCCGCGCGTGCTCTCGGCCGAGTTGCATTAGCGCAGGCGCACGGCTTAGCTGCAAAGCGGAAAGAAATCACACAGCGACCGCTCGACAGAGACAAAGAAACGAAAAAAAATAAATAAATGAAAAAAAAAAAACGTTGAACATAAGGTGCTCGACTGCTATGTGCGCATGCAGACGGGGCTTTGGCATGCTGTCGTCGTACACTTGCATTCTCATCGTTATATCCGCGTGCGCGTCTCTATTCGTTCTTTTCTCTGGCCTCGTTAGGAACCGAAATCGTCGCGAAGTGGTCCGAAAAAACCTGGCGGGACTGGTGGAGAAAGAGAGAGAGAGAGAGAAAGAGAGAGAGAGATAGATAGACGTAGAGTGAGAGAGAGAGGGGGAGAGGGAGAAAAAAAATATAGGGAATATTTGAGAGTGGGCGAAAGAATGTTCGTCGCGCAAAAAGTATTTTCATATGGTGCTCAAGTTTTGCTCGGCTGCCGCGGTGCGCGGATGAGCGGTCTGTTGAAAAAAATTTCGAGCCCGGAGCTTTTCCTCCGACGACGTCCCGCGAAATTCCCGCGTAATTGCGAGTTGAATTTGGCCCGATGCTGCGCGAGGGGATAGTTATACTCCGCGGGCTCCTGCGCAAAAAAGTACAAAAACATACTGACCTCGCGTTCTGGTCGTGTCTTGCTTTGGACTCGTCGACAAAATTTTTCTATCTTTTTTTTTCGTTAAAAAAAAAAAAAAAAAATGCACGTGACTCGTCGGTGGAGCTTTGATAATGGTAAACAAGAGTATTTTCATGCAAAACACGCGCGCGTTTCCGCGATGTATTTTTAGGAAAATTCTCACCTCCATTGAGAGTGTTTTTAACGCCTCCCTCATCCATATTTATGCGACTCTAAAACAATCTAAATAACAAATTAAAAAACACCAAAGCCAAAGGATTCGGGACGAACGCCAAGATAGCGAACCATTCGAATAAACGTTATCGTCCGCCGACGTTCGCGTATTTATTCCTTTTCTTTTTTCTTCTTCTTTTTTTTTCAACAGACGCACTCACACATCCACGCGCCGCGTCAATCTGACAAACCCCGCCGACTCGCATAGCAACTGGGGGTGGAGGGGATTACCTTGGGATTGAGATCACTGCCCTGCTGCATGAGGGTGCCGACCGTGAACCAGAAGCTATTGGCGAGGGTGAAGTCGTTGACCATCTCCGGCAGCGGTATGTCCTCGGCGTCCGGATCCAGCGAGCTGACGTGAATGCCCTGTGGCCGGCCCCCGCCAAGTGGGTGCGAAGCATCAACAAAAATTACACGGACTCTGCTTTTTTTGCCTCGGGCGGCCCCTCCAAAGCTCTCGGCGAAAAATCCTCCCCGGCGAGCGATAAAAGCCACTTACTAGGAGGCTACTCCAACTCCCGATCACGGCTTTCGTTAAAACTATAGAATTCTTTTTTTTTTTTTAAGGAGGTACCGCACCAGCTATAAAGTAAAGCACCCAAAACCGGGACGCTTTTTCAGAAGAGTAAAACGATGTGCTTTGAAAATTGTCAGTGTAATCATTAATTTATCATCTGTTATGCCGATTTATATAAAAAATAATTTATTTTCGTGCTCTTTTATATTTCGAGTACTTCACTTTATAAATCAAAATAAAACTCTTTTATTTTAAACTCGCGTAGTTAATGAGGATGTGGCAACGTCAATCGCGTCGTCGCTTGCAGAACGCAATCTATACCGCTTCGTGATTATACACGCTTTTACGATGCGACGTTATCAACTGTATAGACATACTAAAGAACGCAACTTTTTTTAATATATTGAATTTATTAATTGATTGATTCCACAGTATTTTTACTTTTTTCGCTGCCATTTTTCTTTATTCGCTGCCATACCTCCTCAAAAAACATTCGATTTTTTTATTTTTATCCTGGATACACTAACGGTATGATAATATCGCGACCGATTTTATTTAATTCCTTAAACTTGTGTGTTTATAAAAATGTCCAGTGCTTAATTCTCTCAACGTAACAGTTTCTCCGTGATACGGGCTTTGCTATTCTCCCATCCAATAAAAAAAAAAAAAAAAAAGCGCCGGGTGACTTTTGGCCCGCTTGGGAGGGGTACACGGAAAGAAATGTTATAGTGAGAATTACTATGTTCCGTAGGAACAGTGGGATATACTCGTCCTATGACGATTTTTACTATAAAACATACTAAAAATTCATATGTACATAGCAAAACTTGCTATTTCTATAGTAGAAATTGCTATGTACATAGGAATTTTTAGTATGTTTTGTAGTAAAAATCGTCATAGGTCAAGTATGTCCCATTGTTCCTGCGGAATATAGTAATTTCTACTATAACATCCCGCGTAAATGAATTTAAGTTAGGATAAAGTTTATCCAAACTTCATGTTTGGCGGTCGTTGATATGAACATGAGCAATGAGATTTTACCGAACTTGCTTCTTATAGATTTTATAAAAGTTTGTAGATGCGTAATATAAACGGATAAATTACCGCTGAAATTATAGAAAATAATTTTTGACATTTACTCTTTTTTAACGTTCGTCATGTGAACGTCTTTTAAATTTAAGAAAAAATTCATCCGAAGTTTGTATAAAGTATTGCAAAATTATTCATCATTTAGTCTCATTGCCCATGTTCATACCCTATTGATCTTATAAAACTCCATAAAATGGTGCAAAAACCGCATAAAACCTGATAAACAATTTATCGGATTTTATAAAATCTGTACATTTTCATAGTATTTTACAAGACAGTTTCCACGGGGTCCAAACATGAACCTTGGATAAACATTATCCTAACTTAAATTTGAGGAGTGTTGGGCACTCGTGACGGGAGCCTACCTGCAGCGGGCACTTGCAGCTGGGACATGGTGCCGGCTCGGCCCACTCGTACGGCGAGAAACGAGCCACCATCCAGATCGTCAGGGACACCATGACGTAGGCGCCCAGCATCGACAGCCAGATCTCCACCGCCAGCGGATTCATGAACGAGAAGAGCCGCGAGGGCATGCGACCCGACACCTTGAAGCAACGTTACCTTCAAACCCCTCGGGAGCCATCCCTCCCCCTCCGCCGCACGCCACTGCGGGCTGTCACCCTCGCTCGTTCCGCCGGCCTATCTCGCTGAATTATTCGCGGCTCCGCTCCGAGTTTTATGCGCGCCTGCCCCCCTCCGCCGGTGTAAACAGGTGGTTTCCGCTTAACGATCTCCCCGTTAAATGGAGTGCGCGCCCGATTGAAAGTGTTTATCCAGCGCGAATGCCTCGCCGGGAGGGCTTAATACAAACGGGAATTTTTTTTTTGACCGGATGAAAGTATACCAGCCGCAATCTCAAAAAGTAACGGACTCGAATTGGACGGAGATGCTCGGGGCTCTTCTATTTTCAGGAGGCGGCGCCGCTGCTTCATTAAAGCGGAAACCACCACTTTTCATCGGCGCGCGCGTTTTTCCGCGACTTCTGCGGGGGAAAGCTCTCAATTAAATGAATTCACAAGGCAGCCGGAGGAAATGGATTTCGCCAGAATCCGCCTCGGATTACTTTCGACTGCAACAAGATTAGTCGCGCGCCATCCGCCGAGTGTCACCACGCGCTCGCAATCAGGTGGGCATGGGGCGCTCGAGAGGAGAGAGAGAATCGATTTTCCTTGAAGGAGGAGGACGGAGAAATTGCGCCGAGGTAATATAAGATGAGAGAAGGGGCGGGGGGAGGTCGGCTCCAGCTGCGGCGGCTCGGCGGTGTACCTTGGGGTTGAGTCCGCTGCCCTGGCGCAGGAAGGTGCCCGTGATGAACCAGAAGCTGTTGCTGATGGTGAACTGATTCTCCACGACGTCGGTCTCGCCGAGGCAGGGGTGCGGGTTGTTCCACTCGTAGGGGCTGAAGCGCGCCATGACGAAGAGCGTGAAGCTGACGAGCATGTAGGCCGCCAGGACGTAAAGCCAGATCTCCACGGCTAGGGGATTCATGAAGGAGAAGAGCCGCGTCGGCTGGCTGGACGGTACCTAAATTACGTTACGCTACGATTTTAATTAAAACGGCCCCCGGGCCTGCTAAGAGCCGAATCTGACGCGCCGCAAGTGCAGCCCCTCCGCGGCGGCGGAAAGGGGCTTACCTTGCCGCTTCGTGCTTGCATATTGCCTGGCATGCGTGTGCGACTTGCTGCGTGATGGGGGGTGGGAAGGGGGGTGGGGCCGAGCCGCACGTGCGTCCGACGACGCGCACCGATGGCTTCGCGCGCCTTCGATTTGCACATTTGTCCGCGGAGCGAATTTTTGCTAAAGCGAGTTTTCATCGCGGATTCGCCGGCGGACATTTTTTCCACGGTGCACGTGCTTTAATAAAGAGGAATACTCGCCGAGTGAAATTTACATGATTTATTCGACCGTGCCAGAGGCTATTTCGCGCGCGACATCGCGTGATAAAAAAAAAAAAAAAAAATTGGCAGCTGCTAAGCTCTGCGGAGAGTTTATTTAGCTTTTTAAAGCGTTTTTCTCTCTCTCTCTCAAAATCCGATATTATATCGTGACTGTACTAATTGAGAGAGAGTGCATGTGTTGTATTATAAAATTATGAATTTCTCGGTATACGGAGAGAAAAGTTTAGTAAAAATTACTATACTATTTACTAATGGAGGGGACAGGCTCGATTAATAAAAAATTTTACTAAAAAGTATCGTTAAATTTGCTAGACTTACAGTAAATTTTGCTACAAGTCTAGCACATTTTATCATACTTTCGAGTACAATTTTTTATTTGTCGAGTCTGTCTCTGCACTACAAAATAATATAGTAATTTTTACTAGACTTTTCTCTCCGTGTATATAAAATTTTTTTTTTTTGGATTTTCTGTTGAAGCTTGCTTCATAAATTTTTACTACCGCAAACAGAATATTCGTTTCTTCAACATTCGAATTACCGATGTGCGGTATAATCCAACGAAAAAAACAAAAAATTCCCTAAAACATGCGGGTGTATCATTCCAACGCACCATGCATTAATCGGCAAGCCGTCATTTCGCGTCGCATACCAATTCTACGCAGAAAAAAAAAATTACTCGCTCATCGATTATCCACTGGATGCTACAAGCGCTTTCGTATAGCTATTGTACCGAACCGGCGGCGCGCGTCGACGTTACAACTTCCCCGTTCGCAGTATTATATGGGCGACATGCACTCGTGTCATGCACCGACACCGGCGGAACGTCGGACTCACCTTAAACAGGATGCCGATGCCGAGGTTCATGAAGGGCTTGGTGAAGTCGATGACGCTTTCCCGCGCGTAGTTTATTGTCATCGAGGCTACCGCCAGGTCCGCTCTCTGTGAACAAAAAAAAATAAAATAAAAGTAAAATAAAAATAAAGTAAAAAGAAAAAACAAATTAAAAAGTAATTGGGTGACCGCTGCACCATTGGATAAATTTATTTGTTATCCGAGAATTCAGGATCCTAAATGGCCAAGGCCAACACGTGCACAATTAGACGTACACGACTAAATACAAGCAGATTAAAACAAAAGATGCAAGTCGATACAATAAAAAATCGAAGATACGAAAATTATAAACTAAACTTAAAAGTAATACTTAAAACTAAAAGTGTACGAGCGATAAAAAGAAAGCCTTGAGGCGAGATTTAAAAATGGGAAGCTTCGAAAGAATATATAAAAATTAATAAGTGAAAGTACACTAATTCGATGTGGATTCTAAAAGGAGTGTTAATCTTGACAAGCGAAAAATTTTAGTATGTGGAAAGTAACAATTTTTAGTATTAAAATAGTAATTTGTTAAATATCGGATTCTAAAAATCACTATTTTTCATATAAAAAATTCTCACTTAATAAAACTGTCGCTCCTTTCTTAACCACAATAGTAATTTTTATAAAGTTTTTTTATCTCAGTGCAGCATAAACGAAAAAAGTCTATTGATGGTGGCCGTGGCAAAAATGGTATAAATAACACACAATTGGACGATCTACGTCGGTATAAAAAAAATATATATTAAAACAAAAAGTATAAAATAAAAAAACAAAAAGCCATGATCGAGTAACCGCTGCACCACGAGAAATCGGAGATGATCTAGCTCCCGGAGCGTAAATCGAGCGGTAACAACGTGTCGCGCATAAAGATCGGCCTCCCCGTGGTCGGAATTTTTTCGCCGCTCGTGGTAGAGCGAACCGATAGGTCGCGATTTATAAAGGACTTGCGCCGGCATTTCAATCGGCCGCGTAATACACGAGGGCTTAGGGTTCACCTTGGCGCCGGCGAGCACTCGAGGAACTTCCGGAGACTCGAGCCGAGTGGGGGGTGGTCTGGACGACGCTTATCGAGTTCTCGCCTTCCGCCGGCCGCGCTTTATCTCCCACGCGACTACCTTAAGTGTATAGGTCGGGCCCGCGCGCGGTATATCGGCCGAGAGGGTGAAAAGTCATCCAGGAGGGTGAACAAGGCGGCGGAGAAAAAAGGAGACGGTCTCCCGCAGCAATAAACCACCGGAAAGGTGGAGACAATTCGTACGTCGAGTATAACGAGGAGAGTCGAGAGTTTCTTCCTAAGCTCGTGGGAATGCACTCTGCTCTCGCTCGAGATTAAACCACCCTCCGCTTTGATCCACGAGGTCATTTTTTTTTTAACCCTTTTTCAATAATGCCTGTGGCGAATCGCTACTTTTTTTATTCGTCGTGTACACGTAGTGTTGCATAAATGTATGCGTAGGTGGGGATATAAATTGCGACGACTGGTGCCAGCGTGATATTTTTAATAAAAAAAAAAAAAAGCTGCTGCTGGGAATAAATTGACACGGCAGCGTGCGCTCGATGGACATTACAAATTAAGGGGCCGCGTGGAAGTTAAATTTATGCGGAAAATTCGTTTCGTCGTTCCAGAGAGCGTGAAATGCTTTTTGCGGCGAACAGTTTCAACTGGTTGAAGCCATGTAAAAAAAGAAAATAAATAGAGGAAGCGAAAAATCGCGTCCATCAACTGTACTTTTATCAGTAATCGGCCTTATTATTGTCAATCCATCGAAGCATCCGAGCGATAATGATCGACTAGCTCGGATCGCCGTTAAAAGTTCGATGTTTTATCGCTGCGGATATACAGGCTGGAGAGAGATTTGATTTTTTTTGCTGCTCGCCGACAAGCTAATTTTCAGTTTTTGTCAGCAGAATAATTGAGATGGAAGCCGCTTCGCCGAATGAAGTTTGTCCGTTTAACGAGCGACGGAAATTGTGTCTACTCGGAAATAGAAAGGGGCTTTACTTTCGGTTTGGGGATGAATAAACGAGTCCGTTGTACTTTCATTATGGACGAGCTTTTTTTTTTCACCATCCACTGCCGCAAGCTTCGCCATAAGTTATGACTGCGACGCAACGGCAGACGTTAAAAATCCTTTCTAAAGTTTATCCGGTTTATCGCGGAGTCGCCCGTGCTTTTGTAAATTTCTCTTTCTCATGCAAATCGTGCACAAATTTTAAATGCATTTTCATTCGGACGTGTGATAATATGATAATGCGGATAAATTTTACGCTCATTTTTTATATAATATGCATATATCAATCAATCTGTTTAATATTTTTTTCTTTCAATAGTATAAGTATACAACATCGCTGTATTACACACCGAAACGATGAAAAACCATGAAAACGATGTAAATGTAAATAAAAACGGCTTTTATTAAGAATCCGTTCTCTCCGCGAAGTTCATTATATTTTCCTCGCCGAGAGAATTATTCTCTTCCATATTAAAATGAAGTGCTCGAAACAAAAGGAAATTTAAATAAATCCGCGCTAAGGGACGTTTTTCTCGGCGCAGTTTATTATTTCCAAATGCAAAATCCTCGGATTGTACATTTTCAAGCACACTCCCGAATGCAGCGCACTAAATAAATAAAAAACGGCATCGGCGTAGTTCACTTTGCGCCGGTGAAAAGGAAAAAACGTGAAACGCACGGCGTTTACGCACCGACGGGCTCCTCCCGGGCTCCCATCGAAGAGGGTCAAGCGGGCGCGCGATTACAGGTGCGCAGAAAGGGCACCTCTCGGAAAATTACGCGAATTTAAATATCGCGCCCCACGGGCTCGTCGCGCGTGCGGAAAAGTCCGGGGATGCGGGAAATGGGGAGGCGGGCTTGAAAGTCTAGGCGGTGCAGCTGAATGCAGACAAAACGACGGGGGCGGGAGGGTCGGCTTTTGTTCGGCGGCGGAGCCGCGCCGCGCCGGGGAAATTTTACTTGGCGCGGAATTATTAAGTTCCGCGCCCGGAGTGAAAAGTCGCGCGTCGGAGCAGGCGACGGGCCCTGAAAAGATTCCGGCGCGGCTTCTGCAAGCATTACGCGCCACTCGTCTTCTGCGCCGACGCTCCGCAGGAAGCTGACTTGGGTTTTTATTCTTGAACGAGCGTGCCGCGGTCCTGGGCGAAAGCCGAGTCTTTTTCAAATATTACGGAGAATAATAGGGGCGGCTGTTTCGCGGTGACTCCGGGGGATTCTTCCGTAGAGAGAATTTTCGTACAGGGGTTGTTGATTTTTCATCGGAACCGCATTTGCGTATGAGATACGCTCGATGCATTTTTTAAAGCGCCGGAAGTTCAGTTAAGTGCGTTTGCTGTAATTCTCAGACGCTTGGATGTGTATTTTGCGGCCGCGCCGAGTTGCTTCTTATTGTTGGCGATCCTTTTTTATTATCGATCTCAATTATTTCTCTCATTGTTTGTACGTACGATCAATAACGCAACTTGATTATACGCGCAGTGTAGATAAAGGATTGGAAAAGGAAGAAAAAGATTTCATCTATAGTAAGCAAAAGTTCACAGTGGAAAATGTTCTACAATTACTTAGTAGACTAAACACGATGGTACATTATTTTTTAATTGCAATTGCTCGTTAATACATTTTTTTACTTGTAAATTATAAAGCAATAAACTTTCTGCTGACTGTATTGGTTCATTGAATTAACTACGTTGACTTTAATTTTCAGGCGCTTTAATATGTTTATTTTGATCCATTTTTATTATCGATTTTAATCATTTCTCTCATTGTCTACATATTAGATCAATAACATAACTTGATTATAAGTGCAGTGTATATAAAAGATTGAAAAAGGAAGAAAAAACATTGTATCTATAGTAAACAAAAGTACACAGTGGAAAATGTTGTACAACTACTTAGCAAACTAAACTCTGTGGTACATTATCGTAATTTTGTTTATTTGAAAATTATAAAGCAATAAACTTTTTGCTGATCATATTCGTTCATTTCATGTCTTTATTTACTTTCATTGTTTAAAAAAAAAAACTTTTTACCAGTGCAATGCAGATGCGCATTTCAACGGCCGCTCGATATTTTTCAGCGTCTCACTTTTCACTCTTAATTAAACAGTAGAAAAAGTTACGGCCATAACAAGGCAGTTCTTGAAATATGAATGGGGAGATTCAATTAAGCCCGGCGAAATATATCAGAAAGATTAGCCTCTTTCGCGTCGACAGATATGCCGCTTGAATAATCCAGACTTTTTGCGAGCCTGAGGCAGTCTTAATAAGTGCCGGGGGATGGCTTTTCTGCATTGCTAAGTGCTGAAGCGAGGACACTCGCAAACCGAGGCTATGAATTCCCCGCGAAGTGTATATAATAACTGCGAAATGAAAATTGCTTTGATGAGCGAAAAAACGTTTCCTCTTTTTTCCCCCTCTGCGTCTCTCCTATTATTTTCATTATAATATAATGCCTCGCCTTGGGAAAATTATAATTCATATAGAATTAATAACACGGTAGGGTGATCTCGAATCGTTCCATAATCTTGAATTACTTCGACGGGCATAGAGTAGTTTCCATGCGATTTAGAAATAATATAGGGACTTCAGCCTTCTCTGTTGGTATTTCATCAATTTTTAATTAACAAAACAAGTCCCCCCCCCCTTTGTCGTTATACCCAACGTTGAAATTGTAATGCCAAAGAGGATTATAACATTCGCAAGGTATTTAATTAAGTAGAATCATTTTCGAGCGAAAGCAAACTCTACAAGCAACGAATACTCGGTATAATTGAATTTTCATAAAATTACTGATCAAAGGCCCGAATAATCTGCGACGCACTGCAGTGCATTTTAAAAGGGAAAAATCTCGATTCCGCCGCCGTAGAGAAGGCCTTCCAGACCGGCGTCGGCGCACGGCGCACTTACCTTCTCCATGAGCTCGCGAACGATCCCATTCCACTCCTTCGTCTCGGGGTCGTAGACGCCGTACATGTGGTCGGGCACCAGGCGTATCGCGTACTGAAAGCCGACCTGGCCCGCGATCCACTTGAGCAGGTCGATGCAGAAGCCCTCGAAGCGCGCGTTCCCCGTCAGGTTCTTGTCCTCTCGCACCATCACGTACGGCTTTTCCTATAAAACAGTAACACTATACTCCAATTCTCCCCCCGACGGGGCGTTATCTCACCCTTTATACTGCCTCCGGCCGCGAAAGCGTCGCGATCGTTTGATGCCCTCATCGCGGAAAATGACGCGCCCCGTCAATTGCGACGGAATTAATTTGTAAATGAAGTCGCGATTGTTGCAATTTCCATAGGTCGCGGATCCAATTAGTGCGGCGCGATTTGACGTGAATTAGCTATGTGTTACGACCTCCATGCTAATGGACACGGCGCGCGTTACCAAATTCTACCGAGTGCCATTCATCCGCCCGTTATTTCGCTCGCGCGAGTGTGTTTATAATATAATCAGAGAACAGACCGCAATTAATTCGTCGGACTTTACTTTTTAAAGGGGTAACTACTACTGTAATTTTTTTTTTTAAATCAAAATTTTTTTTTAACTAAACAGATGCTTGAAATGCTCTAGAATGTGAGGCAATGAGTTTCATATCTGAGAAAAACTTTTTTATTTGAATTTCGAAATTTGGCCGAGAAGTTGGCGCTGTTCTTAAAACTAAAAACTTTGAACGCGATTTTCTCGAAATACGTTTTTTGAAATCGATATGCAGCGGAATTCGAGCAGATTACATTATTTTTCGTTGAAATCGTAAATTTACCTTTATTATTATATTTTGCAGTATAGTATATACAGAATTTTTATAAAATCATTTAAACATTGTTGATAAATAAATATATACCGTTTTTTTTTGGCTGAAAATTACAACTTTTTCTTCAAGTACTCGCCGTTTTCACAAAAATCAATATTTTTAAAACCCCGCACGCGTTATACTAGCTATGGATATGCAGATTAAGTGGTTTTTTTTTCTTTTATCCAGGTTGTAAATTACACGTGCTACACTGCCTGCCGCATAGCGCTTATATAGTTAAAGGAGAGATAACAGCGTTTCTGCTGACATTTTTTAATATTTTTGTATTTCCATATGTACCTAATAACTTCATGAACTTATTTTATTCTGTTATAAATAAAAAAATGTCCAAAAACGTTTTTTTTTTTTTAAGGCAGTTACAGTGGTGTTAGTCCTGAATGCCGCGATGTCGGGATTGAAAAAAAATTGGATATTTTTTTCGTGCCGTTGCGGGATATCAATTAATCGGCATTAACGGAGGGAGGGGCTTAGTCGGTGCCTGTACGCTTAATACTCTGTGGGGGCGACGCGTCGAACCAACAAGTGGCGATCGGTCCCCCGACTCCGGCCTCTTCGCTTTCTCTCTCTCTCTCTTTCGGCGCGAGCGAAAAACTCGAGGGCGAAAAAGCGCGGCGCCGATGAGGCCGGATGCGAAGCGCCAGCTGAAAAAGCTGCGACTGAATACGGCCGTCGCAATTAAAGCTGACCACTCGACTGCTTTCACTGCGATTTATCCCGGGGCAATGATGACGGAGTCGTGAAATTTTTTTTGCCCGTCCGAGTGAATAAATCTTCGCCGGTGATGGGAACTCGAAGCTTCTCGCTGGCGGGGATAAAAGTGCGCGCAGCAGAAAGAAAATTAAACCTTCCAGTGAATTATCTCTTTGAGATTGACGAGAAAAAAAAATTTGAAATTTAGAAGCTAGAAGCACAATTAAATTTAATCGTCCGACAGGCTTTAAAGCACAAAGGCTCAGATGGTGCATAGAAAATTTGAGCAGCTTGTAAAAGGCTTACGGAGTACACAAGACGCAATAAATAAAGTCGAAAAGCAGCGCTTTGAAATACACCGCCACTGGCAATTAACGAAATCGCGCCGTTTAAGTAACAAACTGCAGCATTTTTCCGAATCGTATTATTTTTGGCGACCCGCCCAGGCGCTTTTGGCTAAGAGGATGTAACGGCCAGTTCCCCCGGGGATCGTAAAAGTAAATTTACCTCTCTCGTCATAACGACGAGGGTAATGTTGGTCGCGGTTGTTTCGTAGAAAGCCCCGACGTCCGATATGTTGACCCCGCTGCCGAGCTTCCACTCGCCGACCTTCAGCAGCTCTTCCTTCTTCAGCTTCAGCAGGTCCAGCTTGAAGTTCGTGCGCTTGCCCTCGTTGAACTCGATGTGGCCGGTGAGACCCTGGAGGCCCGCCTGTGAGAATTCCGAGGTATGCGCATCAAATTAAACGCTCTGGATATACACATAATACATTATATATGTGTGTATGTATGAGTGATGCCCGGCCCTTCTGTGGATCCTTTTAAGTCGGTGCCCGCTTTCTTGGCGCCCGGCGCATCTCGTTTACGTGAAAGGGGAATTTTGTTTCGCCAAGCGAAGGCAACCTACGCGCAACGTGCACTGGTACACCAGTTGTCCTTTTTTTTTTACTATTTGTAAGTCCGTTTGCTGTAGACAAGATGATTGGAACGGTGCTTCCAAGATGCATACTTTTTTCTTTCATTTTATTGAGTATTTTAAAGAAACAAGTTGTTTTAGTTACTTTACAGAATTAAAATATTTGCAAGTCTATGTGAGTAGCACTTGCATCTATTTCTGTACTGTGCACACGCGCTATGTATACCTTCTAAAATTCAATTAGTGAAACTTTACTAAAATTAATGAAAGATACCTAAATCGTCACTAATTTTCAGTGAAAATTCACTAATTATAGTAGTTTTTCACTAATTCAACTTCAGATAGTACTGATTTATATATATTTAAACAAAAAACCGTACATTTCACTCTAAAATTTAAGATCGAAGCCTTTACATAATTTTAAGATTTTCTATAAAAAAAGCCATTGTTCATCTTTAGAAAATACACGTATTTATAAAAACTACGCTGACAGAAATTTTTTGGAAAAATGACTAATATTCTAATAAAAATTACTATCCAGCCTATGAGTAGAACCACAGACTGCATTTAGTGAAAAAATTATACTAGAATTCTAGTGATTTTTTCTAGAATCTCTAGTACATATTACTAGAATTCTACTAATATTTTCTAGAATCTTTAGTGCATATTACTAGTATTCTAGTAATATTTTCTAGAATCTTTAGTACATATTATTAGAATTCTAGTAAAATTTATACTAGATTTATAAAAAAATTTATACTTAAATTTATATAATACTAGGTTGGTAATTTTTTCATTAAATGCAAAACATTTCTCTCAGTGTAAAAATCTTTCAGAGCGTGGTCTAAAAACGGAGCAAAGTCTCTCTGTATCGAAAACTCGCAACCGCATATACGCTCGTATAAATAAAATTCAGTCCGACGCGAAATAAAAGAAGTGAATAAAAAATTGTAACAAATAAAAAAAATTGAGCGAGACACCCTTCAGGGGAATCCTCCCCGCGCGCCCCTTTAAAACGGGCGCGCGACTCGCGCGTCGCGGCTAATTACAAGCGCGAGGCTCGCCGCACTGTCCGCGGCGTAATTTTTCGAACGAAGCCATTTACACGGCGACGCGTCGCGGCGGCCAGATTCGCCGCGCGTTAATTACCCCGAGAGGCTGGACGCGCGTCGGGGAGTGAATTATGTGAGCGCCGCGGCACTCTGCTCGGCATAAATCCGCCGGCGGCCGACAGCCCAGCCGAGAGGGAGGCGGACACGCCGTCTCGCGCAAATTTCGAGTCGCGCGCGGCGAAAGAACACGCCGTTCTGGCGGCGTGTCTCGCTCACCCCTTCCCACCCCCTCGGCCGCCCGAGCGCGTCGCTGCTTTTTACGCCGAGGGGGAGGCTCGCGCGCCGCTGCCAAGCGGCGATTTCGTTTGTTTGCGCGAGCGCTCGGCGTGGGATATCCGCGAATGGCTCGAGTTTGACTTAAAGCCTCTTGCTTGCTTCGGCGATTTTTAACGGACTTTTTTAAGATTTTTTTTTAACGCTGCGATGCGGGTTTCGCGCAGCTGCCAAGATGCGGCTCGGCGACGATCCGTTCCTGAATACGTTTATGAGAGATTTACGGTTATTAGGGTTCGCACGGAAACTTTATAAAATTGTGCGTTTGTTGAAAAATCTTTTTAATCGCATGATTTTTTTTTCATCATATGCAGATCTCTTAAAAAATTTATGGCCTTTTTTTGCGAAGTATTTAATAAGTGATTCTGATTGGTGGTGACCGATCGGATCAGCCTGATTTATTAGAATTAGGATGTAAAAGCTCGAGTTCTTCAATTTTTAAAATATGAATTAATATTTATTAGAAGTTTTTAATGTTTCTTATTTTTATATTCAATTACAGTTTTAAGATTCTAGTTTTATATCTTAATTTCTAGTTAAACGCTATGTAGTCCGTTAAAATGAAAATAAATAAATAAAATAAATATGAAACTTTAAAGTTAATTTTTTTGTGTTATATATAATTACGTTTGTAATGTATTTATTTTTGTGATCTCTTTAAAAAAAAGGGAATCGTTCAATGAATAAGACGAATACCAAAAAGCGGAATACGCAGTGCACGCTATACATTTTGCTTGTATAAATTAATTGCAAAAAAAATGTTGACTATATACACCGAAAATACAATATCTCTTCAATACTGAAAAACGTTGCCATTCATTCGTATATTTTTCTGGTAATATGCGTTACAAAATGCTGAATGTATCAAATAAACCGATTTCTCTAATCCCCTCCGCAAGCTCATCAAACCCATTTGAAAAATGATAAACCGCAGGTGGCTATTGAATCGTTAAATCAACGTGTTTCCGTGATTACCTCGAAAAGCTGTGCCGCTGAATGACGAATCGCGGGTAATTAGCAGCGCAGTCCGATTGCAATTATCCACGCGCGATCGACCGAAACTCGCCGAGGGCCCAATCAGTGTTTTTGCTCCGCGACTCGCCGATTGTTGTCACCTCCCCATATCCTCTTCCTCCCGATCCTTTTATTAAAAGTCGCGCCGCCACTCTCCCTGCTGAAATCATCGTCCGAGAGAGACTTTGCGCAAGAAACTCGGCCGGGCGCGTCGCCTTTTTACGCGTCCTCCGGGTGTCGCGTGCTCGCAATCCGGAAACTTGTAATAGGATCGAGGAGAACAAGGGAGGAGGAGTCCTCCCCCTTCGCCTCTAACCGAATAATTCGCGAGAGAGTCCATGCATTGTCTGGCCTTATAAGTTTTCCCCGCAGTTCCGCCGGCGCCCGGCGCGACTCCCCTGCCGGGCGTCAACCCAATTTCACTCGGCCGCCGGTCGACGAACTTATACTTATATTTTCTCCTCTTCGGGTCGGCCCTGAAAAGTCCAATTTTCGCGGATGTAAACACGCTCAGATTTTCCATGCGAACTCCGCGCTCTTTTATCGGACGATTTTTTATATGTACAGGCAGGTGTGCTTATATATTATACACTGTTCAAAAAAACATTAAATTTAATGCAAATAGTGGAAGCAAATTTCATTGGCGTACATGAACTTTACCGAATTTACATTAAATTTAATTTAATTTACATTAAAATTAATGTAAAAATGTTAATTAAATCATAATTCATGTACGCCCATGAAATTTGCTTCCAGTATTTGCATTAAAATTCATGCCAAGTTTTTTTACAGTTTACATATACACACTGACAGAAATTTTTGAGAAAAGTTACTGTTTTTTTAGTAAAAATTACTGTCCAGCCTGGGAACGGAGCCACAGACTGCATTTAGAGAAAAAAATTACCGTTCTGTATAACAATGTTATAGTAATAAATTGTACTAGAATTTTCTCAAATTTTATACCCACAGAGAATAGTTGAATAAAAATTACCCACGCTTTCACAGTAATCTTGGGACATTTTCCTTTCTGGCTAGTTTTTATTAAATTTGAAGTAATTTTGATACTTCAAATGGAATAAATACAACACAAATTTAAAATTTTACCATAAATTATGTGTTTAGTAATATTTATACAAACTTTATTAAAAAATACACGAAAATGATTACTAATTATTTCACTTATATTTTAATCAGAAATTCGATAATTTTTACCAATCGTCTATATAGTAAAAATTACCCAAAGCGCGCTTCAATTAGCATTTTTTCGTGTCTCTTTTGCATCTGGTTAGTATAACTTGCACCGAGCGTTAGTAAAAATATCACCGTAGGTTTACTAATCGCTTAGTAATTTTTATACCGATACTTTTATAGGGTAATGTTTACAGGATCATTCTTTCTACGTAATATAGAATGATAATTTTTCCAAAATGTTCCTCTCAGTGAAGACGCGTGCCGTCAATTCATGTGATAAAGAATGATAATTTTTTCAAAATGTTCCTCTCAGTGAAGACGCATGCCGTCAATTCATGTGATAAAAAATGATAATTTTTCCAAAATGTTTCTCTCAGTGCAGACGCGTGCCGTCAATTCGTCGGTGATAAAGCCGCTAATGCCCTGTGGCCATATCTTTCGCCGGTCGCTCGTTTATCGCGCGATTATACGTACGTTCGTTTCAATATTTAACCCTCATTTGCAACTTTAACAGCGGAGTTTAAACAATCCGCGTGGGTGGAAAGGGGAGTAGAAATCCAGCCAAAGCACAATCAGGATTTATCGCCCCGCGCGGTCCGACATTATTAGTTCGTCTAACACCGGTGAATTATGTTAATTGACCCGCTCCCACTTCCAATCACGCAATTATAATTGCCCGCCGGCCGATTCATTCTCGCTGCGATGTTTAGTCGGTTGACGAGAATTCCGCCGAAATATCAATGGTAAGCATCCGCCCTCGAGCCGTTTTCAAGCGCTCGAGGACTCGACGACGAAGGAGAGTGGCTGGTCGCGTTTTAAAAGCCACCCGCTCTACCTCAATTCTCGCTTATGACATTCCGCGTTTATTTAGTAAACGCGCCGCTTCATTACTCTCGTTTGGTCGCATCTCTCCGTTGTATAGCTGCGCCCAACTTTCGCCTCGTTCATGTGCAAATAATGCGAAAAATACCCGCTGCCCGTCGCGCGCGATTAAATAATTTCGAACGGTGTTTTGTGGCTTGTTCGAGGAGACTTGGCGGAAAATTAGATTGTGAGTGTTAAATTCAAGTTTTCAATGTGATTGCGTTTAATTTTGAGAATTTTCTTCACATATTCTTTTTTTTTAATTTTGAGAATTTTCTTCACGTATTCTTTTTTTTTTTTTTAATTTTGAGGGAAATTTTCGGTTTTATAATGTACTATAATGGAAGTCAGTTTATTACAGCAGAATATTATTTAAGTTATGTTCCTTTTACGTCTGCTATGTTTGTTGAAGTATCTATTAGAACGCATACTAATGGACTACGTAAACATTAACGTTTATTAGTTTTGTAATATACCAGGTATTCAAAATAATTCAAATAACAATAAGCATAGACATAAAAATATATAAAAATAGTATAATAATTGTTCATTAAAATAGTAGTTACTTCAACAGTTAAGTAGATTATAGATTGTTAAGAGAATACATTTTATTTACATATTCAATAAAAGAATTAAAATGTTTTTTTTAAGAAATTCGATTATCAAATTTAAACGTAATATATCGACGAATAACGATAAATATTTTCGTGTGGAGAAAAATTGTTAATAATATTTATTTAAAGACTTGCTTAAGTAAAAATTGCTTAATTATTTAAGAAAAATTTACTTGACTCTTTAATCTCTGCTTGGCTTAATCAACTAAGAAAATATTGCTTAAAAAATTGAATAGAATATACTTAGTGCATGAGTAAATTTTATATGACTACGTTTACTTCACTTTTTAAGCAAAATTTATTTACTATTTCAGTAAATTTTACGCGGAGAGAAATGATATATTAAAAATTACTTTGTTCCGTAGGAGCCATAACTTATGATAATTTTTACTATATGTTTTATATACCAAAAAAAGTAATTCTTACTGTTTCACGACAGTAGTATAGGAAAAGTGAAAACTGCTTTGCAAAATCAGTAAATTTAACATTTCTTAAAGCAGATCTTACCCTACGGAAAATTAGATTTGGCATTTTTGTAAAGCCTATTCAACTGAAAATTAGAAAAGCTAGATTAACTTCCAATTTCACAGTTAAATATACAAAGTAAAAAGTAAAAGTTACTCGTTTCTTTTGTTGGTGTAGTAAATATTGTCGTGGATTGAGTATATCCCAAGGTTCCCACGGAATACAATAATTTTTAAAACATCATTATTTTGTGCGCTAACAATTTTCCTCCGCACAGCTGAAGCAAAGAATCGTTTTATCGACGAATTTTTGTTAAACATCGATCATCACTTACGGAATTAATATAATTGTAGAGCGAGAGCCCGTCGTCCCACGGCTCCTCCCTTTCGCAGGACAAGTTGGCGGGTCGCAGGACGTGACTGCGATCCAGCGCCGCAAGCCCGTGCGCAAACACCTGCACGCTGTCGTACACCAGCGCCGGCTCCGCCTGAAACGCAACATTCCGCCTCATGCCGACTAACTGGCAAAAAGATTCTCCACCGCCTTTTCATCCTCCCCCCGACTCCTTTTTTTTTCCCTCCGGATTGAAGGCTATTTTCTTTCTCCAATTACGGGGAGACGAGCTCGTCTTTCTATGCTAAAAGAACGTGAGCATTTTCCGCGGCGCCGGCCTCCCACCCGCCCGATACTTTGTGGCACCGCCGCGAAAGAACTTTAAAATACACCTCGCTTATTTCGCTTAAGAGGATTTCCCCGGGAAAATTCATCCGCCTTTCTCGTGTATTTTTCATCATCGACGAAGCGGCATTTTCAGCGCGCGCGCGAAATAAAGAAAAACTGAGAAGAAGAAGAAGAAGAGCTCCAGGGTAGGGAGAAGGAGAGAGCGAATCGCGACTCTGTTCATATATTTATATCGGGAAGCGGAAAACAGCTTACGGCGCTTTGCTGGCCTTCGGCGGATGAAAAAAGGCCGGCTAAGTTCGTTTCGCGCGCGTGGGAATCGAATTCCTCCGGCACCTCGCGCAGAAATGCCGAGAGTGCGGCGGCGACGATCTCGCGGATCCTCAGCGTCGAGAATTTCATTCGGGCATGCCGCGGAAGTTGTAGTAAAAATTACTATTTTCCGTAGGAATAGTGGGTTATACGCGAACTATGACGATTTTTACCATAAAACATACTAAAAATTCCTATGTGCATAGCAATTTCTACTATATATAAATAGTAATTTTTGCTATAGGTAAATATTTCTACTATATAAATAGTAATTTTTACTATAGATAGCAATTTCTATTATATAAATACATAGTAACTTTTAGTATGTTTTATAGTAAAAATCGTCATAGGTCGAGTATGTTCCATTGTTCCTACAGAATATAGTAATTTTTGCTATAAAATTTCTCTCCGTGTGCTTGGTGCACGTATAGATAAAGTCATCCGCCGGGAGATGGAACTCGCTTGGACCGATCGCGACCGACTAAGCTTAAAAATTCAAAGGCGCAGCGTCGTTTTAGAGATTTTCGGGGAATTTAATTACCCAAGGCTAATTTTCAGCCTATTTGAGGAGGAGCTGCGATGAGGGTCGCCTATTATTTTTGCGCTGGCAAAGAAACGACATTTAGACGTTGTGTATACCGGTAAGTTTTTCGTCGGGTAATTGGAGTGCCATTGTTTTAAAGCCGGACGAGAGGAGCTTACTTTAATGGATACTGATAAGCTACTTTAAAGTAAGCAAAAAAACGAGCTGCTCGACATCATTGAATTATGCGCGGGAATTCCTGCGAGAAGGTGTTCGAAATACGCGATTTTCATGGGAATCATTAGCAGCGGTCGAATAATTATTGTGACTAAATGAGGGACTGAACTTTAGGGTGATTAAACGTTCGTTAATGAGTTTAAAATTGTCAAAGGACATTATTCGGAAAAGTACATATAATTACTTTAGGTATTCGAAAAAGTGCATATAACTATTCTAGGTATTCCAAAAATTGCATATAATTATTTTGGGTATTTGAAAAAGTGCATATAATTACTTTAGGCGTTGAATGCGTTATTAATTATACCTGAATAATCCCCGATCTGTTGAGTATCGTATGGCCGACCGGCTGAAATCGTTCCATCTGTTTTAGCGTTTCAGCGACTGAGGGCTCTTCTAAATCAACTAATCGAAAGGCAGTCATGTTTACACTATTGTACTTGAAGTCTTCGAGATCGAACGTTTCAATGTCCTGCGTAAAATACCGATGAAAATTAATTTATGGAAAATATTTAATATAATACCTTCGTTTAATTTATACGAGATACTTACAAAACTTGTGAACATATAATGATACCTATAATCATTCATTTGTAGTTGCAATATCTGTAAATAAATTTGAACGATGAATAATTAATTCATCAACAAATTATTATTATTATTACTTTTATTTTAGATTAAAGACTTTTTCCTTACTGCTCTAAAGAATTGTTGCATGTACATAGGATCCGTATCAATAATTATTTTGTAAATCTCTTTGTGTCGAACTTCTCTAAGGACTTGTCTATAATTTCCAGGTCCAGCCTGGCGGATATATATCTCCGTTTTCGGCGAAGGCGGCGATTTTACTAAGTCTTGCAGTTTGAACAACCCTGAAAGGCACATCGATCTATTACATTTCCTCCTTTTGTCTGGGACGCTCTCTTTAATCAAGAAGAAAACTTAATCCGCCGAGTTCCGTTAAAAAAAAAAAAGAACGGCGAGGGGGTGGCTACATTGTCTTTATAATTAGCGCGACTGGTTTTACAACGAAAAAGTTCACCCCCGCTAATTCATTCGCCGTTATATATCCGAGGAAAGTCGATGATTTAAGAAGTTTTTCCGGTTAATTAGAGCCGGTCGAAGAGATGAATTTTCATTGGAACCTGAGAAAAATAGCCCCTTCTTAATTCAATCCCGAAGACGCGACTGAAAAAGAAAATCCCGCAAAGAAAACGGAGCTCTCCTTAATATAGCGAACCTCTCGAGGAAGTCGAGTCGCGCCGATGAACGACCGAGCGCCCCGCGATTGTTTTTCCGAGAGCTTTTTAAATCTTTGATCAGCGAATTGTTTAGTCCCGATTGGGAATAAAAGCCGCGGCATTCAGGATAAAGGGCCAGAAGCGTCGTTCGATGAGAAAGAGAGAAAAAAGAAGGCGCAGGAGGAAGGAGGAGGAGGAGCGCCGGAGTCAGAGGATAGAATGGAGAGGGTGGCAAGCGGAGTTGGAACGAGCAAAGTTGGAACTTGTCACTTCCGTTTTCGTTCAATCTTCCTCCGCAGCCTCTTCCTCCCGGCGAGTCGCTCTCATTGTTTCTCCATTTTAACGGATCCCGCTCTCGCGCGCACCGAAATTTCACCCCTCCCCACCCCCGGCGTTTCCGGAAATTCATCAGGATTCGCATGCTTGCGTTAAATTTTCGGCGGAGAGCTTCGCGCGTCAAGTGCGCCGGGTAGCGGGCCAAGGAAATGAGAGAGTTTCTAGGGAGGGCTTGTTTTCCATTTTCTCGCCGTGATTCGGCCATCTTCGCGCGTTAACCCCCCTCCACCCCCCCGCGTTTATATATCGCGCCGTCTGACGCCGGCTGCGCGGCGTCAAGTGCCAAGCGCCACTTTGTCGGATTCGAGGCGGGCTGTTAACGGGGCCCCCTGCTTATGCCGGCTTCAAGGTAATACCGTGGGATACTTGAATTCATATGCACTTTGTTCGAAATCCCTTTGCGGCGCGTGCCCGGGTGGGAAAATTAAATTCTTAATTATGCTTTAAGGAGTCGTGAAATTTTTTAATTTGAAAGTGGAAACTCCGCCGTGGGTTGCTCGGGAGTATGGAATTACATCGTTCCGCAGGGGCTCGTTATGTACACCTTTCGTTCGGCCGCGTAGCGTTTTTTCGCGCGCTTGAGAGAGCGGGAGATTTAAACAATTGTTTGCGGGTAAACGTCGAACGGAAGTGGGTGCGTGCACTTGGAAATGATGCTTGACGCGACAAAAAGAAAATATCAAGATAACGAATAAAGTTATTTTAATGGACGAAGTTGCTAAAGTTAAGAAAGCGCCGGCGTCGTAAAGATGGAGTGGCACAGATAAGCGCGATGAAACGGACGGATAAGGATAACGAGGAAGAAAAGCACAATCAGCTTTGAAACAGGGGAAAAAAGTGAGGGCGGTGGCGAGGCAGGATGCGACGAAGGGGGAGGAGGGAAATTCATCTGGTGAAGTCGAACTGGGAGTGAAGTAACATTCGCACCTGAACTTGACAGTTTGACGTTTCGATTCGACAAACATCTTCAACTTTCGAACGCGATAACTTTTTTCCAATGGAGAGCTTGAATAGCGAGCGCGCGAGAAGTTGAGTGCCAATTACCGGGATTTTTGATGATGGACCTCGTTTCAGAGAATCCCGGAAACACATCCAGCAAAACGAGATATTCGTTTGAAAGCTTAATCTATCCAATTTTTTTTTAAACATCTTTTCGGCCACTTGAGTAAGTACAAGAGGCGAAAGCTTTAAAAGCTGCACTAAGAATTCTTTGAAAGCACATTCTTTTGTAAATAAAATCTAATTTACGAGAGCATGTTCTTTCCTTCATCGTGTTTTATTAAATTCTCCTGCACTCACGAAATTAACTTATCCGACGTTTCTCTTTTAAAAAGCCAAGTGATGAAATAAGGAGCTTTACTGCGATAGATCAACGGAGATATAAAATTAAAGTGCCGCGAAGCAGTCTCACCATAATCCTCCTCGTAGATGATGGCGACCCTGGTCCAGTTGAGAAAGGACATGAGGTCCCGGAAGGCCCGATTGAGGTGGTCCTGCGCTGGATAGAGGTTGATGCTGAACTCCTTGAAGGTTGGCTCGAAGTCCACCCGAGCCTCGAGGTGCGGCACGTCCAGGGCCTCGCAGATGCTTTGTATGTGGGCGCCGAGGAGGGGGTCCGACGGCCCGAAGATCCCCTGCACAGAGTGCGACAGCTGCTTGCAAGCTGCGAACAAACGAGCGCACCTCGAATGAGCATCCAGACCGAACTCGGTCGCCGGCCACTTTTAGCCTGCATAATCTAAATCCACTTTTCCCCTTACTCCCTGTCAATTAGCGGGGAAATTGATCGCCTATAAATATCCCGGCGCCGAGTTGCTCTCCATTAAAGCCTCGAAAACAAAAAGGAAAAAAAAAGGACTGGCCTGAATAAAACTTTCAGGAGGACGTTATCGTTCATTAAGTCTCGTTTGGAAGGAGCGAGCGCCCGATAACCCTGTCGGCCGCTTATTTCCGATGAGAAGTATAATTAGGCGTGTCAGGGGACGGAATTTAGCGCTCCCTTCAATTTTTCAGCGGCAAAAGTTCTTGAGCCCCTCGATTCCGCGCGACTTATATATTTATACTAAATTGAATTGTAACAGCGGCGCGGCGCAGTTTGAGCGCCCGAAAACGCTGAAATGTAAATTCCTCGGGGGAGGATGAGGAGGAAGTCGATTATTCGGCGGTGCCGCCGGGGACGTTGGGCGAGTCAGCGTAAAACGAAGAGGAAATTGATACATTCGCAAGGTGGTCCTCAGGATGTATATATGCATCGCTCTTTCTTCGTCCGCGGAGGACTGATCGGTCTCGTTCTGCCGGTACGTGGCCCTTTTTTGCGCGACCTCGAGATCGACAATTTCCGTGGTCTCCTGGATGTATTGCCGCTAGAAATGGGGCGGAGGGGGAGGGGGAAGGGGGGCGTAGGTACGCACCGGCTCGACGATGAAAACGAATAGGTAAGCACGTGGAAGAAGTCGCGCTATTTTCCCCGAGGTCCTTATATCATCGTGTGCACTCGCGCTGGGAAATTCTTTTGCAACATTTCACTGGAAGTTGGGATGCATCGCGAAACTACGACGATCTTAGACGTCCTAGTGGAATTAAATTTTATGCCGGCTGAAATCTTTTTGACGGTGATATCTACTCTTAAGTTTGATTTACGTGAGTGTCACTAATTTGGAAAAGTAAACGGAGTTGCTTTAATCTTCGGAAAAATGCGAAGTTTTTAGATTGGAAACGCGAAAAATTTTCGAATTAATGTAAAAAACATTTACTTTAATTTTACAAAATATGTACAGCTGTGCTTAATTAAATGAACGTACAAAAAGAATTTTAAATTCGTCAGTGTTGAAAGAGATGATAAAAAAATGCGGAGGATATTACGATCGAGTATTGTTACATTTTTTCACATTGAAGCGAAAGCACTAATTTATATCTTTTCACTCACTGCACCATGATTTTAAACTGCAATCTCACAATTTTCATTCCACGAAAAAAAAATTGGTTTCCCGATAAAATATGACAGCAGTAAAAAAACGCCACATGTTCATATAACCCGAACGTAACGACTATCTCGAAATCCGCTTTAAAATTTTTATATGATGTTTGACTCTCCAACGGGAAAAATTCATTCGCCCGAAAAAGAAATCCCGCGACGGCGCACTCTAAAAAAAATAAATATAAAAAAAGAAAAAAAAAAGAAAAACAGAAAGATTGGAAGAATCGAGAGACGAAAGCATTTTTGATTCACAGCACGCAGATGTCTCCTCTCCCTCGGCGAAGTCCGCGCGTCGCGCAAATTCAATTTAGCGCGCGCGATCGATGAGGTGGCATTACACACTGGCGACTCGAGCAGACTCGAGTAATTTATATCGGGGGGATCTTCCTCCGGGGAAAAAAGACTTGGCGGCTCGGAGGCTGCGGTCTGCACGCGCGGCGTCCCCCGCGGCATCGCGGCGAACAGCTTATGGGTTTATGAGGCGCGCGTCGTGGCCCAACCTCGTTATAAACGACGGGTATTCCCGGCGCTTCTTTCCCAACTTCGCCGGTGTACACTTTTGTTTTATCATCCTCCGTCCGATGTGCTGCGCTGCAGCGAGTCGCGATCGATGCAGGGACTTACGAGTGGAGCTTGCAACGCCGCGCTTTTCGGTCTTGTTTTATTATCTAATGTTCTTTTTTTGCGCCGAGGCGAGATTCGATTATGCGGGGGTGCTACGGAGCGGCCGGATCGAAAAATTACTCTTTTAATCAAAGTTTTTTTGCGAGGGGACTTTATTGGCCGAGGGAAGGTGCGGGGGTCTAATATCGGGCGGTGCAACGGCTTTACAACCGGGTCATGCCACTTCAGTTTACTGCTTTCGGATTATTTTGTGGATGATATTAAAAAAGGATAAGGTCAGGTGACGCGGTGATAAAACGGAAATCGGTCACTCAGCAAAATTTGTCGAGCGGCGGGGTTGATTATGTATTTTTTACAACGGACAAGTGTGTGATCGACGTAGCAGCTGTTCTATTTACGCGGAAACCGAGGCGGTACAAATATCTAGTACATGCCGAAAATAATATCCGATATAATTTTTTCGCTCCTTCGGGTCGAGCTCTTATTAGCATCTAGCGTAAAAAAAATATGAGGTCAATTAAAGATCGAAAAGTGATTTTTCAAAATTATGGCACTTTTTAGTACAATTTAAGATGATAAGCCTTACAAATATTAGAAGATTTTGAGATCGTTTTAAGATATCAACGTTTGAAATTTGAACAACGCATTTAAAAACAATCAAATAACAAATTTATAATAGTAAATGTTTTATTATTTTTTATTTTTCTTGTATTTTCTGCTGTAATAAAATTTAAGATGATCTGAAAATCTTCTAATATTTGCAAAAGACTTCTCATCTTAAATTATACTAAAAAGTAATTGATCTCATATTTTTTACGCGTGATTCCTACAAATGTGGATAGCCCCATTATTCAACTCCAGCGTATTATTCTACATTTATTACTTTATTAATAGAGCATAATATAGCAGAATTGTAATAGAATTTTGTACAATTGCATATAATAGAATTTAATTAATTTTATACATAAACACTAATCCATCTGAAATTCATCAGAATCATGTATTAAATTCTGCATTGTAAGTAACCGAACTAAACTATTGTTTATTAGTGCTCAGAAATTACCGACCGGCAATAATTTAGCGCATCCCGCCGGCTCAGCGATCGCGCGTATAAATTACTGTGCACAATCGCTATCTCCAAATCCCGCTAAAGGGAAGAGAAAAGAAAAAAAGAGTCGACGCCAAACTACCGCCCTATTGAATATCGCGTTTAATTGGATGAAGCCAAATAAGCGAAATATTAACCGTAAGCAGTTTTATATGAGGAGAGGGGGAGGGGGGATGATCGGCGGAGGAAGAGTAGAAGGCAGAAGAATGAAATTGATCGTAAAGGCTGTCGAGGTCGACGAAAAGTTTTAACCTGATTTCCAACGCTCATCGAGTGGCACTGGGCCCTCGACGCTCGCAGAGAGAAAGAGAGAGAGAGGCTGGCCGTGCTGCAGGTGTATCTGATCGAAGCCGAGAGTGGCTTCATGCTTTATCGACAACTCCGGACTCTTTTATATGCCTCTGCGCGTCGAGTCGCGTCGGGCTCTAAGTGCTAAACGATCGGACCTCGTTGTCACCCTGGTCTGCCAAGAAACTTGCTGTATGCATTAACTTATATGTTAGCGAGTGCATCTGCATCTATTTGTGCGCTTTCCATACGAAATACATGCAAAGCACACAAATTGCTTCGGACGCACTGACCGGGACTTGTGCTCTATATTGCGAACTGGTCATTGTTATGCGAACTCGGAGCTACACCCTTCTCTAGTCGCGAGCTTTAGCTCATTTATAAATGTGTAGGATTGGCGATTCTACTCAATTTGCATTTGCCTTTAACGCGTTGCATGAGCGGCGACTAATCATTTAGATGCGTAGACTTTTTTATTATATATTTTTTTTCATCACTTAATTCCTCGTAAAAAATTTAAGTTAGGATAAAGTTTATCCAAAGTTCATGTTGATATGAACATCATTAATGAGACTTTACCGAACTTGCTTCTTATATATTTTATTGAAGTTTTTAGATGCGTAATATAAACGGATAACTTACCGCTGAAATTATAGAAAATAATTTTTTACATTTACTCTTTTTTAACGTTCGTCATGCGAACGTCTTTTAAATTTAAGAAAAAATTCATCTAAAGTTTGTATAAAGTATTGCAAAATTATTTATCATTTAGTCTCATTGCCCATGTTCATACCCTATTGAAAGAATCTTATAAAACTCCATAAAATGGTGCATAAACCGCATAAAACCTGATCAATTTATCGGATTTTATAAAATCTGTACATTTTTATAGTATTTTATAAGACAATTTCCACGACAATTTAAACTTTATCCTAACTTAAATTTTTTTCCGCGGGAAGAGACTATAAATTCTCTCTTTTCTCACACGGAGAAAAGTGTGATACTAAAAATTACTATATTTTTTAGCAATTGAATGACACACTTGTAATATGAGAAAAATTATTATGTTTTATTCTAGAATTTAATATCATTTTAGTAAAAATGAATAAATATTTGTTTAATTTTTACTGTGCATATTGTAAATTTTAAAATAAAATATGCTAATTTTTCTCATATTACAAGTATATCCTCCCATTGCTAAAAAATATAGTAATTTTTAGTATAAAATTTTTCTCCATGCACCCGACAACCTTTGTTAATATACAAGTGATGGCAAATAGGTTGGGCTCTATACGCTCGCAGTTATAGTTGGCGTATCCGTTAAACGAAATTTCGTCCGCAAAAATCGTAACCTTTTATTCCAGTCGATCCTATTTGTCGGCTGTGGAAAATCGTCGAATCTGCGGAAGGAGAGTTGGGGAAAAAAATATCGGGCGATCGCGATAGTTCCGCTCGGATAGCCGTCGATGGCTACGCAAACTGCGTTAATCCGTTGGAAGAGCCGCGATATCGGTCATCACACTGATACCCCGCTCTCTGCAAATCTGGAACTGACCTTTTTTCGACGTTCGAAAGGAATCGTCTTTAGGCACGTACTGGATATCGTACACCATCGTGGTGTTCGGCAGAAGGACTTTTTCCTTGTTGATTTTGTAGACGGCGTACTTGAACGCCAGCTCCGACGGGCTGTCCCTCTGGTCCTCCGTAAAGATCGCACCTGCAACAAGAGATCACGTTTCTCAGATTCAGCGGGCGTATCAACGTGGCTCTTGGATTATGAGGTTTGCAAAGTGAGAGAAGGGAGTAAGGCGCGGTGGTCTGAGGGCGAGTGGATCCGAAGTTTGCCAAGATAGGATTGTTCGAATCAAGGTGCAAAATTTACCATTGTATGCTTAGGTATGCATAACCATTCCTCATTACTGCGCACGGTATCAGCAATGGCGCATCAGCCATTGCTTTGCTCGGCAAATCCGAATTTGAGGCGAATTTGTGTTCCAATTACGGAGGGAAATGGCGAAATCTACTCGCCGGCAGAAATTTTCAAACGTAATTTTACTTTATGCAAATGAATATCTACCAATTTTTTTTTATGCAAAACTTCAACCCACATTTTTTTTTTACCTCGGGAGAAAAAATTTACAACATATTCGTGCTGCTCGAAGCGAATCGGGTTACTGCAGCTTTCAATAATATTCTCTGCTTTTTATTAAATGACATTTCGCAGATTAAATTTCAGCTCCGCAACCCTTTTATTAAATTGATAAAGTCTTTCAAATACAACAATGAAAATAAATTGAACTATTTTTTTTTTTAATTAAAAGGTATGCGAATGTTTATTTAATTAAAATTTTTTGAATCTGTAGCAAGGCACATTTGTATATAAGGATGCTTGATCCCACGCGGTAAAGTCAGCTAATATCATCAGTTTAGTTTGGGCAAAGATTAAGACA
Organism: Sycophila sp. Sp_5; assembly: GCA_018906775.1. Taxonomy (NCBI): domain Eukaryota; kingdom Metazoa; phylum Arthropoda; class Insecta; order Hymenoptera; family Eurytomidae; genus Sycophila; species Sycophila sp. Sp_5. Next base: position 5,546,789 of record JACCID010000004.1, read on the forward strand.
TCTGGCCGGTGAACCCCGGGGATAAAATCTAGCGGATGAAATTGGTAACGAAGTTTACAGTTGTAAAGTTTACATAACGGGGTCGTCGATATATCGCCCGTTCCCGGGGCTTCGAGCACGCGAATTAATGGCTTTACTATGGGCTTGAGTCTATGACGGCGGCGCGCGTGAGGCCGCGCACCGCCTCGCCGGCGCACTCCCGGCAGCGAGTTTTAATTAGATTCGAATAATTGCTCCGGAATGAATTACGTATTTCGAGCGAGGAAACTGTACCGCTTTGATACAATTAGCGCGGCGACCTCCTCCGCCTCGCCTTTCCCCGGTGTCTCCCGCTCTTTTCTTTCTCCCGCTTTTTCCTTCCTTTTTATCTTTTTATTTAGCCGATGCAGTATGATCCGTCGAGTGCCGTCGTTTCTGCTGACACTAGGTCAGGCGAGATAACGGACTTTAAAACGGTCCTCGCGTTATCGAGACGAGGCGATGAAATAATATTGTTGTTTCAGCGGTGAGGCTATTTTCGATGGTTCTCTCGATGGCGATTGATTAATTGGTCCGGTGTTTAATTAGTTCGAGCGCGATGTTAATGAATTCGGCTTTACAAAATCAATGTCGCCGTCCCTCGGTAATTGAACTTCTCTGCGTAAAAAGACACGCGATAGCAGCGTCCGCGACAGTCTCATTCTGCTTTATTTTTATTTAAATTTCCTTAATTCTTTACTGTTTATTCCGAATTTATTTCTGAGGATAGACAATTTGAATTTTAGCGCCATTCCGGAATTATCCGACCAACCAATCAAGTTCATATTTTCACGGCTTCACAACATCCAGTCATTGCTTTTTTTAGAGAGGATATATATTTTTCTTAAATTATTTGCTATTATACCTGCTGGGTTACTTTTGTAACTTGTATATATATATATAAATTCATGTAATTTCATATGTAGCATCTGGTTCTTTAAATAAATAAATAAATAAAATAAAATAAATAAATATATCATTAGGTAATTAAATGGGAACCTTTTGTATTGATATTTTTATAAGTAGTGGATTATTATATGTCTATTAAAAATGAAAGGCATACTGAAGTTTCTTAATTGAGACATAAAATTCACATGGATAAACTGATCCATAAGATTGCCACGTCGCTTCCGCGATAGAGCAACTTCATTATGAACTGACAAAATTTTAATTTTCACGTTAAGCTAAAATAGCTGTTTAAGACCGGCAACGGATAAAACTCAATCTAAATGCTAAAGCCTTATCTTAAACTTTACTTTGCTGCGAAAGTTGGGGAATTCATTAGATTCAACAACTCTCAATTTCGGTGTAACGGAAGCGAGACACGTTGCAATATCGTATCACCGCCGAAATAATGAAAAGACGCAATTTCGTATCCGCGGGGGGCCGCCGCTGTACCAGCGAAGGAGTGTGCAATTATTTGACGTGTAGCAGCCGTGACATAAAGGCCGGGAAGGCTCCTCACGTAGCGGCTTAATTGACGCTCCGACGAAGAATTAAAGACCCGTAAGACGGACGTGATCCTCCGAGGCGGCGACAAGCAGTCTTTCGACACTCTGCCCGTCATCGAGCACCTCGCCGGTAACCCCACCCGGAAGCTCCGCCAGTCGAACGCTGGAAAGAAAATTTTGCCGAGGAAGTTTTTCCGGAGAAGCCATCCGTCGGCCGGGGAATGGAGGGGCGGGGTGGGGCGACGTATCGGTGTATCGAGACTAGCAGCTCGCCCGGAAGAAAATCCGCACCGTCAGGCGGCCGCGTCCGACTCTCGAATCGCCGCTCACGCGACAATTTATGCTGACGGATCGCAGCCCCGGGAACGTCCAATGGCAGAACACCGCGGCTCCGCTCGCCTCTGTCTAATCCCCGCGCCATTATCCCGCCAGCGAGGAGGCCGCGCGAGATCTTGACACACTGCTCCTCTCCGTTCGGTCTATATATCCACCTCTGGCTTCTCGGAAAATCGAGCAATTTCGCGTTTAATTACCGGGCGATTGTTCCCCGCCGGAACTTTACTTCGGGATATTGCCGCTGGGAATCCATCGTTCAAAGGGTACTTTTTTCCTTATCGGCTCTAGGGGCTGAATCTTTCTCCTTCGGGCGCGATCGACGTTAGTATATAAGTTACTTTATATGCACCTCGCTCTCCTTCGTATACACCCGGAGAAATATCTGGTGCGCTGGGAAAAGAGAACTGCAAAAATTACTATCTGTCGGAGTATGCGATCATAGACTGCATTCTCACATAAAAATTACCATACTCGACAGTAAATTTTGCTGTGAATGTAAAAGTATTTTCAATATTACCCAGTATAAATCAAAAGATTGAATCGTTTTTTATTCTTACTGTACGGAGAGATATGTTATAGTAAAAACTACTATGTTCCGTAGGAAGAGTAGGATGTCCTGTGACGATTTTTACTATAAAACATAGTAAAAATTACGTAATTTTATAATTTTTTTTCCTTTTTATTCGTCGTTACATAATTTTTACTATACACAATATCGCAATATTTACTAAGGAACATAGTAGTTTTTACTATAATATTTCTCTCCTTGTAGAATATCAGACTTCCGGATCATGAATTTTGTTGAAATTTTGATGATTATTTTCTTATATTAAAATATGAAGAAACTTAGAGTATTAAGGTCTAACGATAAAAAATTTCAACACAGATTATTTTGTAATAAAACTTTATACTTCATTATTTAATTATAACTCGGTATCTCTGAGATATGCAGAGTCTACCAACAAAGCAAATAAAAGTAGAGAAAATATAAAAAATTTAAGTGAATGAAAAAAAATGATGCTTAATTGAATATGAGTGTTTGAAAGTAACGTGATGATGTTTTATAGTTAATTTTATGTATAGTTCTGAAAGCTTAAATTCAATTGCGCATACTTTTTGAACCAATAGAGTCTTTTTGTTGGTTTTTCCTCTACTTTTATTTGCTCTGTTGGTTCCGAGATTCTTTGAGAGATAAAATTTTAGCAAAAAATAACTTTGAGGACTTCATACATAGAAAATTACGAGCGCTAGGCCCTGATATTCTACGTTGCTTCATATTTAAATATGAGAAAATAGCCCCCAAAATTTCAACAAAATTCGCGTTTCGTAGGTCTGATACTCATAAATCTCTCTTAGTTAGTGCAGTGTGTTCCGAATTTAAATTCTGCACGTGAATTTATGTAACGCGCGTTTTAATTCTAACCAACGTAGGAAGTTTAAGGTGCACACCCTTTGACTTTTTTCAGAATCCCATTCGTCTTTGAGCATCGACTGCGAGCCTCATTAATTGCGCATCGTTAGGGAACTCGACGCAACTCGACTGCCGCTGAATTTCCCTCAGTTTGGTTCGTAGTCCGTGTTTATATGGGTTTGATGAGGTACGGTACCTCTGGAAGATCCAGTCAGCCGAGTGGTGGCTTGGGAGGCGACGCGACTGTCATATTATTCGCCGCAATTGCGTCGCTAGTTGCGCATCGATTAGGAAAGATTCGACCGAGTACTCGCACCGACTCATCCGGTGGTGCCAGCTGTGCTGTGGGTTTTGACTTCATTATTACCGACTACTGGAGTGCTTGTCAAGTTTACCGATCTTGTTGACTTTTACAGTAAAATCCTCCCACCCGCACCTGCCGCGCGGCTCGATCTTCTTATTGCGCCGCTTTCAATTACCTTCCTGTTTGGAATGAGAGTCTCGATGCGCGGAAACTTTTCTTTAACACAAACGCAAGAAAGCGCGATGAGCGCTAAAAGATCAACGGACTTGTTGGTTTACTTTTGCAATTTTTTTTATTCTGTTTAACTTCACTCCAGAAGTGCCTGTACAATTGTAAAATTTTATAATCTCTTCAATTGAATTTTATTTGAAATTTATTAACCAGAGGAAAATTATGATGATCAGTAATTTCTATTGAGGTAAACGTAGTTACCTGTGTATAAATAAAATCTTGTAGACTAACTTGACAACTAAAAATCTATATTATTATTTTTTAAGAACATTAGATACAAAGTTATATATATATATATATAGTACAATAATTAGCAGTCACATTATAAATATTATACTTTAAAATTTTTAACGATTTCAATATATTTCTATATAGACTTTGTAAATTTCTTGATATGTTTATGTAAAATGTATGTAAAACATAAATGTAAAGTCTGTAAAATACGTTTTTTTTTAAATAATTTATTATACTCGAATGAAGATATTAGAATTTCAGTGTGCTACTGGTTCCATCGTGTGCAAAGGATTATTCACAAATGGCAGAGAGGCTTCATTAAATTGTAAAATAATGATTTTTTTGCAAGAGAGATAAAATTTCCAAGGGACACGGAGACCGCTTTCTTCAGCCGCACGCCGAAAGATTAGAATTCATGAGCTTTAAGGGTATTAACAAAGTGTTTGCAGGCACGCACGTGACCAGGATGAAATGGAACAAGAGGGCTCAGTTCACTTTAGGTTAAAAGCATCAAAATGAATTTTCGCAAAGTCGCGCTCTACGATCGCTCTGTTCAGAAAGAGAGGCATAGAGAGAGAGAGACAGCGAGACGAAGAGAGAGACAGAGGCATGGAACGAATCGGAGAGAAAGAGTGAGAGATCCGCGGAGCCGCCCATTGAATTATCGTGGTCGCGATGGCTATATAATCCCCGGGGATGGTGGCCGCACGCGAACGCCGGCCGATAATACGCTTCCGGCCTTATAAATGCACGTGGCGCCGGTCTAACCCCCCTCCCCCCAACCGCAATATTCATGACTTTACGAAAAAGCCGAGCGTCCACTTTTAAAATATTAAGCATCCTTGCGCAACGAAATTCAGTTCGCCGAAAGTAGCGTACGGTCATTGGGGAGGGGGATGAATCCCCCCGGCAAATGAGAGAACGGATCGCGCGCGGAAAAACGACTCCGACGTATGGACTATTGATTTATCAAGCGCACGATAAAACGCGAGTGTACGTACGCGAGTATTTCCTCGAGAAACTTTTCCCACGGTGGCTTTTACCCGCGGGCTTTTTATAACCCGGAGATCGGGAATTCCGCGGCTCCTCCTCCGTCGCGCGGTGACGTTTACCTTCGCGATCCCGACGATGGTATTTTCAAAAATACCGTGCCGTTCCGCTTAATATAAACGTAAAATTTCTCTTTGCTATCGCGATGCTCGTTAACAAACAAAAAAGTCAAGACTGACAGATTTCCATTTCAGATGCGCCGCTATAATTTTAAGGCAACATAGCGGCGCGTCCCCAGGTACCGAAAAAAAAAAAAAAAAAAAAGTATAGAGGCGACAGTTTCGCGTATCTCTCCATTTACTCGACTGTAATAATTCCGCGTCATCTCTTAATTAACAGGCCGGACAACGTCCATTCCGCTTTGTTTTTTCGTCCGGGAAGTTGGTTTTCCTCTTGCACCGCGCGTATAATAGAAATCGGTATTACAGGGTTCATTAAGCAGCCGCGAGCAAATGCGACGCTCGATTTTAGCGCGGAGTCGCCGTGATGGATTAGAGTTGAGGAAACCGTAATGACGCTCTACGGTCTATTAATTTGTATCGTTTTATGAGGCCTCTTTTATCCGCCGGTAGCACTCGAAAACGCGCGATTAAGCGGGGCGGAACGAGTTGCTTCGCGGAATTTAGGGATTGTATCCGCAGGCGCCCGGTGTAAATGGGATTCTGCGGCCGTACCTGCGAGTGCCCACGCGCGCGTCAAACTGTTACATCCTCGGTGGAAAATGCAATGCAATGCAGCGCGCGTATAATCGCCGGCTGCACGTGCGGCTTACACGCGGATTTGCATTATTTATTTTTCTACTAATTTTATTCACCATTTAGTTTGAATGCTCGGCCCTGTGAATTGTGCTCTCGTAATAATTCCCCAGAAATTCATATAATAACGATTATTTCGAATGCCATTAATGAACGACTCGTAGAGGACAATTTAAGCGGTAATTACTAATATGCAACTGTACAAAGATCATTTTAATACAAAGCGTACAACTCGAACGTCGATACCCGTGAATCTCGAAATTCAATGGGTACAGCATGCTCAATTTATATGGAAGAAAAAGTGGGATCTTGTAGATAAATAAAGCGCAAATTTTATTTAGAAGTCCATCATCGCAAATGGTCGATTATTTCGTTAGCAGGCTTAATCGCATAATCCATAAACAGACGAATAATCTGAGACGCGCCGGAAGTTTTTTCCCTGTCCATACCAAGCGAATAAAAAAAAAAGGGAGAGAAGGCTGCACAGATTTGAATACATTTTCATCTCATCGCACAGTTCGTTACCGGCTAATTCCATTCCGTCCATTCGAATCTTTCTCTTCGAGTGGCATTAAAACTTGAGAATTCAATTCCCTCCGCCTCTTCTAATACTTAATTATTCCAGCTTCTTCGTCGACGAATAAACTCTTTCCCTTCCAAACGGAACTGCCAGAGACAAAAAAAAAAAAAAATACGGAAAAAAGCTGAAGCAAAAGCGACAGCAACGACGTCGACGGCCTAAAGTGATTTTCGCGGCATAAAGGCCCAGGACAATTCTCGTTGCACGAGCAGGGAAAATTAAAGCTTCGCGCTTCGCTCTGGACGGAGTACCCGGCATTTCGATTAATAAACTCAACGCGCTTTATTCAACGGTGCAGACCTTGCGGGGCTTCAGTGCGACGAAATCAAAGGGGCGGCTACTGCGTTACTCTTCAGGAATCTCGCTTATTTCAAGGGAATTGTAATTTCCCTTGAAATTTTAATGTGAAATAATTTTGATTCGAATTATTTCTGCCATTATGTTTATTTTTATTTCGGAGTCAAAGGCGTGAAATCCGACTCGCATAATGCGTGGAAATGGTACAATAAAAATTACACATTTTTTTTACTCCAGCCGATTTTACGGTGGGGACATTTTCAGTGCTTTTATATCGTCTTTCTCCCTTCTATGTTTTTGAAGAACAACAATGTTTCTTACGTTTTTGCGCCCCTCAGTTCGGGGAAAAATATTCGAATCACCTGCACCGTTCCCGGCAGTAAAAATAAACGTTCGAAAGTGACATCATTTCTTATTGAGGGTCCATCTTCTCGCCGAGCAATCTTATCGGCAAATCTGACTACTATTTCTCGAGGATGAGTGTCGTACTTTCCGTTAAGTTGGCGCTGTATCTTTTTTTTACGTTCGAGGGGAGTCACCGTCCGACTTATATTAATATTCTTTTTTCGAGGGGCACGTGCCTTTTTGTATCCTGCCTACTTTTGTTGCTTTAGAGGAAAGAAGAAAAGTACATCGGAGCGGATCGTTTGTCATATTTTCTCTGACGGTTTGATTTATTCTCTAACGGCGCTTGGCGTGGAAACGTATAACGACCAAATTAACGTACGTAGCAAATATACCAGTTTCAGCAGCGAATTTATTCGATGCGCAAACAAGTCACATGCAGATGTAGATAAAGTTACGACGTAATGTCTTTACTAATAAAAAAAGAGAGGCGCAACGAAAATATTTTATAAATATTAGTACAAACTATTTAATAAAAAAATTTTAATAAAAATGTAATCTTGTGAAAGTAAATTGCTTATTACAAGCTGCGATTTTATTTTTATTAAAATTCTGAAAATTCTCTTTGACTGTATTTCAATTTAAAATTTCCACGATTTTTTTTTTTGTCAAAATAGTTTACTCCAATAACACGCGCCAAAGAAAATGGAAAAACCATTCCGAATATTAAGCGTAATATAACGAGGGAAATGCAATTCGATTGAATTTCATGTATAGCTAAATCGCATTATTTGATTTCTTCGTGAAATATAGCGCTGCTAAAAAGCGTGCATAATTCGATCGCAAAAAAAAGAATAATAAGCAAAGTGAATTATGTCGGGGAAGAGAGAGAAAAAAGTAGATTCATATAGATACTTGTATAGTTATCTTTAATGCTCACCATTACATAAAAAAAACAACAAAATAAGCAGAAAATAAATACAATATAAAATATACATGTGTCATGAAAAAACAAATAAAAATAAAAGTTTATGGTATATACGCGTAAATATAAAGAGAGAATGGTATACAGCTCGCCTTATTTACACACGTTAGTATCAGTACGCGCGGAAGTCTTTGAAGGTTGGATCGATGGTTTGATATCATTTGCGATCGGGAGGAGGGCAATCCCCCGCATGAAAAGGCATAGAAAGCAGAAAAGCCGCGCAAATAAAGTATTCGTGGAAAAAGTAGCCTGCATCCATTCCGTCGAAAGCAATTCAATTTTTCTCCACCCCCGCCGTTTTGAGTCACCGAGAATTCGCGGTTAATTCGCGCTTTGCCGCACCGTAATTACATTCTCCCCCTCCATAGGCGATCGCCGCGGAATTCCCGATCGATCCTCTCGAAGGGATCGCCGCCCGGTCCGAGTAATCGAGCGGAGCGCCGCCGTCGAGAGAAAAATATATTTCACTCCGGGGGAGTCCAGATTTACTCTTCGCGCTCCCAAGCTCCTCTCGGCGCGCTTACATGTAAATACGCGCGAGATTTACGCGGTGCGCGGGAATAAAGATCGCCGCGGCGGATTTTACGAGGGCGTGCCAAAAACACAGTCGGGGGGGTGAGCGACGCACTCGGCGAAACGTTAAATATTTATTCTGGCCGCTTGTCCCGCAGCGGGCGGCGGATCCTCCGTCCCTCCGCCCCCACGCGGAGCGTCAGGGTGCGCACTTCGTCATCTCTATCGTCGTCGACGTCTCGCCCCGCGGCCACCCCCGATGCCCGGCGGCCTCGATTTAAGCGCGGCTTTAACGGCGCTGCTCGCGATATTTACGATTCGGATTTGCCGAAATAATAGGCGACCCCGTCCTCCCACTGCCGCGAGCAATAAAAGAAGCGTCGGACGTACACTCGAGGCGTGTCCGTCTGTCGGGGATCGCTAAGGCGGCCTGAAGCTCGGGGGTGAGTTGGGACGAAGCATCGAAGCGCCGGCCGATTAGTCAACGGCGATCTCTGCGTAATGGCTCCATTGTGCCGAGTAAGCCCGGTGCTTATACATTTTTCTCCCCCCACCCTTCTCTCGCGCGTAAATCGCTACGTCCTTATATACTCTTTTACTCTTACCCCTTGCTGACTTGGACGGGAGTCTGCTTTTATTTGCTCGACCGTCCGGGGAACGGATTTTCTTGTAACTTTTCGGATTCTTCGTTTTCTTTTTATTTGAGGGATTCTGTGCATAGCGTAGAATTCGAGTACTGTATTTTTCGATATTGTTTTTATATACATTTTTTTAATTTAGTTAATTAATTCTTTCTATTCGTTTGTAGACTTTTTTACGGGGTTCCAACCTTTGAATAAAATAGAAAAACAAGTAGAATTGTATTGAATATAGATCCTTTGTTGTAGATTATTTATTAAAAGAATTAAAAAAAAATTAAATTACATTAAAAGAGTAGAAATAGAACTAGAATGAATTTTAAATAAAACTTGAAAACTAAGTCTCAAGTAAGTAGAAATTTAAACTTTATTATTTATGTTTGTTAACATTAATGAAAATTCTTTACGTATTTAAAATTTATGCATATTATACTCAAACTATTACAACTTATATATTAATACACCTGCTCGCTAATATATGCATTACTGATAAACCACTAAAATTAGAGGAATGATGTGGCGAAATAGTGCAGCTGTTTTCACAAAATTTCAGTAAAACCTCATCATAATCTATCAGCAGTTAGCAAGAACAGAATTTTATTCGAAACATCAAATGTTACTCTATTATAATAAAACTTTTAAAAAAGTGTCTGAAACTCTCTTATTGATAGCATTGCACGTGTTGAATATATTGAAGGATTTATAAAAATGCAGTAAGAACTTTTAGTATCTCTCGTTTATTACTTATACCATTAACTTCAACTTACACGAGAAACTATACAATTTTCATTATATGCGGAGAAAAATTGTTAATAAAATTTACTTAAAGGCTTTTAAAAAAAATACTCATTTTTATTTAAGTAAAATTAGCTTAACATATATTATAAGGATTATATTATATTTATAAGTATTTATTTTGTGTATTTTTTTGTAATTATTTTTCTTTTAAATTCTATGCTGATCTAGCTTCCGACAAATGCTGTGATATTACGATGTGACTAATGACTGTGATAAAATATTATCATTGTATTTTTATATAGGGAGAGAAATGTTATAGTAAAAATTACGATATTTCGTAGGAACAATGGTACATACTCGACTTATGATGTTTTATAGTAAAAATCGTCATAGGTCGAGTACATCCCATTGTTCCTAGGGAATATATTTTTACTATAAAATTTCTCTCCGTGTAGTATAAAGATAGTAAAGTAACAGACTCTACTTTAACTGTTGTTATGTATTTTATATTCTATATTCTATTTTTGCCTATATAAGAAGGCGAATAAATTATATCTATATCTATCTCTATCCCAGACGAAGATTTCATCCCGAAACAAAACGACGCCGACGTAGCAAAATTATCCGTGGCGCTATTTCATTTGAAGCCCGTGACTGTCGGCTCAAAGCAAGCATCCTCTTCTAAAATCAGAGTCAGCGGAGCATCTAGTCACCCGATCGTAGACGCAGACATCAGTGGAACGTGGAAGGTTGTTTGCCGCTGAGTTCGAAACACGCGTCGGGCTGTGTGTACACGCGTGCGGCGAGTTGAAGTGCCTCTGGAGCTCGTCGCCGCGGCTTCCCCCGCTCGATCGATTTCCGCGCTATTCGACAGGAGCCTCCGCGGCGTCTTGGCTCCTGCAGCCCGCGGCGCCTCCCCAATTACCCGGGCGCGGCGCGCCGCCCTCGGAACTTTTCCCGCGCGGCTTATGAATAGGCAACGGCCGCGCCGAGGCACAAAGGCGCGTCCGCGCAATCAGAGGAAAGTTCGCCGAGGCCAATCAAATTAGGCGCGCATAATCGCGCGTTTCTCGCCTGCGGAGGGCGGACCTACTCGATATCGTATGGGGCGCCCCAATTAAATTTGAAAATTTCGGGAGAGCCGCGCGCGCGCTTAGGACGTTCCTTTTTCCTTAATCCGGGAGTCTGATTTATCTGGCCGGGGAGTGGACGCGGCGGAGTCCGAGGACCTCCGACTGGCCAGGCTTTAATTGGAAAAGGCGAGCTGCCCGGGAGCCCCGCTGCGAGCGCCGCGGATGGACAAAGTTAATGCGAACAAGAAACTGCTAATTCCTCGATTGCTTCCGGTTAAGATCCGTAAAAGCTACCGTGGCTTCTCCTGCAAACAGCAGTCATAGCAGACAAACAACTTTGATGTTTCTGACCCGACGAGCTTAAGAGATATCGGGGATGCCGTCTAACTGTTAAGACATTCGAGCTTTCCTCTGTTTTAGTCTGTGTTGTCTTGTGTATTTGTTTTTTATTTTAATTAGTCCTGCTTTGATGGCTTAAAATGTTTACAACGAGGTGTAACGCGCAGTTGAGTAGACACTGAGAATTTCATTGAAAAAATTATTAAAATTTCGTGAAAAACGTAATCCGTGAAATCCGTAAAGCTTGCAAGCTCTATTAATATTCAGGAGAAAATCGCTGTAATTGTTAGTTGAAACGTTTGCACCGATTGTTAAAAATTACACATAGTTATATAAAAAGCCTTTGTAAATATTGTGAGAAAATTTCCTGTAATTGTTAGTAAAGCTCTTTGTGAAAAAAAAAAAAATAATCAATAAAGCTTTCTTGCAATAATTCTCTCGGAGTAAAAAATTAATTTTTACTGACAGTGTTTAATTAAAAACTGTTTCAAACGTACAAATTCAACATTTTTAAATTAGATAAATTATTAAATATTTTAAAGCTTTTAATAATGCATATGTGTACATAAAATTCATGAAATATAATAGTACAAAATTTTTATTTCTCCTTTATTTACAGATTCAATCTTTTTTAATCTACGTTAATTTTCACTAAATCCCCGATATAAAAATCAATAAAACTTTGAGATTCCTCCGAAGCTACAAAAGTTTATTCAAGCAACGATTTCGTAGAATCACGATACCGCAGTATCGTAACTCTTCCGGATAAAATCGTAATGAAAGTTAAAACTAATAAAATACACGAGGAAAGTTACAAATAGCAGAAGGTGGCGGCGAAAATAAGCGAGACATGAATATTCACAAGCCAAGAGCGAAGAACATTTTAACAGAAGGGTAATTCCGTTATCGGATCGCCGCTTTTTTTTTCCCTCGCCACGTACACACACACCAAGCGAGCAAAAGTTGGCCTCCGCATGATAAACTGACTTTCCATCGTGTTCTTACTTCCCGCGCTGCCTGAGCGATATTGAAATGCATTGACAATGACGTAAAACCGTGTAGCCTGCCCCCTCCCCTCCCACCCCCTTCCCACGCCTTATTGATGGATGTTCTCGGATGAAAATTCAGTTAGCGCCAGGGCCGCTCGAATATCAGTTGCCGCGCACAGCACAGCTCGCCATCTTCGCAGGATTATCCGGATTTTCGCCGGAGTCTTTTTTTTACGAGGTCCTAAAAGGAAGCTCGCGGCAGTTCGGGAAATCGCGACCCGCGTGTCGGGAATTCGGCCATACCCTCCTCCTCCTTCTCCAAGTGCTCCTATAAAAACAATACGGAATTTACACGGCGTTTAGCCGGCGAGTCTCTCCCCTTACTTTGATTCTGACTTTGGCGATAACTTCCGATTTTTTTTTTCTTTAAACCGCGAGCGCGAAAATTACGGAAATGCGGCGCGCGCTTGGATATTGGAATCGGCGGAAAGTTATCTGCGAATGCGTTGTATAACGCCGGTACTACCGGTGCAATATCGCGCCTTAATTAAACACGATGGAAAAATAAGCCGTGAACACCCTGCAAGAATCTGGGTTCATAAAAGCGGAGAAAACGTCTCGAGTGTGTATAGCATTATTAGATTTCGCCTTATCGAATGGAGCGCAGGGCGCACATACCCGGGGACAAAGGGAAAGGGGCGGGCGTAAAATTCGCCGGATATATCAGCCTCGAAATCGCTGTCCGGACTTTAACGCGATAACGTCGTCGTCGCGGGCCGAGGGGGGGAGGCCGCACACGTGCGCCGCGGCAAAGAAGCCTCTCTTTCTCTTCCTGCGCGGCTCGGGTGACGAGAGCGCCGCCGGACGGGTAAATCCCTCGAACAAACTCCTCGGCGCCGGCTCGAGAACCCCGGCTTAAAGTCGACCCACCCCGGGCCCACACTTTCCTCTTCTCTCGACCCAAAGTAGACATAAATAACTCATGCGGCGCGTCGACGCGATAGCCCCGGCGATAAATAAGGAGTGGGACGCGATGAAATTCATGAAGTGCACCGTGGCTAACGAAATAAAAGTCCTCGACGCCGCGGCGCGGCTATCTCCGGCTCGCAGTCTTGTTCTACAAATGGCACCGTCTATATTTGCCGGAGAATTTTACGCGGCCGCGGGCGCAAGCCGCGTAAAAAAATTTAAGGTAGGATGAAGTTCACCCAAAGTTCATGTTTGGCAGTCGTTGATATGAACATGGGCAATGAGACTAAATGATAAATAATTTTTCAATACTTTATACGAACTTCAGATGAAGTGTTTCTTAAATTTAAAAGTCGTTCACATGACGAACGTTAAAAGCAAATAAATGTAAAAAATTATTTTCTATGACTTCAGCGGTAATTTATCCGTTTATATCTGCAAACTTCTAGAACATATATAAGAAGCAAATTTGGTAAAGTCTTATTGCTCATGTCGTTGCTCATATCAACGACCGCGAAACATGAGCTTTGGGTGAACTTCATCGTAGCTTCAATTTTTTTACGTGGGTATGTTATAGTAAAAATTACTATATTCCGTAGGAACAATGGGACATACTCGACCTATGATGATTTTTAGTATATTTTATAGTAAAAATCGTCATAGGTCGAGTATATCTCATTATGGACAATGAGACTAAATGATAAATAATTTTTCAATACTTTATACGAACTTCAGATGAAGTGTTTCTTGAATTTAAAAGACGTTCACATGACGAACGTTAAAAGCAAATAAATGTAAAAAATCAACGACCGCGACACATGAGCTTTGGGTAAACTTTACCCTAACTTAAATTTTTTACGCAGGAATTCTCTTTGCCTTTTTCCCTCGCGCTCCGCTCCCTGAAAACCCAGGATCCATCGATTTTTCGGGATTTTTTTTAATTGCTGACGCTGGATTTTTACTGGCGTTTCGTGCGGCGGTGTCCTTTTGCGGGAAGCCAGTAGTGCTCGTGCGGCGTTTTTTTTTTGTTTTTTTCATTGTTCGAGGGCGATATTGAAATTTTGTTTTCGCTACCACGGCGATTTTGAATTAATGAATTTTCGTTCCCTTCAGGGTTTTTACTTGGGCGCGTGCTCTCAATTTGTGCCGGATGGATGGAAATTTTAGTTTTCATTCTCGGGGAGCACAGCGGAGGTTTAAAGAGGGAAACGAATGGAAAAAACTAATAGAAGGTGCTTGCGCGGTATTAAGAGCATAAATAACCGCGCGGATACGGCCACTGCATTCATGGCTGGGAGTTTCGCGTCAGGTATGTATAGGCCACCGCCGACCGAACAAAACAGACACCGCGAGGAGTATAGGAAGAAGCGGAGGAGGAAAAAAAGAAAGGAGCCCAAAGAGGGAAGTGTACCCGGGCGCGGAGAATAATATAGCGCAAGCCTCGTCGCCTTCAAAGTGCCGAGGGTCTCCGCTCCTCTTCCCTCCATGCATTATTCATTCCGCCTCATGACTGATACCTCGTACGTGGCATTTTTAGCGGTCGGCCGCACCTCCCCCCCTCCCCCCGCTCTTCTCTTGCTTCCGAATCACGATTCGTCGATCCTCGCCGGGCCAAGTGGAACGAGGCGCGATCCGGTCAGCCGCGCGCGCGCGCGCGAGCGGGGACTTCGACCAATTCCGCGGTCACTTCATATTTCACTTTAATCTCCGGCCTCGGGGCCCCTTGATTTACCGCCCCGGATCAAATTCATCGGCCGAAGAAGCTCCCGAGCACCTTTGAGATTTATCGTCCCCCGCAAAGCTCGCTTCTGCTTTTTTCCCTCCTTCGCGCTCCTTTTGTTTTGTTTCTCGCTCCTACTAACCCCCTCCTTGCGCGGACGTTTTTTTTTTTTGGAGCTCGTGAAATACACGTAAGCGCTTTCTCGTTTCGCCTGTTATTGAAAAGTTCTCCCGGTATTTTTCGTGTCGGCCGTGAGTGGATTGCTTTTATACGCTGTCGCTCGTTACACCCCCTCCCCTCCCCATTTTCCGGGCAAACTTTGTTTTTGCCGCGCTTTTGACGTTATAAGCCTTTTTTTTTCATTTGCTCGAGGCCTTTGCTTCGCGAATTTTTCATGCATTCGATGAATTAATTCGCGAATACCGCAAGCCGACCAGCGCGGAAAATTAATTCTATTATTTAGCGTAACGCCGAGTGTCTATACGAATGTATAAACGGCGATATTATCGCGGACAAAGTTTATGAGTGCTGTTTAATTATATAGCGCGATTTATGGGTGAATAATTACGTTTGATCTGACGCCTTATGGGAGTTGCGATAAATGCGTTGTATATATAAGTATACCGTCCATCAATTAAAGCGCCGAACGAACGAGCGATTTCTTTGTGCCATTAATTTCATTAACATTTTACGATCGATTACTATTGTAATTGTAACATGTGGAATTATAAATTATATCAAGGTGTATTAATGCGGTAACCTTGAATAAACGAGCGTTTGCCAAGAGTCCCGGAGGTTTATTTATTTGGTTTTTTTTTTTCATTCCTTTGTTCCTCTTTTTGCACTCGCTAAACCGATGAAGAAACAGCTTTGCGAAATAATTAGAAATTCCAGACGGCCGGCTAATCTCCGAAGCAACGAGCCACACATGTAGGCCGGCATTACCGTGGGTACGTATCGCGGCGGAACAGGCGAAGCACACTGGGCGCGACGATCTCGAATCAGAGGAGGGTCGGTAATAAAGCGGGAGCTTTAGAGGTGAGCTCACAGGGCGGACAGGTGCAATAAAGCCCCACGGGCCGTCTTTCTCTCCTTTCGTCTCGTTCTCTCTCTTTCTCTCCACTCTCACTCTTCGTGGCTATCGACCTCTCACTTTCTCGCTCTCCGTTTCCCTCGATCTCGGAGGCTGCGCAGGCCGGTTGTAAAGCAGCTACGGAGGCCTGTCTGGAAAGCCAGTAGCGCCACCGCGAACTGCCTCAAGTGCCGTTAACAAAATCAAGTCGACGAACGCTCCGGCGAATCCTCGCATGCGCGGCCAATACGCCCTACCTGCCGCCTCTCTGATCCTTTCTCCGCGACCGACACCCTCCTCTTTTTCACCCTGAGTACGGCCCGTTAAATCTTGCCTTTCGACTATCTCTTCATGCCGTATAATTGAGTGCTTTCGTCGCCCGATGTTTTATTGCTCCGCGCGACAGGATTTATTTCTGATGTGCGCTCCCGGCCGGATATTTGATTCTTTCAGGGAGGAGAACGATGATTTTTTTTCTTTATGTGTTTTTTTTATCTGCATGCGAGATGACTGATGGTTTTTTTTTTCTGTTTTTTTTTTTTTTTTTTAATAAAAAAATTCATATTTTGTAACGCTAGAGGTCGTGATGTTTAATTAATGGCTTGTGCGAAACGCTTATACGATGTTATTAAAAGTTTCGACACTTTGGAATTATTCCCAAGTCTATGAGCGATCATTTAAACGGATATTAATTTATACCTTTGTTAATTACAAATGGATTTTTTTATTTCTTTGTATGAACTTTCCCTAGAGCGCCTTTTTATTGCGTTTTAAACGAACAAAGTGTTGTGCTTTGATAGTTTTTAGATTTTAATTTTAAAAACTGCAGTCTAAATTCAAACGTGTGAAAATTGATTTAAAAAAAATACAAATAAATTATTAAATACATAACTGTTACATGTGCAGTAGGTTCAACTTGTCCTAAGTCAATTTAATCTCTCTAAATCTCAAAATGTGAATAGTGACATATTATGTGAAAAATCGTTCACATGTTTAGCATCTGAACGGCTGTTCGTTTATTAAATGTCACTATTTACATTTTCCAAGTGAATTTCATATTTTCATGTTTACATGGATGTTAATTAGGTATTGATAGATTCATTAATTAATTCTGATAACTATAAGGCAAGTTTTTATATATCTGATTTGACCTAGTAACGGAATGCACTTTTGCCTTATTAACATTAAAGCAGCGATAGAGTCAAAATAAATATTTAATTATGTTTTTAGTTTTTAAGTAATTAGTTTTGTATAGAGCCAGACCAGCAAACAAAAAATTTACTCTGTCTGCTGGGTTACTATTAATTAACGTTATATGTATATCCATTTATTCGAATCGATTATATTTGTATATTCTCTACCCTGTTAATAAACAAATAAAGTAAATAAAAAATAACCGATCGATAGAGCCGTTCGCCCAGAGACTCGCGAAAATAATAATTCGGTTTATACGAAAATAATAAATTCGGTGCGTTGACAGAACAAAGTGCGAAAGTGCAATTGAAGCAGCAAGCGCGAGTAGCGGTAAGCGCAGCTCAACGCTTTGTTTCCTTATTAAGCAATTAAGGTAACGTCGGGGGAGCGAAACGGCCCAAGTTCCTTGTCGTCGCGCTTGTCTTTTGCGAGATTTTCCAGGGCGCGACAAAAGTGTCCCGGAGTCTCTTTATCTTGCTCGCGAGTCGAGAGTTCGCCGGCGGCCCGTGTTACCCGTCGCCGCTAGCCAAGAAGAATGTTGCCTGCCGCGTACGCCCACTAAAGCTTAAGCAGCGTGTGCAGCTTATTTTTCGATTATTCCGGCTTGTAAGGGCAAAGTCTTCTACTTGGAGCAGCTTAATATCGTTTTTTTTTTTAAAGATAAATTTTTTTTTGGAGAGAATTACATTAAAAATCTCGTTGCTAAATCACTCGCGCGGCTTATTTTTCGATTACTTGGATTTGCAAAAGCTGAGTCTACTGCGAGTTCCACAATATCCTCTTTTATTTTTAATTTTTTTAGCAAAAATTGAATTAGGAGACTCTTCGTTAAGCAACGCGTGTGACTTCCTTTTTTTATTATTTTTTGCTTGTAAAGGCAAATCCTAATTGGAGTTCTGTAGCTTCTTTTCTCTTTTAAAATATGATTACAACAAAATGTTTATTTTTTTTTTAGTAAAAAGTGTAATTATTCTTCTGGCTAATTAGTGTAGCGAATTTATATGCATTAACAATAAGTGCGGATACAAACGATCCTATCCTTTTTTTTTTTTTAATTCAATTGAAAGGGTTAATGAAAATGACCGCAGAAGACGTTTTAAAGCGGCCTGATTAGGTGGTCTGAATTATTCAGAAATCCTAGAGTTTACCGTGATCTCTAGTGCTCGGACAAGACATCTTTTATTCATGCAACCGACTCGAACAGGTTTCATAAATCGAACGACCTGCTGAATTTAAAAAAAGACCGAAAAATTTGGCTAGCTTTATACGCATTAAAAAAAAAAAGAAAAAAAAATATCCCCGCAAGATGCATCTCCTCATAATCCTCGTCTCTAAAAGAAAAAGCAGTCGCTGGAGATCAAGATCGAACGTACACCAACGGAGGCATCCGATTTATCGTGTACATATAATCAAGGGGAATTATATAGCTTAAAACGACCGAGCAATCTCTGTAATAGCGTTTGACTAAGCTGCGCCTCGGGTATAAGCGCCGCATTGTTGATATTATTTGAGTGCCGGGGTCTTAGTGCGTGGAGGAGCTTAGGAGTAAGTGGCAAGGGAGGAGGGAGGGGGGCTCGTCTACGTGACCGCGACAGTCGTGACTGAAGATGCGGCTCTCGAGGATCTCCCGTGAACACTAACGGACCCCTCCTCCACCCGGACAGAGAGCACCCACGTGCTTCCTGACCTCATCAGCATGCGACGGTCATCTTGAGATTGACCAAATTTTCGTGGCTGACCGGTGGATTATTGAGTGGGACGTGGAGCTGGGAAATTGCCGGGCATGCTCCCGGTATTTCGCCAGGGCGATGCGTTTTTTTCGTCCCATAGTGCTCTCCGAAGTTGTTTACGACTAACGAAAATAAAAAGTAAAATAAATGGAAATCTCCTTGAATTTTTATAGCAACATTTATTTTTTAACGTTTCCTCTTCCCTTTTATTTAGCTTTTGCTGAGAGACAGCGTGAACTCGAAATAAATGCAAGTTTCATATTCATTTGATTTTGGCGTATTGATATTATACATTTGTCACAAGGGTAATAAAATTAAAATTTACGAAATTATTAAATCCGAAATATAAGTCGAAACAAAATTGACGCTCGTTAATTACTGTAAAATCATTGCAGTAAAATTTTCATTCGCTGTAAACATCCGATACTCTAAAGCAGAATGAAAAAACTCGTCAAATGGAACAACCACCCGAGTAAAAAATTGACTGTAAAAAAAGACTAAAAACGGCTGATTGATTGAATCTCTACAATCCGCTTTTTATACAATAATACCACGTATGCGAATTCGCGTTCGTTTCCCCATGAAAAGAGCACTGCGCGCTGCTATTTAACGAGAGCGACATCGTCCGGAAACACCCAGCGGCTCTTTCCATCCCCAGTGCCTCAGGCCACGCGTACTTTTGATGTCCGAGACATTTTTAATCTGCGTGTTGACAGTGTCACGGATTAACTACCGAGTCAAAAAAAAAAAAAAAAAGACTTGGTCACTCGTGTCCTTTGATCGGCGCGCGCAACAAAGAGGAGGACCGTGAAAGGGTGCGTCGATGAATTATCGCGAGCGGTGGGCGTAAATGAGAGGCGAGAGATGAGAAACCGCGCGGGGGAAATTTTAACGAAGCCCAGCACGGAGGGCATAATGCGGTTACCGGATTAACGGCCCGGTTAATAAAGTATCCAAAGATCCCGTCCTTTGTGCGTCGCTCCCCTGCAGCCGCGATAATTAGATGCGCGCCGATAGCGCGTGTCGCCAGCCCAATCGTACTTCTATTAATGGCCCCGGAGTTATTTAACAGACTCGTGGGAGGACCTCGAACGCTTAATGAAATTTCGATTCACTCCCGGCCTTTTGTTTTTCGCGTCTCTTATAATACTGCGTTTATATACTCGAGCCATTCGTCAAGGGTAGTAGATTTATACTCCGTACTTAGACAAAAGCAATAAAAATAAATTCCGAGGGAAAGCTACTACGGACTGATGGCGTCCGGAGAGATCCGAGGAGGCTTTATATACGGCGCGCGTTAAAAAAAAAAAAGAAAAAGAAAGCCGGGCGTGTTTGCGCGCGGGGGAGGCTCGGCGCGCGAAGCCCAGGAAGCCCCTGCAGCTGCGCTTAGTTAAGTCGACGTCCACCTACATAAAGTGTTCGCCCGCAGAGAGGCCTGGCTTTGACTTGGCTCGACGCATAAGGCCGGCGCATTCGATATCCCCGCGAGCACAGCCCCTTCGGGCCCGCCGGCAGAAAGCTAAGACGCTCGGACGAAGATGGATGGACGGGGATCGCTTACTAAAGGGGAAAAGGAAGAGGCCGCGGAAAAATCGAGCCCCGCACGCGGCGCTAAGGCACGGATATTAATGTCGCCGCGCTGGAGTCGCGAATCAATCGCGAAGTTGTACAAGCGCGCCAGCCCGCCGGCGACGCGATGAAAATATTGCCGTATCGGGGTAAAGCCGTTATCGCGCGTTTTTGCCCCGGTGAAATATTGTTCGCCGCCTGGAAGTACTGCGAAGTACTCCAATTTTGTGAAACGTGCGATTTCTTCTTTTTTTTTTTTTTTAACGCACCCCATTCAACTTCGGCAAATGAAGAGTGGAGCGTGCGACGTTCCCAGAAAATTTAAGGAGGACGTGGGGAAAAAACTTTGAGCGTAAAAAAGGAGACGAAATTCGGATGGACTTGGACCGTTAAAGCCTCCGCGGATTTCAAGCTGGCGGTCGAACAAAAAAAAAATAAGGGGGGGGGGGGGAGGGGCCGGAGGCGGAGAAAATGAAACTCGAGCCACCTCGATCCGGGAGGCAATCGCAAGGCAAACGAACCTGACCCTCGAAAGCGCATTACCGACGTATTAGGACGCTCATGCCAAATTCATGAAGTTCGCTCTCTCGGCGCGTCAAGGTGCTCCCGAAATAAAAGTTAAAGTGTACGTGTATACCCGTCCGCTGCGGCGACTGCTGCTCAATAATTTCCGAATCGATCGGCCTTGATTTGAGCCAAATTCGGCCGCGCGACTCGAGGAAACTTCTTGTAAAATCTCGGGGACGGTATACGAGCACCGCCGGTCATGTAAAACGTGGATGGAGACAATGGATCGAGGACACTTGTGGCGCGGCTCAAGTTCTCGAGGAAACATCTTAAGTGAGCCTCGCCGAGCGCGGACACGCTCGGCTCGCATTTTATTAATGATGTTAAATTGGGACGGAGAATTATCATTTTACCTTAATAATAGTCAACGCTCTGAACTGATTAAATTTGCATTACTGCTCTCATTTTTTTTTTTACGAAAATTTTTTAAAGTTATTTAATTGCAGGACAATTTAAAATTTCAAATTAATTTTAAGATTCATTTCTATTTATTTGCACTAGAGTAAATGTACAAACATTTACATTATTAGTTACCCTGTTCCACGGGTCTGATGTGCGTATTAAGAAGTTACGTGTAAAACTAAAACTAAAATAAGTACTTAAAATAATTACTTAAATAATTTTACTTTTATAACAGCCAACGCTCTGAACTGATTAATTTGCATTACTGCTCTCATTTTTATTTTTACGAAAATTTTTTTAAAGGTATTTAAATACTTGAATTTGCAGGACAATTTAAAATTCAAATTAATTTTAAGATTCATTTCTATTTATTTGCACTAGAGTAAATGTACAAACATTACATTATTAGCTACCCTGTTCACTGGTCTGATGTGTTTATTAAGAATTACTTAAACTAAAACGAAAATAATTACTTAACATAATTACTTAAATAATTTTACTTTTATAACAGCCAACGCTTTAACTGATTAAATTTGCATTACTGCTCTCATTTTTTTCAGAATTTGTTTAAAGATATTACATTATTTGCAATTGCTGGACAATTTAAAAACTCAAATTAATTTAAGATTCAATTTTATTTATTTGCACCAGAGTATGTGTACAAATAAATAAACATTATATTATTAATTTCCATATTCGCTGGTCTGGTTTGTTTATTAACAATTACTTAAAAATAAAAGATGAAATAAAAATGAAGAAAGATGCATTGTTTTTACAAGTTTCATACAGTTTTCATTACCAGTAAATTGATCGATGGATTATTGTGGATATTGTTATAGGTGCATTTATTAAACTCAATTATTTTGTTTGCTGTGTGTGGTGTAACTGATAGGAACGTTTAATTATTTATTTATTTATTTATTTATTTATTTATTTATTCAATATTCACCGTAGAAATATGTGTAATGCTTTTTGCAATCGATACCAGTGCAGTGGATTTCATAGATATTTTATATTTGTTGAAGCTTTTAAATAACGTTTCGACTACAGTTAAGAAAATAAAGTTGGAATTTTATCGCGAGCAAAAAATGATTGTAACGCTTCAAGGCAAAAAGCGCAATTTCTCCGGGATATCGTTTAACTCGACGTCAGACAGGAGGTAAGTCGTATTCAATTTGGCTGGCCGGCGATGTACCGATAACGACCAACCCCATCCTCCTTCTTGCGCATTATACCTATCAGAAGGGAGGGAAAGGGGTGGGCAGGGGAGGGGGATGTATGCAGGTGTTTTGAAAGTGCGCTTCCGACTGAATCCGATTGGCGAGAGCGAGTCGGAAACCTAGACGTGGACGTATTTAGAAGGACATTTCGATGTCTCGGAGAGCCAATCAAGCACGTGATCTGCATTCGTCGATGTACTCGTAGAACCCCTCGAGGGCAGCGTAACAAGCCGCCGGCAGGGGTAGATGCCTCCTCGGCATTACCTACACCTCCGTCCCTCTGGTATTGATTTTTTTTTTCATTGAATTCGTGACATAATGAGCTTAAAGAAACTTTCTGACGTTTATTTTGAAAAAGTTTATCCTTATAAATTTAAATTAATTTAATATTTTAACAAATTAATTTAATTTTTTTAGTTTTTATGCAATAGATCGAAAAGGTTCTGTAATTTTTTATCTCGTATAATTTAATATATTTATTGACTCAATTGGCCAGTTTGAAATTTCTTTGTGTTAGTTCACTTGTAATTTTTAGTAGTTGTAATAATTAGTTTAAGATACTTCAATATTTTTTTCCAAATTTGTATTAAGGACTGTTTAGTCCGTTGAATTATTATATAAATAAATAAATAAAAACAGAGAAAATATTTTACAATAATTGGATTATTATTGAATGATACCGAACGGTCAAGCACCTAATGCAGCTTTTGAAAATAGATCAAAGCTGATGGTTAATTTATGCTGTATTAATAAACTGCAACTAATGCAAGATGCTCAATAATATCGCACCATTATTAATCTTCAATAGACTTTATAATTGCGCAACATTAATCTCTTTCGATAAAGTGGATAATGAAAATTGATTGATCCATTTGCTAAAGTTCGCAGAATTATTAATTTACACAAAGTGTAAATTTTACATACAAGGATTATAATTAAATAACATTGGGTTAAAGTACTTCATGAAGAAATCTGGTTTTATTCGATTTATTCAAGTGCGAACTTTAAATTTGTAAAATGTAAATTGACGTTTGCTTGTTTACAGCTTCTACTATTTTTTACTGAATCATACAAGTAAAAGTATCATAATCTATACCATTTCTACCGAAAACATCTGCTCGCTCTGAAATATTACAAGTGGAAGAAAAGAAAATCGAACATTCAAACATCTTATTTCAATTAAAAAAAATATGTAATATACAAATTACGTAATGTGTACTCTCTAAATCTGAAAAAGCGAATAGTAACATTTAACAAGTGAAAAGCCGTTCACATGCTAAATACGTGAACGATTTTTCACATAAAAAATGTCACTATTCACATTTTCTATGTGAATTTCAAATTTTTAGCTTTAGAGAGTAATAATTGCATGTAATTATTTCAAAAATTTATTTATTATGTAAATTTCATGTAACTATTTGAAATATAGCGGATTTTTTAAATAAACTTTTAATTAAATTTCGCACCATGTTCATTGCTCGTCCATCACCGAGCGATTTCCCAAAATACACAGGACATCTAAGCCCCCTCTTTCCGTCCTTTCCATACACCGCGCAAATTGATTTCCTCCCCGCGCGAGGCAACGCGGAGCCGCGCGCGAAATAGAATCATCTCGTCATCAAACAAAATTGAACGCCGTCCGTGCCCGACGCCTGTGCGGGCGGTTTTATTGCCCCCCTCCCCTCCCCCCGCGGCAGTTTCGCGCGGTCCCGCCTCAATCTCGCGGCCATAACGCGACTAGGCCCTCGGCCTAATAAATCGCGAATCTCGAAGCGCTAACGGCGCGGAAAATGCGAAAAATATATGGCCGCCGCGGCCGCAGTCGACGTGCCGATTCCTGCAGTCTAATTAATGTCGCGACGAAGGGTGATACGCCCTTTTCATCGAGCAAGTTCCGCGCAATCAACTTACAATTTTTGCCATACGCAGGCGATGAAGAAAGTTGGCGAAGAAGTTGCGGCTCGAGCGGAGGTTGGGAGCAATTAAAAAAGTTCCCGCTGCCGGGGTGACGAAGCACGCATGGGAAATATTGAGTAAAGGCACGGATGTAGTTTTCTTTTAGCTCCTTATACACGGAAATACCTTTTCAACGAAAAAACAAGATCCCACATTTGTTATACGTATAATACTTATTCTACGGGCCCAAAAAGGATGTACTGTACACCCGAAATACTGATACCAATCTGTAAAAAAAACTTTGCATGAATTTTAATGCAAATACTGCAAGCAAATTTCGTCGGCGTGTGTGAATTATGATTTAATTTTCATTTTTGCGTTAATTTTAATGTGATTTAAATTAAATTAAATTTAACGTGAATTCAGTAAAGTTCGAGTACGTCGATGAAATTTGCTTCCAGTATTTGCATTAAATTTTGACAGCGTACATTGTAAAAAAACTTTACATGAATTTTAATGCAAATGCTGGAAGCAAATTTTATCGGCATACATGAACTTCACCAAATTTACTTTAATTTTAATGTAAATTAAATTAAATTTAATGTAAATTCAGTAAAGTTCGTGTATGTCAATGAAATTTGCTTCCAATATTCGCATTAAAAGAATCCTTTTTTTAACAGTGTATCATATTGGTGTTGATATTTAGAAATTTATGGTGTTGATACTTAAGACTCGAGATTTTAGAGTATATAGTACAGTTTTTCTGGTACCATAATCGAAAGTAGTACAAGAATTACGCATACCGACTACATGGCATCTGTTTTTTCGGCGACAAGTTTCTACACTGAGAGAAAATTTTGATAATTCCAAGCAAATATTTACTTCAATAGTATTACTTATTAAATATTTTATTGAGTCAAAAAATTATTTTTTAGAAACTACGAAATTTATTTAGAAACAAATAAATTCATTTAGTTATAATGTAATGATTACTTGATTCAAAGAAACATTTAATAAGTACTATTGAAGTAAATCATTTCCTTAAAATTAACAAATTTTTTTTCAGTGTATGGCATCTGTTCTTTCGGTGAAAAAGTTTTCCCGTGTACTGGGAAGTTTCGTACGTGGGAGCAGGAACGAGCCGTCCGCTGGAAACGTCTTCCTCCGGGGCGTCCGTCCCTGGCAGCGACCCAAGCCCGCCGATTAGGGCCCCGCTTATCGGGCGCCCGCTGACTTATGGCCGCCTACCACCTACCGATAAATCATCGGCCTGCGCTGCGGGTTGCCACTGAGTTTGGGCAACGCTAAAGTGCTTTTAATATACGCCGCGACGGTCTGAAGCCTTTTAGAGGACTCTTGGCGCACCTTCGCGAAGTCGAGCCGAGACTCTAATTGGAAGGCGGCGGTGACGCGACGTCCGGACGCTCCTACGAAGTCGTCGGCTGTTGGGAGGGGTGCCGGTTTGGCTGCAATCTTTCTGGAGTGCACTCTGAGAGCCCTCGGGTGAGATATCTGTCGATAACGCCGAGCGCCAAAATCTTGAATCGCCGAGGGGGGTGGACATCCGCTCGATCTGTGTACACTTTAACGGGTGCTGCTTCGAAATGTTTTTACGTTTTATATCTGCGAAAAAATGTCGAACATCCTGTCGTACTTTCTAAATATTTTCCAGTGAAATTAGTAGTTAAATCGACATAAATTATACCCTCTACAAAATTGAATTAGTGAGATTTTACTAAAATTATTTGCATCATTTGTAATTATTTACACACAAGTTTAATTAGTTCACTTTTGCGCTCGTTAAAGTTCAACAGATTAATAATTGATAAATCTACTTAAATAGAATTTGCGATTTAGTTTTAAAAATTGATAAAATTTGTAATTTTCACTTATATTATGACCGTATCGTCCGTTGAATTTATAAATACATAAATAAATTAGTGGAATACGCTCCACCAATACCTACACCGTGAAACTCTTTTCACTAATTGTTAGTGAAAATTCACTAATTATAGTGATTTTTCAACTTTAGATAGTATTTTATACTTCGTTTCATTTCTGTTTATTAAGTATTATTTATTGCAATGGTAGATAGTATTTTAAATATCGTTTATTTTTTATTTGTTAAATAATTGTTGCAATTATATTTATGAATTGCAGCTGTAATGCACGTTGTGAATTCAAATATGGACAAGTTACAAAGTGTACAAAGTGTACAACATCGAGTAGCGCGCGTGATTGGGATTACGAAATTTACATACGAATATACGCGCGGCTGTATAGTCCCGGCTGTTACTACTTGCGACCCGTGGAAATTCAAATCAGCTTCTTTCGAGCGACGCTTTTAATCTGCAATTTCGTTCGTTTGAGTGCTGTTATCGAGTTTCGCTTGATACCCGACCATCGAACAAAACTAAATGATTAAAAATAATGTGCTTTATAGAGGTAAAAGCGCGCGGGACTGAAACTCGCTGGCGTTTAAAATCCACCGAGCTTTATTTTATACTCCGCGAGCTTTAGCCTCCGCTGCCCCTTCAAGATATTCATCTCCGAGCACTGAGCCTCTTGTCGGAGGAGTAATTCTTAAATCTTTTGTACTTTGCTCAGATTTCCTCCCCTTTGTAACTCTTGTAACGCTTTATTATAATCTGCCGCGTCGCTTGGAAAAACTTCGCTCGACCCTCTTCCACGAGAAAATTATTACAGTCATCCAAGACGGGCTCGATTTCGCGCTTCTCCGCAGGATCGTCAGGACAACGAGCCGTAAGAATTTGCGAGGGCAACAGAGGAGAATCCTAATCGCGAAAGGAGTCGATGAAATCACAGCGGTGCTAAGGGAGTCCGCGGGCGCCTGCAAAATAAATGAGAATCTTCTCATAGCCTCCGAGAGGAACAGGATTCGGGGTCCAGAGGAGGGGGGAGGTGGAAGAATGGATTCGAGTAGCTTAGTGTGCGCGAGGCGCGGCCGAGATACAGCGTGTCTATAGCAACAGTTCAGGTGGAATTAGGTGCACGTCCGAAGTGATACATTTACCATAGCATTCAATTACTTTAACCTTCTCTGCGAGAGCGACGAAATTTTATCCTACTCCGCATTGATCTTCTTTGTCTCATTACATTTATGCTAATTTCCCGCTTGCGCTTTGTCGGAGTGAAGGGTATCAATTTCTCCCTTCCATTAACTTTACAAACACGTGCGATTTCGGCGGGTTTATTGAAAGTTCGAGATAAATTTAGATGAGACTTCCGAGCGGGATTTTTTTTAGATTGTATTCTATTATTTATTTATTCGTTTAACAAAATTTCAACGGACTGGAAAGTCCTTAAGTACAATATATGATGTACATTATAGCCTAATTTATATAAACTTCAATATTATGTATCATAAACTAAAAACTACGAGTACACGAATGCAAAGAAGTTTTTGGAGTAGTGTAGGCTGGTTAATAAAGATTTTAACAAAAAAATACTTTTCAAATGATTTTATTTTACGAGGAAGGCAAGTCAGTCCACGAGGACTGCTGCCCCTAGAGATTGAGTTCATACTAGGCTGCCCTTTTCCGACTCGCCTTCATAAACTGCTTTTCCTCGAATTTTTATTTATGATAAAATCCTAAGCTCTCTCTCATATTCGGTACTCAAAAACAATAGAAGAAAACTAAACTTTTTTTCTATAACTGTACGACTGTTCTTTGTTGACAAATTTTTGTATCGAGAATATTTGAATATATAAAGCTACATAATTTAACATTTGTTTTTAGCTCTTTGAAAAATTTCATTAAAAAATCATGTGACGTGTACACAATTAAAACTCCACTCTATTCTCATTATTATTTTTGTGTTTAGAATTGAATTGACACAATGTAAACACAATTTTCGTGTGTAAATTGCGAAATTACACAAATATTATGTTTCATATTGACTGCTCCAGTAAACTACACAAATATATAACAAGAAAAAGAAAATATTATAATTTAAACGTATTTTTGTTTTTTTGTTAAGAAAAACACAAGGAGAGGTGTATATTAAACACAATCTTCGTGTAATTATTTTTTAAATAATATTTTTTAAACATTTAACTGCGCAGCTTGTACATTTCTTCAAAATAACTATGAAGCATCCATTCCGAGTGACTCACTCTGTCCGTAATTTCACAGAAGAAGCAGAGGACAGTAGGCTCATCAACGATCCAAAACAGCTGTTTAATCAGAGAAATCTGGGCGCCTTAGTCTATGAGTCTCCGGTGACTCGGAACTCTTAGTCTCGTCGATTTCCACGCCAAATGTCACGGGACACTCCGGGCATTTCACACTCCCGCACCCTACGACTAGACCCCTCTCCCTGGCCGCGGGACTGTTTATCAAGCGTCGAGCCGTGCGATCGAGTGCCAAACGGCATTAACGCTCCACCGAGCTAATTGCGGAAGCCGAGAAGGACCCAGGCATCTAATTAAACGCTACGTCGCGTTGGAAGATCCAACGCTACGCCGGCGCTTTGATCAGACCTCCGGCGCTTCTTCTCACCTGTCCGTCCAGCTCCATTCCCCCTCCAAAGTGCTCCAATTTGAAAACACGACCGGGCGTCGTCCTGCGAAAGTTCCGCGACGAAAGGAAAATAATTGACCGGAGTGGAAAACGCTAAGGACTAAGCCGGCCGATGATGATTAGTTCGGGCGGGGAGTGCGCTCCGTCATAATCCGGAATCGTCCCCGCGCCAAAGTTTATCAATAAAAGCCCGAGTGGCGGTATATACACTGCGCGGGCAACTTTCCCCGGACGAAATCGAGCGAGTCGAGCTGCGCGGAGTTTAACGATTGACCGTGAGCTCTGCGCAGGCTTAAAAATTTGTCCCGGTTTATATCGCGCTCGGAGTTTGCCTAAGCGACGCCTCGTTAACGATTCTTTAGCGCGAGTTCGTATCAGGGGCGCCCCACACTCCCAACTTGCAGATTGTCTTTGGCGCGGGACTGTTTCTCATTTTCATAAATATGGCAATTTTTTTTTGTTGGAGCACAGCGTACAGCAACATCGAGTGTGTGGACGAGGGGGACCTAATGAAAATCGCGAGTCGAGCTCGTAATTAGAGTTATTAAAAAGTTGCCGGTGCAGCTGAGTCTCGGCTTCTATTATATTATCAGACCATAAAACTTTAGATGACATTTGACTTTGTCGGACTTAACTGAATTTCGACTGAACCTTTGTAAGTTTTAATAAGCTATTAAAGGCCACCCAATGATCGTCCGAGAAATTTATATCGCTCGTAATTACGGCGAAATAAATTGTCTGGGAGGCCCGCTCGATTAAAATTCGCTCGTACGTAGTGTTATTAAAATTCGAAAATGCATAATTCGAGGGTATAAATTTCTCCACGGTGTGGTCCGACCG
This sequence comes from Sycophila sp. Sp_5, assembly GCA_018906775.1. Taxonomy (NCBI): domain Eukaryota; kingdom Metazoa; phylum Arthropoda; class Insecta; order Hymenoptera; family Eurytomidae; genus Sycophila; species Sycophila sp. Sp_5. Next base: position 5,576,799 of record JACCID010000004.1, read on the forward strand.
AGCGCCCCGACGAAATTAAAATTACGCGGGTGTGGTGAGAATTGTAAAAAATTGCAAAAAGAACAGCCACGAGGGAAGAAAATGAATGGCTAGTCTGTGTAAAAAAAAAAATTAGTCTTGACGCTTCCGGAAATCTTGCTAGAAAAATCTTGCACCCTGGTAGAAAAGTTAGCTAACCTAGTTGCTTAATAAAAATTACAAATGGGTAGCTACAAATCATCTATGCGTTAACAGATCGTATATAAGTTACTAATAAGCTTATGGTACACCTAAGACATACGATACAAACAAAACCTTTTGTCCTTTTTTTTTAAATATTTTGTTACATAATATAGTTGTAGGTGATATTTAATAATATACCTAAAATGATATGTAAAAAAAATGTTATATTGGTAATAGAAAGTTTATTTAACTCCTTAATCATAAGTATAAAACTATTTATATTATAATCTAGCACGAGAATTTTTATCGTAGGTTGTGTTCATGAGATTAGGCACTCTAATTCTGCAAGAATTAACTAATAAGTAGCTAAAAATTAGTTGGCTTTTCTACGAGAGCAAATTTTTTAATTAAGTCTCTTAGCAGTTAGCTCTTTGAGTAATTCATTAATTTTATTTTTTAATGAAGCTTGAATGAGAGTTTCGCCAAAGAATTCAAAAAAGCTGATCAAACTCTTGATAAGTCTCTACAACTTTAACGAAACTGTTTCAGAATTTTAGCAAGATTTATTTTTGTCGAACTTTTCTTATTTCATTGGAAAAATAGTAGTAGCAGCAAGACTAATTTAAGACTCGAAAGACTTGCAGACTTCATCAAGATAATTTTTTTTTTTAATCGGTCGTGAAAAAAAAAGGAAAAGAGGGTTGAAGATAAGCGTGAAAAATGCCAAGTTATTTATCGCAGCGAGAAATCATCGGAAATCAACGTTTTCAATTGCAGGCCGCACGGTGTAAAACTCGTTACCGGGCCGTTCAGTTTCCGCAACAGCGGGCAAACTGACGTGTACGTATGCCCACCGGGACCGGCAGTTTTACGAGAGAGGACTCGCGATATCCGTGTGCGAAACATTCGTTCGTCCGGCGAAATGAAAATTACGGTCGCAGCGCACCTGCGCGTCAGCGGGTCTGTCAAACGAGAAACAAGTGCACTTCTTTTTTGTCCTTTTTTCCCTTTTTTTTTTATCATCCTGGGCATTTTCTTTCGCTCGAGGAGGGCGAGTCCTTCGCGCGCCGCGGGAAGGCTGAAAGACGGAGATAAGTTGCGAAGTAGCTCGCGAGGGGGGTGGGGGGGAAGGAGGAGGACCGTCATGTCCACTTGGCCGAGTTATTGCGGGATCTACTCGTAAAAAGCCGGCCTCCTCCCATTCAAATGCGTCGCGGAAAATTTAGGCCGGAAAGGCCGAGCGTCCAAAGAGAATCCGTAGGTGAAAGACCCGCCGGCGGCTCTCGGGATTGCCTCCCTCTTTCCACGCCCTTCGCGGTTTTCTTCGCTTTTTTTTTCACCCTGCCGCATCTTACACCTATATACGTACGTGTGTATACATATATATATGTATATATATATATATACATCTCGCTCATTCGCCGCTTCTTTTCACGATGCGCCGGCCAGCGTCGCCACATTATAAATCCGACCTCACCCCTCACCCCTCCTGACGCTCTGCGGATTCTTTTCATTTGCTCCCTCCGCTTTTCTTGCCGCTTGCCTCGGAAAAATTTAATAACCTTCGAGTTTTATGAGGAGGTCCAGGGAAAAAAAATTAGAAAAATTTCTGACCCTCGTCCGCCCTCGCGCGCTCTCCCGTTCCAAGTAATGCTCGCCGTATTGTTCTTTAACGGTGTCTCGAAATGGCGCAGCGGCCGTTCGTTGCGGAATAAGCCGAAGGTTATTTTCCCCGATAAACACGGATGACTGTTAAAATTACGCGGCGAGCGGCCCGGGAATATTTGATTTAAGGCCGGAAGAGAGGCGAGGAAGCGACATCGTAAAAGAAAAAGAGTGCGCTCGTGTTTTCCTCGGCCGGCCGGAATAGGCGGTCGACTCTTGCAAATTAAAAGCGGAAACTCCTCAATCCCGGAGGGGAGCGTCGCTATCGGGTCGGGCTAAGACCCTCTTAACGCGTATTTCAAGCTTGTTGTCGTCGACGCGAAGGAGAGAAGGAGGAAGGATCCTTCGTCGGGCGCCAAATAATCTAAACTGGGGCTCGGCGACGAACTCCTTGCTCTCGCTTTTATCTAAATGGCTTTAGTGTGCGTTTTATCACCCCCGCTCCAACGGATAGGCCGCTCATTCCCGGCATCCACCCCCCTCCCCCCTCGCAACACACCGCAGCCTCGATTTTCTTATTGCCACGGCCGCTTTGGATATCTGGGTCGATTCGACTTCCGCGAGGATCTGCCCTGAGCCCTATGGCTATGGCATTGCTCATTCCTGACGTGGGCGGCTCATAATTGCGTACTCGAACGAGTGTATTGATAAATTTTTCGCGATAAGACGTAGAACGATTTTTTTCTCTTTCCGATTTTGCTGGGATGAAGATAGCGTTGAATTTATTGAGTTTAAGACAATCTAAGTATTTTTTGTCGACAATTGTTATTCAATTGTTTATTACCATATGAATCGTAGCGCCTCAACCTTGGATTATCCTGTTACTATCGGTATAACTGAATTTATTGCAGTGTGTATAGAGTGAATTCATTTCGGCACTAAAACCACTTTATACTGTCAGCAAGTGTTCTATAGTTTTAGGGCATGTCGAAAGCTACTAATTCTTTATATAACCGTGTCTGAATCTGTAAATTCCTAGCTCCACGCAATAAACTTCATTTTTCATTTTTAATAAATCCTTCTTGTTTAAATGTTGCACGAAAGACTTATTAAAATGCTGAAGTGAAAATTGGAAATAAAAGTGAAAAATATATTATTAAAGACACGATATTTTTTTCCTATTCTTAATAGCACTTCTTAACCTTCTATCATTAAAATCTCTAGAATAATGCCGCATAACGCCTCACTGAAATAAAATTAAATGCGTATCGATAAAAGTTAATTGAATAACGTTCAATAAAAATTCATTGGATAAAATGAAATTCTTCTATATTCAGGTCGTAAAAGTATGCTAATAAATGCGTATAAACATTAATTAATAACGAAATTCAGAGAACGAAAACACACAAAGAGAATTTTGTAATAAAAAAGCACTTTTAAAAATGAATATTACTGTTCATCCCGTAACTCCGCGATCAAATTACTTTTTTTTTTCTAATAAAAATTTATTTTTTTTTATCCAACGGATTACTCCCTCACAAGATTATCCTAGCAGACTAGTAATTTTCAACGGCAAACTCTTTTCGTGCTCAGAATTCGCGATCGCTCTGAAAATTTCATACATATTATTCCAAAACTTTAATAATAATAAAAAAAAAACGATATTATCACCGGCATATCTATGTATCCCTAAAAAAAAAAAAAAATACGTCGAGACATTATTTCCGCGGAAGTATGAAATAAGAGAGAATAAAAGTGAGAAAGCACGTGACGCCTGAGACGGTGTCGAGAGTAACTGTGTTTTAATCCTTGCAGCAAAGAAAAATTGAACGAGCGCAAAGTGAAGTTGGCCCCGCGGCCAAGACTTTTCTGGCAAGTCGAGCGAGGCTACCCGCACCTGCCAGTGGTCCCTGGCGCCCGATCGCCAATCCCCGCGCTCCTAACATCCCTCATTTGCAACGAATAACAATAAAAAGGCAGTCGGAGCGAGACGCGGCGTTCCCTGCCCCTCGGTCCGGCGGTTGGCCGGGACCGAAGTTTCCATATTAATCGAGGTCGACCCGTGGACTCTTTGACTTATTAGGACGCACTGTACATAGAACGACGCTCGAATCATTAGGCATTCTGGCCGGGAAACTAAGGCGAAGTTCCGCGCACCTTTGACGCGCGTTTCGAGCAATGACCGCCCGGAAAATCGGTCCGCCGGCGTAAGTAGCGAGAGCGCGACCCTCCAGACTCCCGGCAACTAGTCGCGCAACTACGCCCAGCAAATTACTCCAAGACCTTCCCCTTATCCCTCGCGCACACGCCGCAGCTTTGAGGCCTTTGACTCGGACGGGAATATCTTCAGCGATGAGATTACAAGTGCGCGCTCTCAGTGGACATAGTTTCGCTTTAATTTCCGCGTATATGCGTTCATTTAAGGAAGTCTCTCTCCCTCTCTCTCTCGCTCTTTTTTCATGACTTTTTCAAATGGTAATGGTGCTGCTGCTGCTTTTAAGTAGGTATACAGAAAACTTTTCTATGAGCTTAATTAAGAGGAAGCTACTGGGAATGCGTATATTCAGTTCGCATTGTTCGTGTAAGCTATTCATTATTACGCGTAGCAGCGTGATACAAGTTGTGATTGAGACGAGGAGTAGTTTGTAAGCGAAAGAAAATTAAAATAAACATTTTTATCAAAATAATTAGAAATGTTTAAAAAAGCGTCTTCCTTTTTTAAATGTATTGCTGCTTCGAGTAATCACTTTATCCCTCGGGAATTATTTTTTTATTGCTCGCGGCGGTACAACTTTTATTTTCGCAATCAGTACTTCATTGTAGCTATTTCATGATTTTTAATGGAAGGTGTACTCAATTTCTGCACTTCGCATTAAAAAAAAAATTTACACCACATTTATCCAGATTTATTGGAAGTAATCACCTTGTTTCTAGGAACTTAATTTTTTATTGTTTACGGGAGGACTATACTTTTTCCCATTAAGAGTGCTCCACCTGCCTGGTGAAAAGTGACGACAGCCAATTAGAGCGCTTGATTTTTTGTGGTCGGATTACGCCTCGAATTTTCTATAAGTGATATGAAAACTAAGAGCATTAATCTGTAAACATGTCGACATGCGTCGGAAAAACTGAGATTTACCCGGAAAAATTTATTACATAGGAATAAAGGAAAATAAATTTCGAAAGTGCCTCTTGCGGATACGTTCACAATCGCAATTGACTTCGGCTAGAAGCAGATGAGAAAAATTGACGAAATTTATTTATTTTCTTTTTGTATAGAAAAAAAAATTCCGATGCGTGTCGAGGTTTAAAGATCGTAATATTCTTATTTTTCATATTATTTATCGAAAATTTGAGACGCAATGCATCCACAAAATATCAAGTGCATCGTCACTTTTCGCAAGGGGGTGAAGTACTCTTAAATGCAATATTCGCAGGAATATCAGCACACGATTGAATCAAATAATAATAAAAATAATATTAATAATAATAATAAAAATACGTGTATACCTATATGCAGGTTTAAGGTCGTATACGCAAGTGAAATAAGGAAAATGTAACATTGAAGAAAATTTAATGGCTCGTGGCTATATTGTGAACAGGTTTAGTCATGATTTACAATCCTTCTAAAATATTAATCCTATCGCACTATTAATTATCGAAAATATTTAAATATGCTGGAACGAATTTTGTCAAACAATATATAGTGTCCGCGCAATATTGACTGCACCTTACAGCACATCTTGAGCTGTTCTTGTCCGTACAATCCCCGTTGACTGCAAAATCGAATAAAAAAAGAAAAGGAAAGGAAAAACGTCAGCGAAGGCAAAACCGCGCAAATCCCCGATACATCAACTCATTCATTTTGAATCTGTTCCTTCGACAAGATGTGAGCAACGGCATGTAACGGGATTTACACGAGCGAAAATCCGCCGCGTCGTAATCCAGATTTATTCCTGGAAATAAACGAAATTTCCGCGGAGCGATTGCTCTTGCCGTTGTCTGAAAGCCGGAAGGAGAGAAGAGGAGGGGGGGGGGGGAGTTTCGGATCGCTCGATGCAAAGGAGCATAGGACAAGACCGTCGGAGATTTTACGGCCGCGAGACAATAACGTCCTCTCGCGTATCCCGCGGTTACCGTAATTTATTCATCCCGGCTTGTCTAGCCGGCGGCCCTCCGCTGCACCGACGCCTCTTACTCTCGGCCTCGTTTTTCGGAGCGGCGCGCGCGCCTCGCTTGTTTAAACATTCACGACGGCGGTCAACGCCGCAACGATTACACTGCCGCCGAGGGTGAATGTGCACGAAAAAAAAAGAAAAAAAAAACAGCGATTTTGACGACGCAAAGTGTAAAAACATTGTTTTTTTTTTCCTTCTTTTTATTAGTCTGATTTTTTTTCTTTATTCCTGGTCTTGCTTTTAGCGGCGGGCGGAGATAAAATTAGGCGAATTACGGTGTTATAAGACGCAAAGGATATTATGCGCTATAAAAAATTTATCCCGTTCACCTCGGGCGAAGAGATTTTCAGTTAGAAAATTTTTTCGTTAAAGCGCAATTTCAGTCGCCTCTGCGAAGCTGACTAATAATGTGAAGTAGCACAACGCGATGCTCTTGCGTAAAATATGAGGCGTATAAAACCGCCCGGTTTCCCGCGATGCAGCCTCATAAAGTCAACGAAAAATCCTTGCGCTTATGCTCCTAAAATTTGTTTATACAGCAATTCACGAGTCGTTCGCTCCACCTTTCTTTCACCCAGACGAAAGAAAACGTCCGCAAAGGAGAATTTAATCCTGTCCCCGTACACCTTCTTCGACGTATTAAAATTCAATGCAAAAAAAAAAAATTAATTGGACGTCACAATCGCCCGGTTATGTCACCAGCAGTGAATTATCGCGCCTCTTTATTTTTCCGACCGCCGCAATTTTGTACCGTGAGTACTCGGCGGCTCGTGCCGCTTCAAAGGCCTTATTTCGCTCAAAGTAGCTGAAAACGTCGCGCGGCTCTTTGATTTCTCGCCTCGTTAATTATCTCTTTCCAGTCCTCGAGGCGCCGGCATCGGTCTTCGATTCGCTTCCTTCCAATTACTCCCAATTTGCGCTCGAGGACTTATCGAGTGGCTAAATGCTCCTCGTGACTCCATTAGAGCAGAGCTCATCGGTAGTTATCGTCTTCTTCTCTCTTCCGCGGAATTTTAACGACCGATCGAGCCCGCTTTTGTGCGATTTGCATCTTTTTCCGCGGATCACACGGTACAACGTGTCCGCGCCGCGCTGAGAGACCAGGATACAGGAGCCTTATTCTGTAAGCTCAGCGACCCGCGTAAAAAAATTTGAGTTCGGAGAAAATTTACCCAAAGTTCATGTTTGTTGGTCGTTGATACGAACGTGAGCAATGAGACTTTACTGAACTTGCTTCTTATATTTTATAGAAGTTTGTAGATGCGTGCACTGAAAATAAATTTGTTAATTTTAAGGAAACGATTTACTTCAATAGTACTTATTAAATATTTCTTTGAATCAAGGTATGATTTCATTAAAAGAAAATGAATTTATTTGTTTTTAAATAAATTTAGTGGTTTCTAAAAAATATTTTTTTGACTTATTAATAAATACTATTGAAACAAATGTTTGCTTAAAATTTACAATTTTTTCTCTCAGTGTGATATAAACGGATAAATTACCGCTCAAGTTATAGAAAATAATTCTTTCCATTTATTTGTTTTTAACGTTCGTCGTATGAACCTCTTTAAGATTTAAGAAAAACTTCATTCGAATTAAGTTTGTATAAAGTATTGCAAAATTCTTTATCATTTAGTCTCATTGTCACTTGTTTATATCAACGACCGCCAAACCCGAACATTGGGTAAATTTTATCCGAACTCAAATATTTTTACGCGGGGAACGTAATTTTTCGCTGTTTTTAATACATATAGATATACAAAAACACGTAAATACTTATGAATAGCGCGTATTCAGCACATGCGTTAAACTTGCAGAATAAGGCCCCAGAGTCGCGCCAGTAGTAAAGGGACGAGTACGGCAAGACTCGCTACGTTCGCTTTACACTCGGCGGGCTATTAAAAAGTATCGAAGCGAAGTATCGCAAATGAGCGGCACGGCAGGCAGTTTTAACGGCGGGACGTATAAACGTAAGGAGGTGTAGTAAGTTGAGTACGTTGAAGTCGTCCTGGTCGTCGACTTCTCCCTGGTCGTTGGCGGTGGGAGCGGCGCTGCTGATAGACACGGCGCCGAGTTCGACAGGCTGATCTTATCGCCGAAATGACCACTTATTCCACACCCCGCCCGACAATATCAGCCTGCTAACTCTGCCCTTGACTCTGCGCACGCCCCCAGACTCTGTGTGTTCGGCCTCGCCGAAACTTGCCGTTAAATGCTGCTTTATCAGCGCATGATTTGACGAACCCATTCTCTTTTCTTTTTTTTTTTGTCTTGTTTTTTTTTATCATAGTTATTGATAGTACATTCAGAATAATTTGATACGGACCCTCGAATATTATGGCTTCATTGTGTACAGCAGCTTTTTAAATGAATATTCGTATCAACGAGTGTTTGATATACCAAACAAACTGTTTTTGTTTCTTAGCGGGATTACAATAAACAAAAAAAAATGTTGAAATGACAATTGAACAATAAAAAAAAACGAAGTAAAAAACAAGCGTGGTCGAAAAAAAAAAGGTTCGAGCGAGCGCTAAAAGAGAAAAAGTTGGTCGCGCGCGACTGCAACGAAGTAAATACGTGATCGATTGAGAAAATCTTCGAGGGGCGGACTGCGGGCGCCGATATAGGAATTCTTCGGGGAGTTCCAACGACGTCGTTCGCTTATTCCTTCGCGCGCGGTGAAATGCGGGAATTCCGCTCATAGTTTTTCGAATTGGCGAACGAAAAGTGGACCGGCGGACAATTTAATCGACTGGTGAATAATCATAAGGTTTTATTTGCATCTTCGCCGCGGCCGTCGTTATATATACCAAATGCAGCGACGCTCTCTCATGAATATTTTTCCAATACACTTTCAAACAGCTCTTTTACTGTTGGGATGAAAAATCAATTTAAAGCATGTTTGTACAGATGTTTCGGTATTTCGCATAAATAATGGGACTCTCTGGAAAATATTTTCATAAAAATGGTGTGTACGTATTTTTACGACCGGTAATAACTTCGAGCGCGCGGTATATATACAGTGAAATAAAAAGACGGACGAAAGGCTCGCATAGAGAGATTTTTTCCCCAAGAAAACTGCGGAAATTTAATCGAATGCTCGTTCGAACAATAGAAGCGCGGCGACAAGAAGCAAAGCCCGACAATCGAGTAAGCCAGCGGACAAAGACTCAAAGCAGCCGCTAAATCCCGTGTATACGTAATATACACACCTATAGCGAAATGTGGCTCAAGGCCGATCGGCCGCAGCTTATCTCCGATGCAGTTGCGATATTCCGCGCTGGCAAAAAAAGAAAAAAAAAATACTCGCCGCTAGCCATTAGCCCAGAATTCCCGAACGTATACCGAGCGGCAGTTTGCGCGCCGCGTGCATTTCACCCGACAAACACGGGAGCGTGCGGGGGATCGGCTTTCGATAATGGACCGGCAAGACGATGATGTCGCTTAATCCGCGAGCGAAGGCTTGAACTCTTGTTTACCCGGCGGCCGGAAAGTTCTTACCGAGATTGATTCCTACGCGGCGGGAGGGGGTGGGGAGGAAAAAGGGATGGCGGTCGTTCATCTTGCCAGCCGGATAACCGGTAAATGATTCACCGAGGGCGTCCGTCGGTTTAACGAGTTCCGCGGAAGATTTTCGGCGAGTTATCTGCGCGAGCCGCGCGATAATTCGCCCGCGCCGCGTAATCAGTGCAATTTATCCGCGGCGGAGTTTTGGCCGCGCTCGCCGGCGCGACAAATTGCCGGGACGCCCCCGATTTTATATCCCCCGGCCGATCGTCGAGATAGGCGAGTCACGCGGAGCGAGTGTCAATTATCCGAGGATTAAAGCGACGTGGTTTTTCTCGTCTCCTTTGGCTTTTCTTTTTGCTTGTTTTCATCGTAAACCGCCGGGAAAGTTTAAAAAGGAAGTATTCGAAAATTTTTCGACGCGGGAAATGCTATGCTCGCCGGGACTTTACGGGCGAGCCGCGATATGGCCCATAAAAGATCGCGCGGATCCGCACGCCCGCAGTTATAATTCGGCGTTTTTATTTCTCACAGGCGCCGAGAGAAAGTCCGCGCGCCAGGCGTTTATGAAAAATGTCTATCTCACGATATTGTGCCGGCGAGAGCCTGGAACTTACAAAAAGTGCCCGAGCGAATCGCAATCGCTTCATTATTTCTCAATTATTCAGGCGAGCGATCCCCCGCGCTCCCTCGCGGGGATCGGCGGCAAATCAAAAATTGAAATTAGAAGTGCCCGGCGAGCATTGCGAACTGCAAAATTGTTATTAACTCTTTGATACGGCGCGGCGCGCGTTGCGCAAGCCCCCGCCTCTCCGCCCCGCCTTACACTGTTATTGTACAACTTCGTTCCTCTTAATAATTATTATTACTGCCATATCAGCGCGTAAGTTTCAGTTTTAACGATGATTTTCTCGTTGAACGCTATCCGCGAAATCTACAAGCGTATATTAACAAATTTCGTTTCTTCATCGGATCTCATGCATCTATCATATTTTCGCATCAAGTAAAATTGATGCGATATGCATCGCGCGCGTGTAACTGCCCATTAACGACGCAGCCAAATTATTAGCGATTACGTTGATTACCGCTGGGTGTGCTTTCAAAGGCAAACTCTGCAAAAGGGTGCAGGCGAACGCTGAGAGAGAAAAAAAAGAATTAAATAAAAGAGTATAGGTCATCCTGCGATCGGATTCCGATGAAGAGCGCATTTTTCTCCGCGCCTCGGAGCTAAAGGACTCTTTCATGCTCGCCGCGGCAGCTGTTCATTAATATTGCCGTTTGCTCTTTTTTTCTCAACGTCGCCGCTTTGAAGTGTTTCGGTCCCCAGAGAGAAGCGATAGTCCCTTTGAACCGAGCGCTGCACGTACGTACGTACGCGTGGCGTTTAACTCCATGAAATTTACGCTCGCTGGATGCCTGAAAATTTCCCGACGCGCCACTTCGCTCTATAATATATCGCGCTGTTCCTCCGCCTCGAGCGCACAATGAACGGTCCATCGGAGAAATAAAAAATGGCGCAAAAATCCCGGCGCACTTGCACGCGTAACGTGCCTTACGCAAACGAGGAAACGGATCGACTCGGCGGGAGACGCCGGTGAAACGTCGAGGTCCGTTAATTATTCCGCAGCGCGAGCAGGGCTGCCTGCGAATTATCCTGGGCGCCCCCATCGATCAGTCGTTTAAACGAGTATCGCTCCGCTAGCCGTGGAGCGTGCGCGCCGCTACTCCCGGCGAACGCCCCGTTGCTCGGCCGTTTAACGGCCGCGCGGCGCTTAATTATCGCGCCGTGGAAGTTACGAATTTTATTAATCGAGTGCGCGTCGCGAGTCGCGCCGCAGCTCCTGGAATTAAGTCCAATAAGTGATGGGCCGGGCGCGCGTCGCGGTGGCACCTTCCTAGAGCTTCTAAGCATATTAAAATTCTTCCCGGCGGCTTTATGACCGCCGCCGCATCGCGCCCCGCCCCGCCTTTAAGAAATAAATCTTTAATGCTGTTAGCCAAGCGATGGCAGTTAGTTCCACTGCACGCGCTCGCCTCCCATCCGCGGAAGCTCGCTTATAACCGGACCGCCGCTCACGCCCGGCGAATTTCTCATGGATCGCTCGGCGACCCTCTTTTTCCTTTTTTTCTTTTTTTTTTTAATCGACGGGAGAATCGAATGCAAATAACCGGTCGATCGAGAGCTGCTAAGAAGACCGGATGGAGCTTCAACTATTTCCGGACTTAATGAAAATTGATTGAGAGCGGATTCAGCCGCTTTCTCGCGATGAGCTCCATCGTCATTTTGAATTTTAATAAAAATGTAAATATTCGAAGGAACGGTACCCTTCTTTTTCTATTCTCGGTAATCTATATATACGTTTAGATCTTATAACTTAGTTTATGCGGGAATGGGCTACTTTCGTCTGAGCTTTTTCCATACTCTTATTCGACTTGTCTAGAAAGAATCCTTTTTGATTCTTGCATCCATTAATTAAATAAGTTTTAATAAATTTCTAACTTCAACACTTATATTATGTGTTACCCTTCTTTTTCTATTCTCGATAATCTATATATATGTTTAGATCTTATAACATATGTTTATGCGGGAATGGCTACTTTCGTCTGAGCTTTTTCCATACTCTTATATGACTTATCTATAGAAAGAATCCTTTTTGATTCTTGCATCCATTAATTACATAAATGTTACAAAATTTCTAACTTCATCACTTACATTATGTGGAATAAATACATAAACGGAGTAGTTTTAACAAAATCTTTATATTATTACGACTTATCATAATGATATATGAATACTCTTAAGTACCGCCCGTAATATGAATAAAAGATAAAAGTTCCATCTAAAGAAGTAACAATCAAAAAAGTGGCATCCCTCTGGCACCGCAGTTAACCCGAGCATCGTTGCATGCGAGATTAAGAAAATAACTGGCAGTAGGATCGACATACGCGGTCATAAAAATTTTAACGCAACAAATAATTCAGGCGCGATCGTTGCGCATTCGCCGGGCTCTCGCGAGAAAAAAAAACGTAGAGGCGCCAGGGGCTTGTAAAAGCCCAGTAATCGTAAAGCGGTGCCGGAGCCCCGGACCACCCCCCATCCCCTCAACAAAACCGAGGAGTTATCAACGGGACGTGAAAGAGCGGCGCTAGAATAATACAGGAGGGCATCCGCGGAATCGCGCAGGATATTGCGTGGTATGCATGCGTGATACGCAGCTGTGGCTACGTGAGCTCGCCGGGGCTTTATGCCGTGAGGCAGGCGGGAAACTCTCTATTTTTCCTGCCGCTGCACGTCGTTCGTCCGACGGAATTGTGCCTCGTATTTTTCCGCGGGGTAAGTAATGCAAGCGCGGAAAGAGACTCGCCGCTTCAAACCGAAGGATGCCCTTGTCTCTTTCTTTTTCTCGGTTCTCCGCTCAATTGCGATCGATCAATCCACCCTGTATACTCCTCCCTCTCTGTCTCTTTCCTTTTACGAATATTTTCTTTTTTTTTTTTTTTCGATTACACTTTTTTATTTTTTGCGAAAAGTTAAGTGCATTTTTATTTGGAAATAAATTCCATCTGCGGAATTAAATCGTTATTTTTTCGGAAAAAAAAGGGAGAGAAGGTGCGTGATTAAATAAAAGTGGGTGTGTGTATGTACAAAAGTTCGGGCAATTATTTTATGCAATAAAAAGAGTATTTTATTACAGCCACCAGTTTGCAGTATTTTTATAGGCAGTCTGACGACGGATATTTCACTGGAGCCGCGTGTCACATTTTAAGAGAATTTTCACGATCACTGATATTTAAAGGAATATTTTATCCCTTGGAAAATTATATTTAAAATTTCCATAAGAGTTTAATTACGTGTGTTATTATTTATTAATTGGACCGATAAAAAATATTGTTTCGTTAAACATAGTTTACTTTTTTTTTACAATTTTCAAGGAATCAACAGATCCACCCCTTACAGACTGTAACTTTTTGAAGCACCGCCTTAAATGAATATGTAAAATCAAACCAACGAGAAAAATGATTTAATCAAGCCAACAAGCAAAGAATCAAGTAAAAATGTATTTCCTTCAAGAAAACAAGAAAATCTTCTTGCCATAGAAAAGCATCGCCTGCCGAGCCACTTATACGTGTTCACCCCCGGCGCAAGCTCGTCATTGCGGGGGAGGGTAGGAGCATACTGACGCGGCGACGCTTTGAATGCAGACGGTCGAATTGTCGGCGTCGATCCCTGCACCAGCGTGAGATCGTAATGTCCTCAAGTATGGCTGCCGCGGCGTCAGGAAATCGCGACGAGGATTTAGAATGCTCGCGGGCTCCTCTCCATTATCGCGCGCCGCCCCCCGGCCTCCTGTAATTCTCGCACCTTTTGGTATTATATTCCCTGACTCGCGTGAACTCCTACTTTTTCTTTCGCCTCCCTCCACCCCGTTTTAACCCATCCGCTGTTTTTTTTTTTTTTTTTAATTCTTTTCTTACCTTTCTCCGTATCTAGTCCCCGGCTTTTAATTATCTTTTTAACCCCCTTTGTCCTTACCACGCGCAACCGTATTGCTTTTGTCGCTATTCTTATACAATTTCGCCTGAGCGCGGCTGCCTTTTTTCGCCCGTCTAGCGGAAGGCACTGCGACGAGGTCCAGAAAGGGAGATTGCGTGTGTCGCATTTTACAGAATTAAGTAGTTTTTTTTTTTGTTTCAATTTTTGCGCAGTCGGCTTTTATAGCGGAGGATGCCGCAAAGGTAAAGATTTGAATTTTATCGAGATTTTTATATGGTATTCGGCTGAAAAGAAATTTCAAATATCTATTTGTATCTATCAATTCACGTTCTTTTTAAAACGCAGGAGTAGTGTAAAAGCACGTGCTTCTTTCTTTCTTTTTTTTTTAAGAGAATTTTAAAAATTCTATATGCTGCAGTCAATCGCATTAAAGTTCATTCACTCGGGAAGTTCAGCAACTCCCTTGAAACTTTATGAAAGAAGCATCTTGGAAGGGAATATTTAAAAAGACAAGCGCGCGTTGACTCGCCGACGCATTCCTTATTTCCGCGCGTTTTTCCGCGGCTTGGCGCTCACCTCATCGATTGCCCCGTCATTATACACGCTGTCGCCGGTCTCGGAAATTGCCGCAAAGTTTCCACCCAGCCGAGCTCGTTCCATTGAAATTTGGCCAATTAGATGCCTCGAAAGTTTAGGATCGGTTTCCGCTCGCGGCCGGGTGGATCCCCCGTCGCGCACATACGTCCGACCTCGGACGTTTCAATTCGCGCGCGCGCCCACCTCCCCGAAACTCGCCGGCGAAAAATGAAGCAATAAACGGCTGCAGACGAAATACTCACCAATTCGAATGACCGGCGGCAGAGACATGGCAGTGGTGACCATTATGACGATGAGGGCAAACAGCAACGCCATCGTGTGCTAGCCTATCTCTCTCTCTCTCTCACACACACGCTCTTTCTCTCACTCGCTCTTGCTCTCTCTCTCTCTCTCTCTCTCTCTCACTTTCCCCGCACTTTGCCGAGGCACTAGGACATTGTTCCCGCGTTTCGAGCGGCCCCACGCCGAAGAGTACGGCGAACGTCGAGCTCGGCGGCGGGCGGCGATCGTTTGCGGTCACCGACACTTTCCCACTAATTCGCGCATTCTCCCCGATGACGGGCCGACTGCCGGTGCGCCATCCTCGCTGCCGCTGCTCATCCGCACAGCGAGAACCTCCTCGAAAGCCGCCGGCTTTCCGCAGCCTCTAGAGGACCGGCGGCATCGCGCCACGAGAGCCCTCACTTCCTCGACTGTCTGAAACAGAACGAAATTGCGTGCTTCACTTTCTTTCTTCTTCTTCTTCTAAACTTTTTTTTTATTCGGAAGTTAGAGTCTGGACACTGAATGATTTTTCCCGCGCAATTAGGGTTTTTTGTCTGTTTTTTTTTTTGTAGGCGCTGAGGGAACAGTTTGTTACGAATTTTATTACGTGTGGTTATTTATTTTGAGAGAAAGAATGTGTATTGTGTTGCAGATATGGAAGAGGAAGAGTAATGTATTATTTTATGTTTTATGTGTGTTATAAAATTGAAGCAAAAAACGCAGTTT
This sequence comes from Sycophila sp. Sp_5, assembly GCA_018906775.1. NCBI lineage: Eukaryota > Metazoa > Arthropoda > Insecta > Hymenoptera > Eurytomidae > Sycophila > Sycophila sp. Sp_5. The sequence continues at coordinate 5,592,333 of JACCID010000004.1, forward strand.
TTCAATGTTAGTGTCATAATAAATTTCGTTCCTGGGGAGTCGGACTTCGTCTCTATCTCTATTGCGCGTAGCCTTCGAAGGTTTTAAAGCGATAAAATCTTATCTAAAGGAAAACTTTTATGCGATAAATATAAATGAATCTGGCAGAGATTAATAGAAGATTTGAATGAGATTGACAAAATAAGTTGCTATACTTATAAATAATATTTGTTGAATATTATTCATAAGTAACAGCCTAAAGTTCAATTCTCATTTAACTTTATAACTTCCATCTACTTAGCGAATTCAAGAATTCAAGAAACTTCGCCGTCATTGACAAAGCCTTTGTTAAGCGCAATCACACTTTGCTTCGGTAAAACAAAGATTAATTATCGTGTAAAATACGCGGATCAATTTCCTGGCTAAGTACCAGCTCGGATACGTCGAATTGTTCGCCACAGGCAATGTTCATGAATTTGATCGTCTTCAAAGTAAATTTTTCAGTACCTCAGAACTGGAACGAATGCTAATTAGCAACTACACGGAAACGGCGTCAAAGTGGAATAACAACGCGGAACTCAATGACGAGTCTGCCGAGCATAAGAGCAACGACGTCTGCTTGATTTTACAGAGCCGACTTGTGACTTGCGAACCGCGCTTTAAAAAAAAAGTTGAGGTGGAGGGGTGAGCCGAAGAACTGAAAGCCGCGAGTGCGAGGGACGAATTAACCTTCGTCATCAATATTCAACGAGGGAAATCCAATTCGAGACTCTCGTGTCTCTCCGTTCCGCGGCTTCGTGACTTTTTCCGCGGAGCTTCGCGCCGACTTCGCGGAACCGCAAGCGGACGGATGTGCACGCGCGATGCAATGAAATCTGCGTTTTCCCTCTTTTCTTTTATTCCTCATCGACGTACGTTTTTCGTCTCTCGTTTAACGAATAGTCGGATGAAAAGAAACAAAAAAAAAACCAAAAATTCGTGTCACCCGGAAAATGAAATTTCATCTCGATGAGCCTCGATCCCTCGTAAATGACGCAACCATTTTTCGCTTACACAGTCCTGTATACATAACTTTTATTTTTACAAATTGGCGAAATATCTGGCGCTGATTTACGCGGGACACAGCAAATATTGACGCTAGTAAATCGACACGTAGATTTTTTCGCGCAAATATTTGCCGGCGGATAAACGGGGTAGCGCTATTTTTGTTTTCGCGAGGAAGGAGACACGTAACCTGTCGGCCCAGGCAAATATCGTTCAATAAAGAAAGAACGCGAAAAAGAAGGAAGGAATGATGTCGTACAACTGCTCGGGAAAATTCACGGCGAAAAAGTTTTTTTTTTTATCGCATACGAGGGTCTGCTCTTCTTATCTCGTCTTATCTGAATTCGCAAGTATTTAAGTCATGCACGGGGCACAATAGCGAGGCCTCTGTCGTTAATAATTAATTACACCGGTAGGCTTGAGCACAATGCGCGTCATTAAGGAGCTGCGTACATACAAAAAAAAAGAAAAAAAAAAAGGAAGCTCCGTCGAGACTTCCGGAGAGGAGGCTGAGGAAAAAAGCGGCCGCAACAAGGAGCTCGGGGTATTTGGGGCTTTGTCGGATGTTCAGTGCTCGAGGGCGTCTAGGAGGTCGGAAAAGAAGGAAGGCGATCCGTCAGAAGCTGTTCGATGTAATCAAGCTCCAAGCGCTCAAAACAGCCCGGGGTGCCGAAGTTTACCTTTATCAAATTGGATTAGCGAATGCTCTGCTCTCGAACCGACGCGGAAACTCGACGAGCGAGTCGGTAACGGCGGGTGTGTCTCGCGTGCTCTCCGAGCCTCTTCGATGGAATTCCTCGGTCGCCTTTGCTCCGGAGAATCGAAGAAGCTCCTCGCGGTTCCGGAATCATTCCGTCTCCCGCGCTCGCATTCTTCCGGGGGATTTCTCTTTGAGTTCGCCCGGAATCGTGGAAAAATGGGCGGATCTAGTTGCCGGGTTTGCTAATTGAAATAAAAAAAAGGGGGGGGGACGTAACGAGGTGATGGCTTTATCTGTCGGCCCCCGATAATTCTGATAACGGCGGGGTTGAACGAGACTTTTGTTTTTTCGACGCCGAGTTTGATTGAATACTCGTTTGATTATTATTTCGCAATTATAAAATTTTATCTCGAGGATTGGATAAAAGTATCTACGAGGATATATAATGAGAAACGAGTGGAAGGGGGGTGATTAATAAGCAATCGTCGAGGAGATTATTGTTCGATGGAAATTTTAATTTGATCGATCGTTAACAAATCCTGAGATTAACTCATCTTCCTTGGAGGCCGAAGCGAAGCATTGCGCAAGTTATTGATTAAAAGCCTCGTCATCGGATTTTTAATTAGCGGAGGTAGTTTTAACGTCCGTAGATTTTATTTGCATTTACGCAGAATTACGCTGGAGCCCTACATAAACTGCGCGAGCGAGCGAAATGATTACCCGCTTTGAAGTACATATTCATCGGCAAACTTGTCAGCGGAGCCGAAAATTGCTCACCAATAGCGCGCCCGTTATTAGTTGAATCGCCGACCGATTGGCCGCCTCCCGAGGACGAGGCAACGCACCGCGATCCTGTCAACGGACATCCGAATCCAAAAAGTCGCCCTCGATCGATTCGCGTCAGCCGACCCCAATTAATTCATCGCCCGTCGATCGACTGATTTTCACTTGTTAATCGCACTTTTTTTGTTTTCAACTCAAATTTTCCTTGTCAAACTCATCGGCGTTGATATACTTGATTGGCACGCACCGAGAGCGCTCGAATGCGATAATCGCCGTGCCATTGAGCCGCATTACGAGCAATGCTCGCGGATGATTATCAATTTAAAATGACCAAGTGCAGGAGCCCGTCGTAATTTGCTCGAGTAATTAAGCGATCCGTCATCCGCTTGCCGATAACTCGCAGCCGGGCTCCGATTGCCGAGTCCCGACGCCGCGCTAATGGTATTGCACGTGACCTGCTTGCCACGGGCTTTAGTCGCCGCTGTGGAGATGAAAGGGCACCGGTAACTTCCAGGGACGGGAGGGGAGGGGAGGGGGGGCTGGTTCTGCAACTACGGAAGAAAGAGCGCCGGCACGGAGGCTGCTTTAGACAGGCGAAATTACCTTGCCGGTGTCGCGGCTTTCAGCATCGTCCGCCCTTGCAGGCCTTTATCACTCGCTCGTTCACGGGGCTCTGCGTCCAAAGAGCCGTGGCTCGATCCTCCGCATCGATCCGCCCGATCTCTAACACCCAGGCCTACGAGAACTCAACTCCATTCGAACTCCCTCTTCTTTGCGCGCACTCGGACACTCCACCCCTTGTCACTTGTCTCTTTCAATTTTTTATTTTATTTTTTGTATCCTACTTTATTTATCTATTTATCTATCTATTCATTTATTTATTTATTTATCGATCCTTTTCGTAGTAAATTAGTTTAAAAAATTATCGCAACGCCGAGGGACCAGGTCGACCTGGTGTCTATATATCCTGCGCAGAGTACAAAAGAAACTGGCCGGCTCGGGGAGCGATCGGCCGTACCGGCGCTTTTTCGGGGGCTGAAGGACACGCGGTCCGGCGATCGCGGTAGACGCGCGGGCACTGCCGAGCGGCTCTTGGACGAAGAGCCCCGCGCCAGAGGGAGAGAGAGGGTGCGAGCCGCGGCACCGCTCGGAGGGATGCGTCGAGTCGCGGGGGTGCGAGCGAGACGGCAAGGGGTTGTAGCGCCGCCGCCGACGCCGCCGACGCCTGCGCGCGCAGCCCTGCGCGTCGCCGACAGATATGACACCCGCTCGCACGCACTGATCACCGCGGCGACGAGTGCCGGAGGGATCGCCGGCCCACGGGATGCGGAGGAGCGAATTTTCTTACTTGGGTGGAAACAGGAGTTGTCTGCTTTCGGGGGTAGCGGGAAAATTCGATTTTTTTTACTGTTACGAGGAAAAGGGATATTGTTAAAGGATAACATATAGTAAGACGTTAAAAATTGAGATCCGCTGAAAATTCCATGTTTTATACCGTTATTTGATTCTGTCGAGGCGAATTTTCCTTATCCGAAAGTGGATGAAAGTTCAATGAAAATTTAATGTCTTAGCGTTATCTACTGTGGGATGAAATAGAATTGGAAAAATATCAATGTAATCTGTTAAAAAGTGATATTCGCTATTTTGAAGATTCAAAATGAAACATTCTTCAGTTGGTTAATGAATAAATTAAATTTTTTTACAGTCAAAGTTACACTAATTTCGAAGATAGAGAGTACTTTGCCCTTCACGCGAAGTACACTTCGGATTAATTGTAGTTTTTTTTTGGGAGAGGGGGAGAGTATTTTCACCAGTATTTGTTGAAAAACTAAAAATAATTGTTTTTAATGAGCTACTTTATGTGCTTGTGGTCTTATACTAAGTACTGCTGAAGAATGCTAATGTATTTTTGCTTGAATTTCATACTAACATATTTTACCTTGTTAGAAGAACAGTGTGTTTTCCTTTATTTCTTTTTTCTCATTATACAATAGAATACAATTTTGTTATTTATTTACTTAGACGTTTGTAAATGAGTCGCTTGTACCGTATATCTGGCGTAATTATCCGCATTTTATTCTCCAATTTTTTGTATCAAGTATTTATTCATTTATTTAATCTATTTATCAAAAAAATTCGAAGATCAAACGTGCAACTGTTTATTTAAAAATCCCTAAATACGCATTTTACCTTCATTTAAAACATTCTTGTCGTAAAACCTTCCTCGTTTTTAATGAAATTTTTCCCCTTTCAATAGAATTTCAATCGAGCTACAAAAAGTATTTAGCCTATAAACACGAAAACAATTTTTTTAATTGCGAAATAAATATTCCAGCGTCAAATTCGCGAACATTCGCTTATTAATTATTTGGAGGGATAATCTTTGACCGTCGGGGAACAGCTTCCCAGGCCTGCCCGGGCAGCAGTAATCACGCGGTTCTACCATATTAATTCAGGCTGCAACTTTATGCGACTCTGAATAAAAGATTCGGTCGAATTTATAGGCATCGCTTAGTCAAGCTCGATACTCGGCGAGCGGCAGGCTTCTTCTTCCTCCGGCAAAACTTCGTGGATGCTAAGCCGAATCCGCACCCCGTCGGACGTTTCTGGGTTAACGCGCGCGGCGGTCCATCCGCGAACGAACCACGTGCTCGGCATTAGCCGCGGAGCTCGCGAGTGCGGCTGGCCGTAATCTTTCAAAAAATGTCCGCGCTTTTCCCTTATCAAGCCGCGGAAACGCGCTTTTTCACCCGCTCCCGGAGAAGGATTATGCGGCGGATTTTTGCAGGAGACAAGGGGATCGACCCCCGCTATCGCCTGCTCTGTAGTATGTGATGAAATCGATGTTTCAACGGAAGTCGGAGATTACGCCTTATTTTGAGGCGAGGCACGTAAAAGCGTCGAATTAATATATTTACCCTTGTTCTCAATTACGCAGTGGCCAATTCCAATGATCTTGAAAAAAAAAGTAAAAAAGATTCCAAAAGAAACTCGTTTCGGTTATTTTTTTAATGAAATTTGGCAGAACTTCACTGAGAGAAAAATTTCTTAATTTTAAGCAAACATTTATTTCAATAATATATATAACATTTATTAAATATTGTATTGAGTAAAATTTATTTTTTTTAAAACTACTAAATATTTAATTTTAGTGAAATCATTACTTGATTCAAAGAAGTATTTAATAAGTACTATTGAAATAAATCATTTGCTTAAAATTAACCATTTTTTTCGGTGTGCAAGCTTCTGTTCAGAAAAAGACTTTTAGTATAGTTTTATCATTTCTTTTCATAAGAATCTCTGCAAAATATGCTTCTTTAAAAAATGATGAAAATTGTCTTTTATATAGAGATTATTAGGGATAAGATTCCTTATCTTATGTTATGTACAATAGAACGTTTTTCAAAATATAAATTAAACAAAAACGTCAATCAATTATTCGATAAAGAGTGAAGTTGTTTGTAAAAAAGAAGAGAAGTCTTCATGTAAAAGAACAATCGTCACGAATCGTCGCGTAAAAGTTAACTAGAATGTAAATAAAAAAAAACTTAAATGGTGTTAAATTTTTTCATTACGTTTTTCGCTGGCAAATTCCTAATTTAGTCGGAAGCATAAATGTTGTATAGTTTAGAAGAGTTTATTTTATTCTAGTGCGTAGAAAATAACAAACTAAAATGGGTCTTTATTGAAATTTGACTTCCTCGTTAGAAAAAATCCTTCACTATCTAGAACTGAAGAAAGTTTGATGTCAGTTTAAGATAACAGCTAGATAATTCAATTAATCATACATGTCTAAAGAGCAAGAGAGCAAAAGATCAGATTACGTACAAACACATTATGCATATTATTCCCAAATTTACTGCACATTCAGGTTTATTATCTCAAAATATAGTGCACGTCAGTAGTTCGCTGAACTCCGTTAAAACATCGAATTTTGACCCCTTTAGCAAACTAAAACGAGCACCGGCAGCCTTCGAAAAAAAAAGAGAGAAATTCTGCCTATATATCGTCAATTTTTGATCGCCGTAGCTCTTCGTCGTTTTTTCAAATCCCTCTCGACTTTATAAAGAGGCACATTCATTCCGCTCCCCCGAGCAAAATTTGCGAGACGAAAGAAGCAACAGCGGCTGAAAAGGATGGATCCGGCGGGATTTATTAAAAAGTTTTTTTCCCCGCGCCTCGTTTGCAAAAACAGTCAAGCGCGTTTGCCGCGGCACAAAAACTCGGAAGGCCTCGTGTGACTGCTACCTCGAGGCGCCGCGGCATTATCACCCGTGCCCCGAAGCTCGCGCGAGCGCGCAAATAATTTTCCGTCCCGCTTCGCAATAACTTGCGCCGGAACGCAATCAAAACGAGAGGAAGGAATCCGAGGAGGCGTCCTCTCGCCCTTAAAAAAAAAAAGGAACTCGGTGGAGCTGCCCTTTGATTTTACGGACTTCGGGCAGAGAGAGGACTCGCGATAATGGCCAATTTGCTTATTGTAAGACGCGCCGCTGGCAAACGATCATCATTTTGCTAAGCAAAATCGATGCGTCGAAGGATGGCAGCTCGAGCGTCGAGACAAAATTTAATGCGTGACTTAATGAAGGTAGTCCTGTGAGCTGAATTTTTCATTTTTTGCTTCCTCCTTGAGGAAGTTTTTTTTTTAAATAGACTCACTAAAATGGATTCTTAGTCTTAGTAAACAAATTAAACATAAATTAAAAAAAACATTATTTACTTAATTTATACATAGAATCCTCTAAATTTTATAATAAATATGTTAATATTTTTTTGCTTATTAGAAACTTTTTCATTTATTCAATTTTTTTACTTTTTATATTAAATAGAAACTAATAATTAACGAATCAATTACAATTTATCATGCAGTCTATTTATTGGAAGGCGATAATCTATACTTATTTGAAGAAGAAATCGTTTACTTTTTAGCAAATTAATAATAAATGGTAGTCCGCTTATCCAAGCATAAATAAATTTCACTTTATCAATGGTTAATTGTATTTTTTAATTGTTTATTTACCCTGAAAAAAAACTGCATGAATTTTAATGCAAATGCGAGAAGCAAATTTTATCGGCGAACGTGAACTTTACCGAATTTACATTAAATTTACATTTTTACATTAGTTTTAATGTAATTTGAATTAAATTTAACATATAAATTCAGTAAAGCTCATGCACGTCGATAAAATTGGCTTACAGTATTTGCATTAAATTTAATGCTTTTTTTTTAATAGTGTACAATGAAGTATGGACGTTTGTGAGTGAATGTCATATAAATCTCAGATTTAAAAAAAAAATCTCTCGCATAAGTATTGGATTCTTATTATAGTACCGATTTTTTTTTCGGTGGATATGTTCGAACAATTGAATCCAGGTAATTTTTCAGTGTTTCTCTGAAACTTTTGTACTTCCGTTTTAATTTATGAGCGGATGTAACTGTGTGAAAAAAAAAGAAATATTTTTACTGTGACGGGGATCGTAAATTCGAGTGTGTACATATCAATATTTCTGACAGAGTCTGACATTTATTTTCTTTCGACAATATGCATTATTTATTTTGCAGAAACATTCTGCATTTATTGTACAGGATCATTGAAAATAATTTATAGTCGCCGTACAATGATGATTACGATTATTAAATATGCACCGCGACGGACTAAGCAGAATGAAATCGAAGATTCAATTCATTCACCGCTTTATCTCGCAGTGTTTGCAAGCAGCGGGTGAAAGCCAACACTTCAAAACCCATTGTTGTCCCAATGGCACGTAACTTCCTCAAATTAAATTTGTTCAAACATAGAAGTAGCGTAAAATGAACTTCCCACGCAGAAGCGATTGATTGATGGAAGCATATTCGCACTCACTTCTGCTGTCCCTCATTAAAAAATTAATTATCAATTAGCGAATAAATTACTTTGGTGTACTGATTACCATTAAAAAAGAAGTAACACAAACCTAATGCAAGCAATTAATATCGATTTTAAAACGATACCATAAAAAAATTAATTACCATAGAAAAACTTCTGAAAGAACGAAGCCAAGCAGTGAATTTATAGCGATTGAAAGGCAAAAATTGAGAATCAAAGTTTTTCCGTTCGAAAGCACAGGGAGGAGAGTTAAATTATGCACTCTGCGGTCATAATGCTTCTCTCGTCTCTGTTTACCGAACCGTCCAATATTTTTTTTTTTTTCACCCTACAAGCTTCCCTTTTGTTTTCAGAGCTACTCGGGTAACCGCCACTACATACAGTTACCGTCGTAACTAGACTCTCGAATCGATTTCTCTCGTCCTCGCGGAGGTGCACGTCTTCCCGAGTTTACGCCGGCCCCCGACGGAAAAAGGGTATATCTCCCTCCGCTGCTCGGCTATACGTTCGGCGCCGACTTTGTTGAGGCTAATTTTTGACGATTTATATAAGCCAGGGAAAGTAACGATCGGAGCGTCGAGAAGAGTTTTCGGCGCGAGGAAGCGAGAAAAATAGCGGTTAACGAGCGGCGGAGATACTAAAGCCTTTCCAACTCTCATCTCCTAATTAACGCAGGACGTTAATGCCAAGTTAGGAAAGTCGAAAGCCGTGCGATGTTTAGTTCCTAAGTTTTCTGCTTTACGTACGAGGGTAGTTTTGACTTTTGACAAATTTCTTTAAAAAGCTTGATCCTAGCAATAAAGATATCTTTTTGAATTAAGTTTCTTTTTTTTTAATTTTCGTCATTCAAAAACTCAGAATTTTATTTCCTTCGTCACGTGCATGTGTATTTCTATTTAGTTATTCATGTAGAGTTGAAAACGAGTGAAGCTTCTACTTTTTTTAATGGGACTTTCATTTTTTTAATTTTCGTAACTCCTGCACGGAGAAAAATGATTAGTAAAATTTACTGAAATGGTAAATAAACTTTGCTTAGAAAATTAAGCGAACTTAGTCTTAGAAAATTTACTCACGCAGCAAGTGTATCATATTGATTTTTTAAAGCAATATTTACTTCATTGATTATATATAGCAAAGGAGATATAAATTAGAACGTTAAATATTTAAGCGAATTTTACTTACGTAAAAATTAGTATTTTTTATTGCAAGCCTTCAAGTGAATTTTTCTCCGTGTCAAACTCAGAATTTTTAAGAAGATATGTATTTTATTTCTTTCATTACACACATACACATGTTAATTTCAAATTTTGCGAGAGTAATTTTGAGTTTCAACATTCCTGCTTTAAAAGCTCAATCCTGGCAATTAGTATGTCTTTTAAAAAAAATGTATACGCTAAAAGCTCGATAGCTTAATGATAAAATTTAAAATCTTTTTTACTGTCATTTATTCGTTAATTAATTTACTTATAGCAGAATTTCCATTCTGTGCATAAGAGGGGTAGTAGTATAGTTATTTAAGTTTTGACAGGCTGCTTTAAAAGCTTTACTCGAGTAATTAACGCATCTTTTCATAAAAGTCTGTATATATTGAATCAAGTGTCGAAGCTCGATCCATCAAACGCCCAATTTTGAATAACAGATCAGCGTTTTCTTGTTTCGTCAAATGCACATTAATTTCAATTGTTTCAAGTTAAATTGCGAATGAAAAGGCTGAAAAAACAAGCGGCAACGTTTCAATCAGCGAACAAATACAACCGGCTCGACGGGCCTCCGCAACTGCAACTAACTATTACACCAGGGTGTCTAATTATGCACTGTCCCGGCGCGGCAGCCGGTAACCGCACACCGGATCGCCGCATGAAAAATTCCTCAAAAAAAAAAGTATAAATTTCCCCAGCTGCTCCGAAATTTCACAAAAGTACCGCTCCCCCCTCCCCGGCGTAATTTTCACCGGAGCCGATAAATTGGAGCCTTCCACCGGTATAATTATCGAAGCGAGCGATCTCTTTCATCGGGGCGCGCGGCTGTATTAGCGCGCCGAGTGCGTTGGAATAAATTAAACGGCGCGCGCGTCTCGTGCGCAAGCTCGCCCATTGTTTCGCGCGGGGTGGGTATCGATTGCTCGGCGTCTTGGATCGCGGCCAAGCGCGTCGCTTCGCTACTCGCGCCAGCCGCTCATTTGAAAAAGCTCCAGCGCTGCTCCCCCCCTCCCCCCTCCCGCCGCCTCTTTTTTCCCCGCGGCGCTCCTTTCATTCTTCGCGCGAGCCGCGATCTTTTGCCCCCTTTCTCACGCACCGCTTCACCTCGTCATTTTTGCGTCGCCGCGAGGCCGTCGTTCTTTTCAAACTGCCCCGGAGATACGCTGCGGATAAAAGTTCGAGGAGACCGGCGAACGAGGGAGAGGTGATGGAGCCAATAAATGAGTGATTTATTTCGCGTGCGACTTTTCTTTTTTTTTTTTTTACTCTCTCTCTCTCTCTACGCCGAGAGAAAAGCGGCAATTTTACAATAATTGCATGCGCTCGCGGAGGTGGCGCGGTTATTACGTGTGATATTTAAAATGATTTTATAAGCGCGCCTGGGAAAAGGTTTTATCGGGAGGAGATAATTTCCAGTCGAAAAGTTAAATGAAAGCCATTTAAGAAGTTCGGAGCTCGATTTCCGCGTGGATACGGCGTTTAGTAATGAAAACTAAATCGGGTCAGTGTCGACGTGCAGCTATTCGTTTGTTTTATCTTAATTGAAATGAAAAACGGAGAAAATTTTATTGAAAGGAAACTTAGTGTCCAATTATTATCGCGCTGTACGCTGTTAATATCGAAAATCCAGGAAGAAAAATCTTTTTTTTAAATTGAAATGAACGAAGAGAAAAAATGTTAATGGTGGCGAATCCGAGGAATTTGTTCTACTTGTTCACCTCCCACTTACCGCTCGATAAGATTTTCTCTCCGAGCGTAGAAATCTTAAAGAGGTCGTAAGATAGTGAAGGAAAGAGAGAAAGATGTATATGTGTATCGAAAAATTCGCGTCAGCTGATATATCATAGGCCGATATTGATTTTAAATTAAGTGTGCAATTTGTATCGGTCGATAAAACCCGGCGTAAAAATTTTCGTTCGATTTCCCTCTCGCTCCTTTTGCAATTTCTATCCGGCGCGTATACATACATAAAGGCGAATTCGATCGCCTCGCGGCGGACGGCCGTTCGCAGAACAGGTAATTCTGGCCGGAGCAGTTTCGCGGCTTTTCCTGTTGCCTCGGCCGTCGCCTATTTTATTTCGCCGATCCGATTAAAAATGATTAACGCAAATGAAACGTAATAAAAGTAGGAAATGCAAAGCGGCCGCCAACGCCGGTTTCACTTCTCTCGGGCGCCGCGCGCACGCACACGCCGTGGGGACGGGTAAAAATTTTCTCGAAGAAAATCGAAAGCTACTCTCGGCTGCTCCCGGGGTACCTTACGTAACGGGCATATAACCTTAAGTCGAGCGGCGAGTGTGGGCCTCGGTGAATTTCGCTCTGGGCCTCCGCGCATTTTACGCGGCTCCGTAAATTAGCGGTACACGGGCTTTGGAAATTTCGTCGCGCGTTTATTCAAACGAGGCCACTTTGATCGGCTCTCTTTCTCCGATTTCTTCGATTTCTTCTTTCAATGTTTTTTTTTTTTGCCTCGATCAGAGACAGTTTACAAGCGGGACGTGAAAATTTTAACGAGAGGAGAAAAGCCGGCCGCCACTAATGATTCTTCGAGTGACATGCGCCGCGGCGCTAATTATTATTATGAAACAAAAGGAGACCGCGTTGGAATCGATCCCCGACAGTTCAATGGAGTTGTATCGGTGTTCGGTGGGTTCAGCGGGCAGAAAAACTTATAATTAAACTTGAATATCTGCAATTGATCGAGCTAATCGAGTCGCTAAAAAAAAGTGCGTTGCGCAACGCAATTAATTAAGATGGAGATTGCAGGAAACGATCGACGAGGCTGAAAAATCTTTTGAAACTATTTCGTCGGAAAAAATAAGAAGGAGCAAAAAGCTGCCCTCCGCGGCCGGCTCGATTGAGATTTATATACATTTTTATTCTTTTTCTTCGGGAAAAGCCATTTAATCGTCGTACATTCTTTCGCTCTCCATTTCCCCGACGACCGGGGCGGAAACCGCGAGGAGATCATTCATATACGGCGAAGCTCGAAAGTCGCGCAACGGCCGTTCGCAATTCTCTCGGACACGGCGTGCCGCGCGGCGCATTATCGAAAAGCCATTATCAAAGCGCCGAGATGATAGTCGCGCGAGAGGGAGCGCGAGCGCGCAACAGACCCGCGACGGCGATCCAGATTCGCGCGCGAGCTCGACTCGAGGCTAGAAGGAGGTGAAAGTGTTTCTGCGCCTCTCGCGCTCGCGCATAACGGGAGTAATGACACTCACACCAGCCCGAGCCGTATACCTGCCTACCCCGCATGCAGCGGCTTTTCAATGGGAGCACGTCCGGCGCGATTTTTTTCCTATTAAAGAGAGATATATATGTGTGTGCATACGTATTTTTTTTTACTGTCGTTTCAATTTCAACTTCTAATTTTCGTTTTTTTTTTTTTGTCAGGCCAGATAGCGAGAGCTACTCCGTCTATTATTCCTCTTTTTTTTCGGCTGGATTTCATGCGGTGAATTTTTTCTCTATTTTTCGTCGATCGCGTGCAGCGTGCCGCTGACTTTTATTTTATTTTTTTTTTTGTTGTTGTACGGATTCGTCGAGAGCGCGTGTCGTACGACGGGCATTTCGTTTTTAGAGAAACGCGACGGTTAAAGTTTTGTGGGAACGCGCTGCTAGAGAGGCTCTTGTTTGCTGGTGATTTTGGAATGTCGGGACCGTTTGCTCTCTCGCGCCGGAGTATGAAAGATTATGCGTATTAGCATGACAAATTGCGGGGGAAAAGATACCGCGTTAAATGATTTTTCATGTTAACTCTCATTAAAGTGAAAAATTGCCACTGCTCGCGGAAAAGAAATTTCCATACCATTCGCTAACTTTTGCCGGGTCGAAGTAAATTACTGACTGCGGACACCTTGACTCGGAAGCTATAACTGGACACGAGGAAATTCTGTTTAAAAAAGATCAATTATAATTATCATTATTATTGAACACTGAGAAAGTGATTAAACTCTAATCAATACAATACGTAAGGCAATGAAAAAAAAGTCAATTAATTTACTTAAGGATACACGCTTTAATAAATTTATTAACTTATACGTAAAAAGGTATACATTCATCACATTTTGGCCCACAATTCATCTTTAAAAATTCGCATTTTTTTTTAAGAACGAAAAGTGTGTCAGGAGAATACTGTAAATTATAGTTCACTGTTATTGCAATATTAATTACGACACTCGACAATTTAAGACAACTGCGCTTGAAGAATGAGACTCCGCAGTTAATATTCATAATCTTCATTTTACAAGAGAAGACTTTACGCGCGTACCTGAATCATAATGACGCATTAAAATTGAACACTCGTGATAAAAACTTTTCTTCGGTTAAAAAGCCGAAAAAACTCCGTAAACTCCTCCGTGAATTTATGAATTAAACCGTGCGCGCGCGTCGAAGTAGTCGGCCGATTCATTGCGCTAGTAATTATTAATAAATTACCGGGCGCAACCAACGCGTCAATTAATCAAGCCGCCCGTCAAAAAGGGTATCGCCCTGCCTCGCTTTCTCGCGGCAAAAGGAAAAGACAAGCCGAGCAAACAAGGATTTACGCGGGCGAAAAAAAAAAGAGCAGGCGCGATAAATAACAGAAGTTACGATCCGCCGCTATGAATCCAGTTGTACAATGCACTTAATAAAGCGCTCGCGCGCCAGTTTCGCGGATTTCGCAAAGCACGTGTGGGAAAAAAAAGGAAGCGCGAGCGAGAAACTTTTCGGCCGCGGGATTTTCAAGTTTCGCCGAAGGAAATAAAGGCGGAGAAAAAATTTCCACGGCTTTGCGAAATCGCGAAGTCGCGAACTTCAACAGCCTCCGGGGGTCCTGGAAAAGCAAAGAGCAAAATTGCACAGCGATACAGAGCGTGTCTCATTGTTCGCGTAAACAAGAAAACCCGAATGACTGAAATAAGAGCACAGCACTGATTGTTTAATCGCCGAGTTATTTGGTGGAAAAAATTCAGAAATCGATAGCGGAATATATGAATAATCGGGAGTTTATCAGAGCTTGAATAACAAGTTGATCTGAATATAATTAATTTTCTGAATATTGGTCAACTTATACAATTAAAATCAAGAAATTTTCGCTTATACTGGCACTGGTTTCTGACTAGAATATGATCCACTTTCTAATTAAAATAGTTACTATCAGCAAGTTACGTCTCAAAGATATGACACTCAGGACAAAGTGACGTCATCAGAATGCTATATAATCGGTTAGGTATAGATCTGAAATTTTCACCAGTTTTAACAAAAATAGAGTTAATTAATTTTCTATCAAGGTACACAAAAAAAAGTTGGAGTTAAATTTCATTTTTAGTTTACAGTGAAACTCTATTTGAATTCAGGTCAAATCTGACGCTACATGTATAGACTTATTTAAATTCATTCTTATGTAGAGTAAAATTCCCTCTCAGGTAAAGTAGCAAGTCCCTTCGTGTTAAGCTCTAAATAAAAGTCAAAAAAATCACCCCATCAAGGGATAATTAATTTTATTATAAAATTAAAGTGAAAATTTGACTCCAACAGAGTTTATTTTCACTCCAGCTGATTTAGCGAGTACATGCTGATCCGATCGTTCAAACCAGTTTGAATTTAAATTCAATAAAAATCAAGTCAATTAATTTTTTAGCAAAGTGCATGCTCCGATCGTTTGTTACAATCAAGCGATGAATAATGAAGTAGCGAAGGATAAAAAAAAGTCATATCTGACTCAACATGAATAGAGTTATTTAAATTCGTTCTAAAGTAAAGCAAAATAACAAGTCCCTTACTTTTAAACTCTAAATAAAAGTAAAAAATCACCCCAGTCAAAGGAGTTAATTTCATTATAAAATTAAAGTGAAAATTTCGATTGGTCTAACCAGTTTTAATTTAGATTCAACAAAAATCAAGTGAACTAATTTTTTAGCAAGGTAAACGTTCCGATCGTTTGTTGCAATTAAGCGATGAATAATAAAGTAGCGAAGGATAAAAAAAATAAATAAAAGAGCCAACGTCTTGAGCCGAGTGTAAACAAGCAAAGGGTCCGAGTCGAGAAGAATCCTCGGTGTTTTCGCTGGGCACTGGGGTAACAGGGCCGAACGAGATGCATGCAAATGGGGCTTTTACAGGGCGACGGGAGGGGCGCGGTTATGCATCCCGGGGTTGCATATTCAAGGCGAGCCTCAGCCCGAGGTCGGCCACGGGTCCGCAGGCCGGCAAAGTCGAGTCGCGCGAGCCGAGGAAACCCTTCGCGGCGGTGGCACGCCGACGGCCCTAATTGAATTTAACGCACGGAGTGCTCCGCCGATTTACCTCTCGGTGCATAGGCTGCCGTGCGGTCAGCGCGCGACCCCCCCCCCCCTCCCCGCGTCTCCGCATTCGTGACTTTTAGATGCTTGGACTCGATTATTTTCTAGTCCTGTGCGGGTAGGTCGTTTTCTTTTTTCTTTTTTTTTTAACATGGGTCGAAACCCGACGAGCGCGCGATGACCCGGCTATTAGACATCGATTTTCTTTTTACTTTCTATGGTTGTTTTGCAAAGTGTTGACTAACTGCTCGCCGGATTGTAAATGTAGTTTAGCAAGAAATGTTGCATGGTACTTGAAAAATGTAAATTGTAGCAAAAATAAAGCAGGTTTAGATATTAGCCGTCTGAGATAATACGGAATGTTGTAAATTTATGTTAATCGATTCGTAATACTGCTGTAACAAGTTGAATTTTAGCAAAGTGTTGCCTAAATTGATAATACTGTTATAAGCGAGAGAAATAATTCGATTACAGTTTCTAATGAATTGGTTGAGCGAATGATTATTAAACGAGTCCAGGCGATTGTCGAACGAGTTAATCGTGAATTTTGATATTTTAAAACTTATTTTTGAAAAATTCATTAAAAATGTACTGAATTTTCTACAAGGAGTTTCGCTAACACGAAATAGAATGAATTTCGCTACTTTTTTTTCGGTTGGCTTATCAATTTAAATAGTTTGGGGTTTATGTAAGCCAGCCGACATTACATCGTATAATGAAACTGAAAAATAACAAAGTGCGCGTGCACTCCGGCGTGTTTGTTAAAAATCTAGGAAGAGCAATTATCCTCGTAACGTTTTTGAGTTATTCGCAAATAAAAAAAAAATAGAAGCAAATTCCATTCTGCCTAAATGCGCGATATTTGTAAGCGGTGGAAATGATTCTCGGAAAAGTTAGTGCAACGCACCATAAGAAACGGCACAAGTAGCCTCGTAATCCAACACAAGAAGCGACTAAATCAACAGAAACAAAGGTATGAATTTTAACAACCGCTAAAAAAAGATAATAGCCCACCACACTCTCTGTTTGCATTACATAATCGAGGCCTCGTAAACGTTACATTTTACGTTACGCTTTTATTTTACGGATACAGCCTCATTACCGCGCCAATACCCAGCCAGGCCTCTCCGGAATGGCTCCACCCGCGGGGATAGCCCTCGCCGAAAACGCTCTTCTCGTTAGCGTTACGTCGGCTCCGCGCGCGGCGCATTAGACAACAGGAGGAAGGAAAAAAAAAGGAAAAAAGGAGAGCCGAGGCGGGCGAAGCGCGGGGGATCGCCTTTCCTCTCATTACTCGGAAGGCGGGCATTTTTCTCCGCTCGGCCGCGCTATTCTCACGTACAGCGGGAGAGCAGCTGACAACAGCTGCTCCGATCACGCGAGGCACGGATAGTTTTACGATCGCAGGAGCCGTTAGATCGCTTTACGATTGCGAAAGCCTTTGCACGCGCGCGAGCACCACCTATACGTTTACGATTTCAAACTTACCTGCTTACCGCGGGGAGGACCGTAAAAAAAAAAAGTAGCGGCCAGTCGGAGTCTCGAGGCCGTCTTATCCATAAAAACCCATTCAAAAGTATCAGGGACTTTTGTCTAAGCGTCGCAAATCTCCCGCGCCTTATCTCCCGTTCCCTTTGTTTTTCTCTCGCCGCCCCCCTCCCCTCGTTACCCCGCGGCGCGCTCGCATGGACAAGTCCTTTGTTCGGCGGATCGGCGCGGGGCATCCAAGTCACCTGTTACCGATCGTACGATATCTCGTAAAAAAAAGGAGGCCTTATCACTCGAATAAGCCAACTCGCGCTTTTCTCTCATGCTCCATCGAGCGAGCGTAAAAAAAACTTCTCCCTCCTTCCTCCTTCTTTTTATTATACACCTTAATTCGTGTAATTTGAAATATCGGAATTGCAAATGTAAAACTTTGAATTATTAGTTAATCGCTCGGGAAAAGGTATTTGAATATTGCGGCGGAATTTGCATAAATGAAAGCGAGCCAGCTTACGGGGCGGTATGCGGCCATTAGCTGATAACAGAGAAAGTCCCGGGCGCGTTTTCACAAATTGAAAGCGTTACTACGAAAATCCCATTCATCCCGGGGCAATTAAAAGCCGGCGAATTCTCGAAAATCCGAAAATCGCGAGTACACCGCGAACAGACGCGCATTAACGAGCGAAGAAAAGAAAAACGAGACATTGGCCGTATACGGCCGCCCGGGGGGGATTACGTACAATTGAAAGCGATCATTATCATTAATAACCGCGGCTCTCGGGCCGCGATCGAAATTGTTTATATCGGCGCGGCTCGCGCGGCCGGTGCTCGGGTAATAAGACCTCGTCCGTAAGTCGTCGGGGAGAGCAGCCTATACCCGCGGCGTTATGCAACCTTCGCGCGGCGAGCAGCGCGTGTATATATAGTCGCCGAGGCGAGCGGTGTGACTCGATCTCCGCGGAGAGCGCGCTTAACGGCGCATTCATTTTTCGAATTTGTAATTATATTCCGCGGCGTATCCCTTATCGACCTTTCAAATCGGCGCAGGCGGCCGGCTAACGGGCGCGCTTTTAATGCCCGATAATTGCGAAAATGCGCGCGCGAGCTGCATTCCGCGATCGTGCGTAAGTGCGCCGGCAGCGCCGAGCGCTCGCCGTGCACTTGGCGATTTTCACACATCCGCTCGCCGAGAGACCGAGAAGGGTTCGCCGCGTTTGCTCTCCTCTCTATAAGGAGCCTCGGCCGTTTGTTTCGCGCTTTTAATAAGCCTCCGACGGGATATATATATATACCCGCTCGGTTGGCTTTGCTCGCGCGTATACGCGGGGGAGGCCCAATGCTACCGAAGGTATACAAGAAGAATGGGCGTGGTGCATCGCGTATTTTTCCGAGGTGCGATAATTCGCGGTGTATATACTACGCAGACAGATTAATCGAGCTTCTTTTTTTCTTTCTTTTTTTTTAAAGGGACTCCGAGCGCTCTTCGTGCATTATACGCGAAATACATTGTTAGGCGAAAACGGAACAGTCGGCAGAAGATAATGCATTGATAATATTTTCGAGCAATTGCGTCATAAAATTCATGAATATTAATTCGTCGTATATAGCATGGAGCGCGGCGCTAACTTTATTCACGGTGCCGGCGGAGCGAGCGCGGAAAATTAATTTTCCGCCGGACGCCAATTTATATCAAAAGCCCCGTTAACGTATATGATTATTTAAATAATTTGATCGAAGGTACTTGCGGGGGCGCCGCTCGCAATATGCGTAATTTAGCGCATTGCCGGTTTAGTGTCGCGGCCCCGGCCGATATGATTCACGCGCGAGTCCGCCGCTGCATTTCTTTCCATTATATCCCCTCGATTCTCATTAAATTGAAAAATGATGGCGACTGGACGGCGCAATAAAAGCGCCGCGGCGTTGCGCAATCGCAGCCTGGACGACAGCGGCGCCCCTGCCCCCTCCGCCCCGATCGTTCGCGCGCGCGCACTCCCCCTTTTTAATCAAATCATTCCCGGCGAGAGGCGAAGACCAAAAGTAGCTTTTCCGGCCAGAAAGGCGCTTTCATTAAAAAGTTGAAGTCTCGCGTCGCATTCGGAGGCCCGGCAAAATCATAAGCGAAACTATTTTAATTAAAAAGCGCCGGGCGCGCCGATCTCGCGAGTACACGCTAGCCGAGGGGGTGTGGATTCACGGGGGAGCGCTCGCCGTATGTTTCCGGCGCAGGAGAACTAACTTCGAATGCAAATGCGGCCGAGGCGCGCGCGATATTCCTCCCTAATTCTCGGGGCACTTTGGCGGCGAGCGCGGAAACCGCCGACGCTGCTAAGACACTCGATAAGAGTCCGCCGCCGAGGCGGGCACGATTTAGTCAGCCGACGCACCAAGAGTTGCCTCGCAACGCGGTAGGCGTGACTGCCTTCTTTCTTTACTCCACTTACACATTTCGGAGATTTTAAGCGACCCACTCGTTAACGTGTTCCACTATTTAATTATTTATAATTTTTTTAGACGAATTATCTATTGATTTATTTATCCATTTATCTATGTATTTATTTATTTATTTATTTACTATTTACTTATTTATTTATTTATTTATTTATTAAAGCAAAAAATTTTACAAAGATTAAATGCTAAAGAAGATAAACTACGTTACTTGTACATGGGCTCGTATAAGACTTAAGGCGGTCTGAAAATTAATTAAAAATTCAAATTACGCGTCTTAATAAAGGAGACAAAAAAAAGAGTTAATTTGCTTATAACTAAGAGTACAAATAAAATATCAAAAAACTAAGAGATACTTGCCCTCCGTTAGATGATGATCTGTCATTTTATATAAAGTTCTCAGTTCATATAACAATTTTCAACGAGAAAAACTTGATTAATGTAAGAAAGTCATATTATTTAAGTTTTTCAAGTTGAGATATTGTTATATGAACTTAAAACTTCATAAAATGATATAAAATATAAATGTAATAGTAAATAAAAGACAAATGTAATTAAATGTAAAGTTTTTAACAAGTGGAACAAACGTTAAATCTCCAAATTAATCAACGCTTATATTTTTCCGCAAGTTATTTTTAATAGTTATACGCTGACTTATGAAGCAACTGAAACAGAAAAATTCAGTTTAACTTGACGAATTGATCTTGTAATGAGAAGAAAAAAAAATTAATGTCTTTGTTTATCAACGCTAAACTAAGCTACTGCCTTATTTACGAGCGTGGAATTATCTTAAGTAGAAACAGACGTGCATGTTCAGACACCATTTGACAAAAAAATCCGAATGATATTATCAGGGACCATGACAAATTCCTATTTATTCAGCTTAATAGCCGAACAAGCGATCATGACTGGTAATATGCCAAGCCTCATAAAGTGCCCGGTGCAATACCCGGCTAATAGCGGCACGGCGAATTCGCGGCCCCGAAAGGAGCGAGTCAGTCAGTCACGGATAAATCTCGTTTGCCGGGTCTCGTAAAAACCGAGGCGCAAGCTCGCTCGGGTCGAAAGCTCATGTGTGCTTCTCGCGAACAAATTTCCCGCGTCACGCTCGTCCGGCTACTTAATACCGCAACCAGGGGTGATTTATATGGAGGAGTCGACGATCAGCCATTGATTGATCGGCGAAACATTTTTTTTTCCTTCATGCAGCACGCGCGAGCGACCTGTTGATCTTCCGCCTCGTCCGCTCGGCCTGCTTCTGATTTAAATGGAAAATGGGCTAATGCGATTGTGATGTTATGGGTACCATTTCATTATAAGTTTACAAGTTTATTTGCAAAGGAACTGGATTAGATCGCAGCCAACGATAAGACTCCGCGTATAATGCTCAACTTTTATTTATTGAAAGATAAATTGAACTTGTGTGTTATCGAGAAAGGATAATTTAAAGCGTTATTATTTTTTTGCTCTCATAATTATGCAGATTTAAGAGCCCTGCTAAAAATTAAATTGAAGTTTTATTAAAATGGAAAGTAGGATTGTCAGTATATATTACAATATTAATTGTTGGTTTAACTCTGTAATAATTTTCCTAAATATACTGAGAGAAAAATCTTTATAGAAATTGCTAATTGTTGTTAAAAAAGGAGTGACCGTTTTATCAAGTGAGAATTTTTTTATATGAAAAATAGTAATTACTGTTTTAGTAATTTTTAAAAATTACTATTTTAAC
Source organism: Sycophila sp. Sp_5 (assembly GCA_018906775.1). Lineage (NCBI taxonomy): Eukaryota > Metazoa > Arthropoda > Insecta > Hymenoptera > Eurytomidae > Sycophila > Sycophila sp. Sp_5. Next base: position 5,613,854 of record JACCID010000004.1, read on the forward strand.
ATAAAAAATTGCTATTTTGAGTACCAACAATTGCTATTTTCCATACTAAAAGTTCTCGCTCGTCAAGACTGTCACTCCTTTCCTAATCGCTATAGTAACGTTTATAGAGTTTCTTCTTTCGGCGTATAATTGCTGAAAAAGTAAATCGAAGCAACATGCAGCGATCACGGAAAAATACAAAGTTATTGCGTCACATTAACGATGATCCGAGGGACGTAACGGAGTCACCGGCGCACTCGAACGCGCCAATAGCACGCAGTACATTTTTCCCGATTACTAAACAGCTCGCAAAAAAATGGCTTTAAACGGGGGGGTCCATAGCGATCCGCGCACTCGGATTTTACGAGCTCGGCGCGCGCATCGGACTTTCCTCCTTTCCCGTGGCCGGTGCGCGAGGCCCGGCGGATGCAAAGCGGCGGCCGTAAAACGCGCCGGGCTCTCCGGCCTTTTTAATGATCAATGAACTTCAGCGCCCGAGAGACGCGAGCCGCACCGGAGCGATCGTTATCGCATCGCGCGGCGCGCACTTCCGGATTCGGGGCCAGCTTACATACTCTTTTTCGCGAACGGGCGCGCCGGGCGCGACGCCGGGCCATTACGCCCGCTCCTTCCTCGAGGAAAGTTAGGAAGCGGACGGGTGAAAACGCACGCGCGCGTAATCGGCCGTGCGCGCTCGGGCTCCCGGTGGGGCTGGCGCCGAGCGCGCGAAAACCGCAAACACGATCGCCTGATCTCGACCTCGAAAATTGCCAACGAGCCGGCCCCCTGCCTCGCTCGGTGAAACCGGGGAGGCTCGGGTATCTCGCGCTCGCGGTTCGCCAATTATTTATAGTCCTTTCCAGCGGGGCTTTTTCTAAAAGTCATTTGGAGAAATTGTTTTTGCGTTTTCATTCTTCAAGAGATTTCTAGCAGTGCTTAATTTGCCATCTCATTTGTATGGGATTTCTTTAGTGGTGGATTCGCTGTATATCGTTTAAAAAATATTTGGAGAAATTATTTCTGCGTTTTCATTCTTCAAGAGATTTCTAGCAGTGCTTCATTTGAGATTTTATTTCTATGGGATTTATTTAGCTGTAAATTCGCTGTATGTTGTTTAAAAAGTATTTGGAGAAATGGTTTCTCCATTTTCGTACCATTCCATTTGTATTGGAGATTTACTAGTGGTAGATTCGCTGTATGTAGTTTAAAAAATATTTGGAGAAATTGTTTTTTTCCATTTTCATTCTACGCGAGATTTTTAGCAGTGTTCAATTTGCGATTTTATTTGTATTGGAGTTGTTTTTTTAATGACAGATTCGTTGTATGTAGTTTAAAAATTTCTAATTTTGTAGTTTAAATTCTAATTTTTATTGATATTAATAAATAAAGTTTTTTATGTATTTATTATATAATTATTTATTCTATGTATTTCTCAAGCGCGAATACGTTTTTGAATAATTATCAATAATAAATCTTTTTCTTTTCTTATACTCGTGACGGTGAATCTATAAATTAAGTAAGCGGTATTAAAATCAATATATCCATTGTTGTAATGTATGTGGTTCAAATTTATTATTATTTATTAATTTACTAAATATTTATTTAATTAACTGAACGGGCAACGTAATATTTTAATATACAATGCCATTTCAATATTTATATAAATCAACGGGATATAGCAAATATATACAAATAAACAAATGAGTCTATTGTTATCCACTTACTAATTATAGCACTACTTAATGATATTAAAAAATTTATTTAAAAATTTATATTTTATTCCTGTACTAATCTCATTAATTACTAATTACTTATTATATACTCGGTATAAATAATTAATAAAATTATTAATTACTTATACCGAGAACTTTATTTACAAATTCGTCATTAAGTAAAATTCAATCGTATAATAAATATTTAAAATTCTTTTTATTCCGATATTATCCATTATTAAGCCTTAATTTCTCTTGCGACACATATATTATTTAAAAACATTAATAATTCTTACAAGATATAGACACCACGTTCTATCTACTTTATACTTAAAACCATATTTATTTACCAATTTAAAAAAAAAGGAGATCTCGGAGTAAAGCACGTGAGATCGCCGGTCGTTTTCCTCTTATTTCGGAAGTTTCGAATGGAGCGGCTCGATAACGCGCAGCTTTCCTCACCGCTTCCTGAATGTACATTTCAACTTAATTGACTGGCGTGTGCTAGTTCTTTTTTTTTCTATGCTCCCCACTCGCGGATTTCCACAAACACGGCCGCAGTTTGGGCCTATAATTTTTCGGAAAAATGCCGGTGTCCACGCACGCCTGGTTTCCTGTGCAATTTTCGCGCACATTTTTCTCCCTCGCGCGCGCCGTCGCTTTCAATGGCGAAATATCACGTATCGATCCGCGAATTCGAATGCCTTAATGAAACCCACAGGCGGACCCGAGCACTCCCCGGTCGCTCGAATGCTTATATTTTTATTTCGAAAGTGCGGCTTTCTTCATCGCTTCCTCATTTGATTTTAGCTTAATTAATTGCACCGTGCTGCGAAAGCTCTGCTGGCACGTATCACCTGCATAAATCTGAAAGAAGAAAAATTGGCCAAAATACACGGAGAGAAATTTTATAGTAACAATTACTATGCTCTGACATATAGGAACAGTGAGGACATACTCGCCCTATGACGATTTTTGCTATAAAACATGTATAAAAATTTCTATGTACATAGTAATGTCTACTAGTAATAAATAAATAAATAAATAGTAGAAATTAGTATATTCATCGTAAAAATTACTTTATACGTAGTAGATTTAATTTTTACTACACTGTTAAAAAAAGCATTAAATTTAATGCAAATACTGGAAGCAAATTTTATCGACGTACATGAACTTTACTGCATTTACATTAAATTTAATTTAATTTACATTAAAATGAATGTAAAAATGTAAATTTAATGTAAATTAGGTAATCTTCATGTAGTTATAGATAAAACTTGCTTCCATCATTTGCATTAAATTTCATGCAAAGTTTTTTTACAGTGTATATATACCATAAAAGTAAAAATTGCTATATACATAGTAGGCGTAATTTTTACTATGTACATAATAGTAGAAACTGCTATGTACATCGCAATATGTACTATGTTTTATATCTAGTAAAAGTCGTCATAAATCTGGTATATCCGACTTTTCCTACGAAACGTAGTAATTTCTACTATAACATTTCTCTCCACGCACCTTTTCCACATAGCAGTTTTCATTTTTTTTTCTTTACAAAGTCACGCAGGCTAAATTAATTTTCTTTCTAAAATGAGTTGAGCGTAAAACGTTGCACTCGCGAGTAAAATTTTCTTAAAACTAGAAAAATGACATGACTTTAAATATAACAGGGTCCTCCTTCCCCCACTTACAGTCGTAAAAGACAAAGTGCCCTCCGATCCTCGTCAAGCTTACTGCGCTGGAAAAACGTCAGTCCGCGGGACGTTAATCCCCCCCCCCCCCAGAGAATCGCGCGAATTTGCCCGCTAATCGAGCACCCGCTAAGAAGCGGAAAGAAAAAGGGACTACACCGCGCGGAGGCGGAAAAGAAAATGAGCCCAGCATCGGAAGCCATCGGCGCTCGCGCAGGCAACGCGGGCTCGGACTTGGACCAATTATGATCCATTGGCGTAATCGCACTTCAATTCCGCGCTCGCGCGGCCGCTAATTGGGACTCCTGGGAACCTCCGGCGAGCCGCGCGGCCGAGCTGGACCTTTCTAGTCGATGATTCAGGCGAGAGGCTGCAGAGCGCTGAAAACGCCCGGCCGCTCCGCTCCGACGAATTGCTTGCAAAAGAGAGAAATTGCCGGCTTTCGCCTTCCAGTAATTTACCATGCGGCGCTGCTGCTGCTGCCGCGGCGGACCAACAATGTTCTTAATTGCCGATTCTTCGGCCGATGCACGTGCCTTTTTTTTTTGTGCTGTCCCCTCGGGTTTGTTAAGGCTCGTTCTGCTAGTCTTGAATTTTCTTTTATCGTCGTGGTGTGCGACGTGTAGGACGGCGCGTGCGAAGTTGCAAAAGTGACCGGAGAGGGGAGGGGGGCTAGTTAATTAATTCTAATCGGTTTTATCTGCGATCGGGACGTCGATTTCTTACGCGAGGAAGGAATTGTCGGTGATTTTCGCGGCGCACTCCGCTCGTAATCGATCTGACACTTCGATGCGGTGTACGCAAGAGCGACGTAAGGCTAATGGCGCTTAATGTTATTATGTAATTTAATGATAATTATTAGAGAATTGTGCGGGAAATTTTTAGCGAGGCTCTCTTTTCGACGAGCGAGGAGAATAGACGGTTACGTAAATAGTTAATAAAATGTTGCGCTGAATTTCCCTGGGCGCACTGTCTTCTCTGCCAAGGCATATTGATACTTTAACTTCGTAATAATTACAGACTGCGGCGCAGGCGCATTAAGCGTATTACTGCGCATCTCTCTCTGTCTCTCTTAACGGTGACTGTACTATTGGCCTTAGGGTGAAAATTCTCTTATGTACCCACTTTGCGCTATCTTTATTTTCCTTTCGCTGAAAATTGCGCTATTACTTTTGCCTATTAGTTAAAAGCAGAACGGCCTTTATAAATGTAATTCATAACGAGCGTCAAATTTAACGATTTATGTATGCATTCGTACAAAAGTCCATAAGCAGGGTAGTGTCAGAAGTATTATGTATTCAAACTCAGTGCACTCCGGAGCATTAAAATTCATCCGAACTTGAGGCATGAAAATTTATTCCATTATTAGAGTAACTTTCTTCGTCGCGAGGAGAAAAAAAAAGAAAACGAAAGGTTTCCACCCACTTTCGATATTATTTTTTTTTTCTTTTACCCCGCACTCTGCCTCAAACATTTGTGCCACTCGTGTATTACGCGCTCCAAGTATATAGATAAAACAAATTCTCAAAAACAAATCGTAACTCATGTTTATCTAAATCTATTTGATTACACCGATGTTCAGCTTTGTTTCTACATAAATATTTGCAGATACGTGACATACACCTTAAGGGCATTTTTGTCCGCTACTCACTTAAATAAAAAAAAAATTAAATAAGCGTATTATAATAAAACGAATTAGCCGATAAGAATGGGTCTCGGAGCTAATCGCGGCAACGACGTGTATATATGTATACATATAAAGGCCGAAGATTTTTCCCCCGGAGGAAAAGAGAGATAGAGAGAGCGCCTTGGCGGCAGATCGTTCGAGCGCGGCTTAGGCGTGGTTCTTGCGTAATGCAAAAAGCGAGCGAGTTACTCGGCTTGTTACATGGTGGCGGCGGCCGCCTCAGTGAATCTATGCGCGAACGTGCAAAGTTACAGGTTACACGCGGGTCGGCCGCCGCGCGTCTCGAACGATCGCCGTATATCGATAACTCGCTCTCGGTGCATTTTTTTCCCCTCCGTCTCGTTCTATACGTGCGCTCCGCTCGCCGGAGAATTCTGACCCGAGCCGCGCCCGAGATAAGGCTGTACATTTTGAAATTTGAATTTCCACCACTTTAACGATCTCCCGCTGTAATCGCTTTTTTGCGGAGCGCGCGCGCAGCCTGCGCAATTGCCGTCAATTAGACGGCGTTTATTTCGATCGTTTCCCTTTTTTGCTCTCCATTTAATTTTCCGAATGAAATTTTCCCTCCCCCCTCCCTCCCTTTTGAGTTTCTAAATTCGGCGGGGAGCTCGTTAAGTTGATGTACGATCAATTTGTCAATAGGGAGCGAAATCCTCGCGGCTAACGAAGCGAGCTACTCGGGATTCCGACACATCGCCACCCGTTAATTAAGTTTTTCAACATCGGCGCTCGGCTCCTTTATAAATTTTAATTGAAAAATTAACATCCCGCCAAATGCAGGGGGAGAGCGCTCGCCGCGAGTTACTACATACAGCGGCTTGTGAAAAGTAGAAAGAACAAAAAAAAAAAAAAAGAAAAAATTTCGCAGAGGGACGACGCGAGGGGGGAAAACAAAAGGAAAACGCGTCGCGAGATTGACGTTTTCCAATTACGCGAAAGTGGTGGTCTACTAATCTTCACACCTGGTCGGCAGAACCCGTTTCACCGGAAATTTCGCGACGGCGATAATTAAACGGTAATGAAAAGCTATATCCGGCCGAGCGAGAGAGTCCATCGGCGACGTCGCGACTTTTATATCGGGGCCGATCGCCCGACTTTTCCCCGAGGACAAAGAGAGCCTCACACGTCGCAGAAACGCGTCCCATTTGTATAACGGCGTGGCCGATAGTCGGTGCGCGTTATAATCACCCCCCCCCCCCCGCCCACTTGCATCGCGCCTCGCGCTCTTTAACGTTCCGCATCTTTTTTCGAGGGGTACGTTTGCGTGTTTAATGGGTAAGTGGGTGGCTCGCCTCGTCACGGCATAATGCTCAATTGAAATTAGTTTGGGGAGTTTAGTCGAGGGGCGTCGATATCCAATAGGCGTGAAAGTTTTTCGCGGCTCCGTTGCGAAATGACCGGGCGAAAAAAGTGTTAACGATTGTCATTCAATTAGACTTTTTATTGTAGAATGCCAGTCGCTTTTTCCCCCGTCGGGATAGTAATTGCTTAATTACCATCGTTAAAGCCGTTAAGAAATATATAATTCTTACCTTTAGCCGTGTCAGCTACGTTGTCGAAAAAAAACAGGGGGAAACACGCGTGGCGAGGGAGATTGTAAATAAAATCGAGAGCAATAAATTTGAAAAAGTGTTGCTGCGAATCTGTGAGTATAATATTTTGCAATGTCATTTGGAAAATAAATATTTATTCGTCGCTTTAAAATAAAGTCATGGCGTGGAAAGGTTTTGCGCGTTTATTTCGGATTTGTTGAATTTTCAAATCATTTGTTCGGCACGCTTTTATTTTTGATTTATTTGCATAGGTTATAGGTAATAAAACCAATTTTGCGCGAGGTAAAATTGCCCCGAACCATATAAAATGAAAATCAGCGTAAATTTTATACGGCGGACTGTTATGTTTGAAAAATGCATTCATTTCCCACTGTTGTAATGTACAAACTTATTGTATCGTATTTTCAGCAAATCTATACAAAAATACAGCACATTTCGTTGGGTATTCTTACGAAGCTTGGCGAATTCCGTAAAACTTACAGATGGCTCAAACTTAAAGTGATGTGGCGGAAAGTTGAATTTAAATTTTAAAAACATTCGGGCGGGGGTCGGCCGCCGAGCAAATTTTTTAACGGCGCGCGGTACGTGCCAGGCGACTCTCTTCGTGAAAAAGTTTGGCTCGGCGGAGCAACGCTGCGCAGCGATAACAAAAAGATAAATTCGCTCCGCCAAAAATTCAATGTCCTGGCCTTCATGGGAGTGGGGAAGGGGAAGAACGAAGCTTATTGCGGTCGAATTTTTTTGTGCCAAATCGTTGAATCTGGAAGACGAACACTCGCAAGACCAGGCGAGCTTTACATCATGGGGGCGTTTCATCGGGTGACCCTCCGGCGTATCGCCTTACTTAATTAAGCAATCAAGCTGCGAGCGACCGGAGCCTTCCCGATAACCTGCGGAGCTTTTTCGAAAAACCAGAAGAGTGTAATTTCAATCGCCGGTAAGTAATAGCCGTTGCTTTACTCTCTGCAAGTTTTTTATCAATAGACACGATTTTGTTACTTCTTTTTTCGCATTTTTATTCTGTCCGACGGCCAGAGCTGGCGGCGGTCGGTCGCTGTAACACCGCCATTGCGTAATCTAGTGCAGAAGTGTTTGTATAATAACGCGACCGTGCGCTAACGTTTCGCTAAGTATATCTTTTCTTATTTCGTATGTATGAAAGAAAGAGGGAGAGAAAAAAAATGAAATCATCGACTGAACGTAACGAGGGAGCCTGATATTAAGACGAATATTTATATTAAAAATTACTTCAATTTCGCCGCTCGATGAGGAGAAACAAACGAAAAAAAAAAAAAAGAGGAAGTATCTCTCCCGAAGTTCGTGCAATCTAGGTTTTCATTTCATTCCTCGCGAGGCTTCGTAAAAAAGAGAAGCGGAGAAGAAGGAAGGAAGGATAAGCGCAGACGAGAGAGGACTTCAAGGGCAAACTTTTTCGAAAGAAAGCAATAAGGGGACCATTCCGATCTCCATTCTAATATTTTCTTCCCTCTCGACTCGCTCCCTTTTTTTCCCGCTTTTACTACTTACCTATAATTCTATTGATTTTTCTTATATTCCCAGCACTCCACGACATTCATTTATCTCTCTCCCCATTACTTTCTATTTCTCGCTTATACATCCCCGCCGAATCATCCCACTCCGGCGAGATTCGCCAATTTGTCCAGAGCAAACTTTTCCAACGCCTCCTCCCGCAAACGATAAAAAAAAAGCTCTAAAAAAAAACAAAAGCTCCAACTAAACAAAAGCTACGTCGCCCATAAAAACGAATAAAAAAAAGAAGGAAAGAAGAAGGTTGCGCAATCGATGATGAACGGCGGTCATTTAAATCGTAACTCCTCGGCGCTCGATCGACAATGTATATATACACGGGACAGGAAAAACGAGGGGCCGTTAAGTTTCCAGCGTGACGTCAGGCCCATTACACCGGCGCGCGGACAAAAGGCTCGCGGACGCGCGAAACTTTCTCGATCATCAGCTGTCCGGGCGTGCGCGGCAAAAAGAAGAAAACGCGCGCCGAGAGAGCGAACGCGCCGATAGACACCGACGGCCGTGCGCGCACGTACTCGCGCGCGCGCGCGTAGAGGAGGAAAAATGAAATAAAATTAAAAAAAAAAAAAAAAAAAAGGGAAAAAGATCGCGCGGGAGCGAGCGGCGGCGCACAAGTGCACCGAGCGGCGGGGCCTGCCTCGGCGCGGCTCGCGCGAAATATCCCGTCGCGGCCGACTCTCTCGGCTTGGCGAGAGGTAACGCCTTCGGCTCGGATTCTAGAACATGAACTTATCGGGAGAGCCGCTGCGATTGCGCAAGCGAGATCTCACAATGGCTCCGCGCGCGCCGCGTCCGCCGGCGAGAGAATCGATGTATATATACATACATACATACATATTGGCCGTTCGGGCACCGCCGAGGGAAAGGAAACGCGTGGCCGCGCGCGAGTTGCCGAGCGCGGGATAGACACCCGTGAGATCCTTCGAGAGGGACTCGGAAATTGATTTACGCCCGGCCGAGCTCTCCTTTGTGCGTGAGCCCGGGCACCGATTCATTAGTACGGCGTACGCCGACTTAGAGCTACTTCCCTTGTAGACTTACTCAAAGTAAACCGTCGTACATTTCGATACATAAGTGAACACGAGGAAGTTGCTCGATTGATTTTTAACCCTTTGTAAAGCGCATTGCGACTCCGTCGTCGAAATATTTAAATTAAGGCATTTGAATGTGACAACAGATATTTAAAATTAAGTAGAAGAAATATCGAAAAGATTATAAAATCTATATAAAAATTTTTTACTTTGTTTCGAAAAATATTAAAAAAATGTTATTTTTATTAAAGGTATATTTGCCACTGTTGACGTTCGTCTCTTGTAAACTTTGTAAGCATTGATGATCTGTAAAATTTATGTTTTTTTTTTTAGTTTAAAGCTAGTTTATAACTTTTGGATAGGATTACTTTTGTAATTTTTACTGGTTCAATAAATTCAAATTCAAATATTTGCTTCACTTTTTGTAAAATACCCTCACTGAAGTAGAATAAGTAAAAATGCACTTATTCAGAGTGAATATTACTTATTGGATATGTCAAAAATTTTCCAATTAGAATAAATGAATAGTCACTTATTCCGTACGTGAATAAAATATAAGTACACTTATTGAATAAATAACTAATTTTACTTTTCTATCGAGTGAAATGTAGAACCTAAAATCTTAAAAGATAAAAAAAGTAAATCTGGAAGTAACGAAGTATCCGAAGTTATAAGGTATATCGAAGTTCCGAAGAATCTGGAAATAACGTTTATTAGAAGAGAAATGTTTTCATCAGATGAGATTTGAAAGCCTACTATCACTATGCCACTCTTGAACTTTGTAAACCAATCTCTTATTGTTCTTATATAGTATATACAGTATACATAATTGATTTTTCACTTATTGAAAGGTGAAAAAAAACTCACTTGGAAAATAAGTAAAAATTTCACTTATTTATGAGTAAGAAAGGTAGTCACTTCGAAAATAAATACAAATTTCACTTATTCTACTTTAAAGAAACCAGCAAAATCTGACGCTCTTTACATTCTACTTTTTAAAGTTGGATAAATTTTTTAAATTTGGCGCCGTTTTTTTTTTAAATAGCTAATATCAATAATCGCCATAATCATAATATGATTTTAAAGTTTTGTACATTCAAAACTGAAAAATTTGCATTTACACATAAAAAACAGGCAATCAATCACGTGCTCTTTACATTGACGAAAAATCAGAATCGCGCATTAAAAGTTTCACACAAATGTTTCACGATAAAATCATCACTTTTTTAAGAAATAATTATTCTTACTAATAATTAAAGAATTAAAAAGTAAAGTGCCGTTCTCATTGGTTCCTTAAGTATCCATATGTATAATTCACACGTATGTATCGTACGTATAATGATTTACTTGAACAGCAGTACTGGGATAATCGCGCGGACCTCTGCCATTTTTATCTGCCATTGATCTCCGGTGTGTACTCCGCGAGGCGGGACAAAAAATTTCGAATGCATTTTGTATGAGCGCATAAATTACGAAATCATGAATGGAAGTAAACAATGGCCGATTCGCGCGTGTATATACCTGCGCGGCACGGCCGGACGACAGTCCTGGATAAAGTTATAAATGCCGATGCGATATTTCGATCTGATTTATCGAGCTGGATAAAAAAAAAAGTAGTGTTCAATGAAACGCGATCATTGATGGAAAAAAAATTCAGCGGATTTCATAAATATCTATTCGCCTTGGTTATGGGTATAGCGCCGCCCGCGCCCAGCGCTATGGACATTATAAGGCAATAAATTTGTATTAAATGGCAAAGGAGGTGAACCCGCGCGAAGGTTTGCGGAGGAAAAAAAAAACAGATTCCAACGCGCGCGTCGCTGAAAAAGCTCGCCTCGGGTAAAAGGAGCTGCGCTCGTTTTCTTTCGGCGCGGCGAATTTTACGGCGGCGTAAACGACGTTGCGTGCGACTCCGCGTGATTCATTGTTCGCTAACGGAGCTTGGGAACGGCGATCTGGATATTTTCCGAAAAGTCGCCTCTAAAGTTTCGAGCCTTACGACGGGATAATTTGGGAAATCACTTGGCGCGCGGCCTATTATCTGTAATTTTGCATTACGCACCCGGGCACTGCGCAACACGGGGCACAGATTACTGCACAGACGAGACACGGATCTCTCTCTTTCTTTTTTTTTCTTCTTGTAATTCTGCATTTTCGGCGAGGGCGAGGCGCATTATGTGGTGTTTGCTCTTTCAGCGGTGCGATTACGTCTATCGGGGGAAAATCGAGGGACCATTCAATCACGATTTATAGGCGCTATTAGTCGCTTGATCTATGGATATTGGCGGATTAGCGGCTTGACGTGTTCCAGCTCTAATATTTCTGAAATTGGTCCCCGCTAGTTTCTCGAATTACAAAACCCATCGGTGGCAGCAGTCCGACGAAGATAAAAAAAAAATTCTCGCTCGCTTTCTTTATAACAGCCGCGTCTGACCAGGCATGTCTGTTACTACTTAACCATATGATTACGCTTCCCGCATCGAATTAAACGGACTCTTAATAGCAATCATTTCTTCGCTTACGCACTCGCGCCAACCGGCGATTTCTGATCGCATTGTAATAAAGTAATCCAACGTTTAAGAAAAAAACATAATAATAAATAAAAAAATAAAAAAATGAGAGATTGCGAAACACGCGCGGCCAGATAGCGCGATCCGGTGCAAATATAAAAATGCAGCTACTTTTCAAAATGCTGAAAGCAAACAGGCTACCTGCTCGCGATTTAAAACAGCATTGCGCGCGTTGCGCCAACTGTCAATTATTTTTTTTTCTCTCTCCCTCTCGCCCCGCGCTCTCCCACCCGAAGGGAATGTCCTCGGCAAGGTGGATTTCTCAAAATCGGTGCAGAACTAGTTATTGAAATGAAAACCGCGCGCGCAATCGGGTTTTTGCAGCCGCTCGCTCTCGTGCCCGGCGACGTGACCTCTAAGGTCTGGCCGCTCTCGTAAGTCGATGGTGCCCCGCACAATGCCCCGCAAACTTCGAGTGTCTCGGACTCGATGTACGCTCGAACTTGCAAATGGCACGTGCCTCTTAATATTCCCTGGACGTTGCACCGTCGAAAGGCTGCGTTTTATTTGCCGAGGGAAACTTTCGACGACCGCGAGGTGCACCTCCAGGACTCCTCGATATGCACGCTGCTATATAGATGCGAATTTTGCACGCGCACCTTATCGAGGCACAGTGCTTATTATTCGACATTTTTATCGACACGCTCGCGTGCTCGCGGCTGCGCGCTCGAGGCGATCGGCTGAAGGAGAAAATCTCGCGCACCGAAAAATTTATGGTAATTTTTTTCTCGCGGTTGAAACCTCGAGTGGCGGACGCTAGGTTACACTTATGGCTTACTTTTTCCCCGCAGCGCTCGAGAATTTTTAAGGACTCGCGGGAATTAATTGGAGTATTCGCGCGAGCTCCGAATTTTCTTTGTCATACTGCAGTGTTTATAGCGCCGGAGGAAGGTAACGAAATGCGGGAGAAAAAACTTTTTTTTTTTTTTAACGATCGTGTTCTTCAAACGGAAGGGACAACTTAATCGTGCTTGCCGATTAAAAAAAAAATCCGATGTCGGGATGTGCGAGAAACGAACCTGCGAAAATTAATCGGGAAAGGCAGTCAGGGTCAGCCGATCGTATCTCGCGGGAGTGGCGGGTGCGATTGCCAAATAATTAAATATGTGGATTTAAGACCCGTTTTTCTTTTTTTTTTTTTTCGTTAAATCCCGCACGCCAGTTTTAATTATCCCGCGGATAAACACACATTGCTAAATTCGCTAAATTTATAGCTCAGGTATCGTCGAGTGAATTTTATGAAGGCTTGCGAAACGTCGCTCTTCCATTATCAAATTCTTCAAAAGCTTAACCGTCCACTTAATTTTCGTACATCGGGATTATTACGCGCGCGACGAAGTCCATAAATCAGTTTCACGGTGGTGCAAGCGAAAATCTCGGCGGCTCGACTAATCTCCTCGTGGAGGAGAACATTTTTTTTTTCTTTGTTGTTTTTTTTTTCTTTTTCGAGGATCGATCTTGCCATTAGCTGCTGGACCTGTCCAGCGTTCTTGAGAAACATCGGCGCAACCCTACACACACACACACACACACACATATCTATATAGAAAATTAAGTGGACGAGGATGGAACTTGCAAGCTTAAGAATATATCTACTGTCCACGAAGAAGAAGGATCTCCTTGAGCTTTCAATTGTCAGAAATACAACCATATAATATCTGGTATGAACTAAAACATCTTTTATCTTGTTTTATTCTTTTTTTTATATATATCCAACAGACATTTTCCACATAACAGCTGCTGTCGACTGATAATTTTTTTTTTTTTTTTAAGTAAAGATAGTCTTCCCGTTATAACAAGAATAATTATTTATTTTAATAGTTTTAAGTGGCTTCTAATATTGCCTCAAGAAAGATTAAGTTGTAATTAAATAAGAATTGCAATAATCAGCTAATATTCGCAAAAAAAGATACATGATTTCAAGACTTTGTAACGTTACGTACAACTTATTACGTATTTACATGTAAAATAATAAAACGAAAATTCTGAGGTGAAATATTCATGACTACTTGTGAATGCAAGCCTTTTACGAGGAGCCGCGAGCATCGCTTAAAAACTTTATTAGCTCGTAATTGAAGAGCGCGCGGGCGTCTACTTTCAGCGCGCGGATTCTCCGCTAATATCCACATTAATTACGAGCCTCTCGTCGGCATACTTTGTCCTCGCGAAGGATTTTATGGCGACGGTGCTCTTCTGACCGACCAGCTGGAAGATTGACGCCGCCTTCGCTGAGTGACGCCTTTCAAAACTTTATGGTCATTTAATTGACGAGGATTTACTTACCCTCCTCCTCCCCCCTCCCCATTGTTTGCCCAATGGACCGCATTGGTAAATCGCCGAAGTCTTCTTTCGCAAACGACGACCGAAAAAATTTTGTTTTTTTCTTTCCCCTTCCAAGCGAGGACCTCGATTCGGGGGAGGTTTTTAACGGTGGCGGCGCGATAGCCGCGGTCGGAAAAGCGAATTGACGGCGTTTTAATTTTTAATCTGGTTAACACCACTTACACTGTTTCCCAACTTTACGACCTTTGCGCCCGGATTTCTGCGGGAGGTTTACAGCCCCGCCGCGCAGCCGTAGAAAATTGTTTTATGATCTTGTGAAATTCATTGAGCCATTTCAGAGCTGATATAAATTAGTGAATTAGGACATCCCGCGGCTCTCCGGCCCACCGATAATCAACTCATGATTACCCGCACTAAAGCCAACAAAGTAAATCTTTTTATCCTCCCGCGCGAGTATCATAATAATAAAAAGAAAAGGAAAAATATATCCCCGACGCGCGCAAAAGTGCTGACCGCGCCGGCGGCCACAAAGAGAGGAGCGGCGAAAAATACAGCCGACAACAAAATTCGCCCTTTGTCATGGGAAACGCGCGGAATCTCGGGCGCAACGCATAAAAGCCAGTCGGCGCAAGTCGCGGAACGAGGGGGGCCGCTTCTTTGCATTGCGCGGGCGTTACTCGCGCATGAGCTCGCGGGCGGTGTATAAACCGTGGGCCGCGACGCAATTTACGGGCTCGCGACTCCGATAACTCCATTGTCGGATCGGCCGCGCTCCCAGTGGTCCGTTTCCGCCAGCCGGCCCCGCGGCTTGTTGACCAACCGCTGGGTAAATATTGAATTGCCCGCGCACCCCCTGTTCGCCCCCTGAGTCGTTCAGTATGCAGCGCGGCGCGCCCGGCGGCGATATCGCCTCCTTCGGACGAAGGATTAATGCCTGGATGACTTGACGAGTTGTTTTCTCGGGGTTGCGTGTCTCGCCGGGGGGAACGGACAGGATCCTGGCGCACTTAGCTTTATCGGTTTGAGCTTTGTTGAGCTTCTCTATGGGATTTCAATGAGACGAAGCTCAATCTTAGGAAGTGAGAAATGTTGCAGTCGAAATATAGCGAAGGGAGATTTTTCTTTTGAGCTGAGGAATGAGATGTTTTTGCATGGAGAATTCGTGATGAAACGCTTGGAGTGAAATTTCACAGTTAGTTTATAGTGTGAATAGAAACACTCGTAGAGTAAAATTTGACGCCGCTAGAGTGATTGCGTGACTATGTGAATAGAGTAATTTAAATTCAGTTTAAAGTAGAGGAAAATCCACTATAAGGTAGAGTAGCAAGTCCCTATACTTTTCGCTTTATTTAACACTTTCACTATAACAAGGGAGTTTGCTATAATTTTCTTAAGAAGTTCACTATAAAATTAGAGTGAAAATTTTACTCCAATAAAGTTAATTATCACTCTATTCTAAATATATAAAAATATAATATTCTAAATTTTTACTCCAATAGAGTTAATTTGCGCTCTATTCTAAATATATAAAAATATATAAACATCTAACACTCTAAAATGTAATTCCAATAGAGTTAATTTTCACTCTATTCTAAGTATATAAAAATATATAAATATCTAACACTCTAAAATGTAATTCCAATAGAGTTAATTTTCACTCTATTCTAAATATATAAAAATATATAAAAATCTAACACTCTAAAATGTAATTCCAATAGAGTTAATTTGCACTCTATTCTAAATATATAAAAATATATAAAAATCTAATACTCTAAAATTTTACTTCAATAGAGTTAATGTTCACTCTATTTAACTCCAGATGATTTAGTGTCTGATTTTGATTGCTTGGAAAATCGTTGAGTAAAATTTAATGTATGAAAAAGGCTGAGAATCAGATCGTGCTATTATCAAGGTCTACGATCGAATTTTTCAGCTAGTCGTTTGAACAATGAGCTACTATGGATTTTCAGAGGCTATTGCAACCTTCCAAAGTAAAATATAAATTGATTGTTTCATACTTCTAAGCAAGCCAACTTAACCATTGCCGTTTATAATTTACAGATGCTTTCTCATTTAATTTCAAAGAATAGTCTTCCCGATCTCTGCGATTTTTAGATTTGAGATCTACAAAAAGATCATTAAAAAACAAACTAAATTGGATAGTCACGCGATGATATTCCCACGTGTTTTTTTTCCCCTGGCTTGTCGCAATGAGCAGGCGGATTCTCGGTACAGGCAACGAGGAAAGAAAAAGCCGAAGTAGTAGACGCATCCCCCCGAGGAAGTCTCGACGCTCCGTCACGTCGGGGTTTTAAAGGAGTGAAAACGAGCGGCCGGCAAACCCGTTTTCCCTCGCTTTTAAAAATAATGCAAACTAGTGAATTTCGGCAAGAGTCGTTGCCTCCGCTAATTAAGCTCCGTTGACCGTTTCTGGATAAGTCATTTTGGCTCGGCGGCAGCGGCGGCTCGACTTTTATGGATAGACCGCGGACGCTTCGCTTTCGCGCTGATCGCCGTCCGTAAATAAGGTGATTCCAGTAGCGCGATACGGTAAATGGGCCGAGTCGCGAGATCGGATCGGGGCAGGCGCGAGCTGCCGACCTATAACGCAAAAACCCACCTGCCCCCTTGCGCTGTTTTAGGATTGCATTTGATAAAGCCTAATTGACGGCGGAAAATTTTTTCCTTTTTTTTTTACAACGGCACTCGCTCCCGTTTGCCCGCTGATTGCGCCTCCTGATTGATTGGACAAAGCAGCGGCTGTTAGGCCTTTATGGCACCGGAATGGCCCATTTTTTTTTGCACCAGATTAGATTGAGCTATATTTTTGCTGGTTCGCGCTTTTTATACAGAGTGGGGAATTTCATTTGCGACGGGGTTCAAATTTTCTTTTTTTTTTTGTTTTACGTCAACGTTTAGCCAATCGCTTAATGATTTGCTGTTGCTGATGGCTCGCAGCTGGCGACGCTGAAAAATGTATGTCACTCGTAGAGAGAATTGGGTTTCTGGCTTTAATGGTAGTAGTATTTTACTGGAAAATAATACCAGTCCGATGAGTGTTGTATCATTTTAAATTCAAAAGCAATATCACTCGAACCAGTCGTTGGACGAGTAGGATAAATGCCGTGGTAACAAAAGGCATTCGATGTAGAGTGTATAAACGCGTGACGCTACCAAAAACAATAATAATTAAAAAAAAAAGAAGAGAAATAAATAAAGAAGAAAAATCTTTCTCCATTTTCCATCTTTTAACAGTTATTGTTTGTGAAAGGTTGCTTAAGGATTTGTGTATTTTGATGACCAATAAATTATCTCAAATTCGATTTTTTCAAATTTGATTTATTTATTCAAACAACTTCTTACATCAATGTGATTTACTATATAATTATGCTGTTAATATGGATATAAATAACGCATTAACTTAAAGGCTAAAACGACAATAATAACAGTAGTAATAAATAACGTGTTCTTAAGAACTATTCATTGCTCAGCCGTTAAGTGTGTACAGAAAATGAAATTTTTACAGCGAAAGCTTCGTTTATTCCTCTTTCCAACTCAACGCCAATTTTTTTTCCAGCCGACGTCACTATTCATGAGCCGTTACCAGTGACAATGCACATCCTCGAGTATACGATTACAAGGCAAATTCAATGCGTCTCTCTCTTTTGATCAAAGTAAGGAAAACTCCTTGCAGCCGCTACAAAAAAAAATCACCAAGATATAATACGGACCTTATCGAAGGAGGAAGCAGCGACGCCTATGTAAGTCCCAGTCGCTCTCGCAACGCTCCACTGGCAACTCCATCGATCTGCGCTGAAAAAAGAAGAAAGAAGGCGAAAAAGAAGGGAAAGGAGAGGGACTAACTCGCGGGTGTATCCGTCGGATGTACCACGGGTGATTTAGCAAACGCACGTCGTGGAGCGACGCGGAAACGCTGCTCGCGCGCGCTTTGCCGCTATTACGTAAGGGGACTTTCCAGTTAAACGACCGGGGAGGGAAGTGCCCCCATAACGTCTACAAAGACTCGCAGATTTTTCTCGGCCGCCTCTCCTCCCATTTTTTTTTTTTCTTCTTTCCTCCCGGCCGTCCGCGCCTCGGCGACCCTCTGTTATACGCCCCGGTCGTAAGGAAGAGAAGTTCATCGGCGCCCGGTTATCGCGCGGATTTTCAAACGATCGTTTGTTTATCTCCGCGCGCTTTATGTAAATTGCGCGGCCGGGAGGACCGATAAATTTCGCCCGGGATTTTCGCGGCGTCGGAGCTTGAATTACGCGGTGCGTCGAATGCTTTATATAAATTAATTAGCCCACGGCGGGCCATCGCGTGATGATTCGTAACGTATTTACATAAGCTCGAGCTTGACTCTGGCATACTTTACCTGCGACTGCATTACGATGATTTATAGCGTACTCCGGATACGTAATGTCTATAAGCTAAATTAATAACGCACTTGATGTATGGACCAGCCGGAAAGTTTGCGTTTCTCCTGCAGGGACTTCTTGTAGCGAGAAAATCTTTCATCTTACTATCTTACACTGAATTAAAAAAGTTTTCGATAATTTAGGCGATTTTTAGATGAAATTTTTTATTCTGCGTGGAGAGAAAAGAATAGTCAAAATTACGTTACTATTTTGTAAGGCAGGGACAGACTCAACAAATAAAATATTTTACTAGAAAGTATAGTAAAATGTGTTAGACTTACAATAAATTTTGCTCAACTTGCAGTAAATTTGACTATACTATTTAGTAACATTTTTATTTGTCCAGTCTTGTTTTTATTTGTCCCTGTCGCTAGAAAATAGTATAGCAATTTTTACTAGACTTTTCTCTGCGTGTGGATACTAGATAAAAAAATTCTACTAAAAATTTACAGCCTCTCTTAAAACTGAACAAATCTGTACAAAAAAAATGCATGAATGAAAAAGATCCACCCGCTAAATCAACTGGAGTGTAATAGAGCGAAAATTAATTTTATGCTGGAGTCAAATTTTCATTTTAAATTTATAGTAAAATTAACTTCCTTGATAGAGTGAAATGTGATTTTTTTACTCTTAAGTAAAGCGAAAGATAGATTAAAGTGAATTTAAATCACTCTATTAACGTAGCGTCAAATTTGACTCCAATAGGGTCAAATTTACTTCTACGAGTGTTTCACTACAAACTAAGAGTCAAATTTCACTCTAACTTTTTTAGAGTACCCAAAATTCCAAATATACTCTAAAAAAACCTACAAATTTTTTTTTTTTGAATTTGTCCAACGGGAAAAACCGCACGTCGTCTTAGATCCAAGAAATCTCTTATCTTCGGCTCACCCTTTCGGTTATTTATAAACTCCGCTTTGTCATTGTCCGACAACTTGAGGAAGGAGTATAGGCCAGAGAGCCTGGCCGTCCGATAGAGCAATCAAGCGACGAGTGGGAGCCTGACCTTCGTCTTCTTTGGCGAGTGCTCCTGACCGATCTCCCGCGACTCGTCACGCCTCGCCGGGCGCTCGTCTTTCTTCCCTCCCCCGACTGTCGCTTGTCTGCTCGCGCGAACGAAGGAAACGGGCCGGCCCGCGCCGGGAATTTTTACACGCCGCCGCCGTTGGTCAATGTCACAATGCCTACTTTTTCGTGCGGTCGCGCTCGTTTTCTTATCCCGACCAAGTCCATCGCGCTCGTTTCATTAGCGGCCGCTCAAGGGAAACGCTTTTTTCCGCCAGCGCCTAAATTACCACGGAATTTACCGAATTAACGTTTTTACCACGACGTTTATTTAGCCAATGACTTTGTCGCTCGTGGTTTGTTCGATATCATCATCGCTGAATCAGATGAAATTCTAAAAAAAAAATCACTTACTTTTACTCTACCCTAACAGAAAAACAAAACTATAATTTGAAGAAAAACGCGTAGAATAGGGTAGGAAAACAATAAAACGGACTGCACTTTCTTTTAATACAATCAGCCGTTCGATAAATCAACAATTTAATTTATTTAATAAATCTATTATTTTTTTTTTCTTTTTTTGAGACAATGAAAGGTAAAGTAGGATGTTAGATTTCTCGGTACTTCCCGTCCGATCTGAGAAACTGCGACTCATCCGGGAAGCGTGTCGAAAGGCGAGCGAGTCGTAAGGCCCCCTGGGCGATCGCATCGCGCGCGCGCATGTGCATTCGATTAATTAAAACGGTCGAACGGCCTGAAATCCGAGTTGCACAACCTGGACGTAGGAGAAAACGGCAGGGCAACAATATAACGCCCCACCCGCGCCCCTTTCAGATTTTTCGATGGAAATTGGCTTTTCGTAACGATGCGCCGCGTCGAGCGTGGCGAGGAATGCTTCGCGCGTCGCTCCACCGACTCACCGTATTATACGCGATTCCTTTTTTTTTTACGGTCGTCCATCGACACCCAGGGACTAATGAGTTCTGCGGGAGTTGCGAGTGTCTTAATTGCCCCGGACTTTCTACACGCTACACATAGCGGCGCGCGCGAATTACACTCGCGCGTTATGCCATTTACATACCGGATTTACGAGTGGCGCGTTTTAAAGCTCGGACAAATGGTCGAGGGTTACTGGATATTAAGTGGTCCGAGAGGTGTTTTCAATTGCTTTTTAAATACCGACTTTAAACAGTGAGGATTATCGCTGCCGAGTGCGTTTTCCTGTCGGCGCTTTTATACGCGCACCGTAAGCGCGCGGCAATGACAGGCCTCGCAGCCCGGGAAAAACGCCGCATCAAATTTCAAAAGTCGCGCGCTCGCGGGAGACGCGTTTTACGCTCGGGATATTTATATTATCGCGCTTTTATTATTTTTTCGCGATCCTTCCTTTTTTTTTTTGTTTTTATTTTTATTTTCATTTCGCGCGAGCAGGAAGCAATTAATCAGATAGTCCGGTGGAGAAACGTCGATCGCCGCGGCGGTATAAAGTGAGAAACGAGGGGGAAAAAATAAAGCACAACGAGGAAAAGGCGAGACGCGTCGAAGTGCGTCCCCCGGCGCTGCTGTATACATATATATATATACGCGCCGCGAGCGAGAAGCAAAAAAGTCCGCAGCGGAGCTGCGTTACATGCATGTCATTATATTATGCCGTCGCGCTCGCTCGCGCGGCTATTAAAGCCGCAAGCCGGAAACCGGTCGTCCCGTCGTACGCGAAGGAAGAAAAAGGATCCGCGCGCTCGCGCTGCTTTCGCGATCGCTCCGGCTGTCGGGGGCATTTTTGTCGCTTCCGAAATAATATAATGGCTTTCACTTTCTATCCGGGCGGTCACGTCCACGCGCGCGCGCGCCCGCAACGAGCTTGTAATCTGCGGAAAAAATCGCGGAGATTAGGAGAGCCGCGCGATAAAAGCGAAAATCCATCCTCGACCCTTTTTTTTCTCCTCTTTTTTCTTTTTTTTATTCGTCGATCTCTGCGGTCTTCTTCCCTTTTTTCCGCGTCCAAAGGGTGGGAGCGTTTTTTTTCACCCGGGCGTTCTGTATCCATCGAGGATCTTAATTGACTCTAATGACACGGCGCGGAGACCTCCAATCGAGCCCTGCCATCTCTGGATTATGAAGATTTTTTTCTTGCGGGGATGAGAGAGAGGGTGGAGCTTCTTTTCTTTTTCCCCGTGGGTGGTGGTTACCGGTTTCGACTCTCTTTTTGTTTTTATTGTCTCGATTGATAGTGCTCGGCGCTGAAAAAGAAGGAAAGAGCGCTTCGAAAATAGAAAATAAAAGTGCGCCGGCTTAGAAACTTTTAGAAAGCGAAAAAATGTTTTCAAAAGCGGTAAGAGCGTCGTGTGTGCCGATTCGATTGTGGGCTTGATTTTCCCCGATAGATATGCCGGAGCTTTTTTTACAATCGCCATGCTCCATTGAAAATGGGTTATTTTAAAACACTGAAAACTAGTTTAATAATTTTCTCGGCGGCTCATTTCGAATTGAAAGTAGAAACGCGACTTTATTCTACTTTATGATTTAGCCATTTTACAATCCAATCAAGTTGCACAAATTTATTATTATTTCTCAACTCGCGTGCGCCGCGCTTAGCATTGAATATGTGCCGCTCGGCATCGAGGAAAAACTGCAAACAACAGAAAAAAAAGCGCTGGAAAAAAAATACTATAGAAACGGACGAACTAAACTGCATTTGAAAGTAAAACGCTGCAACTGCGTAATTGGCTGGATCGAATTAGAAAAAAAAAAGCGCGCGAGGGGACTACGGACGCCTGGCTCGTGGTATGCAAATGGCCAAGGGATGCCGAGGACTCGTGAAAAATCGTGCCCACCTCGCGGGGGGTCCGCGAATTCTGCAGCGGCGGAATTAGCGGCTTCGAGGTAATAAGTAACGAGCGCCGACGGCCACCGCCGCGACAGGCTATCTATTTAGAAAAGAATTCAGGTCTCTTAAGGCCATTCGGCGACCCGCTGACGCGTTTTTACGCTCGCTCTCGATTCTCGGATCTCGGCTGCGCGGTGCTCGAGCACCAAACATGGGATCGCGAGCTCATAACTTCCACCATGTGTTTTACGCCGCGGACTCCGCCGAAAAAAAACACGACGCGCCCTCCCACTGGCGAGCCTCCTTACTCCACGTTAAATCTCATCGAAATTTGTACCCGACGCGCCCTTCCCCAAACGAAGGAGCAACTTACTAAACAAAAAATTATTTTTTTGTACCAATAAGATATGAAATAACGTATGTACTTTTTTTAATAGCCCGCGTAAAAAAAAAATTAAATTAGGATAAAGTTTACCCAAAGTTCATGTTGGCGGTCGTTTATTGGGCGGCTTTCGAACTTGCTTCTTATACTAAAAGTTGTAGACGCGCGATATAAAGGCTAACTTGGGTTTCAAAATAATCTTTCATTATGTTTTAACTTTCATAGTGAAACTTTTAAATTTAAGAAAAACCGTTTTATAAAGCAAATTATTATCTAGTTCATTGCCCATGTTCATCTCCAACGATCGTCAAACATGAACTTTGGATAAACTTTATCCTAACTTAGATTTTTTTACGCGGGCGAAGGAGCAACTTACTAAATAAAAAAAATATTTTTTGTATGAATAAAATATGAAATAACGCGTGTACTTTTTTTAATAGCAGAATTAGAGAATTAAGGATAAAAGTTGCAGGTATTTCGCAACGGCGAGAGGGAAATAAGTAGGTCCGAAGAAAAGGCAATTCTTCATGCTTACCAAGGCGTTTATCAAATTTGAAAATACAATAAAAGCCAGGGATTTTCTCACGGCGCAGGCACAGTGAAAAAGAATCGCGGAGTGAGATCAAACAATAAGGCAGGGCGCGGATAAGGATTCGCTGATGGGATCGGGAGCCGACAACGGGTTATGAAGTTTAGCACTTAGCATAATCCTGAATAATGAGTTTACAATCCCTCCTCGTCCTCGCCCTCCGTTTAAGGCGACGGCAAATTTAAAGCAGATTTCGTCGCCCCCGCGGGGTTAATACGCGTCGCTCCCGGTGAGTCCCGCGATCCTTTTCCCGCGCTCCCGAATTTCGAGCGAGTGTCCCTTAAACGATTTGTCGCTCGAGCGGAATAACGCCGACGAGAATAATAGCCGAGAGCATCAAGCGACAAGAGTTATGAAGCCCACGCGGAACGTTGATTTTCAGATTTAATTTATTACAACGCGGGCTGGATAGTTTTCCGACTTTGCCAGGGATTATATCGATTGGAACCTTTTTTTACTTTAATTTCTTTTATGCCTCGTGTACCGCCAGCTTTCGAGTTCCAGCGAGCCTTTATCGAGGGATTTTTTAATGGAAAAAAGGCTTACGCGGGATAAATGCCTCGCCGATAACCAGTGGTGTTATTAAGACTTTCGTTTTTATCGTTATAATATTATTAGATTATTTATTTATACAATTTTTTTTATTACCTTCAGTCGGCTCGGTGTTAGGGATGCGTTGCGAAAACGTATGTTCGTATCTTAGTCAGTCGTTTTGTGTTTTTTTTTTATTTAATTTTTTTTTTGTTTGTTATCTAACGGATTTACATTATTTTTTTTAGTGGACGATTTAATGAAACAATATTGCGAATGGAGTGGAATCATTACTCTCGATTTTTCGAACTCGAGCGTTTTCCCGGAAAGAATTATGCATCAAGAATTACTATAATAAAATCGGAACGGTACATTACACTTGCACGCGGCAATTTAAAATGACCGGGCTAATAAATACCTCTCATGCACATTATACAATTATGAAACGACAGTGAGTTTAGAAAAATGGCGAATAATGAACGTACGCGGAATGAATTTTCAATAAGAAAAAAAAGGGTCACTCGTAAAAATGGCGGTAGTTATTGTGCTCGTAAAGCGCGACAAAAATTCGGCTGTCATTCCCGCGAAACCTTCAATTTTTACCTCGCGCTCGCGATTTTATTAGTGTTGTCGAATTTCCACCGAACTTCAAAATTCGGCTCGCTCCTTTTTTTTCTGTTTTTTCATCTCGAGTTCGTCCGCTCGGCTGAATTTTTCCGCTATCAAAATTAAATAATAAAAAATAACTAAATAATAATAATGGTCCACTCGACGAGGTAAAAACGCGTGGTAATTCGTATGTTAAATCGAACACTAGCCGCCGGTCGTTAAAATAAGCATGGATGCGAGCCGCGGGAATGAAATAAATTTATTTAAGATTTTCGGAGGCTCGGCGAACTAAGTCCCTACGTACTTGGTACTCAACTACTCAAGATCTTACAATTTATCGGAGGTCCGCAGCAAAGACTCGGTTCTCCATGGGGGAAAATCGTAAAATCGTGCGGCCAGGACCGAGGCTTAACTCCGACTGTCCAAGGCACCGACGGGCGCAGCAGCTGATATTATCCCCCGTACTCGTTGAGCGTCTCTCGCAGCAGTGGCCGTTGATCGATCGGGTGTGTGTCTGTGTGTGCGTGAGAGCGTCTGGGTTACGTGTGTGAAAAATCGCCCGGAGACCGAAAAATCGTCGTACTGGTGCGTGCGCGACTCGCAATTGACCGAATACTTTGCATCAGCCCCCCCGTGAATTGCGATATAGAGTGTGAGTCTCGGAGAGCGAGTGCTTCTCGTGCACGTGGAGGCCGGTTTCTGGCTCGCACGCAAGAGACGCGCAGCCGGGGTGGCGCTCGGAAAAAAGCGGCCGCGGCGAGCGGCGCTGTAGGGGGGAGGGGGGAGGGGAGGGGCTGGGAAAGCAGCCGAAAGAGCCGGCCGAGGATTACGGGTATTTCTCTCCCTTGTAGGCGAGGAGAGCCGGGCGGTAAGGGGGGGTCTCCCTCTAACGCCGCGGCAGACTGCGGCGGCGGCCGCCGGCGGCTTTCGAAAGGATGGTGATTGTGGAACGTGGCCAGGGAGGCCCCGTCTGAGTTAGGCGTATATAAGGCAGCCCGGCCCGGCCCAAGTCAGTCATTCACCGGACTACCAGCCCACCACACACAAACCAAACATGAAGGCCTTTGTGAGTATTTCGGGATTTCGGTATCGAGCGAAGCACAGTCGAGGCACTGGGAAAGCGCGAGACGTATAGGATCGCGGCACCAAGTGCGATCGGCCGCCTTCACTCGCGGTTCTCTTCTCGCGTTTTCTAGCGATTCCACCGTAAATTCGCTTCAAGTTCAACCGCCTCGGACCACAAGCTCCCCGAGCTTTTTCGCAAAATTCTATCGGAAAGCCCTTTGATTTTCTCACCGACCGATCTCTTACTGCGCGGTATCGCAGGAAGAGGCTGTGCACGCTAGCAAAGCGGGTGAATCGGGCCGCCGGGACCGGTCGTCCTCGGCGCGCATCTCCATTCACGGGCCTCAATGAATTGCACAACGCCGCGGCGCGCAAAATCGCGCACTTTCGTTCGCGACTTTTCCCTCGCGACGACGCATTAGCATAACGAATATAAATTTCAGATTGACAGCATTTCACGGCGCTCCGCGCTTTCTAATACTTTGTTTCGTCGCGGCAATTTCCCCTCGTTTCCTAGCGCGCCTAATTAAGCTGGGAAACTCGAGCGATCGAGGAAAATTGGCCGCGCAATTCCGCGGAACGTCGTCGCTCGCGACGACTCTCAATTTTCCGCGGCGTTTTCGCCTCTCGCGTCTCATTAAAACGCTCGCCCATAATAAATTCACCGGCGAGTTGGCAAATTTCTTCCTGCCGTGGCGGAATTACAGCCGCGCCGCTATCCCGGAAAATTCATTAAAAAGAGGGAGGGGGGCTTCCGCCGCGAGAAAGCGCGTACGCAAAATTATTAGCGAACGAATGCGTAATTTGCTCGGAGCGCTCGAGTTCCGAGTTGCCGCGAGCTCCCGGCGGAGGATTGATTTCTAATTCGCCGAGCAGCGCCGCGCCGGTTACTTTCTCCCTCTCGCGGATCTGGGACGTGCATCGCGGCTTTTCCCACCTCTCGCCGAGCGTTTCGCAAGGATCGAGGCGGCCGTCGGGCGTCGCTGCTGCAGCTCCTAACGAGAGAGCACAGCCGCCGATTAATTATGAATCGCGCGCCTCGTATTACGCTTAAACGGCCGCGCGCGCCGCTTTTATGCAACGGCTCCTTTTTTATTTTCGCGCGCTCGCCTAATACGGGCCGGGGCACCGGTCCTCGCCTTAGGTGGCCGCCGTCGCTCCAATTACGAAACGCCGCCTCGCGCACACGCTGCACCCGGTAGCGGCGGCCGCTCATTACCGCTTTTATGACATAACGATCCTTCGGCCAGTTCCGGCGACAATGCCTGGCCCATTGTGCGCCGTCGCGGCTCGAAAGTGAAAGCGGCTCTCGCGTAATGGGGCGCGGGTAATCGCGATCGCCCGTGGGACTGGATGGTCCCTTGGGCTTTTCCCGCGACTTTCTGACCGACGGCTCACTCGCTTCCAGATTGTGTTCGCCTGCCTGGCTGTTGCGACGGCTCGCGCCGGTCTGTCGCACGGAGGCTACGGAGGCCTGTCTCTCGGGCACGGTGGTCACGGAGGTGCTGGTCTGAGCGGTGGTCTCGCCGCTGGTGCGGGAACTGCCAACTCCCTCCAGGGTGGTGCTTCCAGCTTGGGATCGGGAGGCCTTGGCGCTAGCTACGCCGCCGGTGCCGCCTCTGCTGCCGGTGCCGCTGGAGTCCAGCAGATCGTTTCCGGTGGTACGTGATCGGCCCCAGGGCCGGGGGTGGTCGGCGAGTCTGGCGTCCGACTGCACTCTCTGTTTTGCAGGTGTTCTCGGAGGAAGGGCTGACATTGGACCCGCTGAGGGACCCAAGGCCAACGTAGGACCCCAGAGCGGCCCGTCCGACCTCGTAGGACCCCAGGAGGGAGCCAAGTCCGTCGGTGGACCCCGTACCGGCCCAGCCAGTCTTGTTGGACCCGCTGCCGGACCCTCGACCCTCGTAGGACCCTCCCAGGGAACCGCCACCCTCGTCGGACCTTCCCAGGCTACCGCTAACCTCGTTGGACCCAGCTACGGTGGTGTTGCCATCTACGCCGGATCCGGTGGAATCAACGGTGACGACGGTAGCTCTGGCTCCGCTGCCGCTGCTGCTCCCGGTGGTCTTGGTGGTGAGTATCGCGGCGGTCCCGGCCTCCAGGTTCCTCTGAATCAGCAGCTTGTAGTGCAGCAGCAGCGGACGCCTCGGCAGCGGGTGGCGCACCCCTGGCGAGGCCTCCGGGTGCTCGTTGGTTGAGCTATTGCCCTATACCAAAAACCACCGCCTGTTCTGTTGCTCGCAAAAGTAGCCTGATGTTAAGTCGGCTCGTCTTGTTCAGGTATCGGCGGAGCTGGTGCCATCGCCGTGATCGGAGGAGGCCCCGGCATCGCCGGAGGAATCGGTGGCCACGACGCCGGAGTCGCCGTCATCAACGGACCCAGCGGCGCCATCCACGCTGGACTCGGCTCCCACGGAGCCATCATCCCCGGCCCCATCCTTCACGGCAAGTGGTAGACGGCTCTAAAGACCACAGCGATCTCGGCTCGGCGACGGCGGCAAACCCACCATAGTCTAATCGGTCAACGATCCTCAAGCGCGCTCTCTCTCTCTCTACTATCTACGACTATCTCTACTCTTACTATCTACCTACTTCTTTTCTTACCATCAACCGCGACAAGCCCGAGCCTCCCTCCAGGTGGCCCGCGCCCCCGACACTTGTGCCCTTCTTGACAATGTGGAGTGGCCAGTAAGAACATCAACACCGATCACTCGACACTCACAACATCACGTGCACACCTTCGGATAGTGAGACAGTTGGAGAGAAGAACCGGCGTCTGCTTTGGTGGGCGCTCGTGGCGCGACGAGAACGCACCAGAACACATTGTTACACGATTTACTTTAGTCAATTCCTGCAACGTTCAATCTCGTCGACTCGGGACTCTTCTGCTTATTTTTCTTCGTGTCTTCCAAAAAGAAGCCCAAGTTGAGCCCTCCGCTCCTGCAAGTGACTTTTCTTCGGAGAGTTCGGAGGCGCTTGCCACGGGCCCATAGTTAGCTGGACGAGCCTCGGGCGAACACACACACGTACGCAGTCTCACACACACGGAAGCATACGCGCACACACACACCTACACTCAAACGACCACAGCATATATGTATACACGTATATCTACGCAAGCATACACGGTCGGGCTGCTCTGTTTTATGAGCAGTCAGCACCGTTTCTCCAACATCTTCAAAGCAGACGCTCGACATGTGGTTATTTGACGAGGCAACAGGCTGCTCGCGCGCTGTGTTCCTCACTGTTGTTATTATACTCACCGCTGCACACACGAACACTTACACACGCAGGACACTTTTTTATTATTGCAATACTCGTCCATGTGCATAGAATGTGCCACACTACCTTAACTACTACTATTTCTCTTCTTTGACTTCTTTCTGTCTCTATATTATGCAGATACACATACTATTATGCCTACATGTGTATACCCGTTTTTATACGTATATATATATATACATATTATGCATATTACAATGTTATGTTTAGTGAAGAGGACCGGTAGATTATGGTAGGTCAGCCGTTCCCGTGAGTGAATAAATGTACATAGATGGCGCGCCGCCGCCGGCCCCCGACCCCGCCCGCCCTCGTCATACCCTTTCTATGCGATCACGACTAGCACCCCACCACCACCATAGATAGATGCCACGTATTTATAGCGTTTATACATTTATACAATACTTTATATAAAAATAAAGCATCAGTATTTAAAACTCAACAAAAAATCTCTTATTCTCTTTGCAACCCTCGCATCAACCTCCAACCCTTCTCTATAGCTCACCATACCACTGTCCTACATTTGCTTCAATTCTCCAATTGTAAGCTCATCAATTAACTTTTTGGAAAAAAAATTGTTCTTGAAAAGAGCTTCAACTTTTTTAGAATAGCCAATACATTAAAGCATTAAAACATTCAAACATTAAATATTAAACAACCCTTAACTTTCAATTCTTGTCTCCTCAACTCAATCAATCGATACCACTGCTCTACATGTGCTTCAATTGTCCAATTATAAGTTTATCATCTCACTTTTTGAAAAAAAATCATCTGTACTTCAAAAGAGCTTTAAATATAATAGTCAATACATTAAAACATTCAAACATTTGAACATTAAATATTAAGCAACTCTCAACTTTTAATTCTACTATACTGTTCTACATTTGCTCAAATTAAGCTCACCTCAAACTTTTTGAAAAAAAAAAAGACATTATACATCAAGAGAGCTTCAACTATATTAAAATAGCAAATACATTAAAAAGATTAAAACATTAAAATCTTCAAACATTTAAACATTAAATATTAAACAACTTTTAACTTTTAAATCATTAATAGCAATAGTAACATTGTTTAAAAATAATTACATCCTTACTAATATTGATTAGTCATATCAATAGCATTTTAATTGTATTCAAAGGAACATTTAATGCAAGCTACAACTCTATTACGCTAGCAATAAGCTCAATAAATTTTCACAAAAATAAAACATTAAAAATGTAGCATAAAAACTTGATCAAATCTTAATACCTATTGGAAAATACATGTTATTTGTGATTCAGAAATCTACTTTCTTGTGTTAAGATCTAAAGAAAATTCAAAATTAAACCTAATTATAAAACTATTGCTTGAAAGTATCAGTGATATGGATTGAAATGGTATAGTACTTTTTTCCGCAATCAATATAATACTGAAATCAAATTCAGTTCCTTTCTATGTCATAATTATACATGGTATTGCAAAATCTAAACCAATTGCTAGCAATCGATTCCTTATAAAAACTTGTTTTTGTAAATAGCAAAGCAATTTAATTCTATTGAACGTAATCAAAATCATTGCATATGAGATGATCATATAATTCATTCTGTCTTAAGCCATCGAAAAAAAAAAAATTATTTACACCTGCGGCAAGTTGTTTTGAAGCTCCTACTTGTAACTGTACATAAACTTAGTTGTTTAGAATATCCAATATTCATTGAATTTTATTTTACGTTTATAAATTAAAAAAATTAAATTAAGTAGTTAGGGTTGGATGTATTATTCAAGAATAACTATAATTTTAATCATAATTATTAGTAATGTGTTAATTTCACATGAAAAAAGCATTACGTTTATTATTCTAGAGTACAAACTGTATCTACGGGTAATGTTAAAAAAATTTTTTTTGTTACATTATGAAGATTAGTAATGGCATTTATTGGATAAAAAATCGGCTAGAAGAAACCGGAGTATGTCAATAAACGAATACAATTGCGATCGTAATATTTTTAACGTCTTTTTCAGCCAGTGATATAGAGTCATCTTTTATAACAACGATAAACTAGTTGCAACTTTGGAAAAGCGTAAAATTTACCGATCTAACCTGCAGAGCCGATCGCTTGAATGGTTACTTCAATGCCTTACCGATGTGGATACTAAAATAGATACGGTCGATAACTATACATTAATTTGTATCAATAAATGTTAAAGACCGCACTAAAGTTATTAAACGGTTAGGTTTATCCTTAGACAATTATTTATGTAAATATTTTTTGTTACAATTTTTCCTTTTTTTTTAATAAAATGTCATGTTTCGAAAGAATATGTCGTGCGTAAAAAAATTAATACGCTGATCGAGTGGCAGCGTGGGAAGTTTTATTTAACGCGATACAAACATTGAGTTCAATAAAAGCCATTCGCAAATAATAATTTTTATTTACCGAGCAGTATTACTAAGAATAGTTGGTTAAAACATGCATTTACAGCATTACACTTTCTACATTAGATCCAATAGATGGCGTGTAATGTAACAAGTCTTGCGTGAAATTGTTGTAAAAATTGCGCGCGATAAGTTCATGCTGTACATGCAGAAATCGATTTTATGTTCGGTTAATCAAAGATTTTATTCATTGGACCGTTCACCAAATTTATTAAATATTTCACAAACACAATCTACTGGAATTATTAAAAGCTCGCGATGCTTTTTTTTCGAACTGCTAAATACAGCTTACCTCAATTTTCATAAGTGTGAAGCTACAAAGATGCACTCAGGCATGAAAAGGCCTTTGTTATCTGCAATGCAATTTTCCAGATTATAATTTTATCAAACTTGTTCAGCGCAGCATTATAAATAAAGATTCATAGTTAATTAATTTATTTAATTGCCAACACAATGGAACCTGATGAAAAAAAAATGTTTCGTTTATTCTGGTACAGTGTGTTTTAATAAATGAACCTTCCAACCTGCTGGGTAACGGAATTTTCTAAAATAAGACTACCGTTATTTAATTGCACTCGTTCCTTATAATTAATTTATTTAAAAATAATTATTGGTCGTAAATTTAAAAATGTATAAAATAGCTTGACGTAATAACGGAGTTCACTAAATTTAAAATTGATGTAGAAGAATATTAATAATGTACTATCCATCTTTCTCGTTTATAAATTTTCGAATTAATTAGAGTTCGCGAATAATTTATTTTCCATTCAATGCTAAAATAAAGTTTACATTATAATGAGGTGCGTTACATTTTCTTTAATGGGATTTTAATACTGAGGTAATCTCAATGCTCCTTGACCCACATTTTTATTCTATCGCGCGTTGCAAATATACACACGCTCGACAAAAATATTAACAAATTAATAAGTGAATTACTACTTATTAAAAGATGCAAATTATCCTCAATTTAAAATACAACCTGTGTAAAACACACTTCACTACTATTATTGCCATCATCACGGGTATTTCACAAATTCTTCAAACTCCACGCGAAATTATCTCGTCTCAGTCAGAGCAAATTTCTTAATAAATTAAACAAAATAATTATTTCGAGCCGAGGCAAACCAGCAAAAAAAAAAAAACAATTTTTCAAACGAGTCGCGATAATCGAAGCAGGTGCGCGTGGATCGCTCCCGCGGCGTTTTCATAAACGACGCGCGACTCGCGAGTCGTGAATGCAATATCGGCGCGTCGTTAAAAAGGGACGAGCATTAAGCGGGCGGCTGCATTGCCCCACGCGGGCTGATTTGAATTTGCGCGCAGTCCAATTTGGCCTTCTGAAACGCGCAGCGATGAAAAAAAGGAGGCGCGCTCGAGAAGCTGCAGCAGCCGCTATTGCGTCCGCCTCGCGCACCCGCCAGACAATGACCGTAAATGTCAGCCGCGCTATTAGCCGCGATCACGTTCGCGCGAGCGAGCGAGACTCCTCCGGCTGCCATTATTCTCTCGCGCCGCCTTTTTTTCCGCCTCCTTTTTTTTTTCTCGCGCGCGACGATAAAGGGAGAGCCTCCGCGGTAATCGCTGCCCGCTCGGGAGGAAAAATTCACCTGAGATTTATAAACGCGCGCGGGCACATTGCCCCTCCCCCCGTCCCCCTCCGACGGTGCCGCGCGCTCCAAGGGATTCGTGATCTGCGTTTCGCAAGTCGCGCCAAAAGGTTAAAGAATAATCTCGCCGATTTTTCGCCGAGACCGCCAAATGGATTTACAAGTCTAGGCAGACGTATGGGCGCCGCGGCAGATTTATCGCGGAAAAGCACGACGTGTTTGGAGCCCTCCGATGTGCTTGTAATGGATTATATAATTACAGGGGATTCGCGGGAGTTTTGCCGGCAGAATTTTGATGTGCGCCAAACAAATTGAGATCCGCGGGGCTCTGATTTCTCGAATTTCGCAAGCCGCTCGATAATCCGAGGCTATTAATAGAGTTCAAAAGGAGCTATTTTCTCACATTTTTTTTTTAAACTCCACCCGAGAATACAACAATGAACGGGCGAACTCGAGCAGTCCGTTATTTGTGGAAAAATTTTTTGATTTACCGTTTTACTTGCCTCGTGAATTCGCAAGACAATGATAACACAATCAGCGATAAATCAAGCGGAACTTTTCGAAACTAATTAAGTGCGCCATTATCGTCGAATAATTGGCTTTAATCGCGATTTAATTGACATTCACAATAAACGTACGTACCGCGGAGAGACTCCAGCAGGGCAAAATCCGAGGCGACGCGGCAGGAACCGCGGCCCCGCGGGAAATGCGCGCGACCGTCTGAAATTTATGTAGAAAAGCACAAAAGAAAGAGGCGCGCAAAAAAAAAAAAAGGAAGGAGAAGCGAGACAATCACCCGGAGACGGGGCGTGTCCCCGTTCTATGATTAGAACCAGTGGCAACCTCGAGCGGCACAAAGAAACGTCCTTAACATCCTGCACACAGGTGAACTGGTAGCGATGAAAGAAGAGGAAAAAAAAGGCGGCGAGGGGTGTGCGCTCGCGGTAAGCGGTTCCTGGGCTCGACGAAGGCCGCGACGCCACGTGCCCCCGCTTTGGCGACGGCGGCGGCTCGGTGGGTGTGTCCCTCGATTGCGAGCCTCTTGCACAATGAATTACGGCGAGTATAGTCTCCCCCGTTTCTCGCCGGGCGAAGGGACCGGTGAGCGCCGAGAGCAGCGCGGGGGCGCGGTATCCGCGGGCTCCGAGACGCTTCGGCATATATAAGTGCCCCCGCGCTACCTGCCCGCCACACTCAGCCAGACCGACAGCCGACAGCATGAAGGGTTTTGTAAGTATCCTCCCGCGAGGTCCTCGAGCCTATACTTATCTTCGCCGATCCCGAGGCGACGTTCGCGATGGACATGTGCGGCTACGACGATGCGCGAGTGTTCAATGTACAAACACGTGTTCCTGCTTATTCCGGGATGGAGTGCGAATTGTGCCTGGGGGTGGTAGCAGGGTTAATCTACTTGTGAATCTACATCGATTAAAATTTTTTTTTTTTTATTTTATCACGTGCTTGAATGCACAATTTTGAGCGGTGAAGTAAGTGCTTGTCGATCGGAAAGTTTCTTCATCCTTCGATACTACCGCGGAAATCTGAAAATGTGAGATTCGCTTGAGAAAATGTGAATAGTGACATTCAATATGTGAAAAACCGTCCACATGTTAAACGATTTTTAACATCACTATTCACATTTTCCAAGCGAATTTCACATTTAGAATATACTCAATTAATACTTTTTACTACTGAGATACGTTGTTATCGTTTGTAGTAAAAACTAAACCTCGAAGAAAAAAAGAGAGAGTAAGTTTTCACTTTTATTATCGGGAATTCCTCATAAAAAAAAATCGTGATACCAACGTACGATCTTTAGCAACTAGAAATTAATTTTTTTTTTTAATTAACAAGTCCATTAATTAACCAGTGAACAATGACAAACAAATTACAGATCGTCTGTCTTGCGTTGATCGCTTGTGCGAGCGCTGACGTGCGCTACAAGCGCGGCGTGTACGGTGGTCCCGGGCTCCTGGGTGGCCACGGAGGCTACGGAGGCTACGGAGGCTACGGAGGCTACGGAGGCTACGGTGGCTACGGGCATGGCTACTACGGTGCCCATGGTGCCGCCCTTGCAGGTCCCGTGGTCGGACCCGCGTCTCTGGCCGGACCTCACGTAGGAGCCTCGGCCCTCGCTGGACCCGTCATCGGACCCTCGCACCTGTCGGGCTCCGTCGCCGGACCCGCGCACGTCTCCGGAGCCGTCGCTGGACCTGCCGTCGTCACCGCCTCCGTCGCTGGACCCGCTCATGTCGAGCATTACGGTGATGCTTACGACGCTTATGGTGAGCAATTTTTATCAATATTAAAAAAAAACGTTTACTTTCCTAGAGGCTAGCGCAGCGAAAATACAGGGATATGTTCTATTTAAGTAGAAACAGCCGGACATGGTAAGACATACGTCGAATTTATAAGAAAAGTGCTACAGAATCTAAAATACATAGATTACTTTACGAAAAATCATATATACTCATGAAAGTACAGGGATTTCTTTGTTTAAGTAGAAACAGACGGGGCATAGCAAGACATATGTCGAATTCGTAAGAAAAGTGCTACAGAATCTAAAATACATAGATTACTTTATGAAAAATCATATATACACTGAGAGAAAAATTTGTTAATTTTAAGCAAACATTTATTTCAATAGTACTTATTAAATATTTTATTGAGTGAAAAAATTATTTTTTTTTGACAGTACTAAATTTATTTAAAAACAAATAAGTTCATTTAGTCTTAATGAAATCATTATTTGTTTCAAAGAAATATTTAATAAGTACTATTAAAGTAAATCATTTTCTTAAAATTAACAATTTTTTTTTAGTGTAGACATGAAAGTACAGGGATTTTTTGTTTAAGTAGAAACAGCCGGGCACTGTAAGACATGTGTCGAATCCGTAAGAAAACTGCTTCAGAATTTATATAAAAAGATTACTTTACGAAAAATCATACATAGACAGGAAACTACAGGGATTTCTTTGTTTAAGTAGAAACAGCCGGGCATGGTAAGACATGCGTCGAATTCGTAAAAAAAAGGTGCTTCAGAAACTAAAATACAGAGATCGCTTTAAGAAAAGTCCTATAGACATAGAAGTACATGGATTGCTTTGTTTAAGTAGAAACAGCCGGGTACGGTAAGACATGGTCTATCAGTACAGCGAAACATTTTTTTAAAAGAATTTATGATCGATCTCTCTTGTTACCGACGTTGTTGTTGCTGCCGTGGTACTAAATATGCAAATTAGTTGCGCAATTTATTCCGTCCGACCAATTATCAGATCCTCCGTCTTTAACTGAATGTTCTACTATTATTAGTTCGAATTCCAGCAGCCTTATCGATGCATAACTAATGTCTTCATTTTACCCGATGCAATGGAATTTCCTCGTAAACAAAACCTCAGCGTTAGCAGCGTGCATACGTTCGCAACAAATCTAATGCTTTTTCAAACGCCTCCTCGGCAGAAAAATTTAATCGCTCACTTCCACAGGCTACGGACCCGGTGCGTACGGCGGCCTCGGCTACGGCGGTCCCGGCTACGGCGGTCACGGTTACGCCGGCCACGGTTACGCCGGTGGTCACGGCTCCGGAGTAGTGGCCGTCGCCCCAGGACACCACGGCGTCGTAGCAGTGGGACCCGCGCACCACGGCGCCGTCCTGGCTGGCCACGGACCCCACGGCGTCATCGTCGGAGGACCTCACGGCCACGGCGTCTCCCTCGCCGGTCCCCACGCTGGTCCCGTCGCCGTTTCCGGACCCCACGCGGGCCCCGCCGCCGTCTCCGGACCAGACGCCGGATCCGCCGTCATCGCCGGACCCAGTGGAAAGATCACGACGCATGGCGCCGGCCACGGCGCGGCCATCGTCAC
Source organism: Sycophila sp. Sp_5 (assembly GCA_018906775.1). Lineage (NCBI taxonomy): Eukaryota > Metazoa > Arthropoda > Insecta > Hymenoptera > Eurytomidae > Sycophila > Sycophila sp. Sp_5. The sequence goes on from JACCID010000004.1 coordinate 5,650,509, forward strand.
TGGACACGGACACGGACACGGACATTGGTAAATGCTCCCGTCGGTCCAACCCCCATCACCACAACTTTTTAGATAGATAGCGGAACTCTGAGAATTTCAACGACCACGAGGGATCGCATCGCCGTGGAGAAGCGTAAAACCCGAGGCAGGGGCGTGCCAAGGCCTCGACGAGGGGGATAATAGCGACGTTCGTTCGTTCGCGGCGCGCATCCAAGGATCCTCGACTTTTTACCATATTGTACTATTTCCTGTCGCGAGAGATTCATGCCATTGATTGTAACGTTTTATTTTATTTTTTTTTTAAATACATTGTATACTTTATATTTTTTTTACGACTCGAAAAAATTCAGGCGGTGTATGTATAATAAGTATAGGTAGATACACGCTCAATAAATGCACACTATAAATCACATTATCGAATACTGTAATTTTTTATCACTGCTTATTTATACCTTCGATGTTCGAGCGTAGCGAAATAGTGCACACCATGACTGTCGGAAATAATAAAATGACTCGGCAGAAATGATAATTAGAAAGTAATTAAACCGTTGACAGCTTGTACTGTAAATATTCATGATTACAAACTCCCTTCCTTTTTCTTTCGAAACTACCTTTAAAAAAAAAACTTAAAAAATCAAGTAAGCAAGTGTAAATCCTCACAATTACTAATCCCTTATCAAATAAATGAAAGCACACAGTTCGAGGAATAAACAAACGAAAGGAATAATGCTTCGATTGCAGCACTTTTAATCTCCTCGATAGTTTGTCTTTCAAAACTACCTTTAAATAAAAAAAATTTAAAATCAAGTCAGCAAGTATAAATCCTCATAATGACTGATTCCTTGTCAAATAAATGAAAGCTCACAGTTCGAGGAATAAATAAACGAAAGGAATAAAGCTTCGATTGCGGCACTTTTAATCCCCTCGATAGTCTACACACGTGCACCTGCGAAAACAATCGCTCGTCAGTGCTAAAGACACAATGAGCTCCCAAGTTTCTCAAAACGAGCGCCCGTTTAAATCTCGCAGCGAGGCGATCATCTCTCCGAGGCGCACTTGTCAGCCTCCTCTCTCCTCGATAAAATGGAAAAGGATGCAAAATAAAAGGTCGAAGGCAAAAGCAGGAGGCGCGCGATTCGCCGGGCGACACACGCGGCCGGGAGGCATCCGCGCCGTTTCCCACGCGGCGCCACGGCCTGTGGGAACACGCCGCTCGATAATTCGACGTACAGATGTGGGCGCGCGCCGCATGCCGCGCGATGCAACTCTCCCGCGAGGCGGCACGGACGCTCTATTAGGCCGATCGCTCGGCGCGTTTATATAGGAGTCGCCTAGTGTGCACAGGGAGCTGGGGGACGACTGCGTAATCTCCCGCGAGTTTCGTCACCGGCCGCCTCTTTGTGCACTTGTGCCCCGAGCCGAGGTGGCCTCCCCGCGGGTGAGAGCGGAATGAACCTGAGGAGAGCACCTCGCGCCGCGCGAATCCACGAAAGGTCACGGAGAGACCGGGTCGCGGGACTCTTCCCCCCGCCGCGATACTGCATGACCGATTCTCTCGCCTTTCTTCGGAGCTCTCGCTGAATTTACACTCGGGATTGCGCTCCGATGGAGATAGCGGAGTTTTACGTACGGATGGAGAAATCAAAGAAATAAATGTTTGTATGTAGTTTGTAATAGTAGTTTAAGCAATTTTTATTTTCTACTTTTATAATGGATTGTTACATTGAATGGTGTACGTGTTTATTTATTTATGTATAAATAGAAGTTTAAGCAATTTTTAATTTTTTTATTTTTATAATGAATTATTACATTGAATGATGTATACGTTTTATATATATTGCATGTGTGTTGTAATTGGATCGTAGGTGGGTAACACTGTGCATGCGAAGTTAATGAAGTTTTATTTCATGGAATAATGAATTAGTTTGAGTATATCTACTATTGATGTATGACGACGTGATTGGAAGAAAAAGTGCGTGGATTTAAGAGTGGAATTAAAAGAAAAGCTGCGGATAGCCACTCGTGCATAGATTGATTACATTCGCAACGAAACAAAACGAAATAAGAATGCTGCGATAATTTCCTCGTGTGGCAACGATTGGATACGTAGTCACGTTTGAATTTGAGCGATTGCTCTTTGTCCGCAGATAAAATTTCACTTCGCCAGAAATTTATAATGAACTGGATTTACGACGTGTCACTTTACTTCTCAGCCCCTTCCTTCTCCTCGCAGCATACGTGATATTAATTATTCATATCGAACGACGCCCTGACAAATGCATAATAAGTATTTTCTTTGGCCCGCGGAGAATTATTAACGAGACAATAAATACTGCGATATCGGCTGTGATAAGCAAGTGCAATTTCACCCCACCAGGATGCAGGAGGCAGGCGATAGTAAAAAACCTCTCCACCGTTGACGTAATATTCATTTAATTACACCACCCATGTATCAATTAGTCTTGACGAAACCCCACATTTTTCATTGATAAATACAAAAATAAAAGAATCGGAGTGCAAGAACCATCCTACAGTTGATCTTCATAATTGGAACATCAGACCGAGAAATAGAAACTTAATGCTTTCATCAATAAAGCTAATTGATCGAGCATCAAATTGTTCATTGATTTAAAAAAAAAGGTAAAGCCGCGGAAGATATCGAGAAAATTGAAACGTCAAATGCAGAAATAAAAACGTCAAAAAAGTTCTATCAATAAAGCTTAAGAAACATCAAAATCATTGATTAAAAATAAAAAAAGAAAAGCACCACCGACATATATTAGTAAAACCGAAAGAGCAAAACGCACGCATACAAATAACAAAGAATGAAATTTATATCGATCGTCTCGGCAATTCCGTCACAGTCCGTATCTCCACTATAAAGCGTCAGTGCGGGCGCGAAACGAAGCTAATAGTCCCGTTGCATAATACCGCGCCGAATACTAATGCCGCCCCTAATAACGGCCGAGCGGGAAAGTTGCCGGTCCGTTACGCGGACTTGGACGCGCTTCCACCTGCCGATCTATATATATATATATATATACTAGGGGGTACGTCCCTACTCGCTCCGCTCGTCCACCCCCCACTTTTTATTTTGTGATACAGACGAATTTTAGAAAATAATTTATGCATTTTTCACCTTTTTTTTACCTGTATACGATACGAAACTTCATTTACCCAATTGCTTTAGCGATATAATTGAATTTATATTAATTTTTTCAGTCAATTTCCAGATAATTAATTTTTTACAACCATTATTCTATTTTAAAGCTATTATTTCAATTGAAAATTTTCAGCAACACGATCATTCCGACATTTTTTAATTTTAATTTACGTTGAAGTAATCCATTAGGAATTAACGAGTTTAAAAATTCTGTTGAAATTATATTTGATAAATGTTCAATATTATCGTTTTCTGCTATGTCAATGATTAAATATTTCGTTCGATTAAGAAATTCATTGTGAATTTCAATGATATCCACATTTTTTAAAGCTAAGATTATACTTTTTCATAAAAATGTCAATTTTTCATGTCTTTAAGTATCCAAAAAATTCATAAATAATATTTTCGTTCATATATAATATTTACTTTTCGGATCGAGCCCACGTCCATTTTTCCCTCCCCCTTGTATCTGCGAATACCCACTACTCGATGCATTTACTAGACATTAGAAGTAATCCGATTTAAATAAAAAGCCAAGGCGAGGAATCGACCCGTAAATCAAGCCCAGGCTACCGGTCGGCGCATACCGAACTTGAGATAACGCGCCGCGCGGCCGACACCCATCGTCGCATAATTTTCGAGCAAGGCCGAGTTTTCCCTGCCCCGAAGGTGTGGTCGCCCCGGTGATTGTGCATTGTGTCGACGTGTCGGAGCGAGAGTGCATTTCTCGCAAGGTCGAATCGAACAACGCGGCGCGCTTCGATTATCTCCCCCCGACGGCGGTGTAAATGTCCGATCGGCCGTCGTTTCTCTCTTTCCTTTTTTTTTTTTTTTATGTCTTTTCTTTTTCATCGCCGGAGTACTCGTGTGGTACACTGTCGTTGCGATATTCAGATTAGGAAAACATCAAATCGACGGCTTTCGCAATGGGCGCGCACGTGCGCGGAGATGTTTGGTGCGGTTCTCTATTCTTTCGAGGAGTGGGCTGATCCCTAAAGTGGCATTCTTGCCCAAGATCGCGCTGGAAAACTTTCTCTCTCGCTCAATCTGCGTACGAGATCGACGCGGCAATTTTTCGCGAAAAGTTTCTTCGGGGGCCGCGCTCCGCCTGGAGAAAGATATTACGAGCGGGGAGTGGGCGCGATAGCGCGGACAATAAAATTACTTAATTTTCAATCGGCGCGATACTCGGACTGAATATCGAGGAACAAATAGCGTGTCTAATGCGGCAGTTCGCTTGGAATCGATAGGGTTGCCTTGTACGCGATTGGAATTCAATTAAAGTATTGCTGTTTTAGAAAAAAGTCTTTTTATCGACTTAAAGCGCTATTTAGTTTGTTGAAAATGGGACTACAAATTGTACGATAAATTTATTGCGTGATAATAGCGCGTTTTGTCTACTGGAGATTGATTAATGGCTTTTGAAACTATAAAATCGTTCCTTTTTTTTTCATAATAAAGACTAAAGACTTTTTTTTCTTTGCAAAATTCAATAAAATTCAAGAGATTTTACCATACCCCCAAACTATTTTAAAAGAACAAAAAAAAAAAAGAAAAAGAAGAAAATAGTGGAGCAAAAGTTTTATCCGAAGAAGCTATTGGTTTTTCCCCCGACATTTTTCCCAGTATATACTCGTAATAAAATGTGATATGAATGAAAAAGTACTTGCCCATCTGGAGTACGGTATTTCAGTCTCTTAATCTGCAAGAAGATAAAAAATATGTATGAATGAAAAGACTATAATACATTTGAAAAATCCATAGCACAGTTTATAAGGGTACGCAGAAGGTAGACAGTTACATAAGATATTAATATGCATTGCCACTGGTCTGACTAGAGCGCATACTTTGTCTACTGATCAAAAAGTCATGCATAGAAAAGCGCGCGTTATCAATCTCGACTTCCCAATAGATTCAAAAGTCGACAGATCTTTCCATTTCGCATTTCCGCAAACTTTCCAATTGAAATGACAAAGCAAATAAAGGATACTACAGGTCAGAGAAAAAGAGAGTGTTAAAGTGTTAGTGCCCAAGCCCCGCGAAAAATCCGCTCGCTCGATATAAAGCGAGAAAGAAAAAAAAAGAAGCAAATCCAGCTCAATCCCCACGGCTGAAAGGGTCGATTCTGAAACAATGCAACTTTTATTCGCCTCGCCAAAGCGTCGCGCTCGTTTCGTAAGGGAAATTCGACGAAATGCACAAATTCACGCTCGCCGGGAGGGGGTGGCTGTTCGCGAGGGGGTCGTATACCTAAAGGCGCTCGCTCGTCCGCTGGGCCGACGGAATCATGCGGATCAATTGTCGCGCGCTCCCGTGCGAAGGTGAGCTTTTATACGTATGGAGTTGGGCGCGGGGGCACCGCTATCACGTGGGCCGGCGGTCCGCACCGGCCGGCAAATAGGGCGGGGCGGCGCTCCGGGTACGCGAAGGCGGGAAAAAAAAGCACACGCCTGCCTTTTTCGAAAAAAGCTACACGCACACCGGGACACTGCCCCTTTTCTTCTCCCGTCCCTCCTCCCCCCCTCGGAGCGTTTTGCCGATGCCCGCATAAAAATCCGAATGAATTCCCATTAGGAGGAGGAGGAGGAGGTGGACGGGGGGAAGGCGAGAGCTACGATATCGCCATAAATATACCAGTCGGACGTGTGCAGTTTATTGCACCGTGCTCGCGTTCCACGACTACTCCTTGTTTAGGACTTCGTTAGCCTTACGGTTTTTATAACAAAGGAACGCGGATTGATAGCGACGAGAAGAGAGCGAAGGTCGCGCTCTCGCTCGGTGGATTATCTCGGACAGAAATAGACCGAGGTGTCCGCGATTAGTCGTTTAATTGCGAAGTTTTAATTATTTGCTTATTAAGAATTTTTCTCTCCTTTTTCCGGCGGATCTCGCGGTAGATAAGCAAAAATCGATCGGCAGTAATTGAGGTAGTAATTTGCATGCTTATCGGACGATGGTGGTATAGGTGGTGAAAATGAATGATGAAATTCAGTTCCTTCGATACGTCATCTGCACCATTACAGAAGTGCCATTGATGAGATTTTTCCGATAATAGATTTTTTTAAGTCTCTATACTACCGATCGAATACAAAGCTGCTTGTTATTAATCAGGTTCAGTGCCTCCCAATCGAGATAAAGAAATTCCGCATTTCTTTGTGGCGCGCGTGGAATAAAATTATCTCATTAAGTAGGCGTCCATTAAAACTTTTTATTGCTCGGCTGAATAAAGACAAAGGATTTACCATTCGTTCGCGGATATCGATAACCGTAGGATTCCTTTTTTCCACAATCAATCCCCTTGAATCGAGCGCTTTATCGACGATTACGGCCTTCGGGCGGAGACTAAAGAAAAAAAAAATGAAGAGACCGCTAGATCGATTTAAAAAAAAAATAATCATCTTCATCTCACAAATACGCCCCTCCAGTATAAAAATAAATCGACGCATCGACGTAAACATTTTTACGGCGCGTAATTCGCCAAAGCGCAGTGAATAAAAAAAAGATGAAGGGTTTAAAAAAAAAAGAGGCAATCTTCTCCATCTCGTAAATTCCTCTGAGCCCGCAATAGAGAGAAAAAAAAGGTCAAATCACGCGAATCGATGTAAAGCATTTAAACGACGGTAATTCGTCAAACGCAGCGCAAACACAGGATCCAGCGCGCTCGCTTACAATTTTTGGGCTTAATTGAACGGACCAACTGCATCAAGTGGGTGTCGCGGGTCGAGGGAGGTAGCCAAACTCGCCGAGCGGCGAGCCGCCTTAATTACGCGAATTCAATTCCATCGATCGGCCGAGCGCGCCCGTCGACTCCGGCTTCCGTCCGAATTGGGTAGGAAGCTCGCCGCCGCGGCGTGACGCGCCATAATTCCGCTCGCCATTGCTGTATCGCACGCTCGCTTGCACACATCTATCAATGAATTGCCCGCGCCGGCAAGATGAGAGGGAGGGGGGGGGGGGAGATCGAGTACTCGGCGCTCGTTGAATTTGGCCGCTCTCTGTGCTTGAACATTAAAGGCATCCATCATTCTGTTTCCATCGTGCGCTAGCCGTTTCCTGCACTTACGCTTCTTTAATCTCTTTTTGCCCGACATCACTCGGAGAATTTCCCACTTCTCGCTCGAGGAGCATCTACAACATTTCATTTTTTTTTTTTTGGTTTTTTGTGTGCTTCGTTTGACAGACATAATTTGTACTTAATAAGAGCGGTGATGGAGCTCTTTGCGCAAGAGGATTTGTTGTCCGCCTGCAGCGAGTACGTACCTTCTCCGGCTAATGCGACGGCCGCGCGATGTAAAAGGGGAAAAAATCGTGGCGTCACGCCCAGGCGATCTGCGGAGAGAATTTCCTCACCGCCGGTTATCGCACCATTCAAAGTGACAAAACAATCTAGCGACTAAGTGACACGTGCGGCAAAATTGTCGCACGCCGCTCGATATCTCTCTTTGTTAACTTTGTGAAGACAGCGCGCGAAATTGCACCTCTCGTGCTGGGACAATGCGGGGACTTTTTCCCCGTGTGCCGATAATTCTGGCATTAGCATACATTGCGCGCTCAGGGGGGAGGGGGGGAGGTATGATTATGGGACCGCGCGAAAAAGGCGAGATGGCGAAAGGCTGATTTAGCCGTCAAGGTGAGAGAGGATGCCCTCGGTAGGATCGATTGTTGCACCGACGGCCCGGCAATTTCGTCGCTCGTGCGAAATCTCACGCTAAACACAATACTAACAAGCCGCCCACATGTAATCGACTTTGGTAATCCCGTTATTCCGGTGGCGCGTCGCTCGAGCTTTGTCATGGAGATTCAGCATGGCCCAGTCGCCGGGACGGACGGGCGTATTGTGATGCGAAGGGCTGAGAGTGCCGACGATGCGAACCTCTTTGCTACGCACTATACGTTCCATTAAGCCAATCCTTTCTCTAAAGTGTCTCTTCAAATTTCATTTATTCATTCAGTTTTTTTTTTGTTTATTTGTTTAATCACATCGACGGGTTATTTAGCCCTTCGGTACAATGATGAATTAATTAACGCGACTAATTTATCAGTGGCTTACACTCACAAAAATTTACTTTAACTGGTAGAAGAATCCACTAAATAGCACTGGAAATTTTACTTATTATAGAGTGTATCTTATTTATGCCGTGAATAAGTGGACCATCATTTATAATTAATTTGCTAAAACGTAATGGATTTCTTCTTCAAATAAGTAGATTATCGTCTTCGAATAAATAGACTGCATGATAAATTCTAAATTGATTCATTAACTGTTACTTTCTACTTAATATAAAAAGTAAAAAGAATTGAATAAATGAAAAAGTCTCTATAATAGCTAGAAAAATATGAACAATTAACATATTTATGATAAAATTCAGAGGATACTATACTTCTAGTAAACTTATTGAGCATTACACTGAAGCAGAATATTCTTCAATTAAATAAATTCATTTTAAAATTAATTAGATAATGTTTAAGTGAATTTGCCTACTAAAACTAAGAATCCATTTTTTTGTGAGTGTATAAAATCATAATAAAAGAAATAAGTACTACTTAATGTCTTTATTTCGTGGTCTAATTTCAACATTACTTTTTCTAAAACATTTTAATTTGTTACCAATTACCTTTTCCAATTATCCGTACACAAATATTTTGATCATAGATACAGATCGATTTACAAACAAACTATATATATTCCGATAAAAGATAAGACTCTCGCGACACACGCGTAAAAAGTGCAAACTTTTATTTCGTCAGTGGAAGCAATCAATTATCAAGCCCACAAAAAAAATCAAAACTTTTTCAATTCCGACATTCCCCGGGTACGAAAGCCCATAAAAAGAAATAAAAAATACAACAATCAAGCTCGAACCCACCAGATTTCCACATCCTGCTCCGCAAGAACAATCCTATCGGATCCCCGCCAGCGCAGAAGGAAGAGTGCACCTCATGCGAAAATCGCGGCGGCCCATCATCCCTGCCCATCCATGACGCAATCGATCCCGGGTGTTACTGCAGGCGAGCCGCCGTATTGTAACGAGCCTCAGACAAATCCAAGGAATTCTCCGAGGCGACCGGTCGACCTATAAGACCACTAAAAGAAAAACTCTCTCCTTATCTCCCCCTCGTCGGCCGCCCCCCTTCCGCCGCGCACGCAGCCACTGATCCGTAGAGCTGCAGAAGGAGCGGACCGCGTAACTATCGCACAATGGAACTCCGTCGCCGGGGCGTGGGCCGACGACGTGCCTCGGCCTGACAATGCCTCGCTGCCCGACCCATGGGTGAAGAACCTCGGTGTGGTATATGGCGCCGGTTTGTACGCGTCCTCCGCGGCCGTGTCGTCTCGGCCGATGGGCAAGGTCGGAGGATGCATTCCTTCGACGGCCGCGGCCTTCCTTTATAGTCTTCGCAATCGAGACTCTTAAAGCTCGCGCTGTTTCTCGTCTTATCGGGCCCTGGAATGTGCAGATTCTTTCTGATGAGGGGGAAGGGGTGTTTTATGGAAGTGGATGGCGGGCACTGGAGATTGGCCAAAATTGAGAGGTCAGCTTAGAAAACTGTAAATTATTCAAAATGGCCCGACGTGATTTATGGCCTTTATCCAGCCGCCATCGCTGGGGAATTTTTATCGAATTTTTTTAAGTCAGCCACTTAGGTAGGGAAATTTTCGCGAAAATCGCGCAACCATAAAGACCTCGCTTGAGAAACATACGCTTAGAAAAATTGCACTGTATTTTTCTATTGATAAGGCGACCTTCTGGATTGAAAAATGTCCCTACACTGTCTAAAAATGAACGTGTAATTCACTCAATCGACATGAACTTTATTCGTTTTTAAAGATTTTTACTTGTTCGATGTGAACTTTAGATATATTCATTTTTAGAGATTTTCACTCGTTCCATGTGAACTTTACATATTCATTTTTAGAGCTTTTTACTCGTTCAATGTGAACTTTGCATATTTATTTTTAAAGAGCAACGTGTAAACTGACCCGTCGCTAACAAAAGTAGTAATTGTGCTTAATGTACGGTTTCTAAGATACAACTTTCCGCACGTTTGCTCAAATTCGCCTGCGTTAAATCGCATCTTGCACAGGTTGCATCGAAAAAAAAGGTTCGATACTTGCACGAGTAAGAACTGATTGTAACCTCGTGTCGCCTTTTTAACACTTGCTTAGTTCGTGCGCAAACCTCACGAATTAAAATGACTTTTCTACACGCCATGCGCAAAGTCACATCTTTGTGCCCGGCGTGTAGAAATGTACTATTTCCGCACGCGTATCGAAATGTCCCAATTTCTTACTGGATGTAATACAGTTGATAATACAAGATCTAGATGTGGATATTGCAAAACAGGGGGAGCTAAGAAAAAGGCAAAAGTACATTTTTCCGAGTGTAGGAGCTCATCGATTATTCAAGCACGAGTGAGCATTCGATTAGTGAAACCCATTAAAGCCTCACGCGGTCGGTAGATCGTACAGGTCGGCTATCGTCGATCTCCCCCGGCATCCGAAACGGCGCAGCAGGACAATGGAACCCGGGCCGTTAACGAGCCCCGATCCGCGCGTTAATGAAAATATCGGCGCTCCTCGCCGCGCCTCCACCCCCCCCTCCTCTAACGAATTATCGGGGGTGATTTAGTCGGCCAAGGCGTCGCGCGACATTCCGAGCCGTCGACGTAACTCGGCGGAAATTAGTCACGCGGATTGTCGGAAATTTTTCGACGCGCTTCGCGTGGAGCTTTCGGCCTGGAAATTCACGCGGAGAGCTTGCGCAACGCGCGAAAATATTCGGGGGAATGCTTTATCGAACAGCTTGCCGGAAGCGTGGGGAATACTCTTACGCCCCGAGATACAATCGAACTGCTCGGGCGCGCCGCTACCTCTCTTTTATTATTATTTTTATTTATCTTTTTTTATAAAGCTGGATATGCCTCGTTGAGCGAAGCGTTTTATTTTAACGCCGCGGGTTTTAGCATAACCAGTATGACGGATAAATCACAATCGTATAATACATTCGTATCGGCTATGCAATCGATTTTTGTTACAGTACACACGAAGTACTTATAATGGGATCGTTTTCGATGATGAATGGTGGAGGGTATTTAATGAAGAAATTTTGCTGTTAAAATTTAACTGCCGAAATGTTAAATCATCCACTAAGTTTTCTCTTAGTCAAGTGTCATGATATCTGAGTTATTTACGAAGTAGACTAGAAAACGTACTTTTAATTTACCAGTAAAATACTTTAACGATATTGTGACGCAATTTAGCGTTAAAATTATTAACTACCTCAATTTAAGATTCTTTTGAAACTATATATTTAATGTAACTTCGCACACTAAAAAAAATGGATTGTTAGTCTTAGTAGACAAAATCACTTAAACATTATCTACTTAATTTTAAAATGAATTTATTAAATTGAAGAATACATCTGCTTCAGTATAATGCTCAATAAGTTTACTAGAAGTAATGAATCCTCTAATTTCATCATAAATATGTTAATTGTTCATATTTTTCTGCTTATTATATAGAAACTTTTTGATTTATTCAATTCTTTTTATTTTTTATATTAAGTAGAAACTAATAGTTAATGAATCAATTTAGAATTTATCATACAGACTATTTATTGGAAAACGAAAATCTACTTATTTGAAGAAGAAATCGTTTACATTTTACCAAATTAATCGTAAATGATGGTCCGCTTATCCACGGCATAAATAAATTTGACTATATAACAAGCAAATTTTGCAATGCTATTTAGTGGATTCTTCTACCAGTTAGAGTAAATGTTCGTGAGTGCACATTATGAATATCGATCGATTTGTTAGATTCAACATTTTCAGCAAGTATAATAAGCTTCGAAATGATAATTCCGCAGAATAAAAATGTATAAAACGAGAAAGTGAAGTAAGGAACGGCGACGGATAAAAATAAAAGAAAAGAGAAGAAAAGAGCGAGAAAGCCGAGTTGAGAAAGTCGTCGGGCTCCTCGTAGGCGTCTAGCTGGCATCAAGCGGCTCTTCACCCCCATGAATCGCATCGCAGACGGCGCATCGGAAGCCCTAAAACCTCCCTCCGATCCTCCGGCGCGTGAGCCCCAGCGCGTCAGGGCTCCGTAATCCTCGCGAAAATTCCTCTCCTTGGGAAATCCCTACCGACATTCCGCAAGGCCCGATTCCCGCTGACAAAGGCGCGCGCCACTCCGCGGACAAGGTGTGTAAGGCTCGGCGGCTCGGCTAATCGACGCACGCGGCCCAGGAAAGGGGGAGCCGAAGGCGAGCGAACGGAGGTGCGTGTGTGCGCTGCCCCGCCCAAGGGTTGCCGCGCGCGGCTTTTCCAAAGGTCGCCGGTGCGCTCGATCGGGTATATAAGTCGCCGGCCGCGCCGGTCAGTTCGTCAAACCAGCGGGATCCGATCCAGCAGCACTACCAAGTGAACCACCTCGAGACAAACCCACCAAACTCCTTCACCATGAACTCCTTCGTCGCCGTCTGCCTGTTGGCTTCCCTCTCCGTGGCCGCCGCCAAACCCTACGGCTGGGGCCCGGGCGCCGCCCTGGCCGGACCCGCCACCGGACCCAACAGCCTCGTGGGACCGACCAACGGACCCCACGCCCTGGCTGGGCCCGTCAACGGCCCGACCCGCATCTCCGGAGCCGTCGACCTGGGCGCCGTCGTCACCGGTGCCGTCGCTGGCCCCTCCACCGTCTCCGGCAGCGTGAGCGCTGGAACCGCCGTTCTCGGAGGCTGGGGCGCTCCCTGGGGCGCGCCTGCTCTCGCCGCTCCCTGGGCAGTTCCCGGAGCTTACGGTCTTGGTCTCGGTTCGTATTCTACTCATTTGCTCGCTCTGAGCTATCAATTCTATATTACTTTTTTCTTATTTGTGTCTGCGGGCTTAACGAGGCCGCTATCGTCAAAATCTGCGAGCGATGCAAGCTTTTACGTTGGAATTCTTTTTGCAAAATAACGAGAGCGAGACTCGCCCAGTCGCACATAACGAAGCCCATTAAACGTTATACTTTCATACTTCAACGTACAACTTCGTTATACGTTGATACTTTCGCCGCGATAAATAACGATTTTTCAAATTCCCGGTATGATTGACAATGGCATAGCTGGAGTACCCCGCCCAGTCGAGATCGGCCTAACGGGAGAAATGAAATTGTTTTTTTTTGGTCTACAGGAAAGGTGCTGGCTGGCCCCGTCGTTGGACCCGCTCACGTGACCGGTCCGGTCGCCCCCGGCGCCGTCATCGCCGGACCATCCGGTCTGATCAACGCCGGTCTCGGCACTCACGGCAGCATCTGGTAAGCCGTCGACGTCGATCCGTCAGCGCACCAATGGCCGAGAGAGGAGAGGAGCTCCTGGAGCGCCCTACCTGGGAATACGATTTTTATTTTTAAAATCGACCCGAGGACTGCGCTGCCGGAGGAGCTCGCCACGATCTCCAACGACACACGACCGCTATAGTACCTCCCGCCGATAATCAATTTCACTTGTTTATTGTACAAAATGCAAACGAAAGAAAATATGAAATAAAAAAAGACACCTTATCCACATTTACTCTCATGTACTGTTTTATACACATATATACGTAATAAATGCATACCTCCAATGGAAATAAACTGTGTTCTCTTGCTACTCTTTGTGCCCTATTTGTGCATATAGATGAGAAAATTAAAAATATTTCATTTGTTTAATTTTTTTTAAATACACTGTTCAAGTGTGCTATTTAAAATGTTAGCTTTGTTGCAATGTTTTACATAATTTGTTTGCATCTACAAAAATTCCAAAGTATTTATAAAAAAGCACGAGATTTACGAGCTTGCACTTTAAATCATCTTTGACATACATATATTATACTAGCTTCACTTAAGTTAAAAATTCTTGTGCAACGCAAAAAGACATTATCTAATCCTCTCTTTCAACAAAAAAATCTCGGACAAACGCCCACGACATAAAATCCTGTCCTACATCCATTTTTCCCTATAAAGAAAAAAAAATAACACTATCCCATCAATCAGCATCACAATTAGAGTGTAAACAGAATCCCACCAAGAAAAGCAAAAAGGAAAACCAAAATAGAACGCACCCGTTATGTGTATACGCTGCAAGAAAAAACTTAATAAAAATTGCTATTGTTGTTATGAAAGGAGTGACAGTCTTAACAGGCAAGAATTATTTGTATGAAAAATAGTAATTTTTAGTACGAACATTCTAAAAATGTTAAAAAGTAGTAATTTTTAGTATGAAAATTCTAAAAATTATTATTTTAATAATAAAAATTGCTACTTTGGGTACCACAAATTGCTACTTCTCATACTAAAATCGCTCATGAAGACTGTCACTCATTTCCTAATCACAATAATAATTTTTCTTCAGTTTTTTCTCTCCATGTACACCGCGCGTCACAACGAGAGAGAATTTATATTGTCACAAATGAATTCTAAAGTGGCGTTCGCTGTTTTCTTGCTCTGCTCTTATTTATACAAGCCTCCGCGTCCGGTATATCTCGCCGCTTCGATTCGCGCGCATATACGTCAGGCTTTGACAAGGTGTAAGGCCTTTCTTGGTAGCCAGGCGGAGGAAGCCGTTTCTCCGTCTCGCCCCCTCCCACAGACGCGAGTCCATTGTGCGAACAATGTCCAGGGATGCCTGGGAGACTGCCGTTTGTCACCGGTGATAATTGTAGGAAATTGCCGTCTATGCCTCACCTGCCCGATGGATCGATCCTGCGTGATATCGACGCGTCGGTCGAGCGGGTGAAAATCGGGATTTTAGCCCGGCAGATATAATTGAGGAGCGGGGATGCCCGCATGGCTTATTCAGCGTCCGCTGAGACGGAGAATGATGAAACTTTAAACGCTTTTTTTTTGCCATCTCTGATTCAACGGCGGGTTGCGCTGGAGATTTATATTTATAGACGCGGTATGATTTATTTATGAGGCTTTTTTTTTAATGTCGATTATATTGAATTTTTAATGATTATTAGAAGAGATGTTCGCTGCCTGCGCTCTTATTTGAATCGCAAGGTGATTCTTAGATATGTCCATTTATTTATTGCGAAAATGGGTGACTGGTAGTCGCGCATCTGCTATTTATAGTTGATTTAGTGAAAACTACTATAATTAGTGAATCTTCACTGAAAATTAGTGGAAAGAGCTTGACGATTTCGGTGTTAGTGGAGCAGTTAAATTTCACTAATTCAATTTTGGAAGGTGGTAAATTTTAGGATATTTATTTATTTATTTATGTATTCAACCAGAAATTAATTACGATGGTAATTCTATAAAACGTGAACAAGTTACCTGTACATACACTGGTACATAAGTATGAACATGCTCGAGGACTTCCACCAATTAAATGTACCATAATTAATTGTACTATGAAAGAAGACAGATCTAACAATAATACATTTACATATAAAATAAAAAAGAGTAGGCCTAAAATTATTTTTCAGTCAATTATTAAATTAATTTACACAGACTTAAATTATTTATTAATCCTAGCTATATATGTTAGTAATTATCTGATATCGTCAATTTAATTAAAACATGTTCGTTTTAAGTTCACTTTGATCTTAATCAATTGCAGTTAAACGTATAAATTGTAATTGATAATTAAAATTTCGTATATCGCGCGTAATGTACGTACATAATAAGCAATTTCGCAGCTCCCTAATGAATACACGGAAAGCGTAAAATCGCGCGCACTCCGGCAAAATTCGATGCTATCAAAAAGCGGCGGATTCACGCGGAAACGTCGCAGCGCGCATGAAAAATTCGAAACATCCTCGACGCCAACTATATTTATACCCCTACTGCACGCACTATTTCACCAAATACTTGTAAAACAAATCGAACGTCGCGGCATCAAGGGAATTCCATAAATCCCGATAAAAAAAGTGGATCAATAAAAGTGTCTCGGCAGGGCGTTATATCAAGCCGATGACTGCTCCGCTAATCGATCGCAGCCCGCGCGCAACTTTGACTTATGCACCATCAATATGTGCGCGTATACACTCGAAATGCGGCGGCGGCGCGAGCCATTACCGGCTCTAAGTGATGGGGCCCGGACTGCCTGTTAGAGTAATATACGCGCGACGGCCCATAAGACAGGCGCCGTCGTGTCTAGCGATGCCTAAATCACCAGTCGCGAGTTATATGCACTATTTCAAATATTCACCGATCATCCTGCAGCCTGACGCGTCCTTCCTCATTGTGTTCCATGAACCTTTGCCCGGACGGCTCGAGGTAGCAGTGAATTCCTCGTAAAAATTTCGATAAAGCTGACAAGTCGAAGTTTTGGCCAATTTTACAAACAAAACTCTGTGATCTACACTATAAATTTTTCTTATGAGCACTGTGCGAGTCTTTCCTATAAAATATTCAGAGCTTTCTTCCTTTTTACGTTTAAAAAACTTCCCCAATCGACCGAGAGATTAAGGAGATAAAATATCCCTATAATCTACAAAATAAAATCATGAATAAAAAAAGTATTTGTTATGGATGAGTGATAATTTTTATGCTGAAAGTATATAGACAATAACATCTTTAAATTCCAACGTCGGAAATTACATTCTTGACCATGGATTCAAACTAAAAAAAAATGGATTCTTAGACAAATGCACTTAAACATTATCTGCTTAATTTAAAAATGAATGTATTAAATTGAAGAATACAGCTGCTTCAGTATAATGCTCAATAAGTTTACTAGAATTATAGAATCCTCTGGATTTTATCATAAATATGTTAATTGTTAATATTTTTATGCTTATTATAGAGACTTTTTCATTTATTCAATTCTTTTTACTTTTTATATTCAGTGAAAACTAGTAGTTAATGAATCAATTTAGAATTTATCATGCAGTCTATTTATTGAAAACGACAATCTACTTATTTAAAAAAAAATCGTTTACGTTTTAGCAAATTAATCGTAGATGATGTGCCACTATTACATGACATAAATAAATTTGACTATATAATCAATAGATTTTCCACTGTTATTTCGTGGATTTTTCAAAAAAAAAAAAAAAATTTGTTCATCTATTTCAGACATTTTCTTTTTTGTCCCAGGTCTCTAGACCCACTTGTTGGTCTGGAATCCTAACTAAAAAAATCCATGCTCAAGTCAACGGAGTGTAACTACGATAAGAATCTATCCAAATGTAATTTCCGACGTTGTAGCTAGTCTACTTTTAGTATACTATCATCTATTAATATAATATACTAATCTTATCGATGATTTTTTTTAGTTTATAGCGCTGTTTAGTCCCCTTACTTAAAAATTCAAGCCAATTTTCAACGAAGCTCAGGAAATAACGCAATACAACCAGTCTCAGAGCGGAACGAAATCTCAATCGAGCGGCGACCTGCTATTATGCGCATCCCCGCTTGAAAATAAAGAAACGAAAAGCTTTCGCGAAACTCGGTTAAGGCTGCTCAAAGAGAGAGAACTGGTATATCGGCTTTTCCGCGCCCAAGACTCCCGATAAACGAGTTGCTCCCGAGATAAAGTTATCAAACATAAATAAAGGCCTTAGGCGCGCGCGCGCCAAGTGAAATTAGCTCGATCGCGCGATATTTCACGCGGCGCTCGATTCCTAAGTAGATAAATCCACTCGGCGAGTCGATCCTTCTCCCCCGCGGCTAAAATAGGAAAATTCGAGCGACAAATTTGCCCACTCCCCGCGCACGCTCTTCTGCGAAGTTATTAAAGAGGAGAATGACGTGCGCAAGGCTGCAGTGCGCTCGATCATTATTCCGCGGGGATACGCCCATCAAAGTTCCCATAAGCTAATCGAGCCATAAGTGACCAGGCGCGTGGGTCTCTCGCTGCTCTTGCGGAGCCAAGTTTAATGAAGACTGGGGGTGGGACGTCGCCCTCGAACTTCTCGCTTGGGGAAACTCCGCGGGAACGTCCTCCGGACGGGAAAAAGAAAAAACGACGGAGAGAGAAGGAGCCGAAGAGAGAGAAGAGGAGGAAGGTCTCCGCGAAAAGTTGCGCGACGCGCGCCACGTGGTGAGGTTGCGACTGACTGACCCGTGGGCGGCTTCCCGCGGTCATTAGGAACGAGCCATCCTCGTTTCTGCCGATGCGTCAGAGGCGTGGTGACTTTTTTTTCCGATGCATCGCGTTTCCGACGATTGTATATAAAGATTCGGTTTACCTGCGGAATGATCAGTACTTCTGCGCCTCGGCGATGATGGTGATCGGTTGTTGAAAACTAAATTTTTTTTTTATTTTTGTAATAAAAAACAAAAAAAAAAGCTAACGCGGAATTATCGTCATGCATTTCTCGGTAAGGGCGAGGAAGATTAAGTAATATTTTATTAGAGCTGAGATTTCAATGAAATTGGTGGAGTGACGGATTTTTAATTTGCGCGCGTGAAGTGAATAAAAATTGTGCTTCGTCGTTAAAGTGTTTACAAACGATATTTTAATTTTCTTTCGATTAACTATATATTATGTTATTAAATCGTAGCGTGAGTTTGATTATAAAGAATTAATTGAAATTGAACAGTAAAATAATCAAGTAATTATGCAGTAGCAAAGGTTGAATATTTCGATGAACGTTAAACGACTACTTTAACCAGTTTCATTAAAATTAATAGTGATAATTATATAATTTGCTACGCTTATAAAATCACTTATTGGATCTCATAAATTGCAAAAGTCGTATCGCGTGCGTAGAATCAAATTAATTATTGTATTATGCTTTTATTAACATTTCACAAATGTTTTTCACAATTTCTACGAACAATAATCCGCCTTTTATTTTTCTTTCGTTTCTCATTATCTATACTTTATATAATTAGCTCGGAAAATCTTTTGCTGGATTAATGCCGCGAGGTTTACACAATGCCTCACTCGTGAAAGAAAGCATAACTCACGATATGTGCAGGCCGGTGGCGAGCGCGTAATTTATTCCGTAGCACTATTAATCATGTTATCGCAAACTAACCGCTACGTTGATACAGTAAACATTGTACATTATCTATCGTGTATCTCAAGTTCACTAAATTCCATCATCTTTCCTCGTAATGCAGTGAACAAGCCCAATCCATCGATCGTACGCCATAATGGAATGAATGCACAATAGGTCAACCTCAAAAGGGAGAATGTATTTTTAAATTTGACAAATGTATATTTATATCTATAATAATTATTTTCCGTTCGATCAATTTTGCGTCACGCAGATTGTACTTATTTTTGTATTGCTCTTCTTTTATATTTTATTTGTATTTAAAAAAAATCGCTGTCAATAAATTGGCAGTTAACTTCTTCCATAAATAATTTCAAAACTTTTTAAAACGAAGAGAATTAACCATTGCAGAACCTTGCAAGACCTGATCGATCTCTAGACACAGTAAATTATAAAATATTTTCAAAAAAAAAAATGTCGCGTAGATTCAGTCAATTATACTACTATTATAAAGTAATTATTAAATAAATTTTCACCTGTACATTTTAAAATTATTTATTCCCAAAGGCCAATCCATACAACTATTTTATGAGATATACTTCTAAATAGTATTAATAATCGCGAATGATTTTAAAGTTTTTTAATAATTATTCTTTAATATATGATTTAAAAAAAATCTACTTTCTCATGTATAACGGCAATTATACTTAATCAAAAACTTCTGACGGTATAAATAACATTAAGTTTTCTGTCCTTTCAAATCCATTGAAACACAATTCATTATACTGACTTCATCTTAATGAAACACACTAAAAACTATTTTTCTATGGGGGTACCTCTGGGGGTATAAAATGAAGGAAATGGAATGAACTTTTATTCGTTAAAATTCTGAGATACAGATGGCATACGCACACATGCACACAAACATTTTCAAAAAAACATCATAAAATGCTTCAGAAGCAGTGAAAACAAACTTTTAACATGTTTCAGAGAAACTTTTTTTACCTCTACGAGGCAGCAAAACTAAAAAAATAAACGTAATAATTTGCTCTCGATAGTGCACATCCCATAAAAAAAAATCCAATCAATACATCGCGACAAACCGATCGTTGACGAGGCAGGCAATTCCCCGGGGAAGAATCGACGCCTGGGGCGCCTACGCGTGCGCGTGCGGGGGCGGCGCTCACCTTGCGGCCGCGACGCGCCGCGTTATGGAAATGCGCGCGTCCGCTCACGCCTATATACGTCCTCATTACCCCGAAATCGTCGCGGCAGGAACGACGATCGACGAGCCGTCGGCGGAGCCTGCTTTACAGCGTTGCCGGACAAAAGCTACTCGCCCGGCGTTAAGTGGCCGCTTTACGGCTTCCGCGTTGGCCTTTCGCGTAAAAACATATAGGGCAGCTGCATTACTCCCATTAGTGGCTGTCTTCATTAAATTTCGCCCGAGCGACCGGCGCGCTCCTGTTTATTGCGCGCTGCTTGACTAAATTGAATGAGGAATTTTGATCAAAGGGGGGCCACGATACGACGCAGTGGAAATTGTCAAACATCGTCGCAAGAGTCGATTGGAAACTGGAATAAACTGAAATTGTGTAACGTAATAAACTTGAATGAGGAAAGAAATAAAAAGCACTTTAAAGTAAATGGTAGAAGAAGTGCAGAATTAAACACTACAATCATTATTTATAACGATTACACAGAAAAAAAAGAAGTAGTTCTTATTATTTGGAGTGAAAATTAACTTTAATTTTATAGTGAATTTAACTTTCTTCTTTTATTTAATTTAATTTAAGTAGAGCAAAAAGTAGGGACATAACGTGTAATATTTTACTCTACTTCAGGATGAAAATATATTACTTTATTAGTGTAAAGTCAAATTAGACTTTACGAGTAGTTTCACTGCAAACTAAGAGTGAAATTTAACTCCAATCATTTTAGAGTGTAATATTCGGTAGAGTAGGAAAAAGTGAAAATGCTATGCGAAATCAATAAAATTAACATTTCTTAAAGCAGATTTTACTTTTAAAAAAGTCGATTTGGCAATTCTGTAAAGCAGATTCTACTGAAAATTAAGAAAATTAAATTAACTTCCTATTTTTTAGTTAAATCTACTGTGTAAAATGTAGAAGTTACTTACTTTTTTGTTCGGTGTATTATTTATGATGCCTATAGACAAGCATATAGACTTTTTAAATAAACTAAAAACGGAAATTTATTAGGTATAATTTACAGGAATTCTTTAAATGCGCTTCGCAATATTCCATCGGCGTTTTTTAAAGAGACGATTATTACTTCCTTGCAAAACGTGTATTATGTTATTCAAATATTTATTTAAGGCATCGAGATCTGCAAAGCTTCTAACACAAGAAGGAATATGACCTCAGGCTACAATTATTCTACATTTCAATCATTCGACCGATCGCGCATAAATCATTAAACTGAAATAGAACCGCCTACCCAGAAAAGATTGAATCTATTAAATCGCTCGTTACAATGAAATCGCCGCACTTGTTGCGGGATGAAATAAAGAAGAAAAAGAAGTCGACCGAAGAAAAGACTCCTGAAAATAAAAGAATTATTAATTTGAAGGCGCCTCATCAAGCACGCGCACAGGGACGCCTCCTGGATTTGCATGCACCTGCATAAATACATGCTTATGAATCTCAATCCGGCCGCCGGCTAATAGATTCGCGAGCCTTAACACAATTAAACCGGCACTTATTAAAATTTATCCGTGCCAGTCCGCCGGCGATCCCGCGGCGACCATCGCGCGTTACGCTGATTAATTCGTCCGGCTAATTGCCCGGACCCGTGCGCAAATGATGGAATTTAGTGGCGCCGCGGTCGTAGGGTCAGAGGAGACAGGAGAGACATTAAACGGGCTCTTTTGTGCATGACCGAGCAGCTGACGGCACTGACGGCTCTCCTGCTGGCGGTGAGGGCCGAGGCCAGCGTCTGGCCTTATCACGGATCGGCGGACTGGGCCGTCCCGGCAACAGGTGACATAATCGTCGACTACGAGGCTCCGCGCTGGATACCCGGCACCTTTGCCAAGCACCCGATCGTCGTCAAAGGACCCGTCGAGGCGCCGAAAGGTTCGTACCCATCAGCGCAAGTATGCAATGTCGTTCGTGTATCGCTCTTATGGTCTCTTCGGTTGTCGAGTTTTCTTCTTACTCTGCTCTACGTTTTTTTTTCTATTTAAAGATTTTTTTACATGCAGAAAAAAGTCTACTTCAACATCTTACCGTTGATTAATTTTAATTAATTAGATTGAACAGAAAATATCTGTTATCTGTAGGATTTAAGGGAGTGTTTAAAAATACAGTTATATTCACCGTATTGCCATCAGAAAAAAATTGACAAAATAATACATCAGTTTATTGGTCGTTCAGAAACTCTTTTCTATAAAAATCGGAAGGTAGTTTTTACACGCAAAAAAAATCTATTTTGTCGTCGTCGTAATATGAATTTAGTATTTTATGGCCGATTAATTTTAACTAATTAATTTAAATAGAAAAAATATGTTATCTGTAGAATTAAAGTGCGAAAATTTAAAAATACAGCCGTATTAATCATCATGACATTTTACAAAAAATTGACAAAATAATACATCAATTTATTCGTTATTCAGAGGCTCTTTTCTGTACAAATTGGAAGGTGCTTTTTACACGCAAAAAAAAATAATGTAGTTTCTCGTCGTTACAAAATGAATTTATTGTTTTATCGCCGATTAATTTTAACTAATTGATTTAAATGGAAAAAATATTTTATCTGTAGAATTAAAATGCGAAAATTTAAAAATACAGCCGTATTAATCATCATGACATTTTACAAAAAATTGACAAAATAATACATCAATTTATTGGTCATTCAGAAACTCTTCTCTGTAAAAATCGGAAAGTCGTTTCTCTTCTAACGCTATATCGTGACACAATGCGGCGGCGCTTCCAGCACAGCGAGTCCATTCACCTTGATAAAGCGGAGCTTCCTCTTTTCCAGCCATAATAGGGCCGTCGGAAGGACCAGTGCTAGTTCAAGGACCTCAAGAGGGCTCGGTACTCGTACAAGGACCTCGAGCAGGATCAGCCGCGGTCATCGGCCCCTCCTCCGGCGCGGCGACCATCGTCGGCCCCTCAGCCGGAGCAGCGGCAGTCGTGGGCCCCTCCTCTGGAGCGGCGACCATCGTCGGACCCTCTTCCGGCGCCGCGACCATCGTAGGCCCCTCTTCCGGCGCCGCGACCATCGTAGGCCCCTCCACTGCAGGGGCCACGATCGTTGGGCCTTCCGCGGGCGCAGCGACCATCGTGGGCCCCACCGCCGGCGCGGCTACCATCATCGGACCCTCCAGCGGCGGAGCTACGATTATCGGACCACAAGTCGCTCCCGTTAAAATCATCGGTCCGTCCGTCGCTCCAGTGGTCGTCGACGCGCACGCCGCAGCGCGCCCGGTCGTTCTTTCGCCTCCCGTCGTCGTCTGCGAGGACGACCATGGGCACGCCGCCCACGCCGAGGCCCATGCCCATGCCGAGGCTCACGCCCACGCCGACGCTTACTCGCACAACTACCTCCCGCCCGTCCAAAACAAGGTTATCTACGTCGAGCAGCCTCGCGAGACAATTTACATCAAAGGTAATTGCTGAAAAATGCTCGAGGGTGGTTTTATTACTTCGCCGGCGTTGCGCCGCTGATCGAATGAAAATTGTTCCATGCGAGGGCTAAAATTTCATCCATATGAAATTAAAATTTTTTTCCAATCCAAAGTACCCTTTTAGTAAGCGGGAATTGAGGAGTGGAAAAAAATTCGGTGGATAAAATTGGAAATTTAAAAAAAAAACTTTGTATGTATTAGGCTTCTAATATTAGAAAATAATTATTAAAAAAACACACACAATGAATTCATTCGTTATTTACGTACCTAAAAAATTGATAAAAGTAAAATGCAAAGGCACAGATAGTAGTATGTAAAACATACAAATTTTCATCGTTCTAATTTGTCCCGCAGAACGACCAATAGTGTACGACCACCACCACCACCACCACGGCGTGATCACAAAGGAGGACATCTACGAGAACAACATACTGTGCACCCCAGGCGCCCTGGAGGGCTGGAGCGCCTCGGCGGCCGCGCGTGCCGTGGCCAGTGCCGCCGCTCAGAACGGCCCGGTGCACGTGACGCAGGTGCACGGCCGACCGGTGGTCACGATCTCAGGAGCGCGCAGCAACTCCGTCGCTGTGGCTGCACCGAAGCCCGCCCCGGTGGCCGTCGTCTCCGGCGCCTCCAGCTCCGCTTACGCCCACGCCGACGCCCACGCCCATTCCAACGCCTGGACCTCCAAGAAGTACTGGTACCCCGCCAGGACCTTCCCCGTTGTCTACGATTGCTAAATTTCTTCGCTCCGATCCCGCAAACTGTCCAAAGTTGAATTAGCGAAAAACTACTATAATTAGTGAATTTTCACTCAAAATTAGTGGGATAAGCGAAAGAGAGAACCGATGGTTTTAGTGGAGCATCTTCCACTAGTTTTAGTAAAGTTTCACTAATACATTTTTAGAAGGCACTTATTGCCGTTTTCTTTTTGTTCTCTTTTGGAAAATAAAGCAAATTTATTTATTATAAAAGACGCCCACGCACATTCCAACACCTGGACCTCCAAGAAGTACTGGTACCCCTCCCCGTTGTCTACACTGAGAGAAAAATTTGTTAATTTTAAGCAAACATTTATTTCAATAGCACTTATTAAATATTTTATAGAGTCAAAAAATTATTTTTTTAAAACTACTAAATTTATTTAGTAACAAATAATTTCATTTAATTTTAATGAAGTTGTTACTTAATTCAAAGAAATATATTTTGAAGTAAATCATTTCCTTAAAATAAGGCACTTATCGCCAAATTTATTTATTATAAAAGACAAACGCCTCCGACCGAATGAATAGCCGAAAGTTTCATTGAATAATAAATAGACATATACACGTATACTCCGAGTCTGAGAAATTTTACTCGTATCCATAAATATCGGCAATTACGGAGTTTTAAAGAGCTCCCACCTCGTAAACCATGGGCGCCCAAGTGCGAATAAAACTTTTCACCCCCGCAATGAATAAAGAATGGAAGTGGAACAAATAAAAAAGGGAAGAGCCTAACGACCGCCATGTAAAAGGTATATACGTATACATTCATCGATAGGAAATGCAGCGCGCACAGCCATCACGCGGTCGAATTAAAAAAAGAACAGAGGAAAGCGCCGCCGACAAAAGTTGCGGAATTTCGCGCGCCTAAAGCCGATGCGCTTTATTGCAACTCGGCGAGCACGGCGAGGTAAGTGTGTACAGATATACACGCGTCCGCTCGTTTTTTATCCGGCGCACGTGCGCGCGCGCGGCGAAAATTCCAATACCCCCCTTTCTATCCTAATGGAGCGGGCCCGGCAAGTTTATTCGGCCGCGCTTATGCCGTATTTATTTGTTTCGTGACCAAATGAAACTGTCGCGGGACAAACTTCGCCGCGGCGTAAGTTCGTTTCAGGGGGAGGGAGGGGAAGAGGGGGGGGGGAGGACGTACGCGGCCACTTAAGATGCAGTGGCCGCACGCGCGCCCCGCCGAGCGTATATATAGGGGGAGGTGCTCTTCTGGGCAACTTCGACATTTTCCTTCCATAATGAGAAAGTTTCCGGGGAAAATTCGCGATGACGCAACAGGCTGCGTCGCAGCCGCGAGTAACTTCGGGTAATGGGCAGCGGGAGAGTGTAACGCGGGAGTCGAACGACGTTTTCCAGGCGATTGCCCCTTACGCAATCCACTCGAGTTTGTGTTTGATTTTTTTTTCTACTTCTTCTTTTTCTTGGGTTCCGTTTCTTTTCCAATCGATGTTTTGTAAGAGTATGTCGACGCGGACGATTCGACGACAAGTGTCTTTCGTTTGACGATGATAATGGAGTAAATAAATCATTTGCAACACGGTTGCCTCTTTTAATATGCACGTTTAATCAGCTAGGGTGAAATAGAGTGAAAAGTAACTCTATTGGAGGCAAATTTTCACCTCATTTTATAGTGATATTAACACGATTTTTGAAGTGAAATATACCAAGAGAAAAAAATTAATAAAAATTACTATTGTGAGTTGGAAAGGAGTGATTGTTTTGACGAGTGAGGAATTTTAGTATGGAAAATAAAAATTATTAGTACTCAAGATTGTAATTTTTAGTATAAAAATAGTATTGATTAAAATTCCAAGTACTAAAAATTGATATTTTTCATAGAAAAAATTCTCACTTCGTAAGACTGTCACTCCTTTCCTCCATTCATAATAGTAATTTTTATTAAGCTTTTTCTCTCAATGTAGAGTGATTTTTTGACTCTTAAGTAGAGCGAAAGATAGGGGCTTAATCTGTAATATGTTAATTTACTTTAGAATGAATTTTACTCTACTTCTATTTACAGGTAATAGTTATATTTACCTCAATAGGGATTACTTTTGTAATTTTTACTGGTTCAATAAATTCAAATTCAAAATAAAATGTACAGACAAATTTGACTCCATGACGAGTGTTCAACTATAAACTAAGAGTGAAAATTGACTCCGATCGTTTCAACGTGTAAATACATGAAAGTCGCATAGAGCAAGAAACATTTATTAAAATTCAACAAGTACAATGTTTGTTCTTCTTATCAAAACTAAAAAACTTAGCATCCTGAATAAAAAAAAATCCTCATTGTTATCGTCTGTCAGTAGTACCAGCAGCAGCATTTTGCGATGACACCCACGACATCATATTCGTGTAAACTTGAAAGACGATGTTCCTCAAGGATTGTGACAAGTTGTTGTACTGTTCAGGGGTGATGCCCGGTATGGAACTAAAGCTCGGCGTATTCGCTGCCTGCGCCTTGACACTCTGGATCACCTGCGGATTCAACGTGGACGCATGAGAGTACCGACCATGCCAGGCGCAACAAGTAACGATCGTAGCTGTCGCCAGCCTTTACACCTCCTCCCCCCTCCCACACCGAAGGCAATATCCCGCGATTCATCAATGGACGAACTGCCGGGATGGCCTTTTAACGTTAACGCTCGGTGCTACCTTCATTACGCCGCTAAGCGGCCCTCGTAGTTTATTGTCTCTTAAAGCGAATAATCGTAAATTTCCAGCCTGGACCCCAGAGCTCTTTAGGATCTATACTTAGTCCCGGGGGATGGCGCGGAGCTCTGGATGTTTCGCGAGATTT
Organism: Sycophila sp. Sp_5; assembly: GCA_018906775.1. Lineage (NCBI taxonomy): Eukaryota > Metazoa > Arthropoda > Insecta > Hymenoptera > Eurytomidae > Sycophila > Sycophila sp. Sp_5. The sequence continues at coordinate 5,677,817 of JACCID010000004.1, forward strand.
ACTCTAAGCGCGTTCTGTTTTGATATCGCGATCACGCCTCTCTCGCTTTACGCCGACTGCAAGTGCACTTTTACGATGCGTATTGAATGAAATGTCGCGCGATTATTGCGAAATCCTCTGAAGAGGGATCGCAATTTTCATCGAATTTCACCTTTTTTTTTTGTTCGTTCCATTGCTGCTCGGAGATGTGTACGATAACAATGTGATTAAAAAACGTCGCGTCGATATCGGAGGAGGAATAAATTACATTGTGACGAGCGAGTCCAATTTAATTTAGTGTATTCAAATTTGACAGCGTGTAATTGAAGACCGGCGACGTAAATGACCAACGCTCGTTTTTCACATAAAAGAAGCGTTAAAATTGACGGGTGATGGGGGAAAAATTGTAAAGCCATTGAAAACCGCGCAGTCAGAAACCATTAAAAAATATTTCCAAACGAATTGAACGAGTCCAATTGGCATTTCACATTTGAAAATCATTCCGCCCCTTTAAACCCGGGGAAAATCTCGCGGCGCGGATAAAAAAAATGAAGAGAGCGAATCGAGCGCGATAATAGTGAGATTTTTACAGGGGTCGACGGGAGGTTTCCTCTGGCGCTTAGCTTGATGGAAATATCGGCCATTGAAGGCTGCGAACGGCTACAAAGACGCGCCGCATCGATTGAAGGGAAATATTTTCCAGACAAGCGGCGGAAAGGACGGCCGGAAAAGCGAGGAAAAGGGGCAGCGCGGCAATCATTAGCGAGCGGGAAGAAGGACGGCGAACCGATCGATCACTCCTGCAGACTCTTTTCAAGCGACAACAAAAAATACAGACTGAATAAATAAAAAGAGAAAAAAAAGAAAAAAAAGAGAGAAGAGAAGCGGTAGGAAAGGAATGCCGCGACCCTATTCATTCGACGTGCGAGAGGTAAAAGCTATACGGCATCGGCTTTAATGGCGCATTCAACGATGATAAAAGCTGCATGAATATCCCTTAACGACAAACGGCAATATTTTTCTCCCCGACCGAAATTAGTTTTTCCCTCTCGCCTCTTCGCCTCTTTCCCGAGAAGTAGCCAATGTGTTACTTACCGAGACTGCGACAAGGATAGCCAGGATCGCTGCGTACTTGTAGGATGCCATTTTTACTGGAGCTATTAAGTTTTCAGCGAACTCTCGAGAGGCACTTGCAGCAAAATGAATGTTACCTGGTCTATATAAGGAGCAGCTTGAGCGAAATCAATGATTGATAGGATCCTCGCTCGAGAACGTGAATTACTCACAAATAAGCATTATCAATCTTTATTTTTAGATCTCACGTTTTTTTGCTCGCGCTGCTTTATTAAAACACTTTAAGCATCCTTTTTCAGATCTGAAACTCGACAAAAATCGTTCGCCTCATCTGCGACACGCGTAAACAAACTTTTATCATAAAAATAATTTTGCACATTCGTACTCGATAATAACGTCGGACATTCGAGCTTTATATGTCACGTATACATAATCTTACTTTTATTCGCGATTAACCTCTGACTGTCGCATTGCAGTTGTACGTTTTATGTCAGTCATAAATATTATTCTTAAAAAAAATCATTATTTTTATTGCTACATTTATTTCTTTCATAATCAGTATTATTTCTACTACCAACGTTGAGCCGAAAAGTGGGCGAATAGAAAGAAAAGTAGTAAATAAATACAAAGGAAAATAAACAAAAAGCAGCAGCACTTTCGTGGCAGGTATCACCGAGGCAAAAAGAGGCGCGCAAATGGGAGGAAGAAGCGTAACGACCACGGAATTTTCTTTTCGCTGAGACGCAGACGGACTAACGAAGCTTCGAAGGGTCGGCAAAACACCCGGGCAAATCAGTCTCGTTTCGGGCCGCGGCATGAAATAATGAAAATTCCCGAGTGGCGCTAAAGAACTTAGGGAGAGAGGTGTACAAGCGGCCGGGCCATGGTCGAGCACGTGGCAATCTCGATTGTTCCCTCGCGTTTCGTTAGCCGAGAAGATAAGGGGAGAATTTGTTCAATTTGCATCATAAACACGATTAAAACTCGTCCGGCGGTCTCTCCTGGCTCTCCTCTCCCTTTATCTCTCCTCCCCCCCCCCCCTGGCCCTCGGCGTCGAGAATGATATTGCGCAGAGCGGAGCGTGTATACCCGCCGACGCCGCGTATTTTACCCCGGGACTCGTTAAAGCTGTAAATCAAAAATAACGAGGCGACGCCGTTGTTTCCTGTAAAAAATTTAGTGTCAAAACCAGCGAGCGTGAGTAGTTGCCGCGGCTCTTCGTATTAATTTTTGGTGTTTGTTAAGGGCCATCTTTATCTCTCCCCCTTTGCTGTTGCATCTCGTCGACAAACTTGTCGCTACATTTTATTTTCAATATTTTTTTTTGGCCCATCCGCGTGTTGCTGTATTTATTATTCAAAAATTGTTACAAGATTTCTTCGTCGCGAGTGCAATATTTTTCTGTCCGTGCACGTAATTAACAAGTGGAAAGTGCAAGAGAAAAAAATATTTAAAAAATATTCTTGAATTTTTTGGCTGTAAGTAATGATTCATATTATTTGAAAAATTATTCTTGGATTTTTGGCTGCAAGTAACAATATTATTCTATTTATTTATTTAGGTGGTGGAAAGTGAAAATAAAAAAAAAAGGATGAGGGGAGTGAACGAAAACACATGGGCTCGCGTATATTCGGCTGCGTTACAGTCGAAAAGTGGACGAAAAAGCGGAAAAGCAGACCGACGAAAGGAATAACGGATATGCGGGGAAAAGCCGACATGATTAGATTATCTATAAAAGGTTTTTGAAAACTTGTTAGAAAACGGAAAGGTTCCGCAAAAATAGCATTAAAATCATTCTACAAACAACGCGGATACAAAAACAATCTTTTTCTATTTATTTATATATTCAATTATTTATTGCGTATTTATTTATTTATTTATTTAGCTGTTAACTTAATATATAAATAATTATAGGAGTGAATGTAAATCATTAGTGCGTTTTTATCTTTTTATTGTATGTTATTGTTTTCTTGACGTGAATTGTATATTTTTAACTAAATTCATTTTGAATTTACTTATCGTGGTATTACTTACTTTTTAGTATCAATTATTTTCAAATTTAGACTGTGATATTACAATAATTCTTTTACAGGTAAATTTTAAATGGCTGCGATATTTTTATAAAATATCAACGGCTGAACATGAATTTACTTTATAACTGTTTTTTATACTGAAATTTATTTTCATGTTTTATACTATTTGTAAATACTGTATTTTACAAAAAAAACTACTCTATTCAATTCTATTCTATTCTATTTTCACGAAAACAATTTTATCACAATATCACTCGTAAAGTAACAAAATTAAAATTTTTCTTTTCACAGTTTAATCCAATACCCGAAAGTCACACCGCCGAATCAACGAATCTGTTAACATCATTATTTTTTTAAGTTTCATTATTTTTCTCCATTTTTTCCCCCCTCGGTGCAATAGAATTCCGCCACGCGTACATGCCGTAGGCATGATTTAACGGGTTACGAGTCTCCGGAAATAGAGGCGGCGGAAAAAGCGGGAAGCGTAGAAAAGTAAACAAAAGAATGCATCGCCACGTACGAGGGAAATCTCCTGGGCATTTGTTAGCATTAACCAACTTCGCTCCTCTCTTTATCTCCCCGCCCGCTGTCCCTCTTCGGGGGCACTCTTCGACGACGTGAAAGACCGCCGGGGCGCGAGATACGCGCGGGGGAGGCTCAGGAAAAAAAAAAAGGCCGAGCGAGTCGAGGCGAAAAATACGAGGGGCGTCGAGCGGGTTTCGATAAATCAATAGACTCTAATCGCGCTTCGGCCTCAACCCCGCGAGTAATGCAGCGGAAAGGGCGAATAGGGGGGGGGGGGTGAGGCGAGCGCAAAACCCACCGTAATTATTCGCGTTGAATGCAATTGTCCCCTCGGCGTGTCGTGCAGTTTTTGATGCGACCGGCCAATTTCCAGTGCGCGGCAAAAATGCAGACGAGGGGTTTGATGGGACGCGCCGCGGTGGGCTAATTTTCCTAATGGCCCGACAATGCGCCACTTCGCTTTAATGCATCCGCGAACGAGCGGCAATGTTCCGGCGGGTCTGGAATTGTAGGCTTCAGTTCGCAAAGGATGGACTCGAACGTCGTGTAATGCTGTTAGCTTATGTGTTTCATAATTTTCCTTATTTTCTCTTTTTACGGGGCGGGGGGTGAAACTTTTTTTTACTGCCTTTTAAGCTCCGACTAGTCCAGTTCATTTAAAGTAAGGAGAGTACTTTTATTTTTTATATTTGTAAACCTGCGTGGAGAATGAAAAGCGGTAAACTTTAATGTTTTACCTCTCTTTCTAATTGAACCAGATGTGATGCGAGTAATAATTTTATAATAAATAATTACATTTAAATGTATAGAATTATTTTCTTCCTTTTCGCTAAAAATTACTGACGTCTTTGTAAATTAGATTCAATAAATTAAATTAAAAAATTCAAAGTATCGTTAACAACCGAATTGTGATCCTTTACCATTATCATTTCTCTTCTTTTTTCTTCTTGCAAAATTCAATTGCGAAGTCAAGATAAATCTCAAACCAATTACCTGGAAAAAGCTTTTTAGATATTCTCCATTACAATATTAAGCGAACGCACAATTTTAAAGTTAAATTCTTGGCCTGATTTATTATTCGATATTTCAATTGATTACTCAAACAATGGAGACGAGGAGAATAAACAAAAAAAAAAGCATCTCAGAAAAAAAATTGACTTTTTGTTGAAAAATATAAAAAGTACACTTCAGTCTTCGCGTCTCGATCGAGGCAAGCTCACACGTGATTAATTCCCAAAGCGATAAATCACGCCCGACCCCTCCCCCCCCCCCCCCCCGCCCGTGAATTCGACAAAGCAGTCAAGAGTTTCAAGCGCCGCATATTTAACTTCCATATCTCTTGCCAATCATATCCCAACGCGACGCATTGTCAATCGCAGCGATGGAATTTATGCGGGGCATTAAACTATTTGCGAGTTTTGAGCGCGCCCAATGGGCGAGGCGCAAAAGTCTCGCGTTGCGACACAAAGTCCCGGGCGCGCATAATAACGAAATTCAATTAGCCCCGCTCCAGATTAGATTTCGCTCGGCTCCGCGAATTTATCGGCGCGTGTGTGTCGCGCGCCGACTTTTTTCACTCGGAGCGCGAATACTTAAGTGCGAGCGCGAAAATCGCGAAAACGACCGAGGAGATAGGCGCGCGCGCGCGTGACGTTAGCGCGGAAAATGTATCGCGGCCGAGTACGTGCGGGGCGACGCTGCGTTTTTAGCGTTGACGTTCCTCCGATCCGACGAGACGCTCGCTGGTGATAAATAAAGCGGCTCGGGAAAGTTCTTGTCTGGCTAATTTTAGAATTTGTTTGGAGACGGTGCTTTTGCTTTTATTAGAGCGGCTGCAAGCGAACAGATCACTTGGATACAGGTGCGCGCCTGCGGCTTGTAATCATGAGTCTTTAATCAAACGCGTATACGGGTTCGTGAATGATGTACAGAGAAAAAGACCAAAATCAACGTATATATAGAGGTGGACAGTAACGGACTCCTAAAGATGGACAGTCTCTATTTACACTAGAAAACGCATGTCCCGCTTTCAGGTATAGCGATCTGAGAGGTATCCTAAAGCTGAACACATAAATAGAACTGTAGCATAACTTCAATAAGTTTCAAACCCTTTCACTTACATTTTTATTTCCTTAGATGCTGTTAGTTTATTAATATACTATTTCATTACCACGCTGACAAATAAAAATCTCATTGAATACTGGCAACTATAACTCATTCTAATATTATCTACCCTATCCCGAAATACATTTATTTTAGTTAATAACATGACAATAATATATATCATAAAAAATCAGATTGCCTGCATGAATCAAATTTTATTAACTAATATAATATATTTAACAAACATACAATAATGCTTACTGTAAATAATGTCCTCTTGTTCACCTGTATTATTATACATTGAAATAAAAGAAATTAATGAGAATGTAAGAATATTTTATAATAATTAATACATAATAACTTTTATAAACGTCCTAACTTTAATGAATTTAATATTATAGGGTGGGAAACTACTATATTGTCACTGTCATACTTGATGGTCTGCTGCAGTTACTTTGGACAGTGACAACTTATCACCTGAAAAAGCTAAGGGGGCTCCAATTCAAAAACTGAAAAGACTAATGCACCGAAGGAAATACCAAGCTAACTAGCAAAATTTACATGTAAATTTATTAAACTAATATACAAGTCCCGGCTCTAGAACAATAAAAAGTACAGGGAGAAAATGGGTGGATATCTATTAGTATTGTCACTGTCGTTGTTGCTTTGCTGCATCGGACCAGGCAAGACACTGCACTTTGCGTGTCTTCACAGTGTATATTTACACTGTGCATTACAGTGTCGTTGGACAGTGACAAATGAATTGCTAAAAAGATAAAAGGTCGTGGATACCTAACAACGACAATCTAAGTAACTTTAATTTGGCTTAAAAAGTTTACATCGCGGTAACAATTTAATTAATCCAATAAAAATGTCGCGACCGATCGGTAAAAAAGCAGGCCGATTCATGAAAAGAGAAACAAACTCACAGTAGCTGCTTGGCCTGCATCGTCATCTTCACACCTTGGGAGGTCGGAGATCCCTTCGAATCCCACTCTTTTAGAGCACGAATTTTAACCGAAGGCCGATGCCCAAGGTGCATAGATGCAACAATGAGAAGTTGTGAAAAAAGTGTCTATAATACACTTGTTTATAAAAAAAATCGAACAATGCATGCCGCGGTATATGCTTGCTAGCTCCCATTGTTGCTTCTACTTTCATAGAGACATCACAACATCCAGCAATTGGTTGAAGACAGCACTCCTTTTTCTGCAAAGTACATAGTTATGTTTTAAATACAAGTTTAAACAACTGTAATGTAAGAAATCACACGCAATTAACTCTAATCATAAAAATCAGCAATGAAATTATTAATGAACAAGGAACAATCTTATTAAGTCTATAAAATGAACTGTCATTGAACTTTAATCGGGAAAAGAAAGATTAGAGAATTAATAATCTACTAATGAATCTCGCAAATTTTGTACATACTTATATACTTCTTCGTTTGTTGATGTCATTTAATTTCTTCTAAAAGCAATGTACACGTCTCTGTATGAAGAAATGTTTATCTAAAAACAGAAAGAAAACACTATTATCAGAAACATAATAAGATTAACGCTAATCATGAAGATCAGCAAAGGAACTGCTAATGTGTTGCAATGTAGCTCTCAAATTTTGTACTTACACATTCACAGGTATCCACATAATCTTCATTTATGACATACATAAAGTCAGTTCCTTCCATCTGCTAGCTTTTTGTTAACTGATGTTATTTAATTTTTTGTAAAAGCAATGTACAGGTCTCTGGATGAAGAACTGTTTATCTAAAAACAGAAAGACAACACATAGTTAGTTCAATTAACAAAGATTAGAATATTATTAACGCGGTCTGAATACTAAAGTAATTTTTATTTTTTATAAAATTTAAACTTAAAACTTTGTTACAAATAACTATTACAAATTGATGAAACTACTTATGTAAAAGCTGAAATTGTAAGAAACCTAATAAGATTAACGTCAATCATAAAGATCAGCAAAGGAACTACTAATGAACAACAATCTTATCAAGTTTGTAAACTGAACTGTCATTGATCTATTATCCGAAAAAAGAAATTTGGAAAAATTAATAAATAATCAATGTAGTTCACAAATTTTGTACTTACACATTTACAGGTATCCACATAATCTTCATTTATGATATACATAAAGTCAGTTCCTTCCATCTGCTAGCTTTTTGTTAACTGATGTTATTTAATTTTTTGTAAAAGCAATGTACAGGTCTCTGGATGAAGAACTGTTTATCTAAAAACAGAAAGACAACACATAGTTAGTTCAATTAACAAAGATTAGAATATTATTAACGCTGTCTGAATACTAAAGTAATTTTTATTTTTTTATAAAATTTAAACTTAAAACTTTGTTACAAATAACTATTACAAATTGATGAAACTACTTATGTAAATGCTGAAATTGTAAGAAACCTAATAAGATTAACGTCAATCATAAAGATCAGCAAAGAAACTACTAATGAACAACAATCTTATCAAGTCTGTAAACTGAACTGTCATTGATCTATTATCCGAAAAAAAGAAATTTGGAAAAATTAATAAATAATCAATGTAGTTCACAAATTTTGTACTTACACATTTACAGGTAACCACAGAATCTTCATTAATGATATACATAAGGTCAGTTCCATCCATCTGGTAGCATTTGTTAACTGATGTTATTTAATTTCTTGTAAATGTCACGGTTCGTTTCTGAGTGAACAAATGTTTATCTAAAAACATAAAGACAACACATAGTTAGTTCATTTAACAAAGATTAGAATATTATTAACGCTGTCTGAATACTAAAGTAATTTTTATTTTTTTATAAAATTTAAACTTAAAACTATGTTACAAATAACTATTACAAATTGATGAAACTACTTATGTAAAAGCTGAAATTGTAAGAAACCTAATAAGATTAACGTCAATCATAAAGATCAGCAAAGGAACTACTAATGAACAACAATCTTATCAAGTCTGTAAACTGAACTGTCATTGATCTATTATCCGAAAAAAAGAAATTTGGAAAAATTAATAAATAATCAATGTAGTTCACAAATTTTGTACTTACACATTTACAGGTAACCACAGAATCTTCATTAATGATATACATAAGGTCAGTTCCATCCATCTGGTAGCTTTTCGTTAACTGATGTTATTTAATTTCTTGTAAATGTCACGGTTCGTTTCTGAGTGAACAAATGTTTATCTAAAAACATAAAGACAACACATAATTAGTTCATTTAACAAAGATTAGAATATTATTAACGCTGTCTGAATACTAAAGTAATTTTTATTTTTTTATAAAATTTAAACTTAAAACTTTGTTACAAATAACTATTACAAATTGATGAAACTACTTATGTAAAAGCTGAAATTGTAAGAAACCTAATAAGATTAACGTCAATCATAAAGATCAGCAAAGGAACTACTAATGAACAACAATCTTATCAAGTCTGTAAAATGAACTGTCATTGATCTATTATCGGAAAAAAAGAAATTTGGAAAAATTAATAAATAATCAATGTAGTTCACAAATTTTGTACTTACACATTCACAGGTATCCGCAGAATCTTCATTAATGATATACATAAGGTCAGTTCCATCCACCTGTAAGCTTTTTGTCAACGTTTTTGTTGCAGTTCGTCTCTGAGTGAGGATCCATTTATCTGAAAACAAAAAGACAACATATACCTAGTTCATCTAAAAAGAGTTATAGTTTTACCATTGAAATCAAAATTTCTACAACGTGAAACCATTAAAGATTTTTCGCATACTTCAAATAGTAAATCAAGCCAGATTTTCATGTTTTATCGAATTTAAATAGCATTTGTTAAAATCTTGGTTATGAATAGCTATAAGCACAATACTCACTAAGATAACCAAGTAAAAACATCAGCATAGAAAACAGAGAAAGCGATAACTACAAGGAATTATATTGATAACGAATCTTTACATAACACTCTTTTTTTTATCCACGTCCATCACATAATGTAATTTCTGGCCTTTGTGCCTCGTTTTACTAAGGGTCTAATCATCCAAAAGACTGAAATAGCTTAAAGGAGCAGACAAGAAGACTCAATGCCAGAGCAGACTAGCAGCTGGCGAGGAAAGGAGAAGGCGGGGGGCAGGTCAAAACTTGCAGCGACGAACCTGCATATATATAGATATACTGCGCGTACTGAACGGCAATTTCTTTTTTTTGCAATTTTTTTACAGATTTCAATTTTAGAAAAGTTATAATTTAAAAGAATTTGCTAATTTAAAAAAAAAATATTTAAATTTGAAGTATTTTTAATTAGATATTAAAGTTAAAAAAAAAATTCAAGTGCAAGATTCAGTACTGACTGAGAGCTGGGAGGAGCGCGGCTGACGGAGAGAGGCTAGGCGAAGCACCTCGGGGAGCGGTGCGGAGGAAGCGTGGCTCGGCGGAGCAGGTCTGAGTGGCGGGAGAAGCGTAGCTCGAGGCGATGTACATCCAACTGGTGAGAGAAGCGGGTTGGCGCGATATTTATGCCTTCGCCCGAGCTGAGTGGAGGGAGAAGCGCGGAGTGGCAGCGTAGCTCGGAGCGGTGGGGGGTCTCTGTGCGGAGCTGCGGCGGCGCCCGATATAAAAGAGGGAGCAAAAAATGTGCCGCAGTCATTTGCCTTCGACGTCTAGGACGTGCGGCATCTCATCATAAAAATATCGCATTTTAATTGGAGTGTTGATTAATAAATTATTATAATGATTGCTGCGATTTTTTAAATTATATCTCCATATCTCTAATTAATTTAAATTTAATATTTAAGTCTGATATTTGTCTTCTGTAGTGTAGCAAATCTATGTCTTTCATGTAATTTTTAATGTTAAATCGCGAAACAGTCCAACGAAACACTTTTAATTAGTATAAATTCGAAAACCATGAAAGACGTAGATTTGCTACACTACAGAAGACGAATATCAGACTTAAATATTAAATTATAATAAAGCAATCATTATAATAATTTATTAATCAACACTCCAATTAAAATGCGATATTTTTATGATGAGATGCCGCACGTCCTAGACGTCGAAGGCAAATGACTGCGGCACATTTTTTGCTCCCTCTTTTATATCGGGCGCCGCCGCAGCTCCGCACAGAGACCCCCCACCGCTCCGAGCTACGCTGCCACTCCGCGCTTCTCCCTCCACTCAGCTCGGGCGAAGGCATAAATATCGCGCCAACCCGCTTCTCTCACCAGTTGGATGTACATCGCCTCGAGCTACGCTTCCCCCGCCACTCAGACCTGCTCCGCCGAGCCACGCTTCCTCCGCACCGCTCCCCGAGGTGCTTCGCCTAGCCTCTCTCCGCCAGCCGCGCTCCTCCCAGCTCTTAGTCAGTACTGAATCTTGCACTTGAATTTTTTTTTTAACTTTAATATCTAATTAAAAATACTTCAAATTTAAATATTTTTTTTTTAAATTAGCAAATTCTTTTAAATTATAACTTTTCTAAAATTGAAATCTGTAAAAAAATTGCAAAAAAAAGAAATTGCCGTTCAGTACGCGCAGTATATCTATATATACGCAGGTTCGTCGCTGCAAGTTTTGACCTGCCCCCCCGCCTTCTCCTTTCCTCGCCAGCTGCTGGCACGAGCCTGATAGTCTGCTCTGGCATTGAGTCTTCTTGTCTGCTCCTTTAAGCTATTTCAGTCTTTTGGATGATTAGACCCTTAGTAAAACGAGGCACAAAGGCCAGAAATTACATTATGTGATGGACGTGGATAAAAAAAAGAGTGTTATGTAAAGATTCGTTATCAATATAATTCCTTGTAGTTATCGCTTTCTCTGTTTTCTATGCTGATGTTTTTACTTGGTTATCTTAGTGAGTATTGTGCTTATAGCTATTCATAACCAAGATTTTAACAAATGCTATTTAAATTCGATAAAACATGAAAATCTGGCTTGATTTACTATTTGAAGTATGCGAAAAATCTTTAATGGTTTCACGTTGTAGAAATGTTGATTTCAATGGTAAAACTCTAACTCTTTTTAGATGAACTAGGTATATGTTGTCTTTTTGTTTTCAGATAAATGGATCCTCACTCAGAGACGAACTGCAACAAAAAAGTTGACAAAAAGCTTACAGGTGGATGGAACTGACCTTATGTATATCATTAATGAAGATTCTGTGGATACCTGTGAATGTGTAAGTACAAAATTTGTGAACTACATTGATTATTTATTAATTTTTCCAAATTTCTTTTTTTCCGATAATAGATCAATGACAGTTCATTTTACAGACTTGATAAGATTGTTGTTCATTAGTAGTTCCTTTGCTGATCTTTATGATTGACGTTAATCTTATTAGGTTTCTTACAATTTCAGCTTTTACATAAGTAGTTTCATCAATTTGTAATAGTTATTTGTAACATAGTTTTAAGTTTAAATTTTATAAAAAAATAAAAATTACTTTAGTATTCAGACAGCGTTAATAATATTCTAATCTTTGTTAAATGAACTAATTATGTGTTGTCTTTATGTTTTTAGATAAACATTTGTTCACTCAGAAACGAACCGTGACATTTACAAGAAATTAAATAACATCAGTTAACGAAAAGCTACCAGATGGATGGAACTGACCTTATGTATATCATTAATGAAGATTCTGTGGTTACCTGTAAATGTGTAAGTACAAAATTTGTGAACTACATTGATTATTTATTAATTTTTCCAAATTTCTTTTTTTCGGATAATAGATCAATGACAGTTCAGTTTACAGACTTGATAAGATTGTTGTTCATTAGTAGTTCCTTTGCTGATCTTTATGATTGACGTTAATCTTATTAGGTTTCTTACAATTTCAGCTTTTACATAAGTAGTTTCATCAATTTGTAATAGTTATTTGTAACATAGTTTTAAGTTTAAATTTTATAAAAAAATAAAAATTACTTTAGTATTCAGACAGCGTTAATAATATTCTAATCTTTGTTAAATGAACTAATTATGTGTTGTCTTTATGTTTTTAGATAAACATTTGTTCACTCAGAAACGAACCGTGACATTTACAAGAAATTAAATAACATCAGTTAACGAAAAGCTACCAGATGGATGGAACTGACCTTATGTATATCATTAATGAAGATTCTGTGGTTACCTGTAAATGTGTAAGTACAAAACTTGTGAACTACATTGATTATTTATTAATTTTTCCAAATTTCTTTTTTTCCGATAATAGATCAATGACAGTTCATTTTACAGACTTGATAAGATTGTTGTTCATTAGTAGTTTCTTTGCTGATCTTTATGATTGACGTTAATCTTATTAGGTTTCTTACAATTTCAGCTTTTACATAAGTAGTTTCATCAATTTGTAATAGTTATTTGTAACAAGGTTTTAAGTTTAAATTTTATAAAAAAATAAAAATTACTTTAGTATTCAGACAGCGTTAATAATATTCTAATCTTTGTTAATTGAACTAACTATGTGTTGTCTTTCTGTTTTTAGATAAACAGTTCTTCATCCAGAGACCTGTACATTGCTTTTACAAAAAATTAAATAACATCAGTTAACAAAAAGCTAGCAGATGGAAGGAACTGACTTTATGTATGTCATAAATGAAGATTATGTGGATACCTGTGAATGTGTAAGTACAAAATTTGAGAGCTACATTGCAACACATTAGCAGTTCCTTTGCTGATCTTCATGATTAGCGTTAATCTTATTATGTTTCTGATAATAGTGTTTTCTTTCTGTTTTTAGATAAACATTTCTTCATACAGAGACGTGTACATTGCTTTTAGAAGAAATTAAATGACATCAACAAACGAAGAAGTATATAAGTATGTACAAAATTTGCGAGATTCATTAGTAGATTATTAATTCTCTAATCTTTCTTTTCCCGATTAAAGTTCAATGACAGTTCATTTTATAGACTTAATAAGATTGTTCCTTGTTCATTAATAATTTCATTGCTGATTTTTATGATTAGAGTTAATTGCGTGTGATTTCTTACATTACAGTTGTTTAAACTTGTATTTAAAACATAACTATGTACTTTGCAGAAAAAGGAGTGCTGTCTTCAACCAATTGCTGGATGTTGTGATGTCTCTATGAAAGTAGAAGCAACAATGGGAGCTAGCAAGCATATACCGCGGCATGCATTGTTCGATTTTTTTTATAAACAAGTGTATTATAGACACTTTTTTCACAACTTCTCATTGTTGCATCTATGCACCTTGGGCATCGGCCTTCGGTTAAAATTCGTGCTCTAAAAGAGTGGGATTCGAAGGGATCTCCGACCTCCCAAGGTGTGAAGATGACGATGCAGGCCAAGCAGCTACTGTGAGTTTGTTTCTCTTTTCATGAATCGGCCTGCTTTTTTACCGATCGGTCGCGACATTTTTATTGGATTAATTAAATTGTTACCGCGATGTAAACTTTTTAAGCCAAATTAAAGTTACTTAGATTGTCGTTGTTAGGTATCCACGACCTTTTATCTTTTTAGCAATTCATTTGTCACTGTCCAACGACACTGTAATGCACAGTGTAAATATACACTGTGAAGACACGCAAAGTGCAGTGTCTTGCCTGGTCCGATGCAGCAAAGCAACAATGACAGTGACAATACTAATAGATATCCACCCATTTTCTCCCTGTACTTTTTATTGTTCTAGAGCCGGGACTTGTATATTAGTTTAATAAATTTACATGTAAATTTTGCTAGTTAGCTTGGTATTTCCTTCGGTGCATTAGTCTTTTCAGTTTTTGAATTGGAGCCCCCTTAGCTTTTTCAGGTGATAAGTTGTCACTGTCCAAAGTAACTGCAGCAGACCATCAAGTATGACAGTGACAATATAGTAGTTTCCCACCCTATAATATTAAATTCATTAAAGTTAGGACGATTATAAAAGTTATTATGTATTAATTATTATAAAATATACTTACATTCCCATTAATTTATTTTATTTCCATGTATAATATAAGTATTTTTCTTTTATTTCAATGTATAATAATACAGATGAACAAGAGGATATTATTTACAGTAAGCATTTTATAATTGCTCGCAATCAGACTGTTTGCATGACATTTTTTTTCTTTCATTCCATGTAAATTTATACAGAATCCATGTTAAATATATTATATTAGTTAATAAAATTTGATTCATGCAGGCAATCTGATTTTTTATGATATATATTATTGTCATGATATTAACTAAAATAAATGTATTTCCCGATAGAGTAGATAATATTAGAATGAGTTATAGTTGCCAGTATTCAATGAGATTTTTATTTGTCAGCGTTGTAACGAAATAGTATATTAATAAACTAACAGCATCTAAGGAAATAAAAATGTAAGTCAAAATGTTGAATTTATTCAAATGAAATTATTCTTTCAATGTAAATTTAAAAGGTTTTTAATTTTTTAATTTAAATTATACTCTTGATCCAATAATACTTGATCGGTGCTGGCTGCAATTTATTTTCGATATTTTTTATTTGCCCGCTCTAAGCGTTGCTGCATTTATTATTTAAAAATTGTTACAAGATCTTTTTGGTAAGGAGTGGAATATTTTTAAGAAGTGGAAAGTACAAGAAAAAAAAAGAAGTCAAATTTATTATTTATAAATTTATTCTTCACAATTGACAAGATTATGTAAAATTTTATAAACTAATAATTCATATTAATTTAATCATATCATACTAATTTACATTAAAAATTCATGTCCATTATTTATTGACAATTTAATGACACATATTTCTCTCAGATTTAGTATTAAAATTATAACTATATGTAGTAATTTAAATTTTAGCCTTTAACTATGTCTGATGAATTAATGTCTGATTTTCTCTGGATTGATCAAAGAAGGTACGTAATTAATTCAGAATGAATTCCAATTGCGATGGAAAAAACGAGAAAAAAAAACAACAACTGGAAAGGAATCGGCGATTGCATTCAGATGATATCAATGCTCAATTCATGCGTAAACGAGCAAACATTTCTTCGGCGTATTAGAATAAAAAAAAAAACAGCATTAAAAACGCTGCAACCGTAGAATAAATTATCGGAAATCGCAACCGTGAATTGTACCGATCAAATTGTACTTTCTTGAAGTGATAGACAGCAATTGCGTTTGCACTTTTGAACGAAGCAAACATTTGTCAATAAAATTTCAGTCTCGAAATACTCATTCTAGTGGACTCGAATGTACGCGCGTAAAACATCTGTTAGTATACGAGTAAAATATATTTTTACAGAGCAAAAACTACAAACAAGTTTAAATGTAAAAATTACCGATACTACATCCATTCGCATCTATCGATCGCCCGCTGTGTTCTAAAATTCGCCTGAGAAATTTACAGCATCTCTCGCGAATGTAGATTACGCTCCATTTTTTCCTTCGCTAAATTGTTCCTTAACCGAGGCATCCCGAGAAAGAAATGTCGGACCATTCAATAATTTATAACCCCCTGAATTATGAAAACGACTGACGCAGCAGAATGGACGCGGTCCCACATCTAAATAATGCAAAGCGAACTTTTCTCGCGCGCGCGAAATTCGTTGCTCAATTTTAGCAAAGATACACTTTGAAAAAAAAAAAACAAAAAAAGACAAAGTGTAAAATGCAGAACAAAAAATCTTTACGACACACTCTAAAACGCTCGAAAACTCGGCCATTAGTTCGAAACGCAGTCGTAAATCAGGAGCGTTTAAGCCGAGCGGACGATAAAATAAAAATAAGAAAAGAAGTAGCAGCTGCAAAGGAGTAAAGATAAAAAAAGAAAAATTTAAAAAGCGCGCGAGCAGCGCCTTTAAAAATTTTACCGCGGCTTTCACGTCCGCCCGAAAGACTTAATAAACGTAACAAGTTGAATTAAGCATGTAAATTAACAGGTGTACGCCCGGTGGTACATGACTTCATCTTTCCGGGGCAAACGAAGCGAGTCGTCGGCCGCGGAGCTCACTCGCCGGGAGCGCGGCATGGCCACATTCGCGGGGGAGCATTAAAGCGCTCGAAACTGCCGCCATCACCCGACGGTTTCGCCAAGCGCGTCGTAGCGCGCGCCGCCCGTGACGATCGGAACTTTTGCGCGGAGCGCCGATGGAAAACAATGGTTCGCTTCTCGACTAAATCGCGCCGCGCGCTCGCCACCTTCTCTCCCGTTTTGCCTTTTTTTTCTCTCCGCGTTTCTTCTTTTTTTTTTTTGCAGATACACGGAGACTAATGCCGTTAAGCGCTACACGCCTAATGCGACCGCGAGAAAAACGGCCATCGCACTGACAAGCGGAGCGCTTGGCCGATAATTGGGTGTACAAGGATTTAAGCGCCTTAAAACTCCCCTGGAAAATGCATCTGGAATTTTTCCTCGATGTGTGCTAATTTTGCGTGGAAAATGGATTGCGCCACTTCAGACGGCGACGTTATGTCATCGGTGCGTGCGATTCGCTCGAGCGCGGCTGGCGATTGTATTACACATTGAAACTTTATGAGCGATTGATGGTAGCATTGTTGAACAACCTTTTTGCATATACGTTGCGAGTGAAAAAAAAGTCCAAGTGCTATCATTATTATACACGTGCTCGTGGCTCTTGAGCAACGCGCATTGTCGATCGGTTCCGTTGCGCAAATTTCCCTCGCTGTTAATTCGCGTGAAAATGAAATGATAAAAAAAAAAGAAAAAAAACATTATCGGCCCGTAAAAGTGCGCTAAAAGAAACAAAACAATCATAATCTCGCCGCGAGGCGTCTAATCTGAAACTTGAGCCAGGAGCGCCGCGCAAAATTTCAATTTTGTCTCCCGGAGCTAAAAGGAGCGTAAAAGTTTACGTTTTCTAGGAGGAGCAACTTGGGGGGTTTCAACTTATTGAAATTGCACCCTCGCGACGATGAGGGCATAAAAGCGCCGCGCGCATTATTAAACACCCGTCAGGCCAAGGTTTTTCGGGGCCGCTGATTTACGTCCGATCCGCCGGCTGCCGTTTTGCGTTCGCCTACCAGTCCCTCTTCCTTCCCCTCGCTTCGCTTCGCTTTGCTGTTTCTAATGAAAATTCGCGCCGCGAGGCGGGGGGAATTTTCGTTGGCGAAAATATCCGAGCGCACGTTTTTATGTTCTAGTTCGCGCGGGCGCGTGTGCCTCATAAATATTCAATGGCCGCGGGCACTTCATAATGCGCCCAGGCTGTTTAACTTCGTTGTAGTGAAATTTGTTTCGGTGGCTACCTGTATTCCAGCAGTCATTTTTAGACGTACAGCCGCCAAAGCGGGATTATTATAATGCAAAAGTGGATTCCGAAATTTAAAAATTCCTCCATATTTATAAAGTGCTCGTACGCCCGCCCGCAACGCTATATCCTCGTCGAGGGCTTATTTTCCACTTGACGCAATTTTTGAATGAGTGTAAAAAATAAAAAGTTCCCCCGGGGGCATAATGAACATTAACGTCACCTTTGAATTCGTAAATTACTTTTATACCGCCTGTCCCCCTTTTTATTTGCCACCGGAAGCACCCTCGCGAGCAAATCGCAAACCGGATATATTATGATAATAATAAATCACCCGGCGCACTGCCACTCCGCTCGTTCATTAGCATACGTAATATTGGGCATATCACACGCGCCCCATCCATTAGCACGTAATTCCGTATTACGCACAACTCACTAGGCTCCCGTAATGCACCCTTAATCCGCCTAAATACGATTTCAAAACACCACCCCATCCGCGGTACAAACCCATCGACCGGCGCAACGCCGCGCGGCGCTATCGAAAGGCGAAAAATCGATGCGCTCTTTTTAGCGGGCAGAAGCCGGTCCCGCGGCTCCTTACAGCCGCGAGTAAATCAAGCCGCGCGCTCCGAGCGTAGCGTCGACGTCAACGTCGCCGGAAGCCCGAGCGTAATCGAAGCGGACGGGGAGGGGTGGCTCCGGTCGGTTGGCGCCGGGCGGCCGAGCACGTGCTCGCGCGCCTGCGCCGTCGGTCCTCTACGGCGGCCGAGCACGTGGGGCCGTGCCTCCGCCGCCGCCCCCCGACGTCGGGGGTGGCCGCCGCGCGCGCCACCCCGGCCGCCGCTCCGAAGCCAGTAGTTGCACGCCGGCCGCTGCCACGCAAGGTCTGTGTGTGCGAGGCCCCGGTCAAGGCGCTCTCCACTCACCACCCCCCGCGAGCGCACCCCCGATCGACGAGCGCCTTTAAGGTTATGTCAGCGGCCGCCCGGGGGATTTCGAACGCGCACACGGCTTAGCCCGACCGACGCCGGGGTGCTTGATGCACCCGCCCCCGGGATACGACGACTCCTGGCCACGCTGACGGGACGCGCTGGTGAGTTTACGTAATTCACCATGTGATATGCTACTCTGGTCACTCTTTGGTAGTATCGTATTTTGTTGTTTTTTTTTATTACCTGCGTAAAGATTTTTATAAACAATTCTATTTTCAATATTTACGTAAATAATTTTCCGAGATAAGGTGACGGGCCTGTAAATTTAGATAAGATAATTCACGATGTGATATTCTCCTTTGGTCACTCTTCAATATTTTTGTACTTTATTCTGTTTATTTATTACCTGCATAAAGATTTTTATAAACAATTTTATTTTTAATATTTACGTAAATAATTTTCCGAAATAAGGGGACGGGCCAGTAAATTTAGATAAGATAATTCACGATGTGGTATTTTCCTCTGCTCACTCTTCGGTATTATCGTATTTTATTATTTTTGTTTATCCCTGCGTAACGATTCTTATAAATAATTTTCTTTTTAATATTTCTGTAAATAATTTTGAAAAACAAGAGGCCGCATCAGTAAGTTCAAATAAGACAATTCACCATGTGATATTTTCCTCTGGCCATTCTTCAATATTATTTTATTTGATTTTTTTTATTTATTACCTACGTGAAGCTTTTTATAAACAATTTTCTATTTAATATTTGTGTAAATAAATTTTCCAACACAAGGATCGAATGGCACACTTTCAATGGAACTCGCCAGTAAATTTAGATAAGATAATTCACGACGTGATATTCTCCTCTGGCCACTCTTTTATATTATTCTATTTTATTCTTTTTTGTTATTAAGTGCATAAAGATTTTTAGAAATTATTTTCTTTTAATATTCATGTAAATAATTTTCCGAAACAAGGAGATGCGCCAGTATGTTTGGATCAGATAATTCACGACGTGACTCTTCTCTGGTCGGTCTTCAGTATTATCGTTTTATTTTATTCTTTTTATTTATTACCTGCGTAAAGATTTTTATTATCTTATTTAAATGTGACTTTCTCCTCTGATCCCACTTTTTTCTTTTTACTACTTTACTATATATTTCTTACTACAAATTGTGAATAATTTTTTTTTTAAATTAATCATAATAAAAAATAATGTTATTGAATTTTACGTACACCGTATAAATGACGCGCAGTCCGTTAAACCGATAAATAAATAAATAAACATTTTGACAAATCTTTCTGTTAAATATCCTGCTCCAGCGATCTTTACGCCGCTCCGAAGTTTGACGGTCATCGGAACTTATTAGGGGAGTTCGTTTCGTCGAGATTAAAGTCTCGGCTGTAAATAAGCGCGATAAATAAGCGACTCGCGTTATAATCGCGCGAAAATTGGTAAATAAATAGTTTATTATACGGTGTGCGCGACAAATGCGCGGATGTATGAGGAGGTGCGCGCCGCGATCGAATTAGCATAATCCGTATTAACGGGACTTTTACTATTGGCTCGCGTGGCCCATTATAAAATCACCGGGGCGACAATCGTTAAGTGGACGCGCCGCGCCCCCACACCCCAGGGGACATAAATAACCCACCAGCCAACTTGAACTTTAATTACCGCTCGTTCTCGCCCGATTCGCGCGGCTTGCCCGTAAACAGTGGGAGCTGCGCTCGCGCGAAAAACATAAAAGGGGAAAAAAAACACGTCGCTCGCCTTGATTAACGTGCCAGGTCCTCCCGGAATTATACGCAATTTTCGGGCCTTTTTTCACGGCAGCGCGAGATTCACGATCCAAACAAGCGGCGAATTTCGAGTTACGGAATTTCTCATTCGCAGCGAGGCAGGTAATGAGGTTCCCCGCCGGCTATCGGTTGCGCGCGGTTAGAGAAGAATAAAGGACCGAACGCGGGGGTGGCGGCCGAGGGGTGGGGGGTGCGCGACGGAAGAGAACGGCGCGACGTCTGCGAGGAAGTGGAGCGAGGGGATTCCCCGCTCTCCCTCTCGAGCCTCCGAGAATAAAAAGAGCGCGATCACGCGAAGATGCTTTCTGCGGCGGCGACGGCGGCAGTGGGGGTGGGGCCGGACGGTTATAAATCACTTGGGGGGTCGCGAGTAGGAGACAATGGGAAAAATGCCCCTATGATCCGCCGGATGAAAGTGGAGGCGCGCGCGCGCTCGAATGACAAAGATGCTGGGACGAGAAAAAAAGATGGTACCGTGGGATCGCTTATATACATTTTTCCGAATTCCAACCTTTTTTTGGATGAGCTACGTATTAATCAGAGTTCGAGATGACAATTTTCTTTTTAATTGGGTTTAGGTATGAGTAATGGCATAGCGTACGATTCGAAATTTCGTGGCGACGTAAATTTTTTATGGATTTTTAGCAAGTTGAGGCTGGTCTGACTATAGCCGGTACCGTTACTACTGAAACAAAAAATTTCTCTTCGCTCGGGCGACACTGCGATGAATTTTTAAAACGTTGCGTTAAGTAATCTGGTATAGTTGAAAGGTATTCAGAGTACTTGGTTGTCAGCTGCATTAAATTCACTTAAATAAAAGTATGCAACGCACGGCAAAGGGAGAAATATACCTTTTGAAGTATAAAATATTCAAATTAAACGGGGACGCTTTTTCGCTGCGGTATTAAATAAATTTAAATGACGCTGTGTGCGCAAGCGTCGGGAAAAATATGTATCTTTTGAAGTTGAAGGATTTTAAGGCAAAAGTCACGCGTTAGACAAACGTTTTTCGATTGCACTGCCACCGCAGTCCCTCCACTCGTTAAAAACTAAACTCGAATAGTCCTCGGACTCTCGTCTCTACTGTACAACTGCATTACGAGACGCTTTCCCAGTTTTTACCCCACTGTGCTTAAAGACATCAAAAGTACTCCCTAAATCTTGAGCTTGCGGCCCGAAAAAAGTCTCGTAATTCCTCAAAGAGCTCGTCGTCGTGTACCGCACAAATCACCACCTGTGAGAAAAAACCACGAGGAAGAAACGAAAAAAAAAGAAGAAGAGGAGGAGTCCGGCGAAAAAGCATAAAGTCTCGCCAACGCTAATGGCGAAATCGCGAAGATAAGAAAGACGACGACGGGCGAACACGGTAGGTGGGCGGGCGGCGGAAGTCTCCGAGGCAAAAGGAGGATATATCCCCACGAACTCGCGCGATTAAGGCATTTCTACGGTCTCGCGGGCGAATTATCGTCAAATAAAAGCCCACGACGACGATTAAGCCCGGGAACTTCGAGAGAATCGCCCTCGGCCGACTTATCGTACCGCAGCCGGGGGTGGATTTTTTACCCCCGGCGCAATGAAAGGGACGCGGTTAATCGAGCTCGTCCATAACTGAAAACGCCCGGGTCGACGACTCGCTCCCTTTTCCGCGAACGAACCCTTTCATCGCCGCGCATGAAAGAAAGGCCTACCCCCGGAAGTTCCGAGCGCGTTCCGCTTTTGCGAGTGCGTTACAGGGCCGCGCAAAAATGTCGCTCGAGCCGAGGCCGCCGCGCTTATCGATTATCGGCCGGGGGATGATAACGACCCTTCCCCTGATCGCTGCGGTCTCCCATCTAACGAGAAATACGCTGTTCGACCTAAGTTTATCGGCTAATTAATTTATTATAAAATACTGCAGGCTGGAACAGAGGCATGCGAGATCGAGAATTACCCTCGGTACGCACTATATACATATACATACTTTACCCCGCGACGAAGGGGTGCAGCTCCAGTTTCCTAGAGGAGGGAAGAATAGCGACTCTTCAAGAAAGTCTATAAAAAAGTTCCAGCCGTAAAAGTGGCTACGGAACTTCAGAAGTCAAATATTGTTTTACAGAGGGTAGTACATCGATTTCATCCGGGCCGATTTTTAACGCACAATGGAAAACTTTTCGACGGGCGGAAGGGGGTAGCAGAGCTATATACACAGTGGAGCGCGGCGCGCGCCGGGCTTTTACTGTCAATCCTCGGAAATCCCGGCGAATGCTCCCGGATCTTTCGAAACTTCGGGGAAAAGGTCGTTGTTCCGCCCCCGCGATGACCTCTCGCCCGGACTTTTAATTAGCCCCGAGCAAATGCGATTCCCGCGCCGCGTTCAATGACCCAAAAACGATCGCCGATCGATCCTCTCGCCGGCCCGAGACTCCTTTAGAGATGCGCTCGGCTGCAACGCCGCCCCGTAAAATTGCCCGTCGCCTTCGCGCGCGCGCGGCGAAATTGTTTTTTGGAACGAAAAAAAAAAGGACAGCGAGATGCGTTCCGCTTCTTGCGCTTGAATAGCAGCGCGATTCGCTTATGAGTGAAGTCTGGCGGCGTGCCTGCGATCGAATGGAGGACAAAGATAAAAAAAAAAAAGAGAAAGAGGGAGAGGAGACGGCCGACGTCGACTCTGGCAAAATCAGGACTACGAGCGTCGCGGAGGGGCGGAAACATTTACCGTACACACACGCGCGCGCCTGCGCCGCGTATCATCCTTAGGCGGCGCGCATAAATCTGCGGGGGCCGCGCGCCCCGGCGACATTTATGGCTTAATACGTTTTTGAACATTTTCTATCTCTGCGCTTTCCGCTGGTGTGTTCGCAGATTGATGTAGCGCAAATCGCGAATACATAGATGCCGGAGGAGGCGCTCGCTCGGCTGGCGATACTCGGGAGAGCGGGCGCGCGGCTTTGGCTTTCGAGATGAGCTATGAAGGGGGAACCGGGCGTTCTTCTGGCCTTCGTCGTACTCATCGTTCAGCTGGCCGGCGGCGTCCTGGCTCTGCCTCCCATCATCAAAATTGGTGAGTACCTTTTTCTTCGAACGCGCTAAAACGATTGGAGTGAACTTTAGGCCTTAGTTTATAGTGAAACACTCGTATATAGAGTTTAATTTGATACTATTCGAGTCAAATTTGATTCTGTATGAATAAAGTCATTTAAATTCACTTTAAAGTAGAGTAAAATTCATTCTAAGGTAGAGTGGTATATTAAATATGCTAAATAAATACCTATCCCTTAAAATAACTACACTGTGATACACTAGTTGTACTTTCGAACTCGACTGTGATACTTTCCTGTTATGTACTCTCTATTCTCTATAGTCATTTTTAGTCATCTACTAAGTATATTATTTATTTACTTATTTATATTCATTTTTTTATTTATTCAAATATTTTCTTTGTTATAAATTGAATTTTTTTTCTGAATAATGTATACACACCACGAGTAAAATAAATTTACTATTGGGTAAATAAACGATCTATATTAAGTCTCAGAAAATCACTCTACTTCACTCTATCAAGGAAGTCAATTTCACTATTTTTATATTAGAGTGAAAATTTTACCCCAATAGAGTCAATTTTCACTCTACTTCACTCTAGCCGATTTAGTGTGAATAATTTTTCAAAAATCCAGATAATACTCTAATATTTGAATACAAAGAAAAATTCTCTACGAACAAATGCAATAGTCACATTTATCGCTCTCATCGTAAGAAAGATTCAAATAGTTTATCGCAGAATTATCGGTATGCGAGGACTAAACTTAGCTACATAGCAATTTTAAGTAGATTTTGTTTTTTCTCTGTGCACGTATTTGAACAGTCGACTATAAAAAGAAAAACGACATTACGACCTGCAACCGTCCATTCATGGATTGCAATTTTTCACATTCGACGAGAAGTTCGATAAAGATGAAATAAAATTTTATACTTTAGTTTACTCGCTGCTACAAAGAACTTCCCGCAATTGGTAAATCTAACGAGGAGTTTGATAAAAACATTGAAAGCTCAGCTTTTTTCTTAAGCAGCCGCGCGAGAAACTGACGGCCCGATCGAGGAAAAATGATTTATATCCGAAAGGAAATACATCGCCGCGCAAAACGTGCGAGAGAAAAAAAAGGAAAGGAACGATCCGAGAGACCCCGAGAAAAAGTCCCTTTATGGGCTCTCAGGATCGCGCTCCCGCAGTACCTCGTACTTTTATTAGTAAGATCCTCCGGCGCTACCCCCAACCACCCCTCCCGGGCATCCCGAGTCGTCGCCCCTTAATGGGGGTGGGGGAGGTCGGTATCGCGGCCGATATACTAATCCAGCAAAACGAGAGCAGAAGAGCCGCGCGCGCGAGATATTTGGGATGCCGGAAAGCGTTTATGGTTATCCCCCCTCGGGCATATGTTCCATCGCGTGCTATCTGCCTCGTTGGCGCCTGCGCAGTCCGCGCGACATTCCTTGTCAGGCGCGCGCCGCGTCCGATATTCCATCCGCGGACGCAGCTCGAATCCACTTGGCTCGCCTCCTCAAAATCACTCCGGCCAGGCTTCTGTCCATCTCTCTCTCTCTCTCTCTCTCCGTGTCCCTGCCACTGCGCCGCTCCCAATCGATGCCGCGGCGATCTCGGCTTTTAGTTTAATCCACGGGCAAATAACGTAATTAACTGCAAGGCAGGAATGCAATTAACCGACGGGCTGTGCGCGCGGACCCCGGGGTACTCTCCCCGGGAGTCGATACATCGCCAAATTGAAATTCAACATGTTGGATTTGCTCGGACGCCCCGATGACGAGCGCCGGCCGTCGGGGCTTCCTATTTCAAATCGCTCGGCGCGACGATTCAATCGAGATCGTAAACTCGACGCACTTATGCAAATTAAAAACTTTGCCCGATGAATAATTGAACGCGAAAAACTTGACGGCAGCGTGGAATCTTCCTCCGTCGGATTGGGGGCCAGATCTATGTAAAATTATTCTTTTGTACTCGCGCCGGAAAGATTGGTGTAGTTACACGCTCGCGGAAAGCCCGACGCGCCGCGCCCCTTCCTACTCCGACACTTTTCAATTCTACGCGCAAAAGTTTAGTTAACTCAGGGGAGACTAACGGTTTACTCGTTTAGTTTCCTATTGATTTTTTCCATTTTTTTTTTTTTTTTTTTTTGAGAATGCCAAATCAATCTGATGCATTCTCCCTTTGGAAGTATTTTTTTTTTAGAATTTTTTTTTCTAGTTTTTTTTTGGGGGGAATTGAAATGTATTAATTATATTTAAAGCGTACCATCTAGTGAAGTAGAGTGACAATTAATTCTATTGGAGTCAAATTTTCCCTTTAATTTTATAGCGAAATTATCTTCCTTGGCGGAGTGAAGTAGAATGATTTTTTTTTATTTTAAGTAGAACAAAAGGTAGCAACTTAAATATATAATATGCTACTTTATTTTAGAGTGAATTTTACTCTGCTTCAGAGTAAATTTAAATCACTCTATTTGTGTAGATTTTACTCCAATAAATTCCAATAGAGTCAAATTTAACTCTACGAGAATTTCACTATAAACCAAAAGTAAAATTTAACTCCAACTGTTTTAGCGTGTGCTTTGTAAATGTTTCTGGTTAAATAATTACTTATAAAATATAAAATGCACAAAGTAGTCGCGAGGTTACCTTTCACAAGGTAAGTATACGAAATTAAGAAAAAAATCAATAATTCTTTATATGCACTTTTTTGAGGCAGAATTTTTTGCCATAGTTTGCGTCTGTTCTAAAAGAATGAAATTCGGTCGAAGTGCATCTGATATTCTTTGCAAATTGCCTTGTCAATTTTAGCTCGTCAAGTTAATTCAATTCCGTCTAGTATGGTTAAATCGAGTTTATTTTTCCGTTACACATTGTAAAAAGAATTTGGTTCACAAGATTATCGCGCACTCATTAAGCTATTTTGAGCAAATAAAATTAATGATAAATAGCGTCGACATTTGATAAGCAAAAAAGTAGAACAGGCCGATTAAAAGCTACAGATATAACTACCAGAGCACAATTTTAAAGCCGTTTAATAATATCGCAAAGTTTCTATAAATCTCTAATCAAAATCCGATTCCAGCGGGCGGCCGGGACGAACCGAGTGAGAAACATTATCGACGTGCAGCCGTTGAAAATAAATGACCGGAGCACCTGATATAGCTATGGAGGTCGTGTAAAATATCTGTCGTCAATAAAGCGGTATTTCAGAGCCAGCGGCCTTAATTAATTTCGACAAATAGTGACGTTCCCCCTCGCGCGCGACGATTGGCGAAAAAAAAGAGGAGGGAGACCGAATGACTGCGAGAGAGAGAGAGACAGAGGGTGGAGGGGGATTAGAGCGATGGGTGAAGCGAGGAACAGAATGAAATCGCGAAAATACCGGAAACTCACTCGCGGCTCAATCGAGCGTACGTAAATCTCCATCTCGGCGTATATGGGATCGAGAGCGGCGGCGACGGGACGGAAGGGACGCGGGACACTATTAAACCATTTGAGGTCGCCGAATGTAATCCCGCGGGGCTTTCTCCAAGAGAGACGGTAATTTAAGTGCCAGAGCGGACGGAAAAAATCTGGCGATGAGGGAGGCTAGTTTTTTTTTTTTTACTTACCCTGCGGATAGCAATTTTTCGAAGCCCCAATTTTCGCGGTCGCCAGAAAGTATCCCACTGGAAATCGCACCCCCATTAATTAATTTCCGCGCTCCGCTCGTGTTTTAAAAAGGAGCAGATGAAAAAAAAAGAAGAAAACTACCAGAGGAAGCCTATTGCCGACGACGGATTCTTAGAGGAAAAGTCCAGTGTCGCGCGAATAGACATATTTTTCCCGTTGGGCATATAATCGCGCCTCGGGATTTCGAACGATACTGCCGGCCGTCTGTTTTGCTTAGTTCTCCGCGACGAAATTCTCAACTTCTTCATCATGCACTTTTATCTCGCACCCCCGCCTCGCAAACTTGGCCTTTTTATTTGGCCATTTTTTGCACGCCTTTATCTCCTTGAGGAATGACGCTGGTGGGAGATGGGAACACGCGGAATTCTGGCGTCCCGGAAGTTCGGTCGTTCCGGTATCCAAGAAACTTTTCCTTTTCTCTGTCTTTCCACTTAGAGAGGCCGACTGTTGCTCCCTTTCCCCCGTTCTGCCTCTTTCTCTCGTTATACCCTCCACCGACTCTCTCCGTCTCTCTCAGTCCTGTCATTCCCTCTTTCTTCTTCGCAGCGCTCCTCCTTTCCCGGGGAAATCCTTTTTATCTCGCGCTTCCACCCACTTCTTCCCGCGCGCCTCCGGTCCTCCGCCTATTTTTTTCTCCATCTATTCTCCATTGTTTTCTATTTTCGAACTTTCTCGAGGATAGTCTCAACCCACCCACCGCATTACTTTGCCTCTTATCGTTTTCTTGCCGCGAAAATTTTTGCCCTCCGCCGTTTCGAACACTCGACAATTGAATGCGCTCACTTTTTCACCCGCGCAACGCGGGAAAATGAAGAATTTGGCTCTGAAATCCGCATCGTCTCGCGTCAAGTACTCCTTTCAGCTTAATCTAAATTCTCCCGTGACGCGGACTAAAACGTAACGAGGCAGTAATGAAACTCACTTAAATCAACGCAGTAGAGTGTACACTTCGCCCACGCAAAATCCAGTTAATAGCGGACACCGTACCCTACCGCATCCGATCCAATCAAAAGCGGAGAAAAGGCCATCGCCGTTCCGCGAAGTGATAAAAACTCCACACGTTAAATTCCTCTTCGGATGGCAGGACGATGAGGGGAGAAACTCTAACGAGAGGCCGGAACTTGCAAAAGAGAAAAGGAAACCAAGCCGTGGGAGATGGACGGTGGTTGGAGGGTGAGGAGGGGGGGATTTGTTCGTCTGCGCGGCGCCTCGTGGGTCACCCGCGCGTGGACCTCGAGTCCGAGAAATAGACCCGGCGTATACGCGGCTTTCCCGGGCTTTGGGTATATCGGCCAGGCGGACTGCGAAGGACCAATTTCGCTGCTTAAATTTCAGCCGCGGATAAACGCGCGTCCGCCGAATATCCCCTTCCGGCCGCGTCCGTCCGGAAATCGTTCGTTCCACTCGCCTTTTTCTCCTGGACCGACTCGGACGTCTGCAAAAATTTATTTTACCCCCGGGTGGTCCTTCGATCGCGGGCAGCGCAAAAATCCCGCTCTCCTCCGCTAAATTAGACAAGCAGCGAAGAAGCGGAGCGCGTCCTCTTCGGCAAACAATCGCAAGATGGATGGGATAAAGGGAGGGAATGTCCCCTTCCGAACGAGAGTAAAAGACAAAGTGGGTGCCGGAGCACTTACCCGCGTTTATAGCAACAACAACGTCTTGAGTAACGGCCGAAGTTGGCCGCAATTATTTTTTAGCCTCGTCGCTCCCTGCGCGCTATACTTACTCGCACTTATCGTATCCTGCGCGAGGCTATGCGAGAACGTATTACATTGGCAAGTCGTTAAATTGTCGTCCCGCGGTTCCGAGTTTGAATACGCGGATCGGTATCTCCCGCAGGCTCGTTCGATATTTTACCATCAACCCCTCCCCTCCTGCACTCACCCCTGGAAGTTTCGAGTGTCAATTTATATAAGGTCTTATAAAAAGTTAACAGTCTCGCCGCTCCGATGGAAATAATTTTTGAAAAAGCCGCGAAAAACTGAACGTTAATTGAGGCAACTCGGGGGGTTGATAATCGCGAAATGAAAATCACCCCCCGGGGCGACAGTGCGCTTCTCGCGGAGCCAGCCGAGCGTAGCAAAAAGCGGCACCGGCATCAAGAGACTCCCTCCACTTAAATGTAAGAAAGTGCTTTTAATAATTTGACTCGGCCACTCGAAGGAAGCATAAATGCGGGATGCCGTTAGGGCGAGGGAGAGCAAGAGCGCGAGCCGAGACGTCGTCCCTTTTTGTACAGTGCTAGGAACGTTACTTAAAACTTTTCATCTCTAGGCAGTCTGCCCGAGCCGCGCAGCCGAAGAATAATGTTTCGCTCGGGCTGAGCCGAACCCTTTACTGAATTATTTCCGTTTCATTCGGCGAAATTTATGTGTGATACCGGCGCCCAGACAAATTGTTACATAAAGCGATAAGTGCTCCATTAATAAAGCTCCTCGAGGAGGGCGAAAAAAATTCCGCCCCCTCCGCGGCTCGTACAAATCACGCTAAATTAATAAGTAACGGCCTCTCGCGCGCTCCGTAAGGTCCTTGAACGCAGCGCCAATAAATTAGCGCATTTTTTTTTTTAAACCTTCCTTCAGCTATATATATAATATGCGCGACGATGAGATAGCGCTCTCGGCGCGGTGGGCGCGTCTTCGCCTCGATAAAGGGAAAATTCAATTAGCCCGCAGCTCTCTGGAAGGTACGCAACGTTCGACGACAAATCGCTCGACTCTTTGCGCGTAGGGGGAATTTGCCGAGCGTCCCCATGAGAGCATTCGACTCCCGGGGCTGCGGGGTGGGCAAGAAACGCTGCAAGCTCAGGGGCTTTAGCGGCGAGACGTCTCAAAAGTCCTTGCCTAATTCAAAGCGAGCGAGCGCCCCTTTTTCTCGCGCTTAAACCGCGGGAAAAAGTCGGCGGAACAACGGAGGGGAAAATCCTTTGGAGAGCGGCCACTGCACGTGTCTCCCCCGCGCGCATCAAGTATTCCGGGCGTATAAGTTTCCGGCGTCTCCTCTCTCCCACGCAAAAGGCGCGTTTACTCGTCCAGAGTCGTCTTACGCCGTGATCGATTAAAATAAAGCACCCAGTCGGATCTTGAGGTCGTACAACAAAGGACTCGGCGATACCGTTGCTCCTCGTAATTGCCCGGGGGTAAGAGAGGAGTCGATAATTTTATGCTGTGACGCGTCTTCAAAAATCCATTAAAAAATCTACCACTGGCCCAAGATTGGCCTACACTGAAAAAAAATTTGTTAATTTTTAGAAAATGATTTACTTGAATAGTACTTATTAAATATTTCTTTGAATCAAGTAATAATTTAATTAAAACTAAATGAATTTATTTGTGTCTAAATAAATTTAGTAGCTTCAAAAAAATAATTGTTTGACTCAATAAAATATTTAATAAGTACTATTGAAGTAAATCATTTCTTTAAAATTAACAATTTTTTTTTCAGTGTAGTAACGGTAGGCTGTTCCTTCGCCATCCAATTTTTCGTGCGGAACTGCAGTTATTTTCAATTGCGGTTTTACTTAAACCTTTCGCTCTCTCACGTAGCTGTACAGCACGTAAATTTCAAATTGTATTTATAAAAGTCTAGTGCGATATAAAAAATGAAAAGAAATTTGTTAATTTTAAGGAAATGATTTCATCAAAACTAAGTAAACTTATTTATTTCTAAATAAATTTAGTAGTTTCAAAAAAATAATTTTCTGACTCGGTAAAATATTTAATAAGTATGCTATTGAAATAAAATAATAATTTTCATATTACAAGCGTGTCATCCAATTGCTAAAAAATATAGTAATTTTTAGTATAACACTTTTCTCCGTGTTGGGAACAACTTTTGTCTGAACAAAAACTTCTTTATTTGACAATTTTCATAGCGGATGGCACAATTTAATTTGATTTACATATGCGAATGTTCACATATATCTAGTGGACGTGTTTTCACCTTTTAAAAATGTCACTATTCACATTCATATTTAGAGTGTCTACCAATAGCGAGCCAGTATTGGCCCGTACTCTCAGTCTTGGCAATTGCTACATGTGGAGCTCCGTAAAATTTTACTGTCACCGCTACGGGAATCTGCTTCGGAGTCGCTTACCTTTGTACACAGGCAGCCAATCGTTCGACAGTCGAGAAGCTTTTATTCGCAGACTCGCACCTATATATACGTATATACACGAGAAAAAAGGAGGAGGAGAAAATAATAAAAGCGAATGGAGGGAAAGAAGCGGCGAGCAGTGTTTACTCGCTCGTCGAGTGAATTTGGCGTCTGCGCTTCGGGCGATATAGACGCGCGCGACACCCCGCCATCCGTGAAGAGCCGCGCGCAAGATAAACAGGGAATGAAGTGCGTTTACCTCAGCGACTAAGCAGTCGCGCTCCGGCGCGCCGGCTTCTTGCTCAAACATCAGACTTTACAGAAATTGATTTCGAAGACACACTCGCTGGTACTAGAAGCGGCGCGCCGAGCGAAAGAGCCGACGCAGCGCACTTTCCTCGATCGCGGGGCGCGGGCCAACGATCTAATAACGGCGTAATGATGAGGCGAGATTGCGACAGTTACGGGTTCACCGTAAATCTGGGTTAGCTCGGGGTTGCACGTACCCACCACCCGAAGGTATTTCGCCCTCCGGCCGACGTGGGCAAGACGCGCATTATACACGTAACTACCACCGCGGCGGGGTAATACTTTTTTTTTATCTGGAGGAGGGGAGGGGGAGGGCGAAGGTAGGATCGTAAATTTTAGAAAAGAGAGTGTGGCAGCAGTAAAAATTTTCTCTTTTTTTTACTCATTCGAGCGGCGTGTATTCAGTTGCGATCGAGCGTATCCGGCTTTTTCTTTTATGGACGCCGCGACGGATGAAAAGAAGTGTTTTCCGCGCTCGCGATCGAATGGCACCCTGTCGCGCACCGAGCGCGTCGATTTAGCTTTTGCTCGCGGCCATATATGCGGAAATGCGTTTCGCGGCCTCAAAGAGACACGCTTTAATTGATTCAAATGCGTTATTTGTATCTTTTTTTTAATGCAGTGTCGTGGATAAAGCGGTTGAGTGGAAATGATGTGGGATACTTTTTTCTATACGAATGTTACATTTGAATTCTGAAATATTGGGATTGAACGAACTACTCTTTATACTTTTATTTAATTCATTTTGTATCCTCCGGCATCGATGCAGGAAATAAAAGTTTCTTTTCTTCTTCGCGTATGCGAAAGAGAAATACTTGACCATTTTAATAAGTGAACTTCGGTCCTTAAACTGTTTGTCTACAATTTTAGCAATACATTATTTTTTTCAATTTAATTTAATTTAATTTAATTTAATAAATAGACTGGAATAGTATAGAAGTTTTATTGTACAAATATAGTATTTATAAATAATAAAATACAATGTAATTACACAAGTATCACAAATACTTTACTTTACGACCTTCAAAAATTGAATTAGTGAAACGTTCCAAATTTTATTGTAAGAGAAATTACAAGAAAAATAAACATAATAAAATATTCATTAGATTATAAATTTGTTTCTTGTTAAATGCGTTGTTAAAAGCGGATCTTTAAAATTAAATTAATTGACCGTTTATGGGGGAGTTCAAGTTATCGGGAATCTCCCGATAACACAAAAAAATGAAAGTGGATAATTAATTAAATAAAGAATATTTTTACATTAAAGATTTGCTTTTTGATTAATAATAAAACATAGTTACATATTAATTCTGCTAATATTTAGTGTAAATCAAAGCGGTTTACTCAAACAAAGAGTATAGTTAAAATCCAATATGAACGTAGACATGGCGAGCATGGCGACCTCGTAGGCAAGTCTTTTATTTTATTTAGACTTGGTTCTAATCGCTACCGCGTCTCTTGATCAGACTTCTAATATTAGAAAATAATGATTTAAAAAAAATGATTAATTCATTCATTGTTTACGTACCTAAAAAATTGCTAAATGTAATTAATGTAAAACGTAATGATACAATAAAACGCGCGCCGAAACGACGCAGAAGCAGAACAACGCGTAAATTTTTCAGCATCGCCGGGAAGCCAAGGCGCGCAGCCGTTTAAATATTCATGATAGTCGTTCGAACGTGTGGCGCGACGAAGGAGCCCATCCGGCAGTGGGAATGAGCGTGGAACCCTCCCCGCAGCGGAGCGCTGCACGCCCGGCTCCTCCTAACGAAGGGCACCGGGCGCGTATATGACTCCATTTGCAACAGCCGACTTCTGCCGACCCCCCCGAATTGGGCCGAGCTTATGGGCAGTCGCACACGGAATTCCAAGCAGCGGACTCGTGCCACTTCCTTCCCCACTGATCCCTTCGTCTTCATTTTTTTTCCTTTTTTTTTTCTTTGCGCCTCACCCGCACCTCGACACTCGCCGTGTTTCTCTCGCACGTGTAAACAGCCGCGTGCCGCACTCTGCAAATATTGACGCCGCGACCGCGTTCGTCGCTTGTTTATATGAAACAGCGCGCGACTCGACGATAAAAAGGACACAAAAGACAGCGCCTCTCGGTGGCTATGTAAATTCGCAGTGGCGAGCGAGATGGACTTTTTAAACCGGTTAAAAAGTGCTGTATCAAGCTTATCAAGGAATTTCGATTTCGGAGCTGATTAGTGCACGCCACGTCGGGGGCTGATGGATATACTGCTCCGGATGCGCGACTCGTAAATCCCGCCGGAGTCCCGGGAGCTCGGCGTAGCTTCTTTCATCCTCTGACTGCGAAAAAACCCGTGCGAAAACGCAGAAGCGAAACCGCCGCGGTACGCAAGGCCGCAAAAAAAAAAAATAGAAGTACACTCGGATGCCGTTGCCGGGAAAGGCGAAACGGCCAATTCGCGGGAGCAGAGGCGCGCGAAACGCGGATTCTAAGGTGTACGGAGATCGAGCCGAGCGGGAGGGATTTAATGACAAAGCCTCGAGGCCGCGGTGATGGAGTGCCGCCAGGGGTGTAATGAGAGAGCCTGCGCGCGAGAGAGATGGGAGCAAGGGTCGCGTAATGCGATTACACTCGAGGGCTTCAGTGCCAACTAGACGCCCTCTCTCTGGACCGGGATTTCCAACGATCGCGCCCATTTCCGGCTAAACATTTCGCGACTCGCGGCTTTATTGAATTCCGACCGGCGAGCTTGCGATAAAATGCAACGCTTTTTTAACGAATCTCGCTGCTGTGGGCGTTATGCCGATTGTCTCGATACTCGCGGGGAAAAAAATTGTCGGGATGTACGAAAATTTTCTGGAAAAAATTAAGCTGAAACTTCTTGTAAAAATTAGGGGACAAAAAGCTCGCTGTTCGCAAGCACTGGGGGCTTTGCCATTTGTGCAACGTAACCAACGGCGCTTTGCAATCGCTGAAAGCTTCGCAGTTGTAACAACGTAATCAAGGCCTAGTTTGTCAATACGGGAAGTTTTGTAACTTTGGCAACACTGTAGCAAAATTTTACGCGCTCGTCATACTATGCACTTTTGAGATAGATTCATTTTTTAAATTTTGGCGCCGTTTTTTAAAAGAGATAGTATATCAATAATCGCCATAATCATAATATAATATAAATTTTTTAATCTTACCTAATAAAATAATTTCATCTTACTTATTAGAATAATGAAGCGACGAATAAGGTGCTCGTACCTTGGTGACCAATCAGAATCATGCGTTAAAAGCTCTCCAATAAAGGCGATCACACGGAAAGAAATATGAAGAGACGTTTAACGACTTTTACTATAAAATATAGTAAAAATTACTACGTACATGTAGTAAAAGTCGTCATAAGTCGAGTACAGTTCCTATGGAGCATAACAATTTTTACTAAATATAACATTTCTCTCCGTGCACTTTTTCAAGAGAGCATAATCAAGGAACGATTTGCAAGCTCTGCAAGCTTTGTATTTTTTATAAGAAACTCCCGCGCAATTTTTACAAGAAAATTCTCTCAGTGTATATATAATACACCAAGAGCGACGGCGTGAAATATACCGGCGGCGGACTATTTGTTCGGGCCGCGAGCGAATCGAGTTTTCCTTCTCCAGTAAAACCAAACGTCGAGTCTGAGATATCGCGCTTTAGAAAGCAATAAGCCGGCTCATCGCGCGTCTGCATCATGCCCGCCGACGGGTATCTATCCCTCTTCGCGAAGAAAGGGGCGAGCTTTTGTTTTCTCCGCTTATATACCGCCCGGAGAAAATAGCCGTGGAAAGTTTGCGAGCTCAGTCGCGACAGCTTTACGAACGTGTGTACCGGGGGGTAGTAACTATTTAAAAAAAAAAAAAAAAAAAAATAGGGAGAGGAAGGAGAACGCACGGGGCTCGAAGACGCATGGCCGCGTGCACGGTTGGATCGGGGCCAGAGGCGCGCGCCGCCCGGAACGTTGACCCTGTCGCGGTTCGCCGAGCGTCGAATTAAAAGCGGCTCCTTCGCCTCGGCCACTGAATTATTCAGCGTCGCCGCGCCTGCGCCTGATTGTAAATTACGCGCAGTCGGTTGCAACACTGCCGGCACTTCGATCCGCGGGAATTTCGAACGAAGCTAATTCTGAGGGGGGAGGGGGCAGGGCGGCGGTCAAGGGGAGCCGTGCGCGTGCCCGAACGCCCGACGCCGCCGAAATGACGCGAAATGAGGACGAATATTCGCGCCGCCCGTTGCGATCCTCTGTGGCCGAGTAACAATGGGAGGCTGCGCAGTATAACACACCCGACCGACCCCCTACTGTTCCCCCTAAGCGCCGAGCGCTAATGTCCAATGTAAATTTTGGCGATAACGACCTGATGTTACGACATTTGCCGAAAACGTAATGCTTTGTTGCATATTTACAAGAGGCTAATGATAAATGCAATCAGCGAGTGAAATGGCGATTATTCTCCATTCTTTGCTTGGCTGTTTTTTAAGGAAACGTCGTTGCGTGTACGTTAAATTAAAAGCAATTTATGAATATTCAAATTTTAATTTCGGATTAAATTCTTCGACGGTGTGCGTATACAATCTAAAGTACACCGCTCGGTTAGCGCGAGTAGTTTAACTCTCTAAGTGTTTTCTGCCAAAATTGCTGTTGGATTTTTTAAGCGGAGAATTTAACTCATAATGTTTCGCCAAAATTTCAGTATGTTAGCTTTAATTGAATAATTTGATCAAAGGAATTTTCAGAGCGCATCAGCGTAATGAAATGTCTCCACTCCAATTGATAGACGTTACAACGTAATTAATCTATTATTATTATTAAACCACCACTGAATAATGCACATTAAATAAATACCAAATAAGTCAACGAATAACATTAAATTATTAACATACGTGGGTGAAACCAGCGAAAGCTCGGAAGAAAAATCGACAGAAACCATTCGAAAGCAATTAAAGCTCTCTCGACAAAACATCTCTATCAAAGCCCGCATTACCAGAAGCATAACTGTCGGCATTAGAGAAATGGAAGTTTGTGTCAGGGGTCGGCTCTAAACCGCGTTAATCTTGGTTTTGTATCCAAATTGCCCCCTCCCCCTTCCCCGCCTATATACGCAAGCAGGGGCGGAAGTTCGGAAGCTCTCGGCTCTGCTGGGCGCGCACAAAGGCGGCACAGTCCTCGGCATTAAGTTAACACCGCTACGGTTTCGGTCATATTGAATTAGCGACAAAAAGGCGCGCATCGAGCGCAAACGATTCTGATGGATCGGGCTCACGCCCGTCACAGACACTGCCGCGCGGCTCGAATCGCGGATAGCTATAGTGTTGTCGCGCGAAGTGCCATTCGGCGTCAAGATGCGTCCTCGACCCATTTTTTATGTCAATTACGTAACGCGCCCTGCGCACGTAACCACCGATATAAGATAGGATTTGTCAAGCGACGAGGCGATTCTCCGCTGTGTAACTCTCCAATTATTTATTCACTGTCCACCGACTCGCTCTGCATGTCGCAGATGCCTAGCAACAATAGTCATCCCCGTGGAAACTATCTTCTAAAATACTATAAAAATGTACAAATTTTATAAAATCCAATAAATTATTTATCAGGTTTTATGCGGTTTTTGCACCATTTTATAGAGTTTTATAAGATCCTTTCAATAGGGATTACTCTCTAAATTTAAATAAGTAAATATGCAGATTTTCAATAAGGGAATATAGTTTTCACTTGTTAATAAATGAATATGGACATTTTCGAGAAGTGAACGCAGTTTTCACTAGCGAGTAAGTGAAAATTCACATAATCGATAAAATTTGAAAATTAAAGATATTTTTATATTGTTAACTCCAGACTGGCGAACAAGAAATTTATTTTCCACTGCAGAATTACTTTGTAATACTTTTTAATGTAATGTGCTGTTCCTCTGGCTAAATAAATAAATAAGTAACTGAATTTTCACTTATTGAAAAAGTTATAAAATTTATCACTTAATTCACAGTTTCGATACAGTGGATTTAATTTTCACTAGTGAATAAGGGAGAATTAAAGTAAACAAACGAAGGAAGATACTTGGATAAAGACTAAGTCGCATTTAAAAATATTTTCAGAATTTAATGTGTAATTTCACTTATTTTCATTTCTAGAGAAATTTATAGATTCCCCACCGGAATCGCATAAAACTTTTTACAACCCCGAGAAGGGTAAGACGCGATAGTAAACAGCTCAATCGATTTCTTTTGCCCGCGTAAATGGGGAAATCACGTTTAATCGAATTAGCAGGCGTCGATCGCAAAATAATCTCCTTAAAAAATTTAATGCCCTGCGGGAGGGAAAAACAAAGGAGGGAGGAGTGCAAAGTGGCTACAGCGCGGTTTAGTCAGGAAAGCTGGGATTTAGAAGGGGATCGCAAGGCTGAGCGCGTTTCTTTCAAGTTTCAATCTGACCGCACGAGGACGCGAGCACCGAGACACCGGCCAGGTGAGGTGAGAACCAGGGTGGCAGGGGGGGGCGATATCGATCTGGGAATATTCTAGAGGAAATCAAAAGCACCGCCCCTCGGCCCCGATCTACCCTATTTTCTCGCCTTTTACTCCCTCCCTGCAAGTTTAGCAAAAATTATCGGCGAATCTTGAGTTTTATCAATTACGGTCAATTATGCACAAAGTCGCCGCGTCACCGAAGAGGCTGTACTTCATTGGTTTCCGCAGGAGCTTTTTTACGCGTCGGAAAATTTATTAATTACTTTTTTTTCTTTATACGTTTCTTAAGACGTGCCATGAGGAACTCCTGAAACTGTAAGAAAGAAAGGAGAACAATTTTCCTTTAATAAAAGTATAATAGCCATTGTCGTTCGTGAAACTGCGATTCGTTCAGACAAATAAAAGGAATTAAATGCGCGATCGAAGGTACCGCTCTAATATATATTTCGCATCGCAGTAAAGCAGCTTTCTATACATTTTTTATTCGCATACATATAGCCTCCTCTGCGGATGCGTTCCTTTCTCCCCGTACGTATCGTCTCTTCAAAAAAGATTTATTCAATGCAGCAGGAGGCGCCGTGCCGCCAGATATTCTTCACGGAGGATAGAAAAATTCATGCAATTGAAAACATCTTCGATGAGGAATGACAAACACCGGCGACTTGGCGGAAAGGATTCGCACATCATTTTCTCTTTTCTATATATATATATATTTTTTTTTACGTGCGTCTTAAGGAGAAACACCTGACGCAATAACTACGAAATTGAAAACTTGTCCGCTTCGCAAGATATATCTTCGAGGGAAGAATTGGCGTCGCGTGGCGCGCACCTCGTCAACGGGAGAAAACAAATACCCCATCGCTCCGGCGAAAGCAAATATTATAGTTCGCCCGTAAAAGCGGCTCCTCCGCAGCGCGGAGCAAACTTCCCGGGCTAGAGATAGAAAAGACGCCGATGAGACCGTTTCCCGGTGAAAGTGAATTTTTCGCTTTTCAAAGGCGAAAGGCGCTAATTCGAACGTCGGATGAGGAGGGCGATATTTCGGGCGAAGGGTCGGATGTAACGAGCGCCCGGAAGTTCGCGAGCTCCAGTTTGAGGAGAGGAGCGAGGAAAAGAGGCGACGGCGTCGAGCGTTTTGAATTTCAGCACTTTCGCGAATTACATCGTTTCCCCCCGGGCGCACAAAGGGGACAGGAGCTTTGTTCCCGCGAACGCTTGTCCTTCGGCCCGCCGCTCTTCTTTCGCCGGCTGTCCCTTTTAGGACGCGCCGATTTATGCTAAGATAATTCCTGATCTGTCCGGGATCGTTGTTAATTTTTACTCGCGCAATGTAAACTTGACTGGGAAGTGGAATTTCATTCATAAATTTGAATTCCGCGCTCATTATTAAGTAAAGGCCGGGGCTAACTTCGTTGCTTCCTTTTTCCGTTTAATATGCATTTCAAATTAACGTGAATTCATAACTAATTATTTAAAATAAATATTCAAGTATGTTAAGAGGGATATTCTCTGTTGATATTGCATTTTATTAGCATAGCAAGCGCATTTTTATTTAACAATAAACGTGATACATAATGAATGAATTTTTATTCTATATAATATCAAAAACTTTGTACAAAAAAAGTATTTTTATATTTAAATATATATAATTCTCACTTTATAATTTGTTTATTCAATTTTTTTTTTCGATTGTTCATCCACTAGGAATAAGATGAGAATTGTTGTATTACGGATATTCAAAACTTAAAGCTCCTTATTCATAAAACTAAATTATCTCTCTAATTAGTGCAGAAGCACTTGATTAAATCCACCGAGAAGTGGAAAATATCGCTGATAGATTTTAAGTAACCGCATCGATGAAGTCCTCTGGTCACTTAAGCGCCTTCATTTAAAAACCGCTGGGCAAAGGCGGAGAACACGCTATCGGACTTGTTGCACTTAATCAGGGGCAAATAAAGCGTCGCCCGTAATTTAAATCAGAGAACTTTGAGTACCGGGGATCTTTACAGCCTTCCCCTCTCCCCCCACCGGAAAATCCCAGCCTTTCAACGTTGCAACGTCAAACTACTTTTATGAGTCGTTAACCGGCGAAACTTCATTACCCCAGGTTCGCGCGCGAAACAACTCGATAAATCTAATCTGAAGCCGTGTACCTTCGGACCATCGCGCAGGAAACTTCGGTCTCTACCTCCGAGGACTAAAACTGCGCCTTTGAAAATCCCACCTCCCCTGACCCACCCCTACAGCATTTTTATTTATTTATTTTTTTTTTAACTACCATTGCGAATCGATTGCGAATTACGCTTTTCCCCGTCGATGGATTTCGCGGAAAAGGGCTGGAATGGGATTACGAACTAAATGTCGCTGCGGCGCTTGATAACGTCACGATATTAACGAGCCAGCGGAGGGAAGTGGGAGCTGGAAGGGGGTCGACTACGGGATTAAGACGAGAGTCGCGCGCGCGAGCTTCGAACTCGTTCAAGTTCATTAGTCGGTGATAAACGACCTGCTGGGACGCCCGTCATCGGCGAGCTTGCGGCTGGAAAAAAAATAAGCGGGGAAAATTTCCGCTCGCCCGGGGATCGCTCGTAAAGCGGCTAAAGCGCTTTCTTATATATCGGGACGCTCCGTACAGGCAGTCACGGGAAATCGCCTTGCATCTGGCGATCCTCCAAAATTATTTCCCGGACAGCGTCGATCCTCGACAACGAGCGGCTGCTTAAATCAGCGGCGCACGCGTAGGTAACTCAATTCCCCGGAGCCTTATTCTACGATATTAACGCTTCCCGCGTAAAAAAAAGATTAAGCTAGGATGAAGTTTACCCAAAGTTCACGTTTGGCGATCGTTGATATGAACATGGGCAATGAGACTTTACCGAACTTGCTTCTTATATTTTATACACGGAGAGAAATTTTATAGCAAAAATTACTATATTCCGTAGGAACAATGGGGCATACTCGACCTATGACGATTTTTACTATAAAATATACTAAAATTTCATATGTACATAGCAAAAATTGCTATTTATGTAGTAGAAAATGCTATGTACGTAGGAATTTTTAGTATCTTTTATAGTAAAAATTTTTATAAGTTGAGTATATCTCACTGTTCCTAAGGAATATAGTAATTTTTACTATAACATTTCTCTCCATGTACTTCCAAACTTTTTTTATATCAATATGCAGTAAAATCAGCGAAAAATTGCATTCGTTAAATTTACCGACTAAGGCCCCGGAGGTGCGCTAAGGTGCCTGGCGATCGACGCTCCCTGATAACCGGCGAGGAGACTCGCCGACAGCAGCTTGAGGGCCGGAAATCGAATTACATTTGGACCCCCGCCAGCCTCGTTTACCGAGGGCTTCTTGTTTTGCGCGAGCGGCCGAATTTCCGCGAGCAGGGCCGCCCGGGAATTCAGTTTAGCGCGCCATAACGCAGACTGCGCTTTCTTTGAAGGGACGCGCGCGTATAATGGGCGCGAGCGAATCGCTAAAGGGTCGACTTGGCAGCCATCGGTCTCGGACGCTTCTCCGACTGCACTCTGAGAAATTGAAAGTAATTTCGAGGCAGTCGCGAGTGCGCGAATAAAACTAACGGAGATGAGGAGGGGGCGACCTGACGAGGGAGGAAGCGCGCGAGACTGTGGCAATCTCCGCCTCCAGAGCGACTGCGATGATTTTCGAGGAGCGAGAAATTTTAGACGCTGCTTGCAATTGATGCTGCACTTGGACGAACTTTTTTTTTTCTTTTTTTTTTTGTAGGAATTAATTATCGGATGGCGTTGTAACGTCATCCGGTTAATTTTTAACTGGCCCTGCGGCGACGCCGCGTCTTTTCATTATAACGGCTCGCTCTTTATTAGTCTTCAGTTGCGTCGTTATAGCTCGCTCTTGTCACTTCACGGCTGCATAACTACGTTAGCTCGTCTTACGTAACGTCTGGTGCTGCCGCACTCGCTCCCTTCTTTAATCGCGTGGAATATATGAAACTGTATCTTTTCGCTAGTTTAACGTTACGACGAGAAATGAAGACTACTGGAGCGAATAGTAATAATAAAAAATTTTACGTCGTATGCGCTAATTTTATTCGCAGTTTTATTACCGTGACAAAAAAATTGGTGATTCCAATAAAACACTTTTTTTTATTTGGCTCAAAGATAAAGTAAACCGAGGGAAGTCGTCACTTAGGGCTAAGGGAAAAGTTGAAATAAAATGTACGCATAAAGAATGAAGTTGGCCGTGTAGTTGTTTGTAGAAGCGAAAGTTCAGTTGTCGAAGAGCAACCAGTCGAAGAGTTAAGCAAAAGTAAATAAAATAAAAATAGAAAGAAAATCGAGCTCAATTCTTTTCATTACCTCTTTCGCTGGCAAATTCCTTATTTAGTCGGAACAATTAAACATTAACACAGAAATTTACATTGTAATATTAAACTTATAGATAATTAATGTTACATTTTACACACTGGGCAAAAAAAATGTGCATGTTATATTTATTCTCTCAACCTGAAATTGTGAATAATGACATTTAATAAGTATAGAAACGTTCACATGCTAAATATGTGAACGATTTTCACCTAAAATATGTCACATTTCACATTTTCAAGTTTCAAGAGTATTTAATAAAATTCGACAAATTCAATATGTGATTATTCACATATAAAATATGTGACATAAATTTGATTAATTGAAGGTGTGAATTCAAATTTCTCTAATTCGATATGTAAAAAAGGAAATTCACTAATTCAATATGTTAATATTCACACATTAAAATTACTAAAGTGAACTTTCACATATTTATAAGTTAAACTATTTTCACATACAAAATATGTGAAAATCTCATATTTTCAGATTTACAGAGTATTTAATAAAATTCGAATAATTCAATATGTAATTATTCACATATTTTATATTATATATTTCATTGATATACTTTATATGTGAATATTCACGTATAAAAAATGTGAAATAAATTTGACTAATTGAAGGTGTGAAATAAAATTTCTCTAATTCAATATGTTGATATTCACACATTA
The DNA here is from genome assembly GCA_018906775.1 of Sycophila sp. Sp_5. Classification (NCBI taxonomy): domain Eukaryota; kingdom Metazoa; phylum Arthropoda; class Insecta; order Hymenoptera; family Eurytomidae; genus Sycophila; species Sycophila sp. Sp_5. The sequence goes on from JACCID010000004.1 coordinate 5,721,038, forward strand.
AAAATAGTAAAGCGAGCTTTCACATATTTATAAGTTAAATTATTTTCACATACCAAATGTGTGAAAATTTAATATTTTCAGATTTACAGACTGAGATAAACTAAAAAAAAAGATTTCTGCTGCCTGCAATCGTTCTAAAAAAAAAGATTCTATGCCATTATCATTAAAGCATCTAATTTGAGTAACATTAAGCGACACACAGCGAGACTGTATAGCAATAGTCCTGACAAAGTCCACGCTTAACGATTCAAGTCGGAGCTCATTTTCGAGTGCTCTGCGGCAGATTAACGACGTCGAGGATAGCCCTCGAAACGTCTCGCGATCGTCCTCGGCGGACTGTTTATGAGGCATTAACAAGATTAACCGGAACGAGCGTTTCATCCCCTCGGAAATCCAGCCGGATCGTCGTCGCGGTCCCGCGACTCCCGCCGCACACAGCGAAGAGGCGTGCAAGGACGAGCGGGGAAATATCGAGGTTCGGGCTAATACAGGCGACGCAAATCCCTGCGGGCCATTCCTCACGCTCGGGACCTCATAACACGCGGGGCTTAATTAAGTCGCGACCGTCTTTTACACGGCCCGCCGTCGATTATCGCGCGTCCGCGAAATTTCGCTGCGCTTTTGGGGGGCCCGAATGGCGCGGAGGGGGAGAAAAGTAACGAGGGCAAAAAAGGAGACTGCGAGGATAAATGGATTATTTACTTAGAGCCGCTACGGACGAAAAAAAAGGGACGAAGGAGGTTTTAGCGATCCTCCCACGTCGGCGAGTATATACGGAAAACCCCGGGTGCACTAATCGCCTGACTGTTTCGTCTTTTCCCTTCGTCTACTTTGCTCTGTACTTTTTTCCGCCGTCCACGCCTTCTCGCCAAGTTCATTAGTTTGTACCTTGTTACTTCGGATAAATGCTGGATTAACCATTTTAAGGATTTATATTGCCTTTTTTTCACTTGCATTCCACCGCCCTGCGTGTAGTATACTTTTTTTGTAATCTGCAGGGAGTTAATGTGCAGCCCTTTTTTTCTGGTTACTTTTCATGACTTAAAAAAAAATATGATTTTATACTAATATACTCTCTAAATATGAATAATTAAAATTCACATAAAAGTAAATGAAGTTACACTTTACAACGTGATAAGTCGTTCACATATCAAATAAGTGAACAGCTTATCACGTGGAATTAGTGCATATTCACTTACTCATTTTTAAAGGGTATGCAGCTGTAAACAATAGTACACTGAAAAAAAACTTAATAAAAATTACTATTGTGATTAGGAAAGGAGGGAAAGTCTTGAAAAACGAGAAATTTTATTATGAAAAATAACAATTATTAGTACTTAAAATAGCAATTTTGAAAATTTCAGGTACTAAAAATTACTATTTTTCATATGAAAAATTCTCAATTCATAAGACTGTCACTTCTTTCCTAAACACAATAGCAATTTTTATGAAGTTTTTTTCTCTCACTGTATAGATTTTTTATACAAAATTATTTTATACAGTTGTTACACAATTACCCTATTTAATCGTTGCATAATGAATAATTTTATATACAAATTATGTACAATTTTTTACTGTTATATGTACCGTATAGTTACATATAACTACGTATTATACAGTTATATATAATTGTATAAATATTATATAGAATCATTTTTTATACAAACTGTATCAAACATTTTAGATACAAATGTATTAAATATTTTTATATAAATTGTATAAAATATTTCACATGGCTTGTTAATAGGTCATTGTGAATATTTGTATAAGTCAAAATTTAAACGTCTACTCTTCGTGAATAAATCATACCGAGGGAGCATTACGAATTGCCACTATCAAGCCGTGCCACATACGCTGACATAAATTCTCGGAAAAAAAGGTTGAAATAAAAGAAAAGCGTTTTATTAGTGTCGCACCCCCGATAGCGCAGTCTTTTTATCATTAGACCGTTAGAAAATGTAAATTCAACCGCGAGAATCCCGAGTTAGAAACTTCGACGATGATCGCCAGGGAGATCTTGGCACTCGCTTGGCCCTTATCTCCCTCGCACGAAATATCGCGCGATAGATTGGATTTCGCTGCTATACCGCGGGCGAGTAAAAAACGAGCGGAGAGGGCCGAGAATAAGAGAGAAAAATAATCGGGAGCTATTGCGCGTGTTTGCAAGAGGAAAGAGCGGGCGGGCCGGTAGTCTCTCCATTTAAAGTGCTCATTCACAGCAGCGACCTTAATCCCCGCCGCGGTCTTTGAAACTTTCAAGATATCTTCATGGGCCATCGAGTCTCAAAAATCGCTCATGGCACTAGGTTACTCGTACACACCTAACGGGGCGCGCGCGCGCGGATCCATCCCCTTATTCCCGAGCGCCGAACGATCCGCCCTGGCAAACAGCCACCGGCGTTTTGAGCGGATTACTCGGCGGAATGAAAGCATGTATACTGTATGAGGCGCCCAACTTTTTTTCTCCTTCTCTGCCCTCAGTCCGGTGACGCGTTTTTTCCCCCTTTTTTTTCGAAGCTCTTCTTCATGGGCGATGAGCCCCCTCCATCCGAGTTTTCCGCCAAATCGCCCGCGGCGGCGCGGCTTTGTCCGTCGGAAGAGGCCCGTCGGTTCAAAGTGCCCTGGCACAGATACCCTTTTTTTCCTTTTTTTTTTTTTTATCCCCTCAAAGCGAGAAATAGTCCTCCGGCTGTAGGACCGCAAAAAACCGTGTCGACGCCGTCCATTAAAAAGCTAATGAACGATTCACTTTCATCCGCCGGTGGGGGAGCTTATTCCCGTGTAAACGCGGCCGCGCAAAATAAAAATGCAGATGCCGTCGCGGACGAAGTGTGCCGGGGGTAACGAAGGTTTAGCCGCGATGGAAAAAAGTATATTGGAAAATATTTTGTGGCCCGGGGGAAAAAACTGTTTTGGCGGCCAAGTGTCCCTCCCAATCAGCGGTGTTTTCCTCTAGCGATACACCAGCGCCGGAAAATTTTAGTTCGATTGAGTGGGCGTTCTTATATACATATATATACACGAACGCGCGTGTTTACGATTTCCGCAGCCTCACTGCTCGAAAAACGCTGCGGCGCGGCATGCCAATTTTATTTGCATAACTTTTTTACGCCCGCGGTCTTATTTACACAAACGTTCGCGTTTATGATTTTTCAGAGACGACTACTCGCAAAAAGAGTCTCGATCCTCTACAGTGACCCTGTGTAAACGCTCCTTCAATTATTCGTTCGGTAACTTTTGGCCCCGAGCGCTAAAGGATACACATTTATGCAATAAAGATGCAATATTGTATTTATCCGATACACACGCTTCAAAATATTTTCTTTTATGGTAATTTAGTTTTGTTTAATAAAAAAGTAACGAATGTTATCACCATTAAATTACAAAATAAAAAAAAACTTTTTCAATAATTCTACACGTACTCAAATAAATGAACATTTCTTCTACTGCTTACTGACATGTTTACCTTTAATTTTAAAAAATATAGGACCTCCCTGTATGCCTATAGTTACTAATTATTAATTGGAGTCTTCAAGTTATTAAGATTTGAAGTTCACCGACGGACCAAATAAGCTCAACTTGAAGGATAAAGTTTAAAAGTATGTTGGTTCGGCTACGAGCAGAAGGAGCAGAGAAATTTTTAGAAACAAAATTACTAATTTATTAATTTTTGCATAAAATAAAGCATAATAACATAATATTAAATTTAGCATAAAATTTCTATACGTTCAAAATCAGAATTGTTAGTTATTAGTAAGAAATGTTACTTATTTGAGTATTATGTATAGAATTAACGAAAAAGTTTTTTTTTTTTATTTTGCAAATTAAAGGTGTACCTTCTTACTATCTTTCACGGCTCATAAGATACAAATTTTTTTTTAAATACGAATAATACGCTGTACTAATATATTTTTAATATTATCACACTGTGCAATTTGACAAAAGAAAAGGGTATGTTAATTTCTTGAATCGCGAACTGCATAAATTTGTAATGAAAAAAAACGGTAATTTCCGGGAGAAATGGAATCGAAGATAATTCGCGAATATAAATAAAAAAATAAAAGCGATTCGAGCAATTGGACGTGAATTAAAATACGCTTCGGAAATGCATTATGTAAAGGCTAACGACACGTGGCAAGTGCATTAAATTCAAATTCGAAAGGCAGCTAGACGGAACATCCGCCGACGCGGCACAGGCAGCTATTCGTAATGATAGTCCTTTCAATATCGACACGCCATTAGACCATAACCCTTGACATCGAACAACCTCTTCAAACACTACAATGGGCAGCATCGATCAGCAATTACTAAATGAGTATGCCCCGGCACTCGAGCCGCCGCCAAGGCAGCCGTGGATTCTTCCGCGCTGAAAAATGCTAATCGCTTTTATATTACATTGCGACTGACTCCCGCTGCTAAAAATATCCAGTAACGATTTCCAATAATCGGCAATTTTAAAACCTCGTGTTTCTCTTCTTTCAGGCGCCATCTTCACTCATGACCAAAGAAACAGCAGCACCGAGCTGGCCTTCAAGTACGCCGTGTACAAAATAAATAAGGACAAAATCATACTGCCCAACACGACTCTGGTCTACGACATCCAATACGTGCCTAAGGACGACTCCTTTCATGCATCCAAAAAAGGTGAGCCACTTTTTTTTATCTCCGCTTCCCCGCGACTCGTGAAACTTTTTCATGCGGAACTTCAAAAGCGAGGAGGTGAAAAAAATCGGATACAGCGATGACAAAAAAAAAGAAGAGAAGTGAACGAGCGATCGAATGGAATTATCCGCCGGCGGTGAATAGTCACTTCGCTGATCACATTTCTCTCTTTCGCCGGGCGCGCGCTATAACGGATCCGTTAAAAATCGCGTAAGTGGCTTTGGGGATTCGTCCCTTCCCCTCCCACTTCCTTTTCACTGCACTGTTTCGCTCGTGACGAAGGCCAGGGGATTTTTGTCTTTTGACGGTAGCTTCCTGGAGAAGGAAAATTAAGCGGTAAAAAACGAATCCTTCGAAAGTCAAGTTTAATGTGCGACTTTCCGCATCACCGGAGTCTATATAATGCCATTGCAGGTCGCCAAAGGCTGCGTGTTACACGTAACTTCGTAAATAGAAATATTTTTACGCAAACGATAACCGTTTGACGAACCTTTCGATTTTATATCATTTCGTGTTCAGCCGCTCGAAAAATGCACGTTTGCTTTATCCCTTTTCGCGTACAAAAACCACTATATACGTACATCTACATGCAAGTTCACAAAAATTTTAAATTCAGACCGATAACAAAGCAAAATTAAATTCATACCTCGCACTGAACAAAAGGAGAGTCTCCTTAAAAAAAGGAGTTTCTTCTAAAAACTTATAGGATATTATAATATTATAATGTAATAATATAACGAATTTCTTGTCACGTAATTTAACTTAATTTAATTAATTTAATTATATCTAGTTTTTTATCTAATTATATATTCATACATTCTCCACTTAGATTTAAGTTTTTCAATTAATTGTATTAATTTGTATTTAAGGACTGTTCAGTTCGTTGAAATTTAATAAATAAATAAATAAATTTTCTCCTTGGAAAAAAAGGACAAACTCTTTGACGAAAAAGGAAGAATTTGCTTTTTCGTTAAGGCGTTTCTTCTCTCTTTTTTCTAGGAGAAACTCCTAATTTATGAAAAAGGAGAATTTCTTATAAGTTTTTAGGCAGGAATCTCCGTTTTTCCAGGAGACTCTCCTTTTTTTTTCAATGCGTAACTCAACGCCGTTGCGTGACGTTCAATCTAAAACCGCTCTTAGTCCGAGCTAACCAAGAAGACGAGGTTGAAGAAAAAAAAAAAAAAAGAGGAAGGAAGGGGTAGAGAAATCTCCGGCTGAACAGGACATCCCGGTAAACTCTCAAGAGTCACATGCAGCGCTCTCCTCGAACTTCATTCTCGAATAATCTCCCAAGCGCTCGCTCGGCTGCATGTGCGCGCGCCAGCGCATGACTCTCGAAACTCGAACTTGCGTCCGCCCGTATTTACCTTTATACACGTGTCACTCCGCCGCCCCGGGAGTACATGTATAACAGACGCACGCGGCCCCCCCTCGGGGAAGTGCGCGCGACGTGGAGTGCGACATTATTGCGAGCGCAATTGCGGCACTGGCCGGCGGATCGACAAGCGCGCTCGTCGCTGTATATCGCGCCGAATGTTTTGTTTCTCCTTTTTCTTCCTTTTTTTTTAACGCTTGCTATTTTATTTTATTTTATTTTATTTTATTTATTTTTTTTCGTTTCGCGTCCACGCGTGGCGTTAATCCGGCGCGATTTCTAGACGGACGGCTTCCTCTCGGGCGTTATCTGCGCGTTGCCACGCTCTTTCAGATTTTACGGTTATACATGTACGTGCAAAACGCGGGGGACTATCTTGTCGCCGGTGCGGGGGAGGAGCGACGCGCCACTACGAAAAGGCACTCCGGGCTTTAGGCGAAATATGTACTTGACCTTTTTTTTGCGAGAATCTCATATATAAACTCGTTCGATCTGCGGATTACTTTGTTCTCGCTTCTGTTTTATTACGGAAAATTCCTTTAATTTGGAGAGTTTAATTTACGTATTAAAAAAAAAAAAGTTAAATGCGCTTATAAACGAGTTTAAGATTAATTAAGTGCTGAATTTATAACGTACCTTATGTTTTTTTTTTTTTTTTTTTTAAATTGTTGACGTCTCAAAATACCTAACGCAGATATAAAGTACATAAGCATAATTAAAAGACAAATGTAATTTAATTAATTAGCGGATTCGTGCGTTTATTAAAGTGAATTTCGCGAATAACTGGAGCAACCCGCAATTATTAAAAGTGAACGGGAGCTCGAGGGAGGGAAAAAATAAAGTATACGGCTGCTCATTAGCTAAAATCTTGAATTTCCTCGTGTACGGTGTAGCGCATAGGTGCACGGGGGACGCTGCGCGCAGAAGCTCTCGGAGACGAACATTCAGCCTCGCTATTTAGGATATCGATTTACAATAACATTGTCAAGCGATGCTCAAGGTAACGCGGCGACAGAGCCATTACGAAGCTCGTCGTGGGGTGCACAAGTGCCCGCCCCGTGACGTCACCTCACGTGTTCAAGAGGAGCACTTCAGTATGCGCGCGCTCGCTCCCGTTCGCTCGCTATCGGCCCGAAAAAAATTTCCTCGCGCGGAGCGATGCGAGAGACCTGCAGACCCTTCAGCTTAACAAAGCAGTCGAACTCGGCGTTACTGTTCTTCGCTGCCGTCGGATATTTTTATTTTTTTCTTAATTTTTATTTTCTGAACTTCCTAGTGCGCTCCTCCTTCCTTCCCACTTTTTTTTATTCCTCCCCGCGTAAAAAATTTAAGTTAGGATAAAGTTTATCCAAAGTTCATGTTTGGCGGTCGTTGATACGAACATGAGCAATGAGATTTTACCAAACTTGCTTCTTATATGTTTTACAGAAGTTTGTAGATGCGTTATATAAACGGATAAATTACCTCTAACGTTATAGAAAATAATTTTTTACATTTATTTGTTTTAACGTTCGTCGTGTGAACGTCTTTTACCATGTAAATCTGAAAATGAGAAATTCACTTGGAAAATGTGAATAGTGACATTTAATAAGTGAAAAGCCGTTTACATGCTAAACTTTTACGACTTTTCACGTAAAATATGTCACTATTTACATTTTCTGATTTACAGAGTAAATTTAAGAAAAACTTCATCTGAAGTTTGTATAAACTATTGCAAAATTATTTATCATTTAGTCTCATTGCCCGTGTTCACATCAACGACCGCCAAACATGAACTTTGAGTAAACTTTATCCTAACTTAATTTTTTTCACGCGGGTCTTCTCCATTGGTCTCCATTCGATTCAGCGGCGCAAAGAACTCGAGGCTCGCTTTGCCGAGCGACTCCTTTGTAGCGCTTGTCGGGAATAAAATGTATTTCGGTCAGCGCGCGAAAAATAAACGAGATGGCGGATGGAAAAATTTCCAACAATGCGGAATCGAGAGGTCAGCCGGGCCCTTTGGAGAATTCGACGCTGAAAAATCCGGCGCGCGGGGATTCGATTGTCTTCCGTGGAGCTTTTGAACGGGGGACAAAAATTATCGACGCGCTCGCGCGCGACATTGAAATCGCGATCCCGCAAATCGTCGTCGCCTCGTCGGCGATTAATTTTTCTTTTTATCGCCGGAAAGGCGAAATGTTCGTCGCGCCTTTGTGAGTCCAGCTGAATGAGGGTGATTCTTTGTTCGGCGGGCGGCATGGATTCTCGCGAAAAACAGCCGGCGGAAATTCAATTCGAGAGCTCGCCAGAGCGGCGAGAAGATTTAACGGACAATTACTTCGATTGAACGGGTGGCGCGCGCGCGAGTTCCCCCTCTGCTCGTCCCTCGGTGTGGAACATCAAAGAACGTTGGACTCCTTACGAGGAGGCGAACACTTTGAGGGGGCCAGACGCCTTGGATGAAAGAGATATTTGTCTTCGTCGGATACCGAATCAAATTTCTCGGCGGGATGAGACAAAGGGACCTGGCGCCAGGTTCCGACAGAATTTTCACTGTCCGTAGTTTTGCTTCGTAATAATATTTACAAAGTAGATTAGTAAAATTTATACCAAACGTTAATAATAAAAATCACCTACGTTTACTTATCAGTTAGTAATTTTTAGTTGTAGGGTAATTTTTATACGATCATTCTCTCCATGTACACCGAGAGAAATATTTTGGAAAAATATCTGTTATTATAATTATAATAAAACTTACTATCCAGTCTGGGTGTGGATATATATCTACAATTCTAATAAATATTACTAGAATTCTAGTAATATTTCTAATACAGAATGGTAATTTACTCCCAGACTGAATAGTAATTTTTCCAAAACATTCCTCTCAGTGTATAAAAGGCAAAAAAAATAGGCAGAATAGTATGGTTTTAATTGAATACTGTTTGCAAGGTAAATAATACTTGAAGAAGCATTTCAGATAAGGTTCAAAAAAATGTCTGCTCGAGACAGCTCTGGATTGAGGGTAGATAAATTTCTTAAATTAACAATCGAGCTATATTAGACACTGCGCTAAAAGCTTTTCAAATATTAATTACTCGCTTACGCGATATTTAATCAGCGTCTTGAAGCCGGTCCAATCGGATTTCTAAACTGTTACCCGCTCGAAGTTTGCCTTCCAGAGATTTGGATTAAAATTTACAACATGATCGAACCGCCCCGCTAATTAATATTTTCCCTGCAGCGGCAGATTCGCCATTAAAGACCCAAACAAACTATCCTCATTAAAAATTTTTCTGCCGAGCCTAATTAATCGAGGGGTGGAAACGGGGCGTTTGGTGCATCGCACGATCTCGTCAAACTAAGCTAATTTTGAACAGGCCGCTTCCTTCTTTCTTGTAGAGTACGTGTTATACGCACAGTGAATCTCTCTTTCGCTGCGCGTCGGAGGGAACCCACCATCCGATTTTCTATCTTGCGACTTATCGATCGACTTCCCTCCTCCGGTGCTTTGTTTCTCGAAATAACCTGACACCCTCAAATGTATGCCGCAAGGAAACAAACGATCTAGTTTAATGCAATTCTTCAAATGGTATAAATAACATCTTTACGACTGCGGTATACTTCACGCTTTTAATATTTAATTTATTACTGCATAGAGAAAAAAGTTTAAGTAAAAATTACTCTACTGTTTTGGGATTCAGGGAATCTACACTCGACGAATTAAAAACTTTACTAGAAAATATAGTAAAATTTATTGTATATGACTAGTAAATTTTACGACACGTTTTAGTAAATATTATTATGTATTTTATCAAGTCTGTGCCTCCGTTGCAAAACATTTATTTTAATTTTTTTTTTTATTTTTGTTTATTCATTACCAGAGTATAGAATACAAAGAATATAATAGATACAAATGCATATACGTATAAAGTTATTTTCCTGTTTGCTGGTTGTTAATTGCGTAAAAACTAAAAAAAATGTTTATCTATTTACTTTGACTCTATTTTCACAAGAACTTTTAAAATAATTAAAAAATTTAAACGGTTAAAATAATTTTGAAGATTTACAGCATTAATATACTGAATGAATATTTTGAAATTTAAAAATTATACACTTGGAAAAAATGCGTAAAAAAGCATTTTTATGCACTTGGATGCACTCGGATGCAGTTGCAGTTGTAGTTGAAATTGCACTTGCATTTACACTTTATATTTTACTATTGGCCCATAAACCCGATCTACAGACGGAGAAAAGATGTGAAATAAAAAATGGTTTCATAGCACACAATACATCACGACACAAAATCTTTTTAATATAATGCAAGATAAATTGAATTGTTTAATTCTAAAATGAGAACAGTTTTAATAATAATTTTTACACGCTAAAACATTTGGAATATAAACTAAGGATTATATAAACTAAGAGTGAAATTTCACCTTTAGTTTATAGCGAAACCACTCTTGAAACAAAAATTTCCTTTATTAGAGTAAAATTTGACTCTACATAAATAGAGTGATTTAATTTCAATTTAAAGTAGAGTAAAATTCACTCTAAAGTAGAGTAAAATATTACAGGCAATATCCTTATATTTTGTTCTACTTAAAATCACTATTTCACTCTATCAAGGGAGATAAATTCATCATAAATTAGAGTGAAAATTTGACTCCAGTAGAGTTAACTTTCACTCTATTTCACTCCAGCTGATTTAGGGTGTAAAAAGTACTGACCGACAAGTTACGTTAACTTTTAAAAATGATTCGTCAATTTAAGCGACTAGAAAAAATATTCTACTGGATAATCTTTGGGCGGTAAAAATTTTACGGCGGAACTCTTTACGCAGTAAGCTTCGTCTTCGTCTCTCGGCGCAGCAGTCGCGTGCTACGCCGACCGCCGTTAACAAATGCCATGAGACCTCGACCTCGTAATGGCTTCCCCGAGCTCAACTGAGCTCGCGCGCGTGCTGGAAGGGAGACGCAAATTCGCATACGCGATTTCTTATGCCGAGGCGATTACCGCGACGTCGCTTGGCACCGCCTGGATGCCGGAAAACGACGGCACTATATATAGCATCTTTCAGATTAAATCAACATTTTATGCTTCATTGATAATTTATAATTTTGAGCTGCGATGCTCGTTAGACTATGGAGTATGAGATTGCGCTTCTTACCATCTCTTATTCAACGCCCAGAAATAGTTCCTGCTCGTTTATTCACACGTGGCAGCCTCTGCGAGAATTTTATCGTCCTCCTTATAAATTGAAAAAAAAAGTGCACAATGTAAAAGAAGAGCCGCATGAAAGAATCATCCAAACTTGTATATTTATACGACAGACTTCGTGGATGCAGCTCCAGCCGCGAAAACCTCGACCGAAGTAAAAAGAAACACTTGGAAGCCAAAATCACAAATGAATCATTAATCAATTAAAGCGAACGTTGGTGCAAACGAATTTCCGTCCGTCGACCGCAAATGCAATTAAAAGCAACAAAGCTGTAAATACCTGAATTCCGGCAAAAGATACTTTGGACCCTGGTCAGTCTTTCCCTGCGCCGGCTTAAACCACAATTAGTGCAAATTTCTCTAATCCTCCTAAATGAAACAATGAGCCTAATGAAAAGTAGGCTCCCCGGCTAATTCCAATCGGTGGCGAGAGCTGCGGGGCACTGGGATTCATTAACATTAAACATCGCGCGGTTTCGACCGCCCCCTCCCCCTTGAGCTCGCCAGGAAAAAGCGAAGAAGCACTCGGCTGCCGCCGGGAGTAAGAGAGAGTAAAGCCGCGGCTGGAGGAAATCCCTCCCGGTGTTTCATTCTCCCAGTGGCAGGGGCTTGTCCAATAAATTTTCGGCTCCTCTCTCTTCCTCCCGTGGCGGTCCCCAGGCGCGATGTATATCGGCCGGGAAGCTCGCTCCTGAGGCGGAAGTGCGAGACACATGCATCGGGGTCACGCAACATCGAGATCATCGCAAATCATCCCCATCGATTTTGCATTCCTCGGCGGGCTTTATCTCGCGGGCGCGGCCTCAACGCGAATTGAAAAATAATCTGCGCGCGCTTTACGAGAGTCTTCGGGGAATAAAAGGGGGTCGAAGCCGCCGTCAAGGAGAGAAGGAGAGATATGGAGAGCCGAGGGCAAGGAAAAAAATAAAGAAAAGGTGGGAGAGAGTTGAGCCGCGCCGGCTCGTATAAAGGCGAATAAAAACGCGGAAAGAACCCGCGACGGCGTCACCTTTATTTCCTTCCGCTGCATAACGCGCGCGTCGGCTTATTTCCCGCCTTTGAATTTCGAAGACCGTCGCGCGCGCTCCTGCGGTTTCCCGTCCGCCGATAAACGACGGCATTATACAAGCCGCGGCGCGAGAAGCGTTTTTCAATTGAGCCCACCGATCGGCGCTTAATTGAGCTTCCACCGATGCCTTAGAAAGCTCGGCGAGGGCCGCGCTCTGTCTTTTGGGCTTTTCCGCGCGCGAGAGTACCGCCGCCAGGGGAGAGGAGAATCCGCCGGTGGAGCGGATATTAAAAAATAAATTAAATTCTAGTTCGCGAGATTTTTTTTTCTTACTTGTTCGAGCGGGCGCTGGGCAACGAAATACTTTGAGGTTTATTAAAATTTTAAAAGGAGATATCTATACAATATCCGCGTGATTTCAAAGTGAGAACTTCGACCATTTACATAAAATTGTGCATGCGAATCGTATATAAGTATCGAAATTAATTAAATGAATTTTGAAAGTATATGTATACACTATTACAAAAATGTATGAAAATTAATGTTAATGTAGTGGAAGTTTATTTTATACTTTAACCAAAAATAATGTGGATGCACAATTTGTATTCAATTGTATTTTAATTTTCATTTATAAGTGCAATAAGCAAACTTTAATGCAATCTCGATAATGCATCTTCGATTTTCTTGACAAAATACATTAAATTTGACGTACACTATTAAAAAAATGCATGAAAATTAATGTAAATGTAGTGGAAGTTTATTTTATACATTATCCAAAAATAATGTACATACACAATTTGTATTCAATTGTAGCTTAACTTCATTTGAATTTTGAAATTTATTAACCAGAAAAAAAATTACATGTATAAGTACATTTATTTTATTCATTATACATTTATTCAAGCAAACTTTAATGATAATCTCTTGGATTTTCGCGTAGAAAATACATTAAATTTGACGTACACATTAATTGCTTAAGCAATAACTTTTATATACAAGTATTGAAAATTTGTACTTGTACGTAAAATGTATTATAATACGTCTTGAAAAAATTTGAAAGAATATTGCCACCGCGTCATACCCACGAATGAGAAATATCGATTCCGTTGAAGAAGATGTATATTTAATTAAAAGCGCCTCGATAGCTTAATCCTCAAAAAGTGCTATATAATTAAACGAAATCACATCTATCTTAATTAAAATTTTATTACTCCCGTAGCTAAGGCACTAGAGCAGAGCTAATTGAAGTGGATTATTAATTACCATCGGAATTTTTTAATAATTTTTTCCTCTGTCAATGAAAACGTTCATAAGTACCATTAATAACGAAATACGTCGACTTCGTCATAAACTATTAACGATCGAACTCGACTTTGACGAGCGACCAGCTAGCGCTTAAAAAATAATAGTAAAAATCGTACGAATCATGGAAATGTGTTGCAGCCTGTCAGCAAGTCAAGTTCGGCGTGCAAGCCATATTCGGCCCGTCAGATCCGGTCCTAGGTCAGCACATTCACAGCATATGCGATGCCCTGGACATACCGCACCTGGAGGCCAGGCTGGACCTGGACTCCGAGGCGAAGGAATTCAGCATAAATCTGCATCCAGCACAAAGTCTCCTCAACGCCGCATACCAGGACGTCATGGCCTTTCTCAACTGGACCAAAGTCGCCATCGTCTACGAGGACGACTACGGTAAAATAAGCAAAATCCCTTGTTACCACTTTGTCTGATATTGACGCCTGAAAGGGATGATTTTTCTTTTCAACAAAAAGGACTTGCACATGTATACCCTTGATTTGGTTTTATCTACTAGGTCGTAGAACATTTTTATATGCGAGATATCGATTTTTTTTTACTAAAATCCCGGCGGTCTAAAGATTAAAGAACTTTATTAGAACAGCCGGAACAAAGCTTTGGCGCGTCCGAAGGCAGACTTACGAACAAACAAGAATGCAGCTCTCTCGATTTCTCCTTTCGAGTGTCAATAATACTTTTTTTTCGTTTTTTTGCGCATAACAAAGATTAGCAATCGACTCTCTCGCCTTTTATCTCCATCTTTTATCAACGACTATCTTGTTGGAGATAGAGGGAAACGCGGCTATGGACGATAATCACGTACACTTCTGGCCGTGCTCGCATGTCTAAACTGAAAAAAAATTGTCAATTTTACTTCAATACTACTTATTAAATATTTCTTTGAATCAAGTAATGATTTTATTGAAACTAAATGAATTTATTCGTTTCTAAATAAATTTAGTAGTTTCAAAAAAAAACAATTTTTTGACTCAATAAAACATTTAACAAGTATTATTGAAATAAATGATTGCATAAAATTAACAAATTTTTCTCTCGGTACAACGACATGCCGCTGATCCTCAATCGTTGACACCCGAAACGAGACCTCGAGTTACACATCCTTAAAAACTACTTTATACTTTCTCACTCAGAAACACTCCTCCACCCCCTCCCTCCCGGGCATCCGCTTCTTCTTCACCCCCTTCACGGCGCGTTGCGCGCGGATTAAACCGCTCGTTTTCGAAGTTTCGGCTAAATTCGTCCTCGAGTATGTGGGTCGGTTTTTCCTGCTTAGCAGTTATTGTTTGGCACTGTCGCAAGGCCGCAGGGCAAAACGAGCGCTCGCCGTCAGCGGCGCGTGCATATTTCACTCGCTGCAACGTCGTATCGGGCCTCGTTTTTTCCCCCTTAATTCCGCGAGCGTCAGTCGCGCTTTTTATAGAAGCCCGCTCGACATCGGCCAAAAGCGCACTTAATTATCCCGCGCGTTTAATCGAGTTTGCGATCTCGCGACGCGCGCCCTCGCGTATGCATAAATAAGTCCACCCCCACCCACCCCCGGGAGGAAAATCTCGAGCGAAATCAAGTGCGCGGCGATTTCTTCGCGGTACACTCGGGCATTAGGAACAAGGGAATTTCGAAAAGGAGCAGCCAAAAAAAAGGAGAAAGTGGAAAAAGCGCCGCGCCAGCGTATCGATGCGCTAATCGACTGGGCGGCCTTGACTCCTCTGCAGAGAGTGGCTCTTTCACAATTAAAGCGGCGCTAGGCGTCCCGCCAACGAAATTTCGAGCTCGCCCGGCTGATGAATATTCATTAGGGCCCCTTGGCAGCCCCGATCTATTCTCCCTGCCTCTTTCTCTCTCTTAAAAACTTAAACGCCGCGAAATTGGCACGGGCAGTAAGGACGAGCCGCCGAGCGGATCGCAGAGATGGATAATGCAGAAGGGCGAGAGGAGAGCGAAGTTTACTCAGCCTCGTACCTGATTCGATTTATTTATTTGTTCGACGGATTTTTTTTTGTACGCCACCGCCACCCCCAAATCTTTGAGTTTCTATGCCTTTGCTTTCGGCGGTGGTAAGACTTTTCAGACTACACTGAGAGAAAAAACTTTATAAAAATTGCTATTGTAGTTAGGAGAAGAGGGACAGTCTTATCATGTGAAATTTATATATACAGAATAGTAATTTTTAGTACCGAAATTTAAAAAATTACCATTTAATACTAAAAATTACTATTTTTATTTAATTTCCTTAAAATTAACAATTTTTTTTCAGTGTAGAAACTGTCCATATTTCGGGTACTTTTACCTTACACGCTCCTTCGATTCTCTTTTTTTCAGCGTAACTTCGGCTACTGCGTCGTCGGTGTGTTTCATCCAAGCGTTTTACTTTTATTCCAATGGAATATCGATGTCCCGCGCACGGGAGATTTTAATGAACTCGTGGGTACACATCCCCGCTCGGATTTAAACGCGTGTAAACAACAAGTTCGTAATTTTAACGACGCGCCGCGTTAAAATAACGTGACAGTCTTGGAAGTATCGCGCTCAAATTAGTAAATCAAACGGCGCCGAATTCGAAGTTCTCCGGGCGGTATACTGTGACCTCGAGGAAAAAAAAATTCGCGCACCCCCAAAAGAGTAAAAGTAAGTAAAAGACGGGAGAAAACACAATCGTCGTCGAAGCGAGAGATAAACAAGATCCCCCGGCGAGCTCGGTGAAAGACGCGCTCTATCGCGCCCTTTCGTCAAATGTTTAACGAAGCAATTCAATTTGCTCGCTCCGCGCGACTTCGGATCAGATTTTACGCCGCTCCACACGCGCACACGCACATCTACTCACACACACCCACGCGTAAATACAGATATAAGTGTGTGCGGACAGGAGGACCGAAGAGAGGTCCGCGCAACGATATTATCGGCTCCCTGGGCTGAGCCTTCGGTCAGTCACGCGGAATGGGCCGCGCGCACTCAAAGGCGAGGCGGACGCCTCTTATACGCGCGCACGCCCGGCGAATCGACAATGAACTTTGCTCCAAGTCCATCACCGCGACCATTGTCCCCGCTCTGTCTCTCCCCGCCCTCGCCCCCGCACTTTTATTCCCTCCGACGGGCGCGCCCCGGGGGACCGACTCCGAGGCCGAAATCCCCCAAGCGTATTTTCGCTGAACAAGCGGACCGATCTGCGCGCCGGTCTCTTCCCTCTTTCTCTTTTTCTCGGCCGTACGACATTTTCCGAGCGGCTTCCCTTTCGTTAAAACGCGAGAGCCCGCGCCCTCTCGCCGGCGGATAAAGAGAGGCGAGAAGCCGCGCGCGCCTCCTCGGAGTAAATAACGCGGAAGGCTCGTGCGGATGCGTCTGGCGCTGGCCCCCGATCGTAATCGTAAAGAAGCTCGGCCCTTCTGGGAGGCCAGGGGGTTGGGGGTGGGGGTGGAGGAACGGACGGCGCGGCATTCGATTACCCCGGGAGCGCGCGCCCCCGAGAAATCCCTGCCGCTTTTTACGACTTCATCGAAAATAACAACCGGCTTCATAAAGCTAGACGACTGGAGGAGGCGCGATATGCAGGTGCGAGCTCGGCTTTACGATAATTCGAGGCGAGCGATGCCCTCCGCTGCGTTTCCGCCGACCTGCCGGCTTCGGCGCGCCAAAGGTAATGGACGCGAGGGCCGTGGATTTTAATAAAGACCGACACGCCGAAGCCGCGCGTAAAAAAATTACATTGATGGAATATTCGGGCGACGGTACTGTCGAAATTTTACATATTATGAAGCACCAGCTCGCTCGGCTGTAACCCGAGCGATGCTCGAATAAATGAATATTAAACTCGTCGGTCTATACTTTTATTTTCTATTTTACTTTTTATTTATTTTATTTTCACATTACACTCCTGTAAACGTGAAAAATCGTCGAGCATTTCTCTCAGTCAGATTTAGAGAGTGCGCTGATAAAAAGATAAGGAGATTCTCCTAAAAACTTATAGGATATAGTCTCCTTTTTCATAAATTATGAGAAACTTTTTTTTGGATTAGGAGAAACTACTTTTTATTTATTTTATTTTTACGTTACACTCCTGTAAACGTGAAAAATCGACGAGCATTTCACTCAGTCAGATTTAAAGAGTACACTGATAAAAAGAAAAGGAGATTCTCCTAAAAACTTATAGAATTTTCTCCTTTTTCATAAATTAGGACAAACTCCTAAACAAAGAAGGAGAATTTCCTTTTTCGTTAAGGAGTTTCTCCGTTTTCGTTTAGGAGTTTCTTCTTATTTATGAAAAACGAGAATTTCCTATAAATTTTTAGGAGAATTTCATTTTTCGTTAAGGAGTTTCTCCTAATTTATGGAAAACAAGAGTAACTAGAAGATTCTATCAGTGTACAGAATTTTTTTTTTATAAATGTTATATAAAATTCACGGAATCTTCCTTTTAACGACCGTCGAAATTCTTCTTTTACGCCGAAGATTTTCAGGGAGATAATAAAATTTCGGATTATCCGCGCGCGCTCCACGTTGAGAAGAAAAAGCGAGGAGTAAACCGAACGAGGCTTAAAGCATCCTTAGCACGCGGAGGGATGGGCCGACAGCTTGAAGGTGCCCGTTCGAGAATAAAGAAGACGCAATAATTCCCCTCATATTCCGGAAGCTCGCGTCAGCCGCGCAAAATATGGATTACGGGGCCGTCCATTCGTTCTCATTGTTTAAAGTGCGCAGGCCGCGCATCCGTGCCAGGCTAAGCCATTTACCCTTACACCGAGTGGAAAAGCGTCTGCAATAAGTATGTTAGGGAGGGGGTAAGGGGAGGGGGTGGAGTCAGAGAGAAAGAGTCGGACGCCGCTCGCGATTTGCAGCTCGTAAGAAGCCGGGACAAGCCGGAAGCGCCGGTAAACTAGCTCGCTCTCTTTTTCTCCCGAGTCCCCGGAGAAATTAACGTCCCTCCTACCCCCACCTCCACCCCCGACCCTCCTCCTCGCTCCTGCCCTCTTAATTCGCCCCGTCTCTTTCTCGGGACAAACTGGCCAATTATCCGGATTACAGCCCTTTTGCGACACTTTCTTCCGCAAGCGAATTTATTAAATTTTCGCGACCGCGATAAAAGGATGCGAAATTGACGAGATCAAGCGACTGGCTCGTCGACTCTTCTTTTCGCCGTTCGGAAAAGCGACGTGCAAACTTTCGATCGAAATTTTTCGAATGCTCCGAGGCTGAAACCGCGGTTCTACACATTCATTTACCTGCGCTTGCGTAAGCAAAGCGGGAAAATCTCGTTTGACGGACCATTCAGAAAAATCAGAGAGAGATCTAGAGAAAACACGCAATCAAGAGCTCAAAATCTTGCCCCGGCGAATTACGCAATGCAGAAACTTTCTCGCGGAAAAAAATTCAACCCCTTAAAACTTGATCTCCAGAAGGATGGTAGAGCTCCGCGCGCGAAAAAAAAAGTCGCGGACGACGAAAAAAAAAAAAGAAGAGAGAAAAACAAAGCGAACGGGGGGCACATCGCTGAATCGCGCTCCCGGGGAACGAACTTTTCGCTCGCGCGTCGGCGCGCTCGGGCGAAGACCTCCAAGTTGAGATGATACCATGATTACTTAGGCGCGCTTGCAGGTATTGATTCCATCGGGTCGCGTCGCAGCGGCTATTTACGGGTTTCACACACATTCCCCGCCTAGAGCGGCGCGCGCGTTCGCTCCCAATCGGCCGATCGATGCGCGATTCCAGCTGCGAGCAGACCCACCCCCTCGCTCGCCCTGAGCGTCCACCAGATTATCTTTGGCCCGCTGGCTCTTATGAAGGATTCAGGAGGTGAGGTGAGCCGGCGGAGAGGCGCGACCCCGAGACCACCTGGCCCGGCGGCCTCCTTTTGTCCGAGGCGCGCGTGCCCATCATCCGCATAAAAATGTAATCGGCGCGATCCGATCCTTTCGATGCACTATTTTTATTCGCGCCCGAGTGTTTCGCTATTTTCGAGCAGCGGGCGAGCTTTTATTTTTATTGCGCCAGCGTCGCGCTTTATTTTTTATTCGAGATCGATGTCGCAGTCGCCCGGCGAATTTAAACATTACGATCTATTCGTAGCTAAATATTGAAGCTGAAAAGTGCACGTAAATCGCAGGTTTTATGGCACTGAAAAATCTATCATTCGCCGCGCGTTCAAATGACATGCAAATATAAGTTAAACCCGTTATTTTGCGGATGACAGAGAACTCGTTATGCTGCTACAATATTTAGAAAACGAAAACTTGTAAACGCAGTCCAGAGTTACAAGAACTAGGCAAACACGAACGCCGTTTAAATAAATAAGGAATAATAATTACAAGCGCAAATCCGTAAACATGCGAAAGCGTAACGGTAGGTACAGCACGGCTCTCCCGTGAAAAGCAAATAAACTTTCGCCCGGCGTAAAGCGCCGAAAATAAGATATTCGAGCTGAAATAAACACGGGATTACTCAAGGCAGCTTCCCGGTTAAAGTTCCGCGCGCCACCAGCGCAGAGATTCCGCCTCGTTTTTTAATCATCCCTCCTCCCGTTTGCCTCTCGTTTGCAGGTCTGGTGAAGCTGCGCGAACTCGTGAGGTCGCGAAAGTCCCAGGACATGGAAATATACCTGAGACAGGCTGATCTCGATTCTTACAGGCAGGTCCTCTCCGAGATCAAAGCCAAGGAAATTCGCAATCTCATCGTCGACACGAGGCCCGGAAATATGCATCACTTCCTGCGCATGGTAAACTCAGCGCGTTCCTTTTCTTTCAGTCCGCTTCTCTTTTTTTTTTTCTTTTTTTTTTACCGAAGAAAGGAAAAGAGCGTCGAGCTCCTTTTCCATCGGGTCGTCCTGGTTTCTAACTGCCGCAATTTCCGCCTTTCAGATACTGCAGCTGCAAATGAACGACTACAACTATCACTACCTCTTCACAACTTTTGTAAGTTAATTTGCCGAAGTGGACAATAAGTGAAAATTGAAAGCTCCTCTCACTAATTTTTACTGATTTTTATATTGATTTGGTTTTAGTACTTTTCCATTAATTTATTACAATCGCGCTCCGCTTATTAATATCGATTCCACCCGTTTTTAAGCGAGTCCATTCAGTTAATTTGATTTTGAAAATTCCAATTATTGAAATTGAAATTGTCGGAGCAGGATATAGAAACGTTCGATCTCGAGGACTTTAAGTATAACTTCGTCAACATCACTGCCTTCCGCTTGGTGGACGCCGACGACGCGGCGGTACGTGGCATATTGAGGGACATGGAGAAGTACCAGTCGGACGGCAATAACCTGCTCAATAAATCGCGCGTTATACAAGTAAGTACACAAAATTCCATACCTATAAAACCATATTGAAAACTGTTACGTTAAAAAAAAGTTAGTTTTAACAAATTTTCACTCTTATTTTATAGTGTAATTAACTCCCTTCATAAAGTGATAGATACATAGATCGTTTATTTACAAAAGGCAAAACAATTAACAAAATAAATAGAATAGCTTTACATATATTGATTTGTAAAGTACAATAAAAATATAGTCGAAATACAATGCCGATAAATATTAGATCAATAAAAAAATGAATATAGGCAAATACAGTATTCAGTACAGACTTAATATAAGAGTAAAATGACTAGAGAAAATAGTAAAATAAAGTGACTTTTTGACTCTTAAGTGGACCGAAAAGTACTCTCTAAATTTGAATCAGTGAAAATGCACGTATTCACTATGTTACAAGTCGTTCGCGTAAAAAATGGGAATAGTTACATAATTAATAAGAGAATATTTATTTATTGAAATTTAAATCACTCAAATTTGACTCTACGAGTGTTTCACTATAAACTAAGAGTGAAATTTGACTCAAATCGTTTTAGCGTGTATATAAGCTTGACATATACGATTGTCATTTAAAGAAGTAAACCGGGACTAAATTCGAAGGATTACCGTGATTCACTTATATACGGGGATAATTAGTGGGGCTTCGATCGGAACACACGTGATTTTTCGTTAAGAAAGATTAGGATGAGGGCAAGGAAGGCTACTTGCCATCGCCGAGGAGAAGAAGGACGAAAGCAACCCGGCAAACGGATTAAAAGACGGTAATGACTTCTGGTCTGTCGGGACCCGGCTGTTACTACTGAGCGACGTCGTTAAGTCTTATATACACCGGGAAGATTTGTGCAGCGGAATCTTTACCTACAAATCGCGTTCCCTCCACTTTTTCCAAGACGTTTTTCGTCAGCTCCGAAAATTAAACTCGACGGAGAGCATCTTTCTCTCTTTTTTAAGCAGACGCGTATAAAAAATATTAAGTTAGGATAAAGTTTACCCAAAGTTGATGTTTGGCGGTCGTTGATATGAACATGGAGACGAAATAATAAATAATTTTGCAATACTTTATACAAACTTCAGATAAAGTTCTTCTTAAACTTAAAAGACGTTCACACGACGAACGTTAAGAACAAATAAATTGTAAAAAATTATTTTCTATAATTTCAGCGGTGATTTATCCGCTTATATCACTCACCTACAAACTTGTATAAAATATATAAGAAGCAAGTTCGGTAAAGTGTCATTGCCCATGTTCGTATCAACGACCGCCAAA
This sequence comes from Sycophila sp. Sp_5, assembly GCA_018906775.1. Classification (NCBI taxonomy): domain Eukaryota; kingdom Metazoa; phylum Arthropoda; class Insecta; order Hymenoptera; family Eurytomidae; genus Sycophila; species Sycophila sp. Sp_5. The sequence goes on from JACCID010000004.1 coordinate 5,743,167, forward strand.
CATGAACTTTGGGTGAACTTTATCCTACCTTAAATTTTTTTACGCGGGCAGTTTAAAAGCTCCGATCGTTTAACCACCAAAAAGCACACGGCGGCCACCGCACGTACGCCTCGATTGGCCGGTCGAAAAAAACCTTTCCGTTTTAAGCGTCGGCAGTAAAACAAAAAAAAAATATATCATCAAACGAAACAGACCGGAATGAATTCGCAACAAACTACGCGAAAGCGTCCGCGCGAGTATTTACATATTTTCCATATCGACGCGACGGGAAACAGTTGACCGGTGAAAAAGCTCGCAGGCAAAAAACAAAGAAGGAGGGGGAGCGCCTCTTCACCGACGAGCTCGATTAAAATCGCGCACGCGCTAGCCGCGAGCGGCCGGCTCGTTAGCCCCGTGAAAAAGCACGACGGCAATCAGCCGGAACCCGCGACTCGGCCAAAGCGAAGGGGGGGGGGGGACCGGAAGTCGGTCGAAAAGAAGGGGGCAGAGAGGATCGGAAGAGAGAAGCTTGTTACAGGCCCTCGCCGAGCGAACGACTGCGCCGCATACTGATTGGCCCCCTTTTTTCATCTCTCCTCTCGCCGCGAGAGTTCCTCCCTTACTTTTCTCGCTCTCCCCTCCCCCCGCGGCCAGTCTTGTTTACGCGCGAGCGAAAGGCGAGGAGCTTTGTCCGGGATATTGCGAGCAAGGGAGAGAGGCAGCGGAGAAAGTTTCGCGCCGATCCCCCACCCCCAAGCTGGAGTAACTAATTTACCGTTCGACATCGCTCTCGGCGATGGTGACGCCTTCTTACTTATTCAAAAGCGAACAGACGGATATCCTTTGGAAGTTAAGGCGGACTTGCGAGAATTTTAAATGCTAATCCGATCCTATTTATTATTAGTCCGATCGTAGGTTCCGGAGCAAACGAGTTAGCGCCCGACTTGCAGAAGCGATGATTTTATTATGCTTTTGTTTTTAAGTTTCTGAAAAAATGACCATTTTTTTATTTATTTATTTATTTACCTTATTTTGCATTTCTTTATTTACTTTCTTACTTACTACTGAATTTGAATATATCTCCAGATTTTTTTTCCTTTTTTTTTAGAAGAGTATAAAATGTGAGGACGTAGACAGATAGATTTATTTTGAAGAAAATTGAATTATCTTTTCAATGTATATTTCATTTTTATAATATTTTGTTGTCCAAATCATAATCTCAAACTAGAAAAAAAAGTCTTTTCTAACTTTACATCTCAGTTTCCCATTAAGAGTCACCTCAATGAATCTTAAAAAAGAATCAGTATATTTTCAGAAAATATCTCGGACACTTTTGCACACATTTTCCTTTTCCGCAAAAGAAAGTCCACTGCGATTCTTTTGATAGATATCGCAACATAAAAAAAAAGGGTACGCGTGAATGATACCGTCTTGAAAAAAGCCTATTCAATTACGGCAACCCGAGAGAATGAGGGGGGGGGGGTTCGCAGAAGAACTAATTATCGCGGGGCTAAAATGCGGCGCTCTCCGAGAGGTCAAAAAAAAAAGGGACGACGCGATAAGAGGGTGGCCGCGAGAGAAAGGGAGAAGGAAGGCTGAAATTTTTATATTTCATCCCCGCGTAGAGGCGGGGGCGGCTGTTCTCCAATGAATCACTGAATTTACCGAGCCTGGATAACCTCCGCTGTTTGCACCATAAATCAGACTGTATCTCGGAGGAGGCCCGCTTCTTCTCCAGCCCTTCCTTTTTTTTACCACCGGCGGCGCCCCCTCCTTATTTCCTTCGGCGCGAAAATTCCTCCCCGAACCCTCGAGGATAATTGCGAGCGCGGGACAGGAGAAAAAAAAGAGACAAAACCACGTAGCTTGCGTAAATTCTTTTTATTTTATTTTTTTTATTCTTTTTGTCGTCTGGCGCGCTCGTTACATTCGGATCACGCTCGGTGCGCGCGTCTTCAACGAAAATAAATAAGGAAGTCGGGGGAGTCTTTATTAAGGGCGCGGATGTAAAAATCTGGCTGGAAGAATCCCGGCGGAGAGATTTGCCCGCTCACCTGGCGAAAAATATGTTATTCCGTGCGGATGACGCTGTCGATAGCAGAGTGGAGGGCCTCCGCGGCGGAGGTGGCCCGGGCATTGTCAGGCATTTTATAGCGAATCAGCCGAAACACGTTCGATGGTGCGGCAGATTCGCGGACGGGATTTCCGCCCAGGAGGAAGAGGCCAACCTTACGCGCGCACCTGCGGCTTAAAGACCCACGACTTCTCGACTCTCATCCCGCGTTACGCGAGCTGCCGCACCGAATTCACGATTTTACACTCGCGGATATCTGGTCGGAAAAACCCGACGTGCCGAATGATCCCGTCGTATTTTTCAACTTTTTTTTTTTTTTTTTCGGAAATAGTCGCTGCGGAAATATTTCTGTGTGCGATGTTTGTTTTGCTAAAAACAATGGGATTGTTTATTGAAGTCAATTGAAAATGTCATCCGAAGTAGCGAATAAGAAATTTAAAAGTGAATTTTAACTTATTTCATGTGGCTGTAAAAGAATGTAAAGTAAGCCGTGAAGAGATCTAATTGAATCGTTTCGACGGCCATTTCTTACGCAAATGAACGAAATGTGCGATCAACCGTGGATATAACTGAAATAAATAAAGTCATTTAATAAGGGTACTTCAAAAGTTTCCTTAAACACCTTGGATTCAATTAAACTTTCAAAAGAGAAAAATTAAATAGAAATGGGAAAATACTGTTATTAAAACTTACCCCGTCTCGCTTTAACGCGGGACTTAAAAGAATTATCCAACGAGTGGAGCCCCACCTCAGCTTCATTTACAATTGTGCCCTCCGTCAAAACTCGCAATAACTTGCCAAGAAAAGCAAGAAGATGATTATTCCCGTGACATCGCGATTCCAGGATAAAAAGTCGCCTCCGAGCGGCCGCTTTATATTTCAATTACGCGCTACTTAAATAACAATAAAAAAAATCAACGGCCGTCGTGGAACAAAGCACTCGGCTGTTTATTCAGTCTCGATATAAAAAAGTTCGAATCCCCTCGTGCACTTCTTCGGGACTCTTAAGGAGAATCCGATCGCCAGACGCGCGGAGTAAGTTAACAGTCGTCGGCTCCGCGCTGCACTCCTCGCGACGAAATAGAATGAGGGAAAATCTTCGCTGCAGCGAAAAAAAAGGGACGCAACGCAATTCCCTCTCGTTTTAAATGCTAATACTTCGATCCACCTCTCGCTTGACTCCACCGCCAAGATAAAAAAATGCGACGACGAGACAGAAAGGTGGATATATATGTGCAGAATGAGAGAATTTTCTCGTCAAAATTGTGGAGCTTTCCTCGCGCTTCTTTTTTTTTACAGAGCTTTTTTTGGTAAAAATTAGGAAGCTTCAAAAATCATTAAAGATCTCAGGCAAACGTTATAGCTAAAATCTCAGAAACTTGTGAACCATCCGAGTATTACAATTTGTCACAATTTATTTTACTTTTTACATCTAAAACGAGAAACAAATATATTAGACTACTAAATGTGAAAAAAAAAACAATTAGTAACAAAATGAGTTACATTGCTGCAATCAAAAAGTTCAATAATTTGCTAAATAAACTTAAATGTTTGGATTTAAGTGGATAGTATGAAAAATAAATAGCGAAAAAATATAAATGTGGTTTTATTAGAGGATAAAGCACACATTACCATTGTTTTGAAAACTTTACTTTTATAGTATATTATACTCAAATGTTTATGACGTCGTCAACTAGTTTTAGTTAGTTTTTAAGTAATATACCAGTCTATGTACAGGCAACTTTGTTTATCTTCTTTAGGATTTATACTCTTTGTAAATTTATCTGATTTAATAAATATATAAATAAATAAAAAAATATTTAACAAGTAAATATTTGTATTGAAATAAATATTTACTAAAAATTACCAAATTGGTCTCTCGATATAGTAGTAATTATATACTCATGGTATTTTTGAAAGACGCAATAAATTTTAATTAAATTCCTGATAAATTTTTCAAAAAATAGTCAGCTGAATATTTACCTATTAAAAACTTTTAAATTTAAAAGCTAATTTGGCTTAAAAACTTGAGCCCCAACAAAAATTGGGTATTGATCCCCTTTTTAACAAATCGGCGGCGAAAGGACGTTCTGCCGATAATTGACCTAAAATTGAGAATTTGATGAAAAATTACAGGCGTATAAATATAGAAACTTGATGAAGCTAGAGTTAAATTTTTAAAAAGGTTTATTTTCTTGATTCGTTCTGTTTCTTAAAAATTGCATATACTAAATTAATATTAAAATTGTATTAAAATAATGATCTCGAAAAGATCTTAAATTCATATTCGCATATTTATTAAAAGAGAATCTTAAACTCGGACATAATAGAGACGAATCTTTTTATCCTCTTATTTCAGTCCGAATTATTTTTACGCGGGTTGTCGAGACTGTCACTCCTTTCCTAATCACAATTGTAATTTTTATTAAGATTTTTTTCTCTCGGTGCAAGAAAATTCTTCATGCGCACGCAAACAGGGTGAGCAAAGCGAGAACCGTCGAGCCGAAGCGGCGGAAAAAATCGTCCGGAGCATAAGCGATTAATGACGGGAGCGTCCCGGCCGACTGAATTCGAGATTACACGCTCGCTCGAGAGAGCGCCGGAGTTGTATCTTTCGACGCCCCGAGCGCGCGCGCGCGTTAGACTTGGACTAATTAAAAGCACGCTCGAATTAACCCGGAGATAACGAGGCGAGTATTCAAGCGGCGCATCGCCGCGGGATTTCATGCCGTACACCCCCCTCCCCCGCGCACCACCCCCAAGTCCTCTTGTTCGCTGGGAGCGTAGGTGAGCGCGCGCCTTCGAGCTTCCTTCCTAATTGATAGCTGCCGCGTGAACAAAGTTTCTCGGCGACGCTCCCAGATGCACCTGTTGAGGTTACTCCGGGGGCGGCCCACGCCTTAGCCATCTCGAGGAGAGGAGACAGAGCGCACGCTCCATTAAACTTTATTTCCATGTCATCTGGCCCCTTTTTTCCGTCTCCCGGGCGCAGTTCGCTGCGGGAGGCTGGGGGAGGCGAGGCAAGCGAAGATCGATGTCGACTGCTTCGCGCTGCGAGTGCAGCTCGGCCTCTCCAATGGACTGATAACTCGATATCGGCTTTAGCGACGTCGAATAAATACCTGCGAGGCTGTAATTACTTGATTGATGGCGCCCGTTCAGTTTTATGATTTACGAAGTTTTACACTCATGTTGTTTTGAAAACCATTTATATTTATTGCCATGGTTTAACGTGATCTGCTCTTTGGAAATCCTTTATATCCGCTGAAAACGGCCGATGGAATTTTTGAGTACTGCTCCCTTCTTTTTGTGCACGGAGAAAAAAAAAGTAATAAAAATTGCTGTTGTGATTAGGAAAGAAGCGACAGTCTTGATAAGCGAGAAAATTAGAGAATTATTATTACTCAAAATAGTAATTTTCAAAATTTCAAGTACTAAATAAATATTTCATATAAAAACATTTTCATATAAATTCTCACTCCTTTCTTAACCACAACAGCAAATTTTATAAAGTATTTTCTGTCAGTGTATAATAAATTATTTTTTAAACATTGTTACTGGCACTTTTTCTTGTTAGTTAATAAATCTCGAGTAACGTTTCAACGTGAGCTATTAATTTTTTTTTGTACTGCAAGAGACTCGATTTAAAAAAGAGTTAATGGTTCACCCTGGATTTCGTTGATTTTTCGCGCCGAGTGAAAGAACAGAAAAAAAGTCTATCAATCTACTAAAATAGCGCGACAAGTGAATAGCTCAAAGTCTGAAATTACGGCAAAGTAAACTGGAAAAGCGGCAATATTGGAATTCTGTTTTTTTTCTCCCTTTTACTCTGAAACTCAAAAAAAAGGGAGCAGCGAATGAAAGATTCCAATTTCATTGAAATTGTCAATCGTTGCCGTACCTTCAGATTTTCAACTCTACACTTTTTTTTATGGATATTGACAGATCGAATTTTCGATTGCACAAGATCAGCAGTAAATCTACATTTAAAAAATTGTTCTTAACATTCGATATCGCTGAAAAGCTCAAATATTTTCAAAAAAGCTTTACGCAAATTGGAATACTGAATATTTTACTTTCCATCTAACGTTACGAATGAGTTTGCTCAGAGAAAAATTCTCAGAAAAAATTTGCATCAGCCTTTTGCAAAATTTACCGTGAATCTAACAAATCTTGCTGTAGGCCTTGTAAATTTTATCAGAATCCGTTACGACATGAAAATCGATTATTGCAATTTTTAGCAGTTATTTTCTCTCCACGTGACATAAAAAATTAATAACATCATTCAATAACATCCCCTACAGAAACGACACGCAAAAAATGATTACCTATCGATTAGCGAATCGTCCGAAACAACGATGGAATGAGCTCACCAGCATCCGTCGTCGCGCGACCATCAATCACCATATTTATTCATCAGCTCCATTATACCAGATTCGAAAACTGGCCGGCGGCTGCGAATGTGATTCGATGTACACTCCGTGCAGGCCGCAGTACCGGCCTATTGCTTTTGCCCGATTTTTGTCGGCCAATTTTGGATACGACCGTCTGTGATCACTGATGTCTATATGGACCCGCAAAACATATCGCGATTAATCCGAAGCTCCCCCACCTCCAGGACAGTTCGAAAATTGTTGTTTCAACGCGAAATCCGACCAACGTCGTTCGCAGCTGATGAATGTTCGCTAATGAAATTTAAGTGTAATCTTGGCGGGTGTTATCTTTTTTTGCTCGGCGTCTTTCCTCACGCGCTTATATTTATCCTTTATCCACCGCTCTCTCGCTGATCTTGATAAATTGCTCGCACGGAATTTTGTATTATTGTCCTGAATTGATGGCTCACTTTTTTTTTTTTTTTTTAATTTCGTAAAGTAGTGGGATTTGCGTATGTGTATGCGACGAGTGCGCTCTTCCATCTTCGAACGTCAGGTGACATTTTTATTTATCAGTATTGAAATTCGTAAAATTTTGTTTATCGAGTACATTAAATAAATGCTCGCGTGGATAAACTCGTATAAATTTGAAAGTTTATTGTTAATAAATTTTATACTTGTATATTTTTATTTTATTTATGTACTTATTTCTACATGGCTGCAATGAAGGAGATTTTTAGATTCGATCATAAATAAAAATTAATAAATTCGAATGTATAACATTACAAATGAATAATATAACTAAATCTACTCTATTTACAAAAAAAAGTTCTTTTATTAACTGTAATAAAAAAAATTATTCGAATTCTTAATAATCAACAAAAAGTAATGGATTACAAAAAAAATAGCAGTGAAAAAAGCTTAGGCTCAATTATAAATAAACCAAGTGAACAAGTGAACATTTAGATTTTCAATGCAGCCGCACGAGTCTAAGAGAGAGATCAGAGAGATCACTGGGCTAGGATCAATCACTTTGGAAAGGCCGGAGGGGTTGGCGCCCGTCTCCACCGCAGTTTGCTCGTCCGCGGGCGCTCGCATCTCCCTCTCTGTCAACACGCCCAAGCACACACATATATATACACTCCCGAAACCAGAATTTATCCTTGCGGTATAAACACACGGTATGCATTAGGAAGCCGCACGAGCGGAGAAAAATGCCGATTTTCATTATCTCGAACTCGACCGCCGAAGAATAAACATTTCTCCCCCCCCCCCTTCCACCCTTCTTTCCTTTAGGGGCAGATAAGCGCGGATGATGGATGTCACCGGCGAATGAGCTTTATTCCTCGCGTCTAATTAATTTAGCGTTATTTATTAAAGAAAACTTTCGGGTCATTACGATGACCTCCTCGGCCACTTCCTTCTTAATTTAGATAACAACTGATTAATATTGAAGTTTCGCCCATCAAAGTCAGCCCCTCGGACGATTTTCAATACTTCCCAAAGCCCCGGGTGGAAATTCTCTCGTTCCAAGTACGTTACGCGCGTAATATATAAAGCGCGATCTCACATAAATTCAAAAGAAAGCTATTTGCCCGATACAATAGTCCTTCTCGCCCGTCCAAGTGCACTATGAATCTCCGTAGAAACGATGTTAGAAAAGAGAGAGAGAGAGGGGGGGAGAAGAGGCGAAAGAAGCGATAAAATTCTCGACCATTATTGCGCGCCCCTCATAAAAATAAAAATAGACGCGGGGCGCTAGGAGTTCACGAGGCGCGCGAACGCGAGTAGAGAAATTTAGCGGCGGGGGAAAATCCTCCCGGCGACGATTTAACAATCGGCCAAGTGTCGCGAGGCGCCTGGGCGCGTTGCGACGTCGCCGCCGCAGCTTCGTTTGCGCTGCCGTTACTTTATCGATACTCCGTGAAAGAGGGAAAAAAATATTCAAAAAAAAAGAAAGACAGAAAAAAGTACGCCGCAGGAGGCCCGAAATTGACTACCGAGCGGGAGCTTCCGGTGGCCGCGGGGAGACTCCGATATCCGCGGAGACAAAGAGCGCGTAAACAGCGGAAATCTGCGCTGGATGGCAAGGAAATTTGGTGGCGCGGCCAAGCGATCCCGGAAAAATTTTCTATCTCCAACTTTCGCCACGAGGCTTTCAGACGCGAAGCTCTGCTCTTCCTTCCCTCTGTTTTTTTTTTTTTTTTTTTGTTCCGATTCTCACGCGTAGCAAACTCCTCGAAACAGTGATTACTTTCGACCGGCCGGACTTAACGAGATCCCGCAACTCCTCTCGGCGAGCCGCAATTTAAAGGCGGACCTCCCACCCTCGGGCGCTCTTTGTAAACAAATTAGGAATTTTTAATCGCATATTGTCCCCTTTAACTGGAGCTCGCCATTACCCGCTCTTCCGGCGCGAGCAAAGGGCCACGAGTCCGCAGTGCTCGAGGGCAGGAAAGGAAAGTTCGCCCGGGAGACAGAAAAAGCGCAGGACGGGAAACGAGTTGAAAAAAAAAGGGTAGGGACTCACAAAGGTGGAGGCTCGTTCGGTGAGCACCGAACGGAAAAATAAGATGCGTGCGAGACGGCCTCGCGTATACGCGGCCGCAGCCTTTGTGAAATCTCGGGCGTTTACGGCGCGGAAAAACGCGGATGTTTTTTTTTTTTCCTTTTTTTTTACACCCGCCGACAAGTTGTAACTCTGAATTTCCCAGTTTATACTCGTGAGGAGGTTTGAAAAGACTCCGCAATGCGCATTTCGAATTGAGACCTTCTTCCTTCGAGCGAAATCGCTTCCAGTGTAGAAGAGCACGGCTACGAACGTGTGCCGTGCGTGTGTATAGAGAGAAGGGGAATTAGGATAGAAGGGAAGGTTTTATTGTTTGAAGGAAGGCACGGGATTTTCGGGGGGTAATTAGAGAAGTGATTGATCGTCTGATTTCAGGCAGAGCCCGCCCTAATGTACGACAGTGTTCAAGTGTTCGCCGTAGGCCTGAGAACTCTCGAGCAATCTCATGCCTTGAGGCCGATGAATATTTCCTGCGAGCTCGAGCATCCCTGGGACGGCGGATTATCTCTGATCAACTACATCAACTCGGTATGTTAACCCTAATGGATTCACATGCTTAAATACCATCTATTTTAATTTTATTTTATGATAAAGCTGCTTACGTGTATACGCGTATCAATAATTTATTGACTTAAATTAATTCAATAATTCGCTCGTTATTATACATTCTTCCTTATTAAACCGATAAATATAATTATAAATTAATAAAAAATATAATTAAAAAAAAAAAACACTGATTAACTACATCAACTCGGTATATGTTAACCTTAATGGATTCACATGCTTAAATACCATCTATTATAATTTTATTTTATGATAAAGCTGCTTACGTGTATACGCGTATCGATAATTTATTGACTTAAATTAATTCAATAATTCGCTCATTATTATATATTATATGCTTCTTTATTAAACCGATAAATACAATTAAACGTTATTAAATTATAAGTAAAAAAGGCACAGAATAGACGCGAGATAAAAAGGAAAAAAGAAGATATATAAAGTGCATTAGTCAGATGAGGCACTCAGCATACGGCTAAAAGTAATGGAAAAATAAGTAATAAAGTTTTTCTTCAGCGACCTAATTTTTCATGTAAATTTGATACGATAATTCTTCATAATCGCGAGGTATTCACGGAAGATCCACGCCGTCGTATATCACTTAAGGACGAATAGATATTCATTGAGGAAAATACCGCGACGGCGCATAAAAAAAAAAAACGAGAATCGAGGTGTAGGGAGGACGGGGGTGAACGAGTGATTAGAGCCCTCCTCCTTTTTTTATACTTTTTTTTGTGGATAGATGGCTGCGATCGGGCATCGATCGCAGGTGGCTGAACGCGACAAAGCAGATTGTAATGGTTTATGGGCGTCGAAAAAAAATTACCGAAAGTTCCGAAATAATCCCCTCGCCGTCCTTCTGAAGCGCCACTGCCGCGGACACCAGAGTCGCGGGCTCACCGTAAATTATCGCACGCCCGCGAAAAGATCTGGCGACCCGCCAAAACCAGCGATAGCCGAAGGCCCCCCGGTAGCTCGATCCCTTTCTCCCCTTAACCCCCCCCCCCCCTCCTCTTCCTCCGTCAGCATCGCGGGCAAGAAAATATTTAGCGAATGCAGTCTGGATGTGGAAGGGAATGGACTTTTTCTACTCTTCAATTCTTCTGCGATCGCGTAAATGAAATGTGAAACGTTAGTCGATGAGGATTTAGCGCTGATAAAATTTCAATTTTTATTGGATTCCAATAGTGCGTTTAGCATTTTAATTATGAGTTCGATTTTTTTTTTGCGCGCGACGCTGTTCGCTGACATTAATTTTATTCATGGAATATGAAACAATTCGAAAATATATAGTCTGCTTTTTTAATTTGTACGCTCGATCTACAGCGGAATTAATTGCGAGAAATAATTTTTGATCATCGAAAAGCCATAACAAAAAACAAAATGAAAGGAAATTACGTGAATGATGATTTGTGAAAACGTTATATTTTCGCATAGTATATTTAAAGGAAAAATAAAATATATGCCCACATAATGAATTATTTTATTACATGCTCAAAACTTCACAATAAAAATCTACAACGAAAAAAAAAAATAAGTAACTTCTACTTTTTGCCTAGTAGATTTAACGGTGAAATTGGAATTTAATTTAACTTTTCTGGAAAGCAGTTTCTACTTTCGTTTGAAGACCGAGATTCTACTTCTCGAAAAATATATTTCTGCAATAATAATTTGAACAATTCAAAATTTTAATTTCAATTAAAATAAATTTACTATTTTATTTTTAACTTTTTATTTTTATTTAGAAAGAACAATATGGGGCATAATGAGGAGAATCTGTCTTTTCAAAAAGGAGATTCTACTTTTTTTTTCAAAGCAGATACATTTTAAGAAAAAGAAGGTTGTACTTCTCTTTAAAGTAATTTTAACTTTTCAAATAAAGTTGAAATTACTTTTCAAATAAGCTGTTATTCTTGCAGTAAGAAATTTTAATTTTACTGTTTTTGCAAAGTAGTTTTTTTACTTTTTCTTAGTCTAGTAGATCTTACTATTGCGAACTAGTAAGAAATACTTCATTTTTTTCGGTGTACTCTCTAAAACTAAATAAGTGAAATTTCATTTATTCCACATGCATTTGCACATGTTGGTCAAATGCACAATCGTCCACGTAGAATAAGTGAAATGATTTACTTTAATAGTACTTATTTAAATATTTTTTTAAATCAAATAACAATTTCATTGAAACTAAATGAATTTATTTGTTTCTAAATAAATTTAATAGTTTTAAAAAAATAATTTTTTGACTCAATAAAATATTTAACAAGTACTATTGAAATAAATCATTTCCTTAAAATTAACAAATTGTTCTCTCAGTGTATGGTTTACTATAAAAACGAAATAAAACTTTGTCATTATTGAAAACGATATTCACTTATACAAAGTGTGAATTTTCGCTTACTTACTACTGCCAAATGGCATCACTTTTTCAACAAGTAATATTTCACCTATTTAGATGTACAAAGTAATTAACCCTACTCAGATGCTCCTTCATCCTCGAATCGAAGGGTGAAAACATAGAATCGCTAGCCCCAAAAAAAAACAATTAACCGTGCCTAATATAAATCCTCGTCAGCAGTTCGGTCGGACCTCACACAGCCGTCCGAACTATTTACGATTCGACAGTCGGTAAAATGGCCCTGCCAAAGGCGAACAGCCTGGTCGTATCGTGGCCGATTCACTCGACTCGATAAACAATTGGCCAAATTGTTTAATATCGTGACGGACGATCCGTCGGCGGCAGGATCCGCGCGCCCTTTATGGCGCTACCCTCGCCTTTGAGCGAGCGAAGCCGCCGACTCGCGTGCGCGTACGTCGTAAAAAGGAGGTCGAAGTGCGTTTGACGCTGGCGCTCGGGAGCTTCGATTACGAGTGTCCGAGGCACTTTTTTTCTCCTTCCTTTTTTTGCGCCGTAAAAAAGCTCGGTACAAAGCCGCAAGCGGCACTCCTGTGGACGGCGCTTTTTTAGCGCTCTTTTCCCGTTCGATGCGACGCAGCTATTTTAACGCGGTTACGTGATTTTATTCGCTGGAAGTTACGGGAAATTCGCCGACGGTGCGCAATTAGTTCGACTTTCGACGATTGACGAGTAAAAGATTAATCGTTTTCATTTTGTTTGAAGAGTTCGGCAAGCGAACTTTGCGCGGCTAACAGTGCCGGTTTAATTAAATGTTCTTTTTAGGTTTTTCGAATACAATGTGATACGCGAACGATAAATCTATTTAATTGCTATGCTCTATCTCGTTTATTTATCGCAATTAAAGCGTTTGAATTAATTAAGTGGATATTCGATGGACAAAAAAAAATAAATAAATTCAAGGATAACATAGAAATTGTTATTGCTGCGCTGTTACACATCGAGCAAACATGCAAAATGTTTTTATTTTGATATTATCTATTTTTTTATTTTTATTTTATTAAACCAGAGTAGAGTAAGTGTACAAATATTACGTTGCAAAGTAAAAGCTAGCAGAAGGCATTAAATTACCCCTGTTCGCTGGTCTCGTATCTGACAGACTAATACTTAAAACTATAGAAAATAAAACTCCTGAATGAAAAAAATGAAGCATTCCCAAAGCCTTGTATCTTTTTTACAATAACTTATTAAAATTATTATTAAAATAAATATCTTATTAAAATTTGCCCAGCGGTAGTGAAATATCGAACATTTGCACTTTTGTCTCAATATTGTAAATTATTCTTTCAATAGCATTTATCACGCGGCAAAATATATATATATTTTTGTTCGTCATTTAAAATTCGCAATCTAAATACACACGTGCAGTATCTGCTTTATAAAATACGACCTTTACAAAATTATTTCGTAATTTAATTTTTATTTAATAATCCTACTGAAAGTAGGGGGTTAATTTATTCAATATAAAAACGAACGCAAGTACCTCCGTTCAACATTAAAAAAACCAAAAGAATAATTCATTAATTACCAGAAGTATTTTAAGTATAATACAAACCTCTTTGCATGGGAAAAGTAAAAAAAAACTCCCGTAAAAAATGAAAAGCTCGCGAGCAGCACTAAACCTGCCTCATCATCTCGGGCCGTTAGAATTCACGCGGCATCCGCGGGATTAAGCACGGGGTAAGAAGTCCATCCGGGTAGCTTTCGCAAGGAGGATGGTTGTACGAAAGTCGGGAGGCGGACGTTATAGCAAAACGTCCAGTTTTCGCAAATTGTCGTGCGTACGTGACTTTCGCGAGTCGCCGGCTCGTAGTTCGCGTCGGCGCCCGTAAAAAAACGAGAGAGAGAGAGAGAGAGAGAGAGAGAGAGAGAGAGAAAGTACCTCTCGCGACGAGCTTGTTGTTCGCGCATACGCGCCGGTACACAAAATGCCCGTACTAATACCGGGACACGAGCTCGACGTCCTCTACTCGCGGAAATTAAAAAAAATGTCGTTGCAGAAACGCGAGCATACATCAGAACGGCCTGCGTATTCCACTTTTTCGAGGCTGGGACACGGATTTTTCGCTGTTTGATTTTTTTTTTTACGCCCCCGCGCTGTTTTACGCACACCTCCTCTTTTCGTTAAAATGAGGATGTTCGCGTGATACTCGTCTAGCGTAGCAACGAAGTAACGAAGAAACGAATTTTTTTTCTTTTTTTTTAACGCTGCTACAGAAATGTAAAATAAAATTTTCGAAGGTAAATGCACGACGTAAGACGGTTGATAGTGTTGTAAAGCGCGTGACAGGCCCATTACAAGGCGAGAGTGTGCACTGTAAAATTAATTAAATTCACAAACTCAGCGCGAAGTTGGCGGTAAGGGCGAAATTCGGTGTCCCGCGAAATCCGGCGCCCCGCCGTCACACACGCGCGCGTAGAAATCTCCGAAAGAACAGATAGACTAAAGCGGAAAAGCCGTTGACAGAGGGACTGGCTCGCGTGGACGGCGAGAATTAATCTCTCGTCGTCGCGCGACGGTTATCTGTTACTACCACCCCACCCCCTCCCCCCACCCCGCAGGAAAATCATAATTATGGTAATGCGCCTCTCGACGCCCCGCTTGCACTCCCCGACATGCATATGCACACGCGCATTAAGATTCGTTCGAGCGAGCGCGAATAATAAATCGCGAGACCTTCCCGTGTACATTCTGTGGCTATTACCGCGACACCCTTTTTTGTTCAACGCCTCGCGCGCTCTTTTATTCCCTTCTTTTTTCTTCTGCTCATTTTTATTTTTTTATTATTTTTTTTTTCGGCAACTTGAGTTATGACGGAGTACATCAGGCCGTAGGATGGAACTGATTTTCCTTGATTCCAGCTCTTGAGGCCGTAATTTTTTTCCCTGCTCCGGAGGGGGCGCAAGTTTTCATATCGCGCTTCTCATTCGGAGCTTGTTTCTTTCTTCCCTTTACGAGCTCGACTATTGATGTGGAATTTTATTTCCATCTTATCATCTTTTTTATTATTATTCTTGAGAACGCCGACGATATCATTTCATCGGGTTCGTTCGGGGTCACCCTCGTGAAAATTGAAGCGAGAATTTGCAAAAGAAGCGGTCGAAACACGGGCGCACTGGCCAGACCATCAATTTAACGGTGTCCGGGTCCGGGCATTCCAATATCATCGTAATCGACTCGGAATATTCTCCTTCACTACCAGAGCCTCCTTCCGGCGACGGGAGGAATGTTGGAGGGGCACTACCGGGCCTTTATCGCTAACAGCCATCTCGGTCGTTTCGGCGCGATACACGCGTGCGCCGCGCGGCATTCCGATGTCGGATTATGTGCTCGGCGATGCGATTCGCGGCAGGCTTTATTCTCTATGCTCCCCGGGCCCTTTTGACCCTCGTCTGCCCACCAGCTAGCCGACCGATTTTCCCTTTTTTCCCCCCCTTTTATTCGACCGCGACATTTTCCGTGTCGCGGGAGCGTTACGCACACCATAAATGCGGCCATTTCGCTGCGAACAATCGAAACTGTAGTCATAGACCTTTTACGAAAGGGTATAGCCGGGAGCTTTCGAAATTTGCGTTTTATAAAAAATGAAAAGACTGCAGTTCGCTGGGATTTCTGTTTCGTGAAATTGGGACTTCGGAGGATTAAAAGGCGAAAGTCGTGTTTCAGTTGGTAATAGTATTTTTTTTTTAATTATTTCATTCGAAATTTGTACTACCATTCGCAGCAGGAAATTTTGAAACGTAAAGTGGACTGCTCTTCTCTTTGATGTAACTTTTTAAAAGTTTCGGTGTAAGCCGCGTCTGGCGGTACTCGTCTGGTTCTACTTAAGCGAATCTTTCCTCCTTTTTTTTCCTCTTTTTGTAAGATGCAATTTCAGTAAATTATATCAGGCATTTTTAAATGCGTCATTTAAATTTATTCAACTGGTTAAATTTAATAATTATTTGTTTTCCTTTTTTTTGCTAAGGCGAAAAAAACATTCCCTTTAATTTAAAATATACGCAACTTCGACTTTTCAAATTTTAATTTCCTTCTTACGTACTTTTCTGAACACGGAATGAAGTTTTCGGTAATCATAGCCATCTAATAGGTTGCTGTAAAAAAAAATAAATCGTCTTTTAAATAATAAATAAACACATAAATTCATAAGAAAGAAAACATTTTCTTTGTGAAAAAGAAGAATTTTATACTCAATTTGTGTATTGTAATTTTCATCACAAGCTTTTTCGAATTTTAGCTCTAATATTTAGTTCGTTTTCACACATTTATTAAAATGATGAGGTTTGATCTATAATCTTTAATATCTTTGTTTTTTTATGAATCCATAAAATGTTATATATTTTTATTGCCTCAGTGCGAAGTAAATAAAATAAAAAAAGTATTTTTAAAATTAAAGCAATCTAGTAAAATTTATCTATTCCATATTTTTATACTTTTAATTTCAATTTTTTCCTGAACTGTGTCTACACTGCGAGAAAAAGTTGTTAATTTTAAGCAAACATTTATTATTATATACAAAAAGGTTTGTTAATAGTCAAAAAATCATTTCTTTAAAACTACTAAATTTATTTAGAAACGAATAAAATTAATATAGTTCCAATGAAATCATTACTCGATTCGAAGAAATATTTAAATAATTACTATTCAAGTAAAGCATTTCCTCAAATTGACAAACTTTTTCTCAACGTACATCCCCCGGTTTATCGTACATCGAATTCGCAATTAAATTCTCGCTAAAAGGCCATTGACGAGGCAAAGATAACACGCGCATGCAGAACCGCGCAGCAGGAAAGCAAGAATCGTACCTTAAGTCCCGAGAGTCAGCGGGCGGCGCATTAGCAAGCGCAAGCTCAGCCCAGCTGGCAGTCGTCTTGACAAGGGGCTCGTAGCTTGACATTAGCGCCGGGTAAATCCCCCCACCTTAGCCTTCGACGTATCGCGCCGTCACGGGAAATGGGAGTAGACGGGCGTGCGTGAAAGGGATCGCTAATAGGCACGAGAGACGGCTAAATGCGTCCCGCCGTTAACGTGATAAACAGAGACGGCTCTGCGCGAGCGCACGCCCAGCCCGACCGCCGAGCGCGCTTTAAAGAAACGCAAACGCTTTCATCTCTCTTCAATTTCCTGCCCCTCGCACCCAGACTCTCGTTACGCGGTAAAAGCCTCTTTACCCCGTACTTCTGCATTTCCGGGAACTCAGGCTCCCAGGCCGATTTGTACGAGGGCAAAGCGAAGGAGGAGGTATCCACTGCTACATTATTTCCTCTCGTTTTTTTCCCTTTTTTTTATTAAAGTGGTGGAACGCGATTGATAATGGCAATTTTTTTTTCGAGCGGAGTTTAATTAGGTCATCGCATTCTCGCTCGTCTTCGCGTTATCTAAAATTCCGAGACAAGGGGCTTTAACGAAGCTCGGGATAAAATCAATATTAGTAAGGTCCGTTCGTTAACGGCGATTGTCTCTCCGCGCCGCTGATTTTCCCCGAGGCTCAGTCCCGCGCGAACATATTAAAAAAAAAAAATCCAAACCGCGTAACATCCGAAATTCTCGATCGAGCCGAAAGCAGACCCTTTAATAACGCGAAAGGCTTTGAGAGGCGAAGCCGCGCCTCAAAAGAACCTCCGCCGAATTCTCGAGCCGAGGAGTGGATTAATTGAACGGCGAGCGATCCCCAGTGGCCGCACAGTCAGCGCTTAAACGGACATTATGAAGAAGCCCCGGAGAATTCTCCCTGTCCAGGATCGACCTCTTCGTGTCTTTTTTTTTTTTTTCGCGCTGCTCCTCCTCTGAACCGAGAAAACTTTTCGCCGTATCGACGATTCCGCGCGAACTTTCCCGGACCGTGTCCGCTCGGTCTCGTTTCTTTTCCGCGGGAAAACGAGCTGAGATCGCGCGATCCGCGATTTTTTCGCACGGCCCCTTCCCCGTGCGATTTTTTAATCTTCGTCGCTTTTCCGCGGCGCGCCTGGATCTCCTCATTGCCGTTTATTAACGAGCGAGGCTCAAAGAGCCGCGCGTTTCCTTTGACATTAATAAAGAAACGGCAAAGCGGAAGAACGCCTGCCGAAGTTTCTCCCATCGCGCCCCCGGCCAAACGAGCAATTATATTCGTTCGTTAAGTAGAGAAAGCCAGGCGCGAGCGGAGGCCATTAACGACCCGCCCCCGCGAAGAGCGGAGGAAAAAAAATGGACGGAGAGCGTCTTGAACTAATCCTCGTCTCGGCATCGCTTAAAAAATAAAGAAAGAAAACAAGGGTGTATAGGGAGAGAGCCAAAAAGAGTATCAGCCAGAGGCTAGCCTCCAAATAAGATAAGAAAGCCGCCACGGCGAGTAGTAAGAAGATCCCGCCTTTGTGCGGGGAGCGAGGCAAGTGCCTCGGGGAGATAAGGAATAATTATCGCGACGCTCGCGGAAGGCACGCCGGAAGAACCCGCGAGTTCCCGCACGCGCGCGCGGGACTAATTAAGCGCGACAGGAGCGAAGGGCTTACTTTTATTAGGGAACTTCGGAGGCCTTTGTTCGCCGAACTTTTCGCCGGCGGTTCTTCTTTCTTCTATTTTTTTTTTCTGTTTTCATTTTCAGCGGAGGAGAGAAGCCCCGAAAACGCTATTTAGCCAACGCATCGGGGGCTAACTGGGACAGAGGCCGCGTCCCTTAATTTACGACCTTAGTTGTAATCCGAGTTTCAATTTGGGCAGGCGCGCGCCGCCGGCGTCTCGCGTCGCGGCGCAGTTTCTCCGAGTCCGCTCGCCTCTTCCCTCCCCCCTTTCTGACGTCGGGACGTAAAATACTGTTACACTGGACGAGCGAAAGCTCGGCGAATAGGAGAAAAATAGAGTGCGATGATGGAGATGATATATCTACTTTGGGAGGGAGATGCGAAAAAAATTAAATCCGCGTGATTTATGCGCGATGGCGGGAATGGAGAGAGACGGGATATCCCTCCTGCTTCTTGCGCCGCTGGCAAATTAGCTCTTTTATTTTCTATATCAACTCGACGGTGGCGCGGAGACAATGGGGATCGATTTCGAGCGGCTGTCAAACTTCCCTGCGCAAGATTTTAAACAGATACGTGGGGAGATCGATAAGTTTTGTATACTCAAATTTTCTTAGTTTCTCTTTCGTTTATTATTATTATTATTATTATCCCGTGAAACGATCTTTTTCTTTAGAAACGCGACGTCATATCGAAAAAGTTTTTTAATAAATTTCAGAGCAGTCCTTCGTGATGGGGTAACAAAAAATGAAATTACAGTAGTTCGTATTAAATTTTTCGAGACTTAGGTTAGTAAACGTAATATCCCTTTTTCTCCCTCACAATTTTTTAAACTAAAATAACTTCGGAGAAAAATTAAACTATTTTAACGGCCAAAAAAAAATACATACTAAACATTTTTCAAAAATCGTAAACGAAACATCCCTTTTTCTCCCTTAAAAATTTGTTAAACTATTTTAACAGCCAAGAAATATGCATACTAAACATTTTTCAAAAATCGTAAATGTAACATCCCTTTTTCTCCCTCAAAAATTCGTTAAACTAAAACAACTTCGAAGAAAAATTTAACTATTTTAACAGACAATAAAAACACATTCTAATCATATTACAAGAATCGTTCTTGTGTACAAAAAAAAAATAAATAAAAAGAATTGCGTTACGAAAAGTTGATTTAAAACTTGCGTGTACAACCGGCGGCAACTCACCATCGATTTTTTTCCTATGGGCACCTACAGCAAAAAAAAAGGAAGAAATCACTTGCGTCAGTAATCAGCTTACACGCGCGGGACTAACCCAATAAAAGTCGGAAACGGAAGGAAGCACAGAAGCGAGCGGCGCAGCCCCGATAAAATCAGCCCGACGTCGAAAATTTAATTTTGTTTAATTGACGACGGGATCGCCGGAGGCAAAGGATCCACCGGCGCTGCAGGTGCGCGTTATAACGCGCGTCGCGCCCAACCAAGAGGATAGAGGAACGTACGAGGGCGTATTATCGGCGCGAGATTAAAGTGCGCCTCCCCGAATTCGCCGCTCGGCCAAATTGAAATAACAAAAGCGTCCAAAGTGTGCGATACGCGCCATCGATTCCGCCGGCGAAAGTTACGCCTGCTCACGCTTGCAGCGAAATTATCAATTAAAACGAGCTCGGGAAAATTTAAACGACGCCGCGGGCGGAAAATAATAATGCGCCAGACGCTGTCGCGGACGACGGACTCTGTACGGAAACGCCGGGCTCGGGAGGGCCATTGTTTCGGCGCTTTTTCAATTGCACGCGTTTTCTGCGGCTTGCGCCGGGACAATCGCGCCAATTGATCCGCGCGTGCATAAACAATCGACTGGAAAAGCCGACGCAATTTCGAGCAATCAAAATTTACTCTGGTATCATAAAGAAAAAAAATAGTTTTCCTCGCTAGCTTTTTTATTATCCGTTAGTGATAAAATTTTAAAGATTTATAATTATTTTTCCAATGTAAGGCATGTCTGACCGTACTCGTAAGTTTCTACTTACGCGTATCTACTCGCTTTTTTTCACCCCGTTTTATAAATTCTAACTTCCAGTAAACTCAGTCAGAGAATGATATAAATTATTTTTAAATGCCTTAAACAAATAAATTTAGTAATTACTACTTCTCTCCTGCTTTCTGATTTACTAGTTAAATAAATTAAATATTAAAATTAAAGGAATTTTTTATGTTTTTACTCGTTAAAGAAAAAATGTTTGACTATAATATTGTTTTCTTCATTAGCTTCATTTTATCCGTCAGTAATAAAATTTTGAAGATTTATAATTATTTTTTCCAATGTAAGGTATGTCTGACCATACTCGTCTGTTTCTACTTACGCATATTTCCCTTTTTCCATTTTATAAATTCCAACTCCAGCAATCTAAATCAAAAAGTGGAATAATTTTTTTTTAAATTCTTTAAACAGTTAAATTTAGTAATTATTACTTCTTTCCTTTCTGTTTTATCAAAGTTCTTCAGTCAAATAAAGTAAATATTAAAGTTAACAAAAAATTTCTCAAAAATATTGGGTTCATATTTTTACTCGTTAACTATAATATACTTTTCTTTATTAACCTTTTTTACCCGTCAGTGATAAAATTTTAAGGGCATATATAATTCACTTTGCAACGTAGGGCCGTCTGACCGTACTCGGGTATTTCTACTTGCGCGTATCTACTTTTCCTTTTTAAACATTCTAACTCCATCAATCTGAATCAAACAATGGAATAAATCATTTTTAAATCATTTAAACTGTTCACTGTAGTAATCATTACTTACCTTCTTCTATCTAATTCGTTATTCAGATAAATTAAATATCAGCGATAAAAAAAAAATTTCATTTTCGTCCATTAAAACAAAATACATAGTGGATAAGAAAAATAACAAAAAAAAAACTAAAGCAAATAAAAATGCGTAAACAAAAGTTCAAGTTTCATTTGCCATGCGAGAAACCTTGTTTGGGCTTAGCACACACTCGCCGCATAATAAAGCGAGTGGAAGGTGCAACAGTTTTCCGCGATAAAATTCAAATTTTCCGCGCATTTCCATGAGAAATCCCGCGCGGCGAGCAGGAAGCCGATTGCCGTGGCGAAGTCCCGCCTGTACGTCGCTCGCTCGGGCAAAGGAGCGCGCAATAACGAATTACAATTGCGGCCACGTTGCTCGACTTCCGCGGGAGCTTTTTCGAGCGCGCAAACTCGCCCCCGCAGTCCAGGCACGCGCTTCAGTTTGCACCTTAATTACTGGCCTCTCGGGTGTTCGCCCCGGCAGCTTCGACGATGGTGACACTCACCCCCGCCCATCCCCGTCCCACTCCATGCAAAGTGGCCATCGCTGGCTGGCTACCGGGGATTTTTAGAAATTCAAGCTCGCTGCGGCTGCTCGAGGAGCGCCCGAGCTTTTTTTAATCGCTCTCATTTCTAAAGCGATTTTTTGCGTTTCAACGACTAAGCTTACTTTTAATTTCGATGCTCGCGGCGTTTGCTTTTATTTTATTTTCTTCGTTAGCCGCTCATTTATTCTCTTCGTTAGTTCTTCGTAATTCTCTCGTTATTCATATGTAAAGCTGGAAAAGTTAACATACTTATGGATCTGAAAAGTTGCGTGTATTAAAAATTAACGAGCGAGATAAATTGTCCGGTTAAATGGTGCCGAAATTCGAGTGGTTTTCACGTGAATGTAATATTTCAATTTGAATGGTCAGCGACTTTTACGTTTATTTATGCAAATCGATGAATCAGTGAATGCAAATTAATTGAATGATCATTAAGTTTTTAAATCCTCGAATTACTCTCAAGTTTAATTAGTTGGATTTTACAAACATTATGCATAAATTTTATTAAAAGGGTACGTCGGCAGTAAACGTATTATATCGTTGGCGCGAGTAAATTTTAAAAACAACGATAACATTTTCACGAGCGAACTGGATATAAGCATTTAAAACATTTAAAATCCATTATCGCCAAATGAAGTTTCCTACAACCAAAAACTTTTACCAGGTTGAGATGAAAGGAATTTCCGGACCCATAGAATTCAAGGAGGGTCGAAGAATACAATTTAAACTGGATTTACTCAAGCTCAAGCAGCACTCCCTGGTTAAGGTAAGAAATACCTTCCCCTCCCCGCTCCTTCCGGAAAATTCCATTACGTTTCCGCTGCAATTAAGCGATTCATTAACTCCGCCTTAGTGCACCCTCGCAATTCCAAAAATGCAATTTCACTTATCTCCGAATTTTTGCTACCCCCATATTTTTATGACTTCGTTAAACAACTAAATTGAAGGTCGGCGAGTGGCGACCGGGCGTCGGGGTCAACGTGACGGACACGTCGGCCTTCTTCGAGCCAGGCGCCACCAATGTCACCCTCATAGTCATCACAATTTTGGTAAGTTGATTTCTCACGCCATGGCTGCAGAAACTTGCGACCGCACGCGGTCCAAGAGAGAGAGAGAGCGAATTATGTTATCCTCCCTCAAACCACCCACCGTCGTCCCACCGAATCTCATGAATATGCATAAAGAGAAATCACCCCGGAATTATATTTTAAAATAATACTCAATTTTCCTCGTCAAGTATTGTAGCGGAAATTTCCCTGCTTCGTTTAACAATGTCCGCGGATAATTCGACGTTATTGTCGCTGAATTCCCCAACTAAAGTATAGACGCACTTTTAATTTATTAATAATTCCGAGTACCCCCTCGTGACGGATTTGCCGGTCGAGATAATATTCGGCGAAAATTTTAATTGACGAATCAACTTCGTAACAAATTTTAATTTTCCCGTTAAAAAGCGCTTCAATTCGAATCCATTGAAAATGCAAAATTTTCGAGCTCGTACTCTCTTAAAAGTTCTGAGTGAAAATTTCACTATTTGAATAAGTCAACGGGTTTTCATTCATTATGAAATAGTGAAAATTTCACTGTTTAATCACTATTTGAGGAGTGAACATTTGAATGTTTTTATATTTCACTTTTCAAATTAGTAAATAAGATTCACAAATTAATTTGAAAACAAGTATTTTATATTTCACTAAATAAATAGTAAATATTTTCTAGGAATAATAGTAGCCTAGTTAATATATAAAAGCATAAATTCACCATTTTCACAGTAGATATCGACCATTATAAACAGTAAAAATATACGAACTTATACTTTCAGAGTGCGAAATGTATGTATCTCTGTAAATCTGAAAATGTGAAATTCACTTGGAAAATTTGAATCAAATTTTATATGAAAAATCGTGCACACATTTATCTAGGGAACGGCTTTTCGCATATTAAATGTCACTATTCACATTTTTCAACTCAATTTCACATTTTCAGCGTAATTCGCCAATTTATTTAGTGAATATTCACTGAAGAATTAGTGTTCATTCACTTATTCAGTTGATTAATATTTTCTATTTTGATTCGCTTCTATTTACTAAAATGCGTATACGTATACTAATTCAATATATAAAAAACAAAATTCACTAATTCAATATGTTAATATTCATACATTAAAAATAGTAAAAAAAAACTTTCACATATTTGTAAGTTAAATTATTTTCTCATAACAAATGCGTGAAAATTACACATTTTCAGATTTAGGCAGTACTGAATACTCACTATTTTGCAGTGAACGCTTTTCACCTGAGCAAATTATTGAATATTCGCTTGAAAATAGTGAACTATTTCACTGAGAACTTTCAAAGAGAGTAAATTCCGGCCGATAACTTTTTCAGCGCCGTCGCGTCGAAAGTCGCTGTACATAGATCGATCGAGCGGCGCGATGATCATCGTATAAAGCATCGCCGGGCTTATTCGGCGGCGCGCTTTATTAGCCCGGCGTTTGTTTACGAGGCGCGTCATCCGCTTACGGGCGAAGCTCACCGCCGCTTTTTTACGACGCCAGCGACGCTCCTCCGGCCTTAAAGGCCTGCGTCGACGGATTTTTTTTTTTGCCGTCGGACTTTATTACGCTCTCCATACAGCAGTCCTGAAATTCCAATTGCCGGGGGCGCGATTGTTTCGCCGCGCCATATTGGGTCGGCGTTAATTCGCCAGCGGAGGCGTTTATGTATGAAGTACCTGTTGAATCCGATCGCTCCGATATCGGGGGAAAAAAGTCACGCCGTTTACCAAGTGACGAATCTCTTTTGCGCGTGCGATAAAAAAGAAATTCGCCGCAGATTTTTTCAGCCGCGTTAATTAAAATTGAATATCGCGCGGATGAGAGTGAAAGAGAGGGAGAAGGTTCCCCCACGCAGCCGGCGAGCTGAGAAATGAATTGGCGCTCAATCTGCTTAAACTACGGCGATCTTTTTTTTTTTTTTTTTTTTTCGCTTCACGAAAGGGACGAGGGGCGCTCGGCGAGTCCCGTCACGCGTCGAACTTATAATACTCTTATCTCGGCGACTGGCTTTTCTGTCTGCGTCTTCAATCTTCCTCGCACGACGGCGGCGGCGACTCGCACACGGACGCGCAGGAGACCCCGTACGTGATGATGCACCGCGGCAAGAACTACACGGGCAACTCACGCTTTTACGGTTTTTGCGTGGACCTCCTCGAGGCGATCGCCCAGGAGCTTGGTTTCGAGTACGAGCTGGAGCTCGTGCCCGACCGGAAGTACGGCGCGAGGGACCCCCTCACCGGCGAGTGGAACGGCATGGTCCGGGAGCTCATGCGACATGTACGACACGTCACGTCTCATCGTCTGCCCTTTTTTATACTTCTCTTCGCCTCTCTTGTTTCTTTACACTCTGTATACTCGACTTTTTGTCTCTCTTCTTCATCTTTTTTCTCTCCCCTTTTAAATGAGCTCGGAAAAAATGCGCCAATCGTTACTTACGCGCTAAGAGGTTTAGCATCGATTTTCCTTCATTTTCCGGGAGTAAAAAGTTGACGTAGTAATCAGCGGAGAATTTTTTTTTTCTGTACACTCTCGCGGAACAGTGAGAGAGAGAGAGAGAATAACGATCGACGCGAACTTTTTTCCGAGGGCCCATTATATACATTGTCTTGACAATGAGAGTGCAGTTTTTTGTATTTTGGACCTTTCGAAAGTTTTGCCCCTTACACTTTTTAATACACAGAGTTCCGGCGATGCACCTTACAACACTGATATTATCCACTTCCCTTTCATTTTTTTTATATATATATATAACTTAGTGCAACTCAGTAATAGTACCGTCCTTTTAAATTTAGCTTCTGCATTGTTTCGTGTCCCATCCACGATGTATTATAACAAGCATCAGTAGATTCAGAAACTTTGTTGAAACAGACGTTTTTTGCTCATGCCTTTATGATATAGAGCACGAAGGAAAGTTTTTTCTCACACTCAGGCCAAAATCGTCGGTTGTAATTCCGCGAACATAAACCAAAACACTCGATGTTTACATTTTCGGGGGCCACGAAAATTGGGGCGCGTCGGCGAATAAGGCAATCAGAGTGCTCGGGGGTTAATCAGCGCGATTACACGCAGGGGCTCGGCGCCAGCGCAGTAAATAGCGATTAAAGCGCGGAATCTCGTCGCGTCAGCGTCACGTCTTTATCGCGTGTGATTAACCGATCCGTTCGCATTTCAAAGGGAAACAGAGGGCTTCTCTTTTTTTTTCTCTTTTTTTTTATGTGGCCGACGGTTCGAAGCTTCGACGCGTGAAGCTGGCTTTGCAATTTCGAATTCGCATGCGTTCGAAACGTGAAATCGGCATATTTGCAAGGGGGAGGGGGCGTCGAACTTTTAATCGACTTTGCAATGAGTGCACAGGATTTTTTTCAACGTACACTAGGGACGCCAATGGTACGCATTGCTCCGGTTTAAATCTCCACTGGAGGGTGCGAATTACACTGCGGCAAATTTTTAATAATTGTCAACCTCAGAATTTACGTAGTCAACGAGCCGCGCGCGTATTAAAAGCAAAAGTAAAGAGGGAACAACGAATTAAGCCCGCGCGCTCGTTCTTTTAATCTCGCAACCACGCGCTGGTTCTAAATTCAAGGCAAGCCATCGTAAATCGCTCGAGAAAATCGTAAAGTAAAAGAGGGGCAACTTATTTTTTTCCCCTCCTTTTTTTTTTTTTTTTTTAAACTCGCCGTTAATTTCGTTGAGGTTCGTGCGAAGTGTCACTTTCTCGAGAGTTTTCTAAAAATCATTGCGAATGTTTATAATGCTAATACTTACTGTCTATACTTAAATTTCGAAGGACATAGCTTCACTCAAAATCGGAATATTAACGTGTAAAGTCATGATCCGCGTAAAAAAATTCAAGTTAGGATAAAGTTTATCCAAAGTTCATGTTTGGCGGTCGTTGATATGAACATGGGCAATGACATGCTTTACCGAGCTTGCTTTTTATATTTTATACACAGAGAAAAATGTTACAGTAAAAATTACTATATTCCGTAGGAACAATGGGACGTACTCGACCTGTGACGTTTTTTACTATAAAACATACTAAAAATTTCTATGTGCATAGCAAAAAATGCTATTTATATAGTGGAAATTATGTATATAGGATTTTTTAGCATTTTTTATACTCAAATTTTCATAAGTTGAGTATATCCCACTTTTCCTACGGAACATAGTAATTTTTACTATAACATATCTGTCCGTGTAAAAGTTTGTATAAATGTGTGATATAAACGAATAAATTGCTGCAGAAGTTATAGAAAATAATTCTTAACATTTATTTGTTTTTAATGTTCGTCCTGTGAACGTCTTTTAAATTTAAGAGTTTAAATTTAAATTTAAGTGAAAAACTTCGTCTGAAGTATTGCAAAATTATTCATCATTTAGTCTCATTGCCCGTATTCACATCAACGACCGCCAAACGTGAACTTTGCGTGAACTTTATCCCAACTTAAATTTTTTAACGCGGCGACTTTTAACACGATGTCTTCGCCGTTAATTTGAGTATCTCGAAGAAAAAGTCGATGCGCAGCGCACTTAAAATGAGCAGCGGGGGATGTATATATAGGAGGGGAGGCCGCGGCGCGTAATGGTCGAGAGAGCGCGCGGCTGATCGGCTCCGGAGAAGGAAGAAAACGAGTGTTTAACGGTTCCCGCAGGAGCAGCCGTACGTGATGCTGCGGAGCCGCGGGAATTTCAGCGGCAACGATCGCTACGAGGGCTTCTGCATCGACCTGCTCAAGGAAATAGCGCACATGGTCGGCTTCGCCTACAGGATCGAGCTCGTCCCCGACGGCAAGTACGGCGTTTACGACTACGAGACCGGCGAGTGGAACGGCATCGTCCGCCAGCTGATGGACAAGGTAACTCCCCGCAAGCTCACCCCCACTCCCCCCCAATCGATCCGGCGGAAAGAGCGAGTCGCGACGAACTTCGTTTACGCGAACAAAGCTCGACATTTTCGCGCGCCTCCCGGTGCGTTCGAACTCGCTTTACATAAGCAGATTTCCGTGCGCTCACGCACCGCCGATGCTGTTTTAATGCGCGCGTGCCTAGGCGCGCCTAATGTAAGCGTCGCTCGGCTAACTTTAAATGGGCCGCCTACGCGGCCCAAAAGGTGCATTTGAATTTTAAATTTTGCCAAATGAAATTACGAGCGAGTTGCCGTTGCGTGCCGCGACAGCGTCAACTTGTTTGTACACCCTGAGGGGGAGGGAGGGGGTGCGCGAACGACGAAGTTTTTATCGCCCGACGCGCTTTTCTTTTATGATTTCGCAGCTCGCGCATCCAATTGAAGTTTGGATTAAAAATTCAGACCAACAATGAGAGCTGAAAAACATAAAAAAAAAAACAATAGAAGGCTAAAAGGCCGTTTGCAGAATTCAACCGGATGAATTTCCCAACTCCCCGTAAATTCACTTTCGGCGCGCGAGCGCCGGGCGTTCGAGTTTTCCACATTAAATTTTCATGCATTTTCAAAGTTATAATTCTCTGCGCTGGAAACAGCGCGCGGCATTATGTAAGATGCGAATAAATCGAACTGTTTTAATGAAACCAAGAAATGTCTAACTTTTCGTTTTGGTGCCAACACTTACATTTAAGGGGGTTCGTGCGAAGTGTCACTTTCTTGAGAGTTTTTTAAAAATCTTTGCGAATGTTTATAATACTTACTATCTATTTAAATTTCGATGGACATAGCATCACTAAAATTGAGATATTAACGAGTAAAGTTGTGACTTTTAACACGGTGTCTTATGGATGAATGATTTTTATAGCTACGTTTTTCTTTAATGCGTTTAAACGTTGTTAAAAAAATAATTTTATTTTTTAAATACTAAATTTAGAACGCTATATTCAAAATTATAGATCCTAGCTTCACCGTTGTCGAGATATAACATTAAAAAATATCAGCTCAATGTTAAAAAAATAATCTGATTTTATCATTTTCTGGATAGTTTTACAGAATCTTTCATTATTTTACACTAAAAACAAACCAAATTTGTGATGTTAATCACCTCTATAAGTATTATAACATCGATTAAAAATAAAATTAACTGTTGATACAGGCTGTAATGCACTGATAAAAAAGATCCTTTGACCCAAAGTTAATGTTTTTAATACAAAGCCGTGCGCATTTAATATAGTCCAAAGGCATAGGTATTACATGTAAAAAGTCGGCGACTTAACTGTTAATCCATCCGCTGAATTTTCGTTGTTAAAGATGATCCCGCATTAACCATAAAAAAAAAAATTTCATGCTATTTGAAATGAAGAAATATGCTATTAAGAAATATTTCTTTAAAGCTAATGCACATCTCTTTGATTCCAAATAGCATGAAAAAATTATTTTAAAAGGTACGAACACTTTGAGTCAAAGGATCTTTTCTATCAGTGTGCGCTAACCCCCTTAAAATATAAATATAAATAGCAAACTACTTCCAAAAATCATTCGGCAATTTTCCTTCGTTAATTCCTGCTTTCGCGGATTATTTTTAAAGCAACGCTTAAATAATGCATCCCGCGTGGATGCAAACAAAATTCCCGCGAAATGCGCAGTCGTTCCGAGGGCATCGAGGGGAGCTTCAGAGGCAAAGGAGCATCGGCTTAACAAGACGCGCGCCGACTAAAGAGGACTCGCGGGGGCGGGGGGGTGGTGTACAGCGTCGTTCCCACAACGGCATAACGGCGACAAGAAGCGCGCCGTTGGCCCCCCGTGAATTAAACAAAGGACCAGTTCTCGGTGTTCGTTAGTCGCAGCCCCGCGAATCCGCAATTCAGATCGCGGCAAACACGGTAACCCAGTGTCGCGGCCGAAGAATGGACGCGCTTTTGCATTGCAAATGGCAACGGGGAGAGGAGCCACTCCTCCGCCGCCCGTTAAATATAATGAACATGGTCGCGGAAGCGCTGCTGGTTGCATTTAAAAAGCCGTTAGGTACTTTTGCGCCGCGCGCCGCCGCCGCCGCGTTAATTGCCCGGCCGAGGTTGACGCTTTGAAGCTCGTTGGGGAAAAGCTCGGTCGATCGTTATGTACCCCGGCGGACTGTTACTGCGAACTTTTGCAGATCGTCGAAGTGACTTAAAAAAATTTGTTAATTTTGAGGAAACGATTGGCTTCAATAGTACACCGCGAGAAAAAACTTAATAAAAATTGCCATTTTGATTAGGATAGGGATAAGCGAGAAATTTTTGTATAAAGAATAGTAATTTGTAATGTACAAAACAACAATTTTTATTATTAAAATAGTAATTTTTAGTATGCAAATTGTAAAAATTACTATTTTTCGCACAAAAAATTCTCGCTTGTTAAGACTGTCACTCCTTTCTTAACTATAATAACAATTTTTATTAAGTTTTTTGTCTCAGTGTACTTATTAATTTTTTCATTGTATCAAGTAACAATTTCATTAAAACTTTGAATGAATTTATTTGTTTCTAAAATAAATTTAATAGTTTCAAGATTCAAGATAAAATATTTAATAAGTACTATTGAAATAAATGTTTGCTTAAAATTAACAAATTTTTCTTTCAGTGCGCGAGCTTTGGTGATGCTTTTTAGCGACACCGTTTTTTTTTTTTGTCTTTTTCTTTCTTTTTTTTTTCGTCGTATGGTAAGTGTGAATCGTCAACAAACGGTACCAGGACGGGCCGATTGTGTCGCGCCCTCCGGGCGATGGAGTAACGAGCGTCACGCGCGCGAACGGGATTGATTAGGGAGCGGATTTCTCTTTTTTTTTTTTTTTTTTATTATTATTTTCCTTCATTTTTAGTTTTTAGCGGTGTAAGCCGGTGATGGAATAACGAGAATAACAAGGAAAAGCGTAATTAATGAACGCCACGCGGCGCTTGCGATGAGCGCCTCATTTTTCGCTCGAGAATTTAGCGCGGCCGTCTTGCGCAAACAACGGGAACCGCGTGCAAACAAATATTATCTGCCGATTTTTTATTTTCAGAATGACTATAACTGTATAACGAGCTTTTTTTACCGAATGCGGTCAATTGTTTATTTTTTCAACGTGTTAACTCAGCAGTTTAATTCGACAAAAAAAAAAGAGGACTTGCACACTTACGCGATTATCGCTGCTCTACAGATGCAAGCAAAAACTTTGTCTGGTTGTTTGCTAAAGGAATGCACGAAAATTAAAAGTTTTACATTTAATATTCAATTGCGAACTAAAAAAAAACACTAAAAAATTATAGAAAACTTTTGCTCTTAAAATATAAACCCCTTCAAATTTCATACTCAGATTTAAAAAAAATATGTACAAACCATAGTTACAGTGAATTGTAAATTATCAAACAAGAATATAAGAATATTTTTATTTATTTTTCTTTTTGTAGTAAAAGAAGAATCGAAGCTAAAAATGTGCATACGCTCGAGAATAAAGCCCTTAGAAAAGAACGTTCGAAGTGAAATAGATGTTGTGCTTTACTAAAAAATGCACGAAAATTAAAGGTTTTCCATTTTATATTAAATTGTGAACTAAAAAAAAATATCCTACACTTTTGCTCGTAAAAATGTAGATCTACGAAAATTTTTATTTTACTTGGTTACTTAATATCCCTAAATTATGATTTTCCAAAATTGTGACACTTTGGAATATAATTTAAGATGAAAAGTCTTTTACAAATATTTTAAATTTTGTTATAGCAGAAATTACAAGAAAAATAAAAAATAATAAAATATTTACTATTAAAAATTTCTTTGATTGTTAAATGCATTGTTAAAAACTGATCTTTATTTATAATACAATTTAAAATGTTGACATATAAAAATGATCACAAAATCTTTTAATACTCATAAAAAACTTTTCATCTTAAATTATACTAAAAAGTACCACAACATTGATAAATCACTTTACGATCTTTAATTAATCTCATATTTTTTTACGCGGGATACTATATAAACCCCTTCAATTTTCATACTCAGAATTAAAAAAAAAATTGTACGAGCCATAGTTACAGCAAAGTGCAGATTATTAAACAAGAATATTTTTTTTTTTGTAATAAAAGAAGATTCGAAGCTAAAAATGTGCATACGCACTACAGCAAAACTCGCGCTCTTACAACGCCTTTGCGTAAATTAAGGCCAAGCCCTTAAAAAAGAATGCACGAAGTGAAATAGACGTCGCGTGCCCGTGGCGACGCGAATTCACCGGAGCAAATCGTAAACAGCCGAAAGAACAGATCCGACAGCGCGCGACGCGTTCAATATAGCGGCGTTAAGGGGATGGCACGTCGCGAAGCCGGTCATTACTTTTTGTCGGCTGATCATTAATAAAGCGCCGGGGGTGTCCGACGCGGCGCGGCCGCAACCGAAGGGGACGGATTCGCCGCCGACGAAAAACCAGCTGTCGCCTGGCTATCATATTTCAAGCGACTTGCGAGTTTTCCCGAGGCGAGATTCTTAAAGTGTCGCCGGCGCGACGCGCGAATTCGATGTCGACCGCTATAATATATATATATATATATATATACTGCATTCTGTAGATATCACGAGGCTGCAACTCACACGTGGAATGACAGTTTTGAAGCACCGTAGCCTAGTTTCTCTCCCTCGAATGCATATTTCTTCTTTTTATTTACTTTATGCTTACACTTGAATGACGATATTGGAAGTTTGATTTTTTTTATTCTGGAGATACTTATTGTGTTTACGATTTTTAAGAAAATGGCATGTTTATAATATTAGGCACGGAAATTTTTTTATGTTATGATTTTTTTTTAAAGATTGAATGGGTGAAGTTTTAGTAAAGTAACTAACGACTTTGTGCTTTGTTAGAAAGCGGATTTGGCGGTAGGTTCGATGACCATCAACTACGCACGGGAGAGCGTTATTGACTTCACCAAGCCTTTCATGAACCTTGGAATCTCCATACTCTTCAAGGTAAATTGAAAAAAAAAATAATTTAAATGACGTGGTAGAGAATAAACCAACCAAAGTGGCCTATTCATCAGTGGTTGGTAAACGACTTTGGACAGTAGATACTGTTGTAATTGAGCAGCGTTCGCCATCGACTGCTTGATTTTAAAATTCAAAGTTACGATATAAGAACACAACTACACACGCGTTTTCAAAAGTGTACTACATATGCACAGATTTTGTACTCGTTGCATCTACAACAAAATTTAATCAATATATCAGATATTTAATTGTTTATTTACGAGAAAAATTGTAAATCTTTTTGACCTATTCTAACTTTTTATTAATAATAGTACACTTAAACAGTTTGTTCAACCAGTTTTTACTGACCTAATATCTCTTTGAAATTTTCTATTTGTCAACATTCACTAGCCATCGACAATCTGTAAAGCCTAACAAATTAAGCAGATTCGCTCAAGGAACGGTTCCCCAAACTTTGTATAATTGTCACGCCATCTAATTTCGAATAACTTCTACCAAAGTAATAAAAAAAAACAATTTAAATAATAAAAACAATATTTAAAAAGGAGAGGTTTTCAAGATGAATATAATAAAAAAAAACAATTTAAATAATAAAAACAATATTTAAAAAAGAGGGTTTTTCAAGATGAATATAATAAAAAAAAATAGTTCAAAGGCGAAGGAAAAGAGAAGGTAGAAAGCACAGTTTGTCGCCTCGGGGTGTCGGTCGAGAGGAGAGTTCCGCTGAAAAAGCAGAACGCGCGTGATGCCAAAGTTTGACTCGTTATTCAAGCGCAATTAGCCTCTGTTCGAGGCAGACGTGACGGGCCAAACGAACCGGCCGGAATAAACTTCCTCAAACCGACGCTCGTCCTTTCCGTCAACCGCATATATTATTCTCTCTCCGTTGGCAGAAGACCCCCCCCCAGATTTTCCTCGTTTTTTTTCCGCGATATTCTATCTCTCTACCTGTTGTGGTGTAGTTTTATTCAAAACAATGGAAAAAGTTGATAAATATCGTGTATCCGAGAATTCCCCGTTTTTTTCTTTTTTTTTTTTTTTAATAAATTTTTCCGATACTCGCTGGTATCGTAAGAAAAATGTATCATACCAATGAAAATGGAAGTAAAATCGTATCAGATATATACACATTTTGCAAAACAATATTGTCCGATAACCATTGGAAGGCAGATCTTTTTTCGGGTTTTTCCGCGTAAAAAATTTAATTTTGGATAAAGTTTACCCAAAGTTCAGGTTTCGCGGTCGTTAATATTATCATGGGCAATGAGACTAAATGATAAATAATTTTGTAATACTTCAGACTGAAGTTTTTCTTAAACTTAAAAGACGTTCACAGGACGAACATTAAAAACAAATAAATGTTAAGAATTATTTTCTACAACTTCAGCGGTAATTTATTCGTTTGTATCACACATTTATACAAACTTTTACACGGAGAGAAATGTATAGTAAAAATTATTATGTTCCGTAGGAACAGTGGGATATACTCAACTTATGAAAATTTTTACTATAAAAAATACGAAAAATGTCCTATGTACATAGCAATTTCTACTACATAAATAGCCATTTTTTCTATGTAACATGAGAAGACATGTACATAAAAATTTTTAGTATGTTTTATACTAAACATCGTCACAGGTCGAGTACGTCCCATTGTTCCTGTGGAATATAGTAATTTTTACTGTAACATTTCTCTCCGTGTATAAAATATAAAAAGCAAGTTCCGTCAAGTCTCATTGCCCATGTTCATATCAACGACCACCAAACTTGAACTTTGAGGTAAACTTTATCCTAATTTAATTTTTTTTTTACGCAGGTTGAGTTACATTATGCCCTTTGGCTTCGAGACGCGTCGTTCTTTTGCAAGGGACCCCTTGAGAAAGAAGCATTTTTCCCCAAGAAGATGCACACGTCTAATCAGCTTTGAAGCGACGACCTTTAATCGCTGCAAATTGACCACTCACGCGCAATTAAGGCAACCGCCCAACGGTCACCTTACTCAAAGGATACCTGAACTAACTACCGAGAATGCTCCGGCTGTCTCGCATCTCCGTTGCTACTGGTTACCAAAATGCCGACGATATTCACGGTGGCAGATTATATTAGCAACTTCGATTGCCATTGTGATTTAGAAAGAAGTGCCAGTCTTGACAAGCGAGAAATTTTACGTTGAATTTATATTAAATAAATAAATACACTAATTTGGTAATCTTCCGTAAATATTTACTTCGATAGTACTTCTCAAATACTTCTTTAAAACTAAATTAATTTATTTGTAAATAGATTTAGCAATTTCAACAAAATAATTAACTAAATTTTGGAAAGCGCTCTCACTTATAGAGTGAAGGGCGCACTCTAAAAACTTTTGCATGTGTATATATATTGGCCTCTATAAAGTCCCTATTTTGACTAGCGACGTAAGACTAAATTAAGCAGAATTAATTATGCGCAATGCGATCGTTTTACTATAATCTACCAAATACTATAAACTAATCTAAAAAAACTGCGATGATTGCAGGTACCGACGAGCCACCCAGCGCGGCTGTTCTCCTTCATGAACCCTCTGGCCATCGACATCTGGCTGTACGTACTGGCCGCGTACATCCTGGTCTCGCTGACGATGTTCGTGGTCGCCAGGTTCAGCCCGTACGAATGGAACAATCCGCACCCCTGCCACTCGGGACCCGAGATAGTCGAGAATCAGTTTTCGCTGGCGAATAGCTTTTGGTTCACGATCGGCACCCTAATGCAGCAGGGCAGCGACCTCAATCCGAAAGTACGTACAACCGACCCCGAGATCCTTCCGGAACGATAGGACCAGGGGACAATCGGCTCAAGTATTATACCGTCCTATCCGAGAGCATCGACGATTACCCCGTTCCCTTCCTCCGAAGTTTATACGTTATATAACAGTTTATATGTATGTATATATAGTGGGTACTATGTGCGTGTGCATATGTGCGTGTACATTGCGCATGTGTGCGTATGTGCGTGTATATTTGCGCGTGTGTGCGTATGTGCGTATGTGCGAATGTGCGAATGTGCGTATGTGCATATGTGCACGGAGAGAAATGTCATAATAAAAATTACTATGTTCCGTAGGAACAGTGGGATATACTCGACCTATGACGATTTTTACTATAAAACTTCAACGGACCAAAGTCCTTAACGTACAAATATGTACAATCATAAAGACAGAATATGGAAAACTTAAACTAGTATAAGATAATACAAAATAATGATTGAAGAAACAACTTAAGTATGTGCATAACAATTACACTTGTAATATGTAATTAATATATATCGCAGAGTAATTAATTACATTTTCTTGAGATATTTCTATACTACTTGTAAATACACCAATTGAATCACAAGATAAGATTATATAGTAAAAATTTCTATGTACATAGGAATTTTTAGTATGTTTTATAGTAAAAATCGTCATAGGTCGAGTATATTCCACTGTTTCCTACGGAACATAGTAATTTTTACTATAAAATTTCTCTCCGTGTGCGTATGTGCGTGTGCGTATGTACGTATGTGCGTGAGCGTATGTACGTGTGCGTGAGCGTATGTACGTGTGCGTGCAGCGTATGTACGTGTGCGTGCGCGCATGTACGTATGAGTGTGGCATGTGCGTAGTGTGCGTGTGCGCGTGTGTGTACGTTGTGTACAGGGCCTCATCGACGGGGGTAATAACGGCGGCCGCGAAATCGACGAGGTAATTGTGTTTACGCGCGCGCGCAAAGCAATCATTGAGCCGCCGGCGAACGAGCTGCCTTCGGAATAATTAAATTTATGTTAATTAAGCCGAGCGACGAGATGCGGTGCACGAAAGCCGCGCGCATCGACCGCAATCGTCGGCTCTTTACGGACAGCCACTTTTTGATTGATGTTACTTCGCGATTATTTCCAGCGCTCCGCGCTGGGGGATTTGCCGATGATAGCTTTTGGATTAATTTTTTTCCGCCGGAGGAAAGATCGATAAATGTTTTTTTATGAATATCATTATTATACTTATCGCCTCGAAAACAATATAAAAGGTATCCTAAAGCACTTTATTTAATAGTCTTATACATCGTTTATACTTGTGTAGATAAAAGTAAATGTGTATTGTGCAAAATAAATGGGCTAAATTATTCACAGTTAAAAATGTTACGTTTTGTGTTATTTGAAAAATAATTACACAAAGATTTTTTCTAATGTATACTCTTCCTTGTGTTCTCATTATCTCCAAGAATGTGTTTAAATTACTTTTTTTTTATTTGGATACTACACAAAATTAATGTGTAAAGTACAATTTATACAAAACACAATTTATAAAAGCAAGGATTTTAAATTAACATAAAATATTTGTGAATTTTCTGGTGACGTAATGCACAATTTCATATAAGAATCGTGTTAAAATGCATATTTACTAAATATCTGTGCAGTCTACCAGAGCAGTCAAAATAAAACATATTTTTTGTGTAATTTCATAATTTATACAAAAAAAATATGTTTACGTTGTGTCAGTTCAGTTCTAAACGCAAAAATAACATGTAGAATTGAACGGCTTTTTAACAATGTATGCTCAATGCCGTTTGCATGCAGCGTTGCAAATAGCGTTCGCATTTGCATATGTAGCGTTTAGTATTAAAATCTCCGTAAAATCGCAGGGAATTTTTAACTGCAGGTAAAGCTGAAAAAGTTAATTTTTAGCTGACAGCCATAAAAAGGTTTAAAATAGAATAAATTTTTTCGGCGACATTTTTTCGGCATGAATTTTTTGACACGATTAATTTTTAATTAGGCGACGAGCACACGCATCGTTAGCGGCATCTGGTGGTTCTTCACGCTCATCATAATTTCATCGTACACCGCTAATCTGGCGGCTTTTCTTACCGTGGAACGCATGATCACGCCCATAGAGAACGCCGAGGATCTTGCCAGCCAGACTGACATTTCTTACGGCACCCTCGAAAGCGGCAGTACCATGACCTTCTTCAGGGTAAGCTGACATTATTAATTTTCCCGACCCCAGACGTCTCACACCCGCAAAAGAAAGTTCACGCGGTATCTTTTAGAGTGCACCGCCAAAGAAATTCTCGCGCTTGGGTGGATGCATATATATACACGGTGATAAAAAAAAAACACTCGGAAAAATAGTACAGTCGAGTAGGTAGTCAAATTCTACGCGCTTTTGGCCTTTTGGCATTTTGCGCAATTTTGGATAATTATCGAGTTATTGTTAATTGAAAACTAAGAGAATTATCCAATCATCGCTCGAGCTGGTACTGTTTTTAATTAACGATAACTCGATAATTATCCAAAATGTCAAAAGGACAAAAGAGCTTAGAATTTGACCCCCTACTCGACTGTACTATAAATTGCAAATGAATTAAATTACAAATAAATTGTCCCGCTTGTAAAAGACACTGCACGCAAATGCGACTATTAAATGAGATAAAAAAAATTAAAAAAATGCCATTTATATCGAAGGACTCGATGATCGAGACGTACAAAAAGATGTGGCGATTCATGGAGAACAGGAAGCCGTCGGTCTTCGTGCCGACATACGAGGAGGGCATAAAGCGAGTGCTCCAGGGTAATTACGCCTTCCTCATGGAGTCCACGATGCTCGACTACATCGTTCAAAGGGACTGCAACCTCACTCAGATCGGCGGACTTCTAGACAGCAAGGGTTACGGCATCGCCACGCCGATGGGTTAGTAGCCAATCAGTCGAAACTTTCTCAAAAAGTCTGTAATTGCAAATATACACCGAGAGAAATGTTTTGCAAAAATTACTATCCAGTCTGCGAGCGGAGTCACAATCTGCATTTAGTGAAAAAAATTATTATTATTCTATTACATATTACTAGAATTCTAATAAAATTTTCTTATAACAAAGAGTATTAATGAAATATCGAAAAACCAAGAGATACTTGTCCTCCCTTAAGTAACGATTTATCATTTTACAAAATTCCCAATTCCTATATAACAATTCTTTGATGAGCAAAGCTTGAATAACATGATTTTATTACATTTTTCAAGCTTTTTTCATCAAGGGATTGTTATAATGTATGTATAATAAATCAACATTTAACACTATCTCCTCGTTTTTCGATATTTCATTAATACTCTTTGATATATACAAATTAATTTATTTTTATCCGCTACATTTCAATTTTTAATTGACTTTGAGATCCTCTTAATCAAGTATAAGTAAATATCTAAAAAAATTTAGTATAATTGACTTACTATGCGAGTAAATTTTGTACAACTACGTTTGCTTAACTTTTATTTACTATATTTCAGTAAATGTTACTAATCATTTTTCTCCGTACTCTGCATGAATTTTAATGCAAATACTGGAAGCAAATTTCATCGGCCTACATTAATTTTAATATAAATTAAATTAAATTTAATATAAATCCGTTAAAGTTCACGTACGCCAATGTAACTTGCATCCAGTATTTAAACGAAATTTGAAGTCGTTTTTTTTTTAAACAATGAATAAGACAATAATTTTGCAAGAAACTAAAAAATCGTTGGCGGCTTTCAGGCTCGCCGTGGCGGGACAAAATATCCTTGGCGATTCTCGAGCTCCAAGAGAAGGGCGAGATCCAGATCCTGTACGACAAGTGGTGGAAGAGCCCCGGCGACACCTGCATGAGAAACGAGAAGGGGAAGGAGAGCAAAGCCAACGCGCTCGGGGTAGACAATATAGGTGCGTGTGTTTAGACGCGCGCGGCAACTCCTGCCGGGCGCTTAAGTAATTAAAGAAGACGCGTTCGGGCGAGCGACTCATTAGGGAGGCTCCGGCGCCGGAATCTCGGATTAATATGCCGGCGAAGTCGCGGCAAACTTGCGCCACCGCCGCCGTCAAACTGCGACTAAGCGCCCGGAGTAATCAACTTAATAAGTCGCGCGCCAGTTTATTTACTGCGCTGAGTTGAGGCTGAGTGCGAGTATTAGCGTTCAGCCCGGGGGGAAGCCTGATGAGCCTTTGTTTTTCCCCAGGCGGCATCTTCGTCGTGCTGCTCTGCGGACTGGCGTTCGCCGTGCTGATCGCCATCTTCGAGTTCTGCTACAATTCCAAAAGAAGCGCACCAGCCGAACGCGTGAGTTTTTACATGCGGCCGATCAATTGATCATTCGTTTTTTTTTCTTTTGCCCTCTTGCATCGTACGAGAGTGTCTTGCCGAGTGCCGACAATAAATAGAGATTGTGGCCGAGGGAATGTGCATGTAAGATTTTTGCTTAGCATGAGATCGCCGAGACTTAGCCAGTTTTACTAGATCTGTTCGAATTCAAGCGCAGGTAAGCTTCTTCAGAGAAGACTGTTTTTAGTAGCTATTTATTTATTTTTTAATTTAATTGTTGTTGGTTTATTTTTTTTTAATTTAATTGTTGTTGTTGTTAAACAAAACATTTTTTTTTAATTTTTCCAAAAATAAAATGCTCGTTCACAGCACGGTTCCTTTTTTTCTGTACGCTATACTGCATGCAAAATTACATGCGTAATTTTGGACCTGGAACGAAATAAAAAATGTTTCGTCGTTTTCCATTTAAATATCTAGAGTACGTAGGGGTTTTTTGATTAATTAAAAACTTCTCATTTTATGAGCAATTTTATATGACAGTTTTAAAAAAATGAATATGCCAACTTAAAATACGCAGCATTTTAGAAAAAATCACTGTTAAAAAGTGCATTAAATTTAATGCAAACATTGGAAGCAAATTTTATCGACGTACATGAACTTTACTAAATTTTTAAATAAAATTAATGTAAAAATGTAAATTAATTCATATTCAAAATCTTTACTACGTTCTCTTACAATTAATTATTACTTCGTATATAGTTTATATTATTTTAAGTTTAAACTGTATAGTTTGTAATTAAGGATTTATAGTCCGTTGAATTTATATAAAATAAATGAATAAAAAAAAATAATTAATTCATGTATGATGAAATTAGCTTCCAGCATTTAACGCATCGTTAAATAAGTCCCGAGACTAACAACGAAAACAACATTTTTTTTCAATAATCATTTTTATTCATCAATATGATCCATCTCTGGGTTAGTCTCGGAACTTATTGAACGACGTGTTACATTAAAATTCCCGTAAATTTTTTTTACAGCGTACACGGAGAGAAATGTTATAGTAAAAATTACTATGTTCCGTACGAACAGTGAGATATACTCAGCTTATAAAAATTTTTACTATAAAAAATATTAAAAATTTCTATGTACATAGCAATTTCTACTACATAAGTAGCAATTTTTTCTGTGTAACATAAGAAGACATGTACATAAGAATTTTTAGTATGTTTTATAGTAAAAATCGTCATAGGTCGAGTATGTCCTATTGTTCCTTCGGAATATAGTAATTTTTACTATAACATTTCTCTCCGCGTACAGATATTAATTGCATCTACTAGTAGTATCAATTTTAATGAATGTCGTTTCTCAAGCAAAAAGTGTAATTTCCTTTGCTCTGTTGCCGGAAACAGCAAG
Source organism: Sycophila sp. Sp_5 (assembly GCA_018906775.1). NCBI lineage: Eukaryota > Metazoa > Arthropoda > Insecta > Hymenoptera > Eurytomidae > Sycophila > Sycophila sp. Sp_5. The sequence goes on from JACCID010000004.1 coordinate 5,784,434, forward strand.
GCGCGAGTACCCCGGTGCCGCCACCGACCTGTTCCGGATCTCTGCAGGGGATCCCCCAGGCCTCGCAGCTGCAATCGTCGGGCCAGCAGCAGCACCAGGAGTCCCTGTGCTCGGAGATGGCGCGCGAACTGTGCCGCGCCATTCGCTGTCACGCCTCGTCGCGGCGCAGGAAAGCCTGCGAGAAGTGCTCGACCCACGTGGTCGGCTATCACATAGATAACTCCACGCCCACGCCCATCAACGGAGTGAGCTCACGGCCGATTTATACCCTCGGCTCGAATGTATATGCAGGCGACGGCGACAGCGATTTTTATCGGGCTGATCGAGCGAGCCCCGCTCTCGTCCGAATTCGCCATTGTGCGCGCGGTGTAATAACGTTCGTTCGTTAAAATTTTTAACGACGTACACGCGGCCATTTGTTTCGCGAAAATCCAATTTTTTTAGCGCTTTTTTTCAATTATTTTTTTAAATTTCTTTTGTTTTCTTTTTGTAATTTTTATTTCGCGGAATATGCACCTGTGCGGAAAAATGCATTAACGTTAATAGCATTAAATTCGTTTGCATTGGATAAATGTATGATTTTTTTTTAATTCCTTGCAACTGTGTATACCGGCACAAAATCATGCAACAGAATATTAATTATATAAACCTTGTTAAAAAAGTATTCATATAACATTTATTGATGCTGTAAATAAATCATATACATACTCAATTTTTCAAGTAAAAATTTCCTTATAAGTTAAAGCGTCGAGTAAATTTCGCTTAAATATTTTTTTTATTTTATTTTATTTCATTTTGTCTTATCCAACGGGATAAACTCATTTTATCATTTAATTCTAAAGCATGTATATAAAGTGACCGTATCACTAAAAACTATAATATAACTAAAAGTAAATAAAAAATTAGTAGAAAGATTACAACAAATTTAACAATAATTTAGTATAACTTTCTAAAAATATAATTTAATATAATTCAGTAACGAATTACAAAGATTCTAACCAAACGGCGTTTAAATTGCATAAAGAACTGAATACTAAAAAATTTCCTCCATGCAGGAATTAATTTTTTTTAAATAATATAAAATACAAAAGCGTTAGGATTTTTCCTCTGCTTACTCAAGGCGTAACTTCATAAAAAGTAATTAAAATGTCGTTTACAAAGACAAAAGTTTTAAATAATCTGCGTTATCGATGGCTTCGCAAACGGAAGACTCACGGCACTATGTTTTGCGGAAATCGAATTTTTCTTTTATTTTTTTTTATGTTTACTTTTTTCTACACAACACACACACCCTATAAATCAATTGAATTTTAAAATATTACACTTTTTTTACCTGCATTGTTCTGATTTATTATAAGAAAGTTTCGAATTGAATGCAGTACATCGATAAGAATAACCCATTGTACTCGTTAAAAATATCGATATATCCATCAAATAAATCTCACACTTGTTTCTTCACGCATCGACGTAACTTCGTAAAAAAGTTAAACATCGTTTGTAAGCGTACTGCACAGACATTTTAAACAACTCAATAATTTGCGTAATGCACCGTCGGTTTTAAAAACGCCTGCATATATGTACATATATATATTTATATATACAGCCGCACGCCGCATTGACAACGATGACGTTTTAAAATTCTATTAATCATTTCAGAGGAATAGTCTGGGCCTGGAAATGTCACCTCACATTCACATGCACCATCACTCGCCGCCGCAGGATTACGATGGAAATTGACGCTGACCAATGCACGAGTAACACGAGGATGCGCTTTAAATTATTTTTACCGATAAAAAAATGAAACAAAAAGGAACGAGTTACATTTATAGAGATAAAAGCGACGAGAAATCATTTAAGTACAACGTGCACATTTCTTAGCATTTAAGATGAAGACAGAATTCACGACAAACTTTCGTCGGCGTCGATATCGTGGTCGACTCGAATCTTTTTCTTTCTGCACAGAAAATGTACGGACGACATTCGAAACATCCCCTTAGAATCAGCAGGTCGCGTCTTCGACAAAAACAAATTTTGTTACTCCCGATACAGAACAACAAAATATCCCCGTTTAGATTGCTTTTGTACATAAAATTTTCTTATACATACGTAAAAGCAAAAATAAAAAAATATAGATTGATAGTTGATAAAATGAGAGTCGTGTATGAAAAACAAACGTTTCATCCGATTTTATCGACTGCATTGTAATTATAAAGGCAAAAAAAAAAAATGGAAAACACGCTAGAAAAATATTGATTGCCATTTAAGTGTTCAATGTATCACCTTCTGCAAACGTGTAAAATGCCATTAGATACTAAAATAAATGTCAAATGCGTATTTGTTTAACAGGCAAAGGGCACGCTGTCAATTTTACTTTAAACGTAAAAAAATCTTTTTCTTTTCAATTTTTTTCTTTTTAGCTCTCGACCTGTTGTAACTTTGTGTTTCAGCATGTTAAAGTACGAAATGTATGCGTAAACTTAAAAGTTCATCGATAACCAGAAAAATTTATAAGAATGAATATTTGTAAATACACATCTGAAAGCACATCTATCTTATACCTTTTTTTTGTTGGAGACACCATCAGCTGTAGAAATAGATTTTGCACTTATTATTTAATTGAAGGACAAAGGATCTAACGAGGAAAAAATTTACGTGTTATAAACATTAGACTTAAGGAAAAAAATTTAGAAAATTAGACGCACAACTTTCAGGTGTAGGTAGTACCTATGGCCTATCATAAAAGAATCTTGTTTCTACTTGTTTATTCGATGGAAATTCCACTTTAATCCAACTGGTGCAAAATTTGTTAGTAATTTATAATTTGTCTGTACTTATTTTCTAAGTACTATTAATCGATGGTTCCTGCTGTTAATTAATCATTAATTACTGACATTTATGAAAATTATAAAGATAATTATTTAAATTTTGTTCGCTATATACATGTGAAAAATTTTAAAGGAAAAACTATAATTTTTTAAATTATATAATTAATGATAAGGTGTTATCAACTTCAAATATATTGCTTTCAAGTTTTGTTATCGTTTATCGGTACGGTAGAAATTGACTAGAAAATTAAATCTGAATCCTTTATTCTATGTGTATAATGAACTATTTATAATTTTAATTATAACTATAATAAAATATTTTGTAGATATTTATAATTAAAACGTTCTTTGATTATTGCATTCTTTTAATCGTTTACATAATATTTTTAACATCACATTTCAAAGTCGAAAATTTAAGTTTCAAGGTACAGAGGAAACATAAGGTTTAAAAATTACAAGTATTATTTTAATTTTTTTATATAACATCGTTTATTAAGGGATAAAATAAATGACAAATAACATATCACTTATATATGAAACTATAACATTTCTTAGAGTGTTTATATTCATTACCATATAAAAGAAATCACATCACATACAACCCTCCCCACTTGGTGATGGTCACACTTCGCTCAAAGCGTCAGCGAAGAAAACTTACAAAAAGTTGATTATTTGTTACAAAATATAAAAATAATAATACAAAATCACTCATTATCGCCTGGAATTTGCTCTTGGCGGATAAATCCGCAATTGGACTTCTCCAATCTATGATAAAATTAAGCGTAGACCGCCTAGCTTAATATTATTAAAAGACCGTCGAGTCATTGATGTTGATCAAGAGTATTACCCAAGAGGCGATATTATATTATATACTTTACATTTCTTTTACAAAAAAAAGAGAGAGGAAACAAGTCTTCAATCTCCAACGCTTCGAACCAGTACGATTACCAATCATATTTGTTTTTCTCATTACATTTTTCATATCATTCTCGGAAGGGTTAAATCAAATTTGGTTCACTTTAAATTATCACTCTTGATGCGGTGGCTTGTACAATTAATATGCTTTGTGACTATTGAAAGTGAAAATGACGCATTCGAACGTGCAATGTTAGTAATACACTTCGTCGATATTTTCTTATTACCTTTTTTAAAAACCTACTTAGAAAATCGCAAGATCGAAGACGTTTTCTGCACTTTCACAGCTCTGACTATTTCTCGAGACTTTATCTCGATTCAATTTATTTTTTATCATAGATACTTCTTTCTCTTAATTTCTTTCGGTACCACACTTTTTTTTTTTTTTGAAACATCGCTGTTTCATTCGTTATACAGTTATATTCTTTCATCATCTTTCATCAGGTAATATATTGTGTATATTTCCTATTAAAAAACGCGAATGTGAAACGATAAAGCCTATGCTGTTTGTGAATCAGCAAACTAAAATCAAAGAACGATAAACTATTTCAATATGTTTCCGCGGGATTCTTTGAATGATCCTCCTGTCTCTCCTCATTATTTTTTCTGGCTCGTATATAATAAATTATAAAAAATGTAAGTCGATAATAAAAAAAAAAACGAAAGATTGCGTTGATCGGGCAAATGAAAGTTAATAAACGCATTAAAACCATTGAACGGCAATTCTTCCAATGTACAGAATTTTTGCCAGTCCGAGATCCGCAATCGATGTGCCGCCGCCAATATTCAATTGAATAGAGATATGCGAAAAAGTATAAAATTGCGATTTTTCTAATCACTAAATGGCCATCGAAGACATCGCGAAGTAATCTCGTCGATAGAATTTTTTTTTCATCATAAATAGTACCAGTCGATCGGATCAGCTGAATTTACGAGTAATAATACGTTTTGACATCGGCGAGATTACCACGGAAAAATCTTTACAAAAACACCTTCCTGTTCTTTCTCTCCCTCGTTTTTTTAAACAGTCACACGTGGTTACGCATTAAAGATTCACGCAGTCAGACGCCTCGTCACCGTCGAGAGCAAAAGGTGATCGAGATTTCGTCGTTTTTTTTTTACACACAGTCGCCCGGCGTCCTTCAGCATTCGCACTCTTTTGAGATCGCTTGGCGGAGATTCCCGAACGCGTCTCGACCGCGAGGATCAAGAAACGCGTTCGGGGATCGCCGATCACTTTTTTTAAACTTAAATAATAGATTTAGCCGACGAATTCTCCGTGGGCTGTATGAAATAAGAGTTGCCAGCTAGGAACGACCGTGCAAGACGAGAAATTTTTTTTTAAATAAAATCCGCAGGCACACTTGGAGCAAAGAGAAAGAGCGGAGCGGTGACTAAATGTGAACGCATATAGAGAGACACGAGGAGGAGTTGACAGTCAGATATAGCGACGACGCGTTTCTCTCGATTCTAATCTGATGCCATCCGAAAAGTAGCATCTTTTGAATTCTTCTCTTTCATACGAATGACAATGGAGATATCGACGGATTACACAGCAAAGAAGTTTTATGTAAAAGTAAGGCGCGTACACACTTGATAAGGCGACGATTTAATAAAAATTGTTACGTCCAGAGTAACTTACGTTTGAATTCTGTACAATTTTGGTTCAACACAGCATTTCATTTGTCACGCGACAATACCATTATCCTTTCACTTATACAATCTCATCAACCTAGCGCGAATAACTCGTCTACGTATTGTGTCGGTTCGTATTCCTCGATATCTTTTATTCTTATCAAGCAAAGCACTTGTATCTACAATTTTATGAGAAACTCTTGAATTTTGAAATGTTATTGAAATATTCACATGATGGCATAAATTAATTTTATAACTTTAAGTTAATATAATCGAATTAAATATTTAAATCAATCAAGCATAAATAGTAAAATTGTTTTAAAATATAATAAAATGAAAATTGATCGGTATTCTATGAACTCCGTTTGATATGTCAATGTTAATTACAGGAGTCACACAAGTTGGTCAAAAATATTCATTTTCAGCTATTTGTATTTCATTCAGAAAACACCTAAACATTTGATGGTTGGTCGTTTTTTGCTACATTTATCCCAAAAGGCTGTAGTTGCGAAATTACTATAGCTTTTTCAATATAATGAGATTATCTTACATCTGACATTAAAGTGCGCCGGACCTATCGATGGACGCAAAACACTGAATTACGAGAGCCTCAAATCACACATCCAATTACTAAATTTATTTCACACGTGCCAGTTAATACAAAGAGACATCGTAGTCGCGTTTGTGTGAATATTAAATCAAATTATTATTTACATTTGTATTTCCATAAAAAAAAGTTTTCTCAATTAATAACTCTTTAAGAAAATGAAATCACAGAATTTAATCTAATTTAAATTTAAATATAATAAGGTTACTATGTCTCTTCGTACATTACAATTCAATATTAATTATTTACAAGTTATATATCTACCTATATTTATAATTATATAAATTTGATTTCATAAAACAGCCTCTTCTTCGTTACAACCACTTCATTAGCACGTTGGTCATTTATTTTAATTTTGAAATATTTAAGTTATACGAGAATCAAAAGTCTACAGCCAAATTTATCGATTTATTTTTTATATATATATTTTTAAAATTCTTCGACGAATCGATTAAATTACGTCTGAGATTTATAAATAAAAAATATTAATTACTTTCAGTCAAAATATTAACCTCCAATAATTCCTGTCTTATACTCGTACAACTTTAAAATTTGTCTCACTTCTGATTTTGCTACTTTTTCACATTTTTTATATCATTATAGCTAAATATTTAAGCTCAAGATTCTCATTTGATAAAATATCTTCAAAACTCAAGATTTTCTCATCCGTACAACTTTTGATATGAGGAACTTACGATGTTATTATCGTTTTTTTGCGGTTGTTTAAGAATATCACGATTGAATTAAAAAAAAAGTCTATATATATTATAACGCAAGTCAAACATCTCAACGTGATGACCAATAAATTGCCATACTTTTTGTTCGCTTTTATCGTGATTTTAAAGATCCAAAGTATCACAACTTTCATTATATCCTAGTCATCTTTAAACGACGCGTTAAATCATCTCACAGAAAATTAAAAATCATCGTTTTTAATACGAATTTGATTGATATTTTAGCAATTAAATTAAGGTAACGAAGAAGTAATATTTTTTTACTTAATATTTAACACGAATTTCATTACATAATTAATTATTATATGATTAATAAAAAATTAAAATTTATAAATGAGAATTCGATCTCGTTGCGATGTCAGTCAAACGATTTCTTCTACCCGAGAAGCAAAATTAAAACCGATTACGTTTATCAAATCAATATTTACATACTCTTTACTTCGCAAGCTAATCCATTTCTTCTTCTCTCGAGTAAGCGCAATTAATTAAGAATTTGTTAGAAAATTAAAATAAAAAAATACAATCTATAGCAACAAACTTCGATTAGACGCACAAAATTATCTACAAAATCGAATTGAAAAATCGCCTCCGCTCGATGGAACTCGAAGGCCCACGTTATATTTTATTATCATCATCTCTCTATCGACTCTTCGCCTCGAACGATCATACCTTGGGAGAATTTTTTTCCTTGACAGTCGCGCGCTCCATATCCTTCCATTCTTCAAAAAAGTTGTAATAAATTTAATTGCCGAGTCTCCCTCTGAGAGCAAACGGCAATCTCGAGCATAATCGCATCTTGTTAGCCTCTGTGCGACTCCCGTGGCCGGGCGTCAGGCTTGTGAAAAAATCTCGCTCACTGGACTGGTCCCCGGACAGTTAGGTCATGTAGCGCATAACCGCGCGTAATGCATACAGCAGTTCCGCCTGCATGCGAGCCTCCAGGATCATCAAATTCACGTGAACCTAAAAAAGTACAAAAAATCTTTCGTTAAAAACAAAAATCCTGGTACAAAAAATTACAATCAATTAAAAATGAACAAAACGCACCTTCTCGCTGTGTTTGAACTCCCTCATGACGCGATCGTAGTCCCTCTTGGTGACACGCTCGGGATAGCAGACGGCGCTCTTGATGAAGGTTTTGAGGCTGCGCTCGAGCAGCTGATTGACCTCGTTGTAGTCGTAGTCGTCGTGCCTGATGCCGAACATGCACTGAATGTAATTCCAGATAGCCCGCCTGAAGCGCGACGTGTCGACTTTGTTGTGCGTGCCCATGGTGTAGTAAGTGAGGTTGTAGGCCGTCTTGAATTTGTCGTCGAGCAGATTGCCGACATCGTTGTAGAGCCTATTAACCAGTGAATAGCCGTGATCGTCCCAAGAGTAATCCTGCACGCGGAACGTCGGGATGTCGTTTAACTGGCCGCGCTGTGAGCGGAGAAAAAGAGAAGAGTTAATTTACGGCTCGTCAGGCTTAACCGCCATGAAGTAAACAAGCGTTTCTCGGTGGGTCTTACCTTGGCGAAGTCTTGGTAGATGAAGGACGGGTCTTCGATGAAGTGGCCGATGTCGGAGTCGAGGACGGAGTTGCTGCGCTGCGGGGCCGCGGCCAGTTCTGCGGACTGGGTCTCCACGGTCTCGAAGCGTTTCGACAACTCCTCCTGGGTGATCTGGTACGACTCGGACTTCTCCGACAGCCGCTTCATGCGCTCCATCAGGGTCTCCACGCCCACCTCCTGCTCGCCCACTATACTCGGCGACGACGGCGGCGACGGCATTTTTGCTAGAAAATAAACGAACGATCCATTAGGTAAATCGATTTTTTAAGCTTTTTTTTTTTTTAAAGAAAGGTAAAATATGCTTACCGAGACCGTTGGGGATTTCCTTGGGACTGCTGGAGAGCTTGATGGCCATGGGTTTGGGTACAATCGTGTTCACCTGGATGTTCTCTTTGTAGTGGTGTCCCATGGCGTTGTCCAACTCCTCGTTGATGCCGCACGAGAAGACAAAAGACGACAGGGAGTGGAAGTGCGCCAATAGCACTATCGCATGCACGACCTCGGCCAGCGACCAGTTGTCCGCGCCTTTCGTCAATTTCTGCGCAAAACAGGAGTAGATTAATTTATTTATTATAAACCACCACTTTTTTTGTAACACCGACGGAGCACGCGCCAGCCATGTGGATCTATGCCACTGGCTTTTATCGCCAAGTTGATATACACTTCTAATTTATATAGGCGGACTACTGGCCTAGCCTAGCGCCGAGATACCAAAGCTTGGAGCTTGAAAAACGTGTTCCGTATCTAAGGAACTACAAGAGAGCGCGCGCGCTCGAGTGTCTTTTAAATTAATAGACACGACGGTCTTGACGTCGAGATTGGACAGGGCATGTATAAATACACTCGTTACGCGCTGGAGGCGTAGGCAACTTTGAAAAACAGAATTACACTTTTTAAACGGGAGGGCTCACCTCTATGTGTGTTTTGTTGAGCAGCCAGGGCCTGTGCGCGAGGATCTTGTTGATCTCGTAGAGGTCCTGCAGTTTGCTGGGTATGGACCTCAGACCCTGCAGCCAGGACTCGTCACCGCCGTTGTGCAGGAACTCCGTTTTCTGTAGGTTTATTAGATAACTGCACTGATGCCTGCCGGCGGCCTGAAATGAAACGAAAAGCGTTGGTTTTTAATGCTGCCTCGCGTCAAAGTGAAGAAAAGGAAGAGCCACTTGTTGATTATTTTTTTTTCCTCTGTCCTCGAGCGCATTAATCGGTTACGTAAAAGTCGAACAATACAGATTCGATAAATATATACGTAATTAAAAAAAAATTGCAGAAAAAAATCGACCACTATCTCGAAATACACTGGCGAGGCAAACTAAGTCGATAACCTCTCTCCATCGTCGGCGAGAAAAATTTCCGCATAAAGTAGATTTCTTCTCTTTTTTTTTGCTGTTTGCGGGCGTGCGCGTGCTGCTCAATCGCCATCTGTCCGAACATTACATCACGAAGCAGTTGCGTTAGTTCCCGTTTTACACCCAGAGAAAAGTGCAAAGAGAGCTTCGATAAGAGACTCGTCAATATCGACATTCTATTTTCGCGGAGATTTATGTAACGATTCGCCGATTTTTCTCCCCGCCGCAAGGAGATCCTGAGAATCAAACTTGGCGAGTTTTCAGGCTCAGAAATTGAAGTTCGCCGAGGGAAAGAGGACGCGCAGATGCTCAAAGGGTTGCGCAATAGGAAGCGAAGAAATTTTATCGAGAAAGAAAATGAAGGAGTTATCGGCGCTTTTTTCCGTTCGATCGAGGGTCTCGCGAGATGTTTACCAGAGGGAACCTGTTTTTCAGGTAAATTATCTTATCGTTGGTCACACGGACATGAATTTTTTGACCGATTAAGTATATTTTCAATTTATGTGCAAGCGACACTGAAGCCCCACTTTTTCCTCCCCTTTTTCTACCAGGGAGCTAAATTTAGAATTGTCAATAAGATAGGCTTCCAGCGATTAAACAATGCACTCCGAAAAAGATGCTTTACGTGAACGTGATTCTAAAAATAGATACGCAGTTACATTGATAAGGGGCGTAAGTAAATTAGGCTACGCTGAAAGTGGAAAAAGAATCAGGACTCCGGGCCTTTTTACCGCCGGTAGATTAGACCGTCGGCAGATAATTCAAGCTGCGAGCCGTAAAATTATCCGATAACTGCGATAAAATCGGCTATCGCATACTTTTATGCGCTTTCGCAAAAATTTTATTGTCGCCGCTAAATCTTTTTAGAACATCGAACGATAAAAAGACTTTCGTCCGTTTTATCCGTGATCCGCTTAGATCAGGAATCTCAACAAATAAAGTGCCGTGTCGTCACAGCGAGAGGAGCGAGCCGTAATCTGCAGAAAAACAAGCAGCGGCAAATTATCGGCGGCGCGTTGACTTTTGACTCGCGCATGTGAGCGAAGAAACAATGAGAAATTTCTCGAAAATGCGTAATGATCCTACACCGCGCGGTAATTATTTCTTTTCTCATTTCGTAAGTGGAAATCGGACGATTAAAAGGAGCGAAAATCGTACTAACTCCCACGCCCAGGGAAAGTCATGCGCCGTTTTACCGTTTATGAGAATGAGCGTGAAAGTCATTTTTTAATTTCAATTTTGAAAATTATTCATAAACTGATTGCAGTCACATATCCAAAAGTAATCTGTAATCTATAAATTAGGGATTTACCAATGCAATTAGTACACTTGGAGGAAATTTAATGAGCCTAAAAATAAAGAAGAATTTCTGCCGAAAATCAGGCGAAGAGACACGGGTTCACGATGGAATTACGAAATCGCGCAGGTGAACGCGAAAAAAATATATTTTTCTCGATAAAGCAGCGGAACAGCCCGATTACACCCAGCGTTAAAATAATCTTATCTCGACGCTTATACACGAAAAACAATTTCTCAAACGCTGCGAGAGGAGGACTAGCCATTCTTACATAGCTTCGAGTGCGAGTGATAAGACGAGCCGAAAACTCCTAAAAGTCGAGACAAATTTGAACAGACAATCGAATCGAGAAAATCCAGAATTCGAAAGCTGCGTCCCTAGACTTTATCTTACCCGTCGCTTGTCTCCTGCGCCTTTCGCGATCGCGATTCCGAAAAGTGTCGTTTATTAATAAACTCGTCGAGGCAGAGAGAGAAAAAAAAGCGCATCGAGGTCAATGACAATTTTACATAATCCACGTTTTATTTCTGCAATATTATAATTCCGCCTCGACGCGTTTCGCCGAATCACGGATAAGAAAAATACTGCAATAAAAATGAAAGTAAAAAACAAGAGGTAAATTCACACTTACCATGATGGCAATGAGATGCCGGTAATCGTAGGGCAGCGGTCCATCGCCGCGCAGGATGAAATTATGCGTGCGCAGAAAGTGTTCCAGGTAGGATGGATGCGAACTCATCACCCGGGACACATGGTCCAGCCTGTTGTTCTGCAGGAACGCGTCCATCAGCAGCATGTGCGTCTGCAATAAAAAAAAGAGGACGCAATCGTTAGTGACCAGTCGTCGGAGGCGAGTGCATCTCGAATCGCGCAACGCTTAACGCTGCTATTTTATAACAGCAGCTCGCTTATCGATCCGTAATCTACATACAGGTGAGGAGGGAGTGTCGTGTGCTCGGCACCGATTGTCTCGCGGGAGAAAAGTAAAGGACGTCGCCGGAGAAGCGATCGGACAGACGGAGCTAGATAATTGCTCGAAAAAGTTGCACGGCTTTATTACTCGCCGGCGGCGCGAGAGGAGACACTTTTATAAGAAGATTAGCGGCGATTACGCGACGAAAAGCGAGCGGGGGAAAGTGTTTGAAAAGCGGCATTGTTTCAAGGCCGGCGTCGGTTTAATCGCCATGTCGCCCAGGCGGAAGCGCCTCGTTGCCCGCCGCTCGCGCGAGTTAATGAGAAAGAGATCCAGCGTGATTTCCCTACAAGTGCACCTCAAAGTCGAATCACTAAGGCGCTCTTCTGCGTGTCCCTCTCTCAAGAACAAAGCCGACGGCCTAATCGCTATCAGGAAGCCGGCCGCGATTTTCCATTCGCGGGTGCGATACGAAAAGGAGCCGAGGACTTCCACTAATCGACCTCCCCTTAAAAGGGACAAACAACGCTCGTCACGATTTTTCCTGAGGGTCGCGGGGCTCTCGATCGCGCAATCAGGTGTTTACATTGCATCACGCTCCCGCGTCTATCTTCGAGCGTGCGACTGTGCAGTATCGAAAAATACCAGCTGCACGCACTCGCGCGGGCTGCACCTCGATCGAGCCAGAGAGAGAGAGAGAGAAAAGATCGTCCGCTGCATTCGTTACTCCATCGGGTATACAAATGGATCTGCATAAAAAAAAAGAAAAAAAAAAGAGCCATAAAGTTGTTTGGCAACGCCGCCTGGGTAGCACGTGTTTCCTCCTAAAGTGGGCTCGGAGCGTGCGACTGCGTCGGAGGGAGCGAAAAGCTTTACTAAAGAGCAAACGAGCGTCTGGGTGAATATCCTTCGGACATCTTATACACGTATAGCCGGCGGAGAGTTTCGCATCCCCCGGAGGCGAGACACAACGGTGAAAAAGTTTTTCAATCGATGGCCCGTTGTTTTCACTGCTCTTCGACATATTTACGATCGCCGCCTGGACTCTCTTACTTTTTCCCCTTCCAAATGCACGTAACGCGAAAGAAATAAAATTGAATAAAAAAAAGAGAGAAAAATTCGTTTCCTCCGGTGCACACTCGACTCTTATGAGGAAACGTTAATCAAATTATCAATCCATTCAGCGTCGGCTACCGTCATAAATATTTAAGCGCTCCGAGAGTAAGTCATACGCGGCATTAGGAAAACATTGACTCTTCCATTAAAAGGAAAACCGTGTGCACACAAGCACTCGGCCGCGTGTCGTTTCAAAAGCTCTTTCTCCGTCTCGGGGCCCGCTCGCATGCGTAATTAGCCGCGGCGAGTAAATCAGGCAGCCTGCAAGGGTCAAGCTCTTTGATATTCCGCGGGACCAGCGCTTTCGAAAGAACACGCGGGAGAGCCGCGCATAGGAGCGCGATTTTATCGCCGCTGTGCGTGTAACCTTCAGGCTGTGCAACGAACTCGCGCGGCGCGGGTTTATCGACGCCTCGATTACAGCCGCACTGCTCGCCGATTAGACAACCGGAGGTGAGGACGCGCTGTCTGCCGTGAAAAATATTGACGCGGGGCTTCCGATTGCGCTTTTCTTTCTTTCTTTTTTCTCGTTGCGTATTACGGCCGTATCGCTCTTTATCCTCCCAGTGATTCACGCTCTCTCGGTCTGTTTACCCGCCGCGCTTGTATTCCAGATAATTCCGCCGCTTATCGCGCGGCCCGCGAATCATCGTTTCGAGATTTACTCGCGCTTCCTTCTTTTTTTCTTCAAATTTTAACGTTGCTTTTTTATTTCGCGGTGGGGAGCAGCCGCGGGGGTCTATTTTCGATCGGCCGTTGCGCAAAATCGTAACGCGACCGAGAGCAACTGTGGGAGGGGAAAAAGAAAAAGCGCGGTGTGGCAGTTTTTCTTATCGCGCGCTTGAGACTCGCTAATAGAGAGCTGCTGCCGTGAAAACTACGTCGCAGTGCCTGCGGAGCCGAGCGCGAACCGGCCGCGTGCATATTACATTATATAAATATAAATACAGTACGCACTGGAGACGGCGATGAAGAAAAAAAATGTAGGCTTTCGATTTATATTTATCCCGAGTGAACTAGATTGACTGGCGGATCGCTATACCGAGAGAAAGAGCCTTGGCTTTTTCGAGCGAGTCTCCGTAAATCCGGGACGTCTCCACTCTATTCGATCCGCTCACGGTGCAGTTTGCAAAGGCGCACCTGTGATGTGGCTCGTTAAAAGTGGCCCGAGCCCGGAGTGAAAAAAGGAGTTCTTTCTCAAGATGAGGCGGAGAAGAAAAAAAAACAGGTAGTCGGGGGTCCGCGCGCGATTTTCCCAAGATGCTTATGCGCGTAGGGGCCCTCCGCTCCCTTCTTCCCCATCACGTGAAATCACGACGTCGAAAGCGTCGAGGAACGAATAAAGAAAAATCATCGCTCAAAGGACAGTCACGCAGAGAAGCCAGGTAGCTGCAACGGCCCAAGAAAGCCGGGAGAGGCACGGACCCTTTTTTTCAGTCCTCGAGGCCGTGGCTGAGCGAAAAAAACAACTCCACACTCGCAGGCGCGCACACGTACACATAGTCTCCTCGGTCCCCCCGTCGAGCGCAAGAACCATTAGTTTTTAAATTGTGTTCTTGTGGAAATGTTATTATATGTTATTGGAGGAAGGTAGGATTCTGTCAATGGAGGCTTGCGTCATGACGTCAGGACGTTCAATTTTCAAGATTACCTGCGTAGGTCGAGAAACGAGAGCGGGAGCTTGCTTATATACAAAATTGTCCGTAAACAAGCTGTTTTTAAATTAATCCGACACGAGCAGAGGTAACAAAAAAAACAGGAGAATCGAGGAGTGCCGAGAGGAAGAGAACGAGATGTACAGTTGGAGGGGGAAAAAAGAGAAAAAAATCGGGAAGAAACCACCTCGGATTCTTCCACTACACTTTTGGCAAGTAGATTTGGCCGTGAGCCCACTCCCCCCGAGGCAAACTGGACACGTCCTCCTTTTTCTCTCTGTTTCTGTCTTTTTCCCTCTCGCATCTCTAAGCCAAAAGGGGGAGCTCGATAATTCGTTCGAGAAGAAAGCGAATGAAAAAGAGGAGAAAGAATAGAGATACGCGACTCGGCTTTTCATAAATAAGATCGTCGACGGATAATAACGGAGCATGGGGCTACCGTCGGAGTGCCCCGGAGGTGGGCGCGCGACCGCCTAGAAACAAAAGTTTCGACTAAGGAGTGGCAGCGACTCGAGATATCTCGAGGCCCCGGCGCGACTCGCTCCGCTGAATAAACAGCCGCATAAATTTTAATGGAGACTTACATTTTTAATCTCGTCGAGCCTGGGGATATGCCGACCGCGGCAAATCTACCTGCACGGGAGTCGGATGCACTTGAACGAACCGCCGACGTCGGTTCCTCGTGCAACGATCTGAATCTTAGCCCGTCAGTTTCCCTCCCCGAGCGACTGTTTTTTTACGATAAGCGCGGCCGTTTATCAATCGCACGAAAATCAAGTAAAAAAAGAAAACAGAAATTAATACGATCAGGTGGCGTGCGCGACGAAGACGCATATCAGGCACTCCCCCACCACCTTTTACTTAAAACGGGCAAAAAAAAAAAAAACTAAGTGTTTGAGTGACACAATCGCACAGCTGGAATTGTAAATTGCTCGATTAAAATTAATAACCGCGGAGCGCGCGGTTGGAAAAGATTCTTTTTTTCCGCTCGGATGATAATTATCCACGAGCCAGCTCCAATATTGGCCCACCTACAGAAGGCTCCATCAATAAATTCGACCTTTTTCCCGTTCCACCTTTCGTCTATTTCAGTAAGAAGCGTGGGGAAGAAGGAGGCATGGGAAAGCATACATTCTTTTTCCCCTCCGACTCCTCGGAGGAGCGGATATAAGGGCAACCCTTTCCAGACCTGACTTAATCGTGTTGTTTACCGCGGCGAGGCTCCTCTTTTTCTCTCTCTCTCTCATTTTTTTTTTCACCCGCACTTCGAGGAGGCACGCAAGCGATCGAGTTGGATCTCGGCTTCATTCCCAGGGAGTGCTATTAATTGGACATTAGACAAAGGGCGGATCATCCGAGGAGGAGATCGGCGCACATGTGCGAGAGCGGCTTATCCGAGAAGCCGAGCCTTGGAATCAAAGGCCTGAAAATAAAAGTTGCGTCACCCACCAGCGCGCGAGCGAGGCACACACCAGCGGTGCTCGCGCACTCGCACACATTTGCGCGGTCGGCAAGCGGCGACCGACCTCGATTCATAGATACTTATTGGTTTTAACAATGCTATTGTTCGCTTCAGCTTCTCCTCTTTTTTTTTCTCCTCATCTAAGCTTAATTTTTTTCTGTGTCTCTGTTTAACAAGTATAATAAGTCGGCTGCAGGAGTCCGAATAAGGAGGCGATAGTCGATTCCGATTTATTATGTTTGTTCTCCTTTTTTTCTCTTCTCTCGCTCTTTCTGTATTTATTTTGCCGTTCGTTTTACGTAAAGGACGGTAGTAATTGCCGATTCGCAATCGATTGCCGGCGTTTACAGTGCGGCCTTTTTAATGGCGCAAAAAAGCACGTTTAATGGGCTTTATTCAATGAGCGCGACATGCGAGCAATAAGTCGAAAACAAGTGTTTCCTTTGGTCGCGATTTAAAAAAAAAAAATTACTCCGTTTACAATTTTCCTCGAGCTGCTAGAATTCCCCTAATTTTCGAGTGTCATTTACATAACGGCTAACGAGGCCCGGAACTTGCATCCGTCAAAAGTGCATTGAAAATATAGTCGTCCCTCGAACAAGCCGGTAATTTTCAGCCGAAATGACCGAAAGTTACAAGTTCCTTCCGAGCATTAGCAATTACAAAGGGGAGCCGTGCGGCTCTTCGCACCAGCTGATTTCTCCATTTCGATGGCGCAGGCGCCCGCGAACCGAGACAAAGAAGACTGGGAGCCATTTTTAAAAGGAACGCCTAGCGTGCTTCCGGTTCCCTCCCAAGGCGAGCTCGAAATTTAAATGTCCTGGGCTTACGAGAAACAGATGTTCGCCTCGAGCGGAGAATCGTAAAAATTTCCGCCTCCCCATTGCGTTTCTACGGCGTCACGCTGAGAAAATTCGGGAAACGTCATAAATGTTTAAAAAAAAAACTTCTTTCTTTACCACCGTCCGGGGGCGGTGCTGCGGGAACTTTAAGTTCGCCGATGACGGGGGAAGTTGGCAAGGCGGTGGATCTGAGCCGATGATTCGAGAACACGCGATCGGCACGTAGATACGGAGCATCGCCGAGGAAAACACGCCTGACGTTTTGTTGTTCGCTCATCGATATGTGTGTCTGCTGTTTTTCGGCCTCGGCGGGCGGAAAATCGCTGCGAGCTCTTCTCAACTATTTAAAAGGAGCGCCACCGCCCTGAGACCGACCGGTGCTAATTTCACCATTAATCTTCATTAGAACTCGAATTAACAATGCACTGGGACGGGCGATTAATTAAACTCCCGACCATCTTCGAGCGCACGGTGCAACAAACAAGATTTTATCGCCGGCTACACAGAATGCCTGCGCGATAAACACATTGACCGAAAAAAAAACACAATAAAATCGCTTTAATTGTAAAACGTGTAATAATTTACGAGTAATAATAAAATTTGTTTACTACGAGCAGGTATGCGAGTTTAGTCACCGTACGTACGCGTCTATATCGCCACCGCCGTGACCGAAGTATAAATATTGTAATTATATAACGCACGATTAACTAGGCATAACACAGTTCGAATAAATATTTGTCACCGATCTGAAACTTACGGGCGAGCGAACCTTCGCAGCTTGGGAGTCTCCCGTCGCGTCATACAGAGGTAAACTGACTTTTCCGCAATCGCGCTGGCCGATCGCGATAAAGGCCTTAGAGTAGGGGGGGATCCTTCGGTCAAGGGGGAGGTGTCAAACAGCTGACTTGGAGCGAAAAAAAAAAAGTACGAGTGTGCTGATTTATTCCCGCTCGGCGCTGCCCTCCAGCCAAGCCCGCAATTCCAGGGTGTTATGAGCGACGGGGACGGGAATTTATGGCGTTTTCGCGTTTGCCCATCCATGAAGACAATGGCTCGGCAGGCCAGAATCAGATTTCCATTTCCGGGCACCGGCGTCTTTTGATGCGTCGCCTCGCTTATTAAACGGGCGTATTCCTACGCGCACGGTTTAATGTTCCAAGCGGACGTGGAATCGGAAAAAGGGAAAAAGGGGGGAGGAAATAAACGATCGGACCGAGATTCGGCTCGCTGACGTACGAGGCGTAAATAGGCAGATAAAAGTTTATTGTTGAGAGATCGTTAACTAAGAATAAAAGTTGCACATACAGCCGAGTTTGTTATTGATCATTGGCTGTTTGCTCGGACTCTCGAGGTCTGATAAACAACAAGGCGATATCCGTCTGGCTTATTAATTTTTCGCCAGGGGTACGCGCAACGTACATCGCGAAAAAAAAATCGCCGGGTGATAAGAGGCCGAAAAAAATTATTGTTGCACCGAAATAGCGCCGCGGCCGGCCGTTAACGATGAAACGAGCTTCCCTCGCGAAGGAAAATACAACGTCCTGAGAAGAAGGCGTAAGGGCCTCCGCGTCGCGTAACGAGATCCCGTTATCATAAAGGCGCATAGAAATAGCCACTCCTGCTCCGCCTCCAAATCTTTTTCCGTGTTCACTCCGCTCGTCGGCCTTAAATTTGACAGGCGACACATAACAGAGAACATCGTTAATTAGCCCCGACCAGTGCCATTTTTTTTTCTATCCTCCTCCACTGCGACGTTGTACTTTCGGACAAGGCGCGCTTTCTTTCTTCTGCCGTCTGAATGGGTGAACTGCTCGGAAGTAGGGGAAGGGCATAATGCGACTTTTATGCTCGGCCAGTTTCGTGCTCGGATAAACAAGTTGTAAAGTGAAGGAAAAAAACGTCGCTTCTGAATATCTCTCCTCTCCTCCGCCGAACGCTACTCTCCTTAATGTCATTCCTGCCTCCCCGTCGACCTCTGGTCGTACGCTCACTGGACAACAGAACCATTATCCGTTTTATCGTGAGAAAAGTACACTGTATTCGAGAGAAATTATTGAATTTTTTATTTTCACGAAGAATCAGAGTAAGATTCTTCTGTCGACAAGTTGCGTTATGGGTGTATGCAATCACGCTTTAATATGTGGCACAAGGTTTCGCTGATTGTATAATCAGACGATGTTGCCTCGGATTTCGTCCGACCAGACGAAGCTCGCGCTTTTGGTCTCTCATTTCCCTGCGCGATCTGTTTTTCCACCGCGCCGTTTCCTCGCTCGAAATCGCTGCGATGCATATCTTTAAAAGACTGTATTTCACATTTTTACCGAGCTATCATACAAAGGAACCACCTGGAGAATTACCATTTTTTTTTCTACACGATAAAATGTGTGAGCATGAATTTAGAATTGATTTTTTTAAGTCTGTCTTTTATAGTCAACGGTGGGTTTACGTAAATTAACGGGATGGATCCTCGCCTTTAGCCTCGACATCTCGATGAGAATTTACTGCGCTGCTTTACGATGCATGTACATAAAAGCTTTCCCAAAAATCAGACTAGGGAAACTCAGTTAGAGTCCGACCTAGAGACCCCGACACAAAGCCTATTTACGAGCACGTGGCATCTGGCTTTCCTTCGATTCGCCAGGCTCCACCCGAGCGCCACAATATCGACGCCTATACGTCAGAGAAGGACGGCGAACCCCTGACAGAAAAAAAACGCCGACTTTTACGAGCACCCCCGCTACGGCTCCTTTTTCCTTTCCCAACGTAGGATGAGGAGGAGGAGGAGGAAGAGATGGACCAGAAGCCTCCATTAGAAATTACCATATGTTCGTGGGGCCAAATATTTTCTGAATCAACATCGTCAGCGGAGAAGCGTCAGCTCTTTTCCGTTTTTTTCTGCGTCTTGTACGGAACCTCACGCGGCGCTCAGCAAGAAAAAGTCGAGGAGCGGATATATTTCAGTCGAGCCCGCGGACGGCGAAATCGGCAATTACCTCCGGAGCGATCGAAGTCAAATATTTTGTCGGGAGAGCGCGATGCCTAATTTCTCGGGGTGCGTTTGCACTGGCAGTCAAAACACGCGTCCCTCCCAATATAGATCTCCTCCGCTCCAACGAGGCCTCCGAAAAAGCTTCCCTACTCCCAGAACGGAACCCAAGGCGCACGTGCCGGAAGGTAGCTCCCCTCCTCTCCCTCATTCCATCCGCATAAAAATAGCGATAGCGCTTTTCCATCGGGAAAAATTAATCGCTCGCCGACGATAAGGCTCCGGTCGCTGCAAGCTCTGATAAAAGAAGCATTCGCGCGTGCACGGCTCGTCCATCTTCGACCGCGTTTTGTTTGGCCGCTCGCAGATTCCATCTCCGTTCGCGATGAGAGCAAACAACGAGCCCGCGGTGGATGGATAGGGATAGAGAGAGAGATAGAGAGAGAGAGAGAGAGAAGGAAAAATAGAGTCGGACTCCTGCTGAGCGGCGTTGCAGCAGTTCCTCCCGGGGCACGCAGCCAGTTTCCGAAAGCGCATCTCGCCGCGGCGGCGGACGTTAATCACCCGTCGAAGCGTTTCGCTCGTCGGATGATGCGTCTACGCAACGAAGATGGAGTGAGATTAATTCCGGCGGTGCCTGGCATTGTGCGCGGCCGACGTGGACAAACACATCGCGTCCGATGCAATGCTTGTTTGCGCCCGAAAAAGCCGGGGGGACAATTAAGAGACGCGGACGTCGGCCTCCGGACGTATAAATCATCGCCGGCAATAAAGTAGGCGCGCCGGCGAATTGAGCTTGTAAATTCGTGATTCCGTTATCAGTCGAGTGCGCGCGCGTGAAGAGTGCACCTCGCGACGGCGGGGAAACGAAGGAGGTATAAAAGCGACGAGAGAAAAAAAAATGAGATAAGAACGAGCCAAGGCGGGTGTACAAAGCTTTTGTATGTGTACGTATATACACGTACACTGTCTAGCGGTATCTAGCGATTCTATTTTTAGAAAGACGTCGATAGCGCTGAAGGGTCGAGCGTGCAGCGTGGATGCAACCCGCGAGAGCCAGCGACGAAAATTTATTGGAGCTTCGCCTTCGTTTCGAAAAGAAAGGCGTGCTACGTTTGGTTTTGTTTTTTTCTTCTTCTTCTTTTTTTACTCCTTCGTCACGCTTCGAGGAGTTATACTATATGCTTTTTTTTTCCCCAGCGATTCGTTATCTTCGTTCTAAGAGTAACTCGGTGGAAGGCTACCTCTAACGAGGCTAATTTACGCGATGGGCTCCTCCGGTTTTATCGTTCGGCCTGCCTATATCTATCCGTCGAGAGATACTGTCGAGGAAAAAAAAGAAGAGGGGATCTAAGCTGCGACTGGAATAGGCTCATGAAAATGCAGATCGCTCGCCTGAAATTGCTCAACGGCCAAGTTGAGAGCAGAAAAACGCGTCGGTGGGAAATTTCAAAAATTTTGTAGCGACTTATCGTTTTTTTTATCGAGCGGCGCCACCGTTGAAGCAGCCAGCTTTTCCGGGCCCTTCCTTTTGGGACCTTGGCCTTGGCGGAAAGCCACTGACGCACTGCTGACACCGGGAAACTTGAGTGGCTCCGAAGGTCGACGCACAATGTGCACGAGGACACCTGAGTTTTTCTTTTAAGTAGCGTGTGTCAGCCGCAACTCCTCCGCTTAATGGAAGGCCTCGAGATAAGAGCGGAGCACACGGCTACTCAATTATCGATCGCTCGCACTGGCAGGGAAAAATTTCGGAACGTTTCCAGATCGGAGTGGTGAGGCTCGAATGAGGGGGAGGAGGCGGAGGAGTATAATATCAGCGACACGAGGCGAGGACTAGACGATCGGAATCGTCCCGAGGTGACGACGGCTCGCGCACAATCGACATCGGAGCCGATATCTATCGGGTGATAATGAGGCGGTGGCGCGCGCGTGTCAAGGCCACGCGACGCCGAATTTCATCGATCGGTGCACGGAAGCGCCCGGGCGAATTCTCCACACTCTCGTCTCGTTAAAAGTGTACGCCCTTTTCTCCCTCTCCCCATCGTTCGTTTCGACACCATCGCAGACAAGTTCCAAAAAAATGTTTTTAAAAATCTTTTTTCCATTCCGAAATCAAGGCTCAGACGAAAAAAATTAATTAGACTTCTCGAGGTTCTGGCCAGCTGTTCGATTTTTCTATTTTAAAAAATGTATAGCCGAGAATTTCAAGGCACGGAATAGTAGCCGGAGAGAGAAAGTTAGGAGGCGCGTCCCGAAACGCGTTGGGAAACGCGCTTTCACCGAAATCGGTCGCGATTCGTCGACGAAATTTCGTTTCCCCAGCTGCGGAATCCGAAAATCGGTTATCGGAACGCGCATCTGCCTGTTAAATCTGGCCGCCCTAAAGGAAAATGAAAATAATGATTAAGCGCGGCTTCCGCAAAGCCGAGCTCGCGAGTTGGAAGTTTAAAGTCGCGTAGCCGCTCGACTCCTTGCGCACAGCAAAGTTCCGCCGCAACTTTGGGTCTCGAATAATATGTACACAAGAGGGGAGTTAAATAAACTTCGGAGCTCGTTAATAAACAGAATATTTTTCCCTACAGTTGTTTACTCGCGTAAACACACAATTTGTGTGCGCATTGTTCGGCTAACAACCAAAGTAAGTCCATAAAAGTCTTAAGATCCATGAGATACGATAATAGAGCCGCACTGATTAAGAGACCCATTTCGCCGTTTCTACGAAACAGTGGCAATTAAAAATAGTCGCAGCAAGGCCAGATTTCACGACAAAAAGAGGGAGAGAGCTCCAGCGGCAATCCGCTCGAATACGAAATTCCGGGGAATAAAGATCCACGAGTCTTCATAGAGAAAGAAGGGAGGAGAATAACGAGGAGCGGCTATTGCAGTCAAAGAAATGAATCCAAGAACAAAGAAGAGAAGCGTGCCTCTCGCTCTCGCCTTCTTGAGTTCGATGCTCCTTCTTATCAGCGTCCGAGTGGCGATTGGTCGCGGAACCGGCGTTGACGTCACCCTATATCGATTAGGCCGCCGCGGACACGTGACCGTTGCACGAGTGCGCGCAGACTTACAGCTGCGCGCGCGCGCTGGGACACTTCCGTCCCAGTGGCCGATCAGTGCTGACGACCTTTCGTGACCACCCCGTTCCCCCAACCCCTCTCGGCCCTTTATTTTTAATTTCGACACCCACGGACCTTAATAAGATTGGAGATTGTCGTAGGAAGCGGGGAGAAGGATTTTCGTCGTGAAAAAGGTGTAATGAGACCGTATTTCAAGCTCCGCACCAAAATCCCGGGGGTGTTGGTGCTCGGAGTTAGGAGCCACCCCTCGACCTTCGGAGCATCCCTTAATTCGCATGCTGCGCTCGGGTCGTGTCACGTTCGACTTTAAATCTTTATTCAGGGGCAGAGGAAGGCGTAGACTGCGGAAGGGGATGCGAGTCACGGAGCGGCTCGTGCAATTGCCAAGGATACGCGACTTTTATCGGTGACGTGCCCGCCCGATTGTGCCTATCGACTTGGCCGCTCGCGCCGCAGGAATGAGGAAATACGCCTCGTAAAAAGTTACGAGGGGACCGCTCCGCGAGTAGTCTTACGCTAAGTCGCCAAAAGGGCGTTTGGATTTCCTTTTTGGAATTTTCCGTGAAATAAAATTTATTTCGGAGCCCACTTTGGTAATATACGAACCCCGGGGGAGGGGTGGGTACTAAACAGCGAAACGAGTATTTTCCTTCAAGGAAAGTTGGGGGGGGGGGGGTGCAGCTTATAGCGGGGCCACACATTCGGAGATATATTTTTATTTTTAGAGACTTTACGACTTTTTTGTTTCGATTGTTAATTCCCACTTGGGTAGCTCGTAAACTTCCGAAAGTGTTATTAAAATTACCATCGAGGCGAGTGAGGGATTATTGTCAATTTTCCTTCCCCTCCGTAGGTCCCTTTAAATTTAGCTACATCACTAACGTTTCTCCTATAAAAAAATAATAATAAATAAATAAATAACCAGTCGGAAATGGAAGATTATCCGACCGGTGCGTAATCCCCTATCGTCATAAACAATGACTTTCTAATCGAGACGAAATTAAGCGTGGATGAAAGTTTGAAAAAAAAAAGAAAAAAAAAGGAAGATACTCCGAAAGAGGACCGCACCGTAAATCATGCGGACGGCTCTTATCAGCGCACTGCACGAAGAGTTTTCTCCAGCCGCTTTTTCGGCGAGCGTTCCCCTGACCCACTTGCCGGTCACTCGCCCGCGCGTCGCGACATAAACGCACCGACACTATGCCGCCGCGAGTGCGGGAGTCGCGTGCACAGCGCCGAATCGAATGTACCACGGTAGTAATCGGAGAAGGAGCCCCTCCATTGTGGTGTGCGGACAGCGGAGCACTTACATCATCGGGAGATTCTCCCTGCGGACGATCCTCCTCCGCTGCAACCCCCCCCCCTCCTTCGGCCGCCCCTACCTCCCCCGCCGTAGCATGACCGCGCAAGCTCGCGTAAACAACGTTGGAAACGAGAGCCCGAGAGCATAGAGGAGGAGGGACACGCCGGGAAACCGGTTTGCGTTCGGAAAACAATTTTACGATCTCGCGCTCGCGCGTGAACGAGCGGGACAAACACACGGGCGAGCTCTCGAGCGCACACGTATAATACCCCCGGCAGGGTATTATGCTCGGCCGAGGTGACCGTATCCCTCCACCTTTCTCCTCGGTATCATCTGGATGCGATCTGAGATTCGAGAACCCTTTTCGTCATCGTCCTTCTCGCTCGCTCTTTCTATCCCTCTTGTCTTGTTGTTTTTTTTTTTTTTAGTTTAGGTCTCCATCTCCCTCGCACTCGCGGGACGCTCTCAGCTCTTTTTCGAGTGGTACGTGCACTAAATATAAATTTTCCACTCGACCAAAACAACCGACTCTGTCTCTCGAAATTAGTTTTCGTTTTCTTTGCTCTCACGTCTCGAACTTTTTTTTTTTTTACCGACCCACCTCGGGGGGTTGGGTTGGGTTAATAAGCGGGGATCGTGAATACGCGTGCGTGCGCTGCTCGCAATAAAAATGCGAGTCGGAGTAGGTCATCGATCAAATAAGGATAGAAGTGCTCGGCGAACTTTCTGCGAGGTGGCAATTTGTTGTAGCTGAGAGGAGCAAATAAAAAAGATGGGTGGCCATTAGGAGAGGGGAGAACAATAAAGTCAGATATATATTTTCAAAGTATTTCACACAGAGGGGCATAAACAATTCTAATTAAGAGAATACATTAAGTTCCGTGTCCGTGTAGTGAGTCACGGCACATTTAACTTGTTAAATTCGAAATCTGATTTTGTATACGCACTCTTATGGCACAACGCGATATTTCACGCGATTTATTTGAATAATTAATACATTCGCGTCTCGGAACAAACTCGATAAAAAGAATGTAGGCGTACTCTTTAAAAATGTCCGCTCGCCACGATAAACAAATTCTTCCCCTCTCTCATAGTTGCATCTTTTTCATTTCTGCTTTTATTGTATCTTCTTTTTCTTTTTTTTTTTAATTGAGCCTCGAAAATCCGAGATACTGTAGAAGTCTCGGGCATACGTCAAGAAATCTGTCGTACGGAAACGCCAGAAATCCAGCTAGACTCGCGAGGTAAACACGTACCTCATTTGCATACTAAGCGCCTCGGTATTTCAATCGCTGAAACAGTCTACGGTCGCGCGAGGTCAACGAAAAAATCTCTCCCAGACAGTTATACCTTTTATTTTTTTTTTAACCAAAGGAAGATTTACTCCGACGATTGGCTACCGCACAAGCGCGGAGAGTCAGCGGGCGTTTTCCCGTGCAAATTACAAAGCTTTGCTCTCGCGCGAACAGTTAAAAGTTCGTTAACGGCTTGCAAACGAGTTTTCGCGGCGAGGCGCACTTTTGCAGAGTCGACAAAGGCCGGAAATTCGGAAACGGGGGTAAAGCGGCGTGTAATTGAAGGGAGGGTGCGCGCGAGCGATGGGAATAACACCGGAATTCGAATACGCATTTTTCCTCGCGCGATTTGCCGATCCAGCGGCAACGACGAGGAGAAAACAATCTCCGCAGTGCCTCTGCGAGGGCGAGCGTTACCCCTCGTTAAGTTCAAGGTGAAGCCGCACGCGCGAGATTTCGACCAATTCGATCATTCCCCCGCTGATGTGGGGTGAAGGGTCGAGGCCGAAGGGAAGGGCATAATGTTTTTCGGGAATGCCGAGTAAGAGAGGACGACCAGAATTACGTGGCACGTAATCATCGGGGACGTGCCTTATCGGCGCCCGAGGAGAAGAGACGATGGCGGCGTGCGCCGTTAATTCGACGCTACCCACTCAGGCCGAACAAAGTGTCGACTCGCCTCGAGGTGAAATTCAACGCTGGACCAGAAGCGCTCCTACGAGTGCGTGCGCTTGACTTCAGCTACGATGACTTACGGAAATTTCCGGAGCCGTTAAGCTCCTTTGTGAATATTTCGGGGCACTTAGGCGGCGTTAGAACCTCCTCGCTGAGTTTAAGCGGACGTGGAGATGAAGAGCCACGTACGATTTAGCGGACGCTGGCGTAAAAATCCGCGCGATTGGCCGGCTTCCAGAGTAGCGTTTCTTATAAAACGAACTGACGCAATTCAATGAATAAGCAGGTTGAATGAAAAATCGCTCAGCCAGAATCGCACATTTTTCAGGAATGAACACGTCAAATTAAGCTCGGATGAAAATCTCATAAGTCGTTAACTTTTCAACCCCCGGCGATTCGACCTGTGCGAAATGGCTTTAGTAAGAGCGCCGAGCGAGGAAACCCGTCGCGAGCGGGTTCCATACCCGTTTTGTTTGAGCCCCGCAGCCGAGAAAACGAAAAGAGACAATAAAAAGCGAAAAAAGAGAGGAGGAATTAGGGGGGGCGCGCCCGAGGCTTTTGAGGCTCTCCGCACATGAATTGCCGGGGGAGTTCCGTCCCTCTGCCCTGACGCCGGCAGTAAAAGCCTCGTAACAGGTCGATACCTGACGGTCGAGCCTTCCAGGGGGCAAGAGGGTTTTCGGCTACGACCACTCGAGCCAAGTGGAGATGGGGCCATGGAAAATTTTTAGAACACCCGATGCTGAGCAAAGCCAATCGGCCGGCCGCGAGCCAAGGTCGGAAAACGACGGCACTCGGACCGGCTGACTCGTCCCGAGAGTTCTCGACTTCTCCCTGTCTTTATGTATGTGTGTACAGGCACAAGGAGCGCCTGCGCGCTGCCGGACCGGAGAAAATCCGGCGTGCTGTTGCGTCAGAAAAAAGGCGACCGTGTGGCGCTGGAAAACTGTGTTCGAATGCAAGCGGAAAAACAATGTTCGACGTGGAGATGTCGCACACTTGCAGAAAGGAGCGCTTTATCGGCTGACGCAAACTCGCGGCCGTATTTTATCTTTTCGGCCTTCGATTTTTCTCGATCGCTCCGCTTTTTTTTCCTCGCTCTGCGTGCCGCTCGGGCGTTTCGGAGCAGTTCGAGGGCGGCGCGACGATTAAGGGATTTTTTAAGGCTGCGGGTACCATACTAACGGATTGGGAGTAAAACGCCAAGGAGAAAGCGGCGCACGCGTACTGCGGCTGTTGCACTGAGCACCGCGCGTAGCGACATCAGCTGACCGAGCCTCGACGGCCGGCCGAACAAAGGAATCGATCGGCCGCCGGCTCTCCGCTACCGTCGCTCCGTTACAACTTATTTTACGATTCGCTCGACGACACGCGAAGAGAATGATGAGAAGAAAAGTGACTTACATCGTTACCACCGATTTGACCCATACTGGTGGCCCAGGAAGCGAATTCACCCGCCTCGGGGCAAAAGTCCTGCTCGTCCGCTACAGGAATCTTGGAGGTTTCGTGGGGGGATGATCCCCTTCTTCCTGCGGGCCTTGATTTCTCTCTCTGCTCCGATATATCGGCGCAGCTTGCACGCGAACACTCAAGGGCTCCGGGGAGCGCGAGCTTGCACGACGTCCGAAAGTTATCACTTTTGAAGAGGATCAACGTGAAACTAGCAGTCATAATACAGGGACTCTCGCCTGGCACATCGTCGACCACGCAAAAATCCTCTCTAGCTTCTGTCTGTCACTTGGATACGACTCGGCGGATTAATCGTCGAGCCTCGCTCCTAGTGCCTTCGCACCGCGAGCGTACGATCGAAAGAAGGTAGTAAAGCGCGCAAGCGATCCTCGGACAAAAAAACCGAGGGGCAATTTAATTAATACAAATACAAAAAAAAGGAGCTTCAACTATCGACACCGGCACTACGGAAGCAAAGTGTGTGTGTGTGTGTGTGTGCGTACGCGCAAAGTAAAAAATCTAGTGGTAAGTGCAAAGAGAGTACGGTGCGCTGGCCGTGCTCTCCCCGGTGTCGTCCGCAGCGCGCGAGTGCCGGTTGCTAACTGACGCCTCGAGCTCCCTGCCGACTGATCGAGTAGCCGGCGCGAGCGATCAGCCGAGTGCACGGAGCCGGAGGAGGCCGCGCTTGCGCACGGGGAGCCGTGCCGCCACCACTGTATCCCCGGTTGCCGGCCGGCCGCCAGCCCAGGGCCCGACGGTGCTTCCGCCCCGCCCCTCCTCCAGCTGGCTCCCATTTTTTCGGAGCACCGGGCGATTTGCTAAAAATTTTCATCGCCGCCCCCGACGCGACGGGCGCCGTCCGTCGCGGAACGCTCGGGGCCGCTCCGCGCCCAGGAAGCCGCGGTCGCCGGGGAACTCGCTGCGGCCGAACAAAGAGCGAGGCTGGCTCGGGGCTCCGCGGCTCGAGGGACACGGTGCTGCTCCGAGGCTCTGGGAGCACTGCCGGCACGGATCAGCTGATGCCTTAGCAACAGAGTTACTAGCCAAGATAAAAATATCGAGTCGCGCTGCCGGCGTATACGAGCACCCGGCAACCATCGGCGCTGCGGCCTTATGCACCGATGAAAATACGGCTTTTCGCCGAGATTTCCGCTCGGGTCGCCGCGAAGTTTTTTTCGATGCGCCGGGGGACCCCTGGGCCGGGGCGTGATGCCGCTCGGACGCGGATTTTTAAAGCGCCGTGGGATGACAACGAGGATTTCGGCGGTGCTCCGATCGGAGGCACAAAGAAACTCGGAGCCAGCGGGGACAGGACGCCGCGCTGCTTTCACGGGATTTAATTATCCTTTGGATACGTGGCAGCCGACTTTCAGGATGAAAGACAAATTTATCGCGATTCACCGGAGGATTTGATCGACTCGCTATCTGATGGATCTGTAAGAATCGTTTCGTAATGACTTTTTCCGCGTTACTTCATTTTGCTCGTCGTTATACTGTGGCTAAAAAAAGAGAGGAGAGATGTATGCGTCCGTGGCGAACATTAATACACAATCGAGTCATCGCGAAAAAAGAAGAAGTAACTTATAATATCGAAAAACATCGATTTGAATCTTACGGAATTAAACGATCAATCATTTTCAGCGCCGCCGGGCGTTAATTTAATAATAACGCCTATCGAAACAAGGAGCAGCGGATGCTTTCTTTGTAATCTTATCGCCCCCGTTTAAATGCCGAATTTACGCGAGGCCTCGCTGTGATGTTGTTTTTCTGCGCTCCGTCCGATTTCAATAGGCGCGGAATCGTATCGAATCAGCACCACGCCTGTTACGTAAACCGCGCGTGCAGCGCGCACACCTCGCGATGCAACGTGCAAACACTCGGCCGGAGCCTTCGTGTTTTCTTCTTCCATTCCCAATAAAACTATGAACGTTGCGCAAAGCGTGTAACATGGATAAAAAGTTACAATGGGCATGCAACGCATCGCGATGTCCCTTGGCAACGACGAATAAAAAAAAAAGAGCCGAGAAGCCGTTTTATTAATGTTTAAAAGTCGGGGTAATTGTTCTTAATAGTTGCCGGGGAGAGCCTCGCTCGCGGCGGCTATATTCGGGCGACCGAGCGAGGGGGGAGGGGGAGGGGGAAGAGCGAGCGCTGCACAATGCAGTCTAGAAAGACTACCGGTGTTGCGAGCGGCTGTTGCCACTTGCCGGCTCTCGAGTGTGCGTGCGGGGCACACGCGCGACTTTCGTATAAGGGAAGCGCGAGCGCAATAACCGGCTAAGGATATTTAATGCTTTTTCGCAATCCCGGCGGTTACCTCTGCCGACGAGAAGCGGCTCACGCTCCCGGCGAGCTCGGATGAGGTAATCTTTTCTTTCGATTTGGAAAATCGAGGCGAAAATTGGCCGTCTGCGGATTATTCGAATGCAGCGTCGAGGAGTAATGGCTGTGCGATCGGACAAAGACTAAGCGCTCGGGAGACGCTGAAATTTGCTTGTATGTAGTTTAACGAGTCGTTGCAGAGTAATCAGCGATTTCTTAAAATTCGAAAAAAAAAAACAAACAGCTGCAATTTTTCGCTCGCGTCACGTTTGCGAAACAAGTCGTTGCTTTATTTATTTTCATAAGAAAGCGTGCGGCCTGTAATTTATGGTGAATAACTTTAGAAAATAAGAAGGACTATTTTTAAAGCGCCTGTAAGTTTAAAGGCTGCACTTTACAGATTATCGCCGGGGCCCGAAAATAACGCAGCTTTCGGCCGTTAAAAAACAGCGAAAATTTTAAGATTTATTCAACATTTCCCGAAAATTCATCCGTCACGTCGCCTCAGATTTAACCGGCAAAAGACGTCTATTAATAAAAACGTCGAGAACGCTACAATGTACACTAGGAATTCACAAATATATTTCGAGCCCGCGCGCTCGTCCTAAGTGCAGCGCGCATTTGTTCGCTCTGGCAGCAGCTCGCGCCGCCTGTATTAATCACGCGCGGCCCCGGAGCCTCGACCAGTCTCGTTTTATGAGCCCCTCGTTCGATGACTCCGCGGGTCGAACGAAAAATAAGCGACATCTCTCCCGGAAACACAAGCAGGCCAATTAACTATACGAGAGCGGCTCTGCCTCACGCACGCCGGACCGGTCCTCGCCTTGCACCACTATGTGTATGTGTATAGGCAGTAGCCAGCGCCTCCTTTTCGCGGAGAGTTCATTGTTTCCGCCTCGCGGCTATTTTCGCCGGAATCCCTCGTAATTCGCGCGGAGTCACGTAACCCAAGCGCAACGCTCGCACGTCCGCGTGAGCTGCACTTTTGCATTTTGAGCGAGGCGACTTTCGAAATAAAGTCGCGACGAGCTACGATGCGTTCCTTGTCTATTTTTTTCTTCTCGACTAGGAAGAAGAAGATTAAATCTTTCTTTAAAAAAAATCGGCGGGAGATTGGCGTTTTTTCAAGAAAATATCTAGGAAAATACGTATTCACTTATTCGAAGTGATTTTCACTTATTTATTCATAAATAAATAAAATTAATAAACAAGTGTATATTCACTCATTCCAAGTGATTTTCCCTTATTTATTTATAAATAAATAAAATAAATGATCAAGTATTCCAAGTGATTTTCACTTATTTATTTATAAATGAACAAGTGCATATTCACTTATTCCAAGAGATTTTCACTTATTTCATTATAAATAAATAAATAAGTGAAAATCGCTTCGAATAAGTGATTATACACTTGTTCGAAATAAAAAGTATTCTACATATCGAATAAGTGTACGAAGAAAAATTGTTAGTAAAATATACTTAAAAGCGTACATTAAAAAATAGTGTACCGATTTTAATCAGTACAAAATTTTAAATACTGATTTTAATTAGAATACTGTTTTCTAATTAAGTAAAATTTGATTAAATATACTTGACGCTTTAACTTATATCCGCTTTACTTGATCAAGTAGGTAGATACTGCTTAAAACATTGAGTATAATTTACTTACTGCATGAGTAATTTTTATATGTCTTCGTTTGCTTAATTTTTTAAGCAAATTTTATTTACTATTTCAGTCAAATTTACTAATCAATTTCCTCCGTGTGAAATACTGTTCACAACAAATAAGTGCATATTCATTTGTCCAAAGTGAATTCCACTTTTTCATATTAAACTTTTCATATTATTCATCGAGGGATTGTTTTAGTAAAAACTATTTTGATATGAATTTAATCATCACCACATAGTCGGTGCACCTTCATACACTGAGAGAAATAGAAAAAAAAGAGATGGAGAGTAGAGAGCGTCTCCATTGTTGTTCGCATTTATCGGCGATACGAAACAGCGCGCCCGTATGTGCGCGTAATTACGCGCTGCCATTATGCCATTTCCCCAAGCAGAGGACTCGTTCACTTATAAAAAAAAAAAAAAAAAACGAGTGGAAGGTACGAGAGGATTGGAAAAAAGTGTACAAGAGTAGCGATCCTTTGTCTCGCTCGGAGCGAGAGGAGAGAAAAAAAAATGGAATGAGACTCGGGGAACGAGGAGAGAGGTGTGTATATATGTATAACGCGTTTGCACGTGACGCGTTCGCCTATAACTGTCATCGAAGCCTCGACGGGGCTGGGGTTGAATGGACAGTTTCGGGGCTCCAGGTCCCCGCTTTGTGGGCCTCGGAGAGTACCCGCCGCGCACAATGCAGAGAAACCGCATATCTGATCGGTCCTCTTCCTACGAGAGGCGACGCAGAATACGAGGGTGGATCGAGCCAGGCACATATATATATATTTTTTGACGAGTCTCGTTTCGACGGCGCCATGAAAAATGCGCCAACATCAATTCCGAATTTCTTTTAGCCTCTCGCTCGCCTACGCGTGTAAGCGAGTTTGTTAAACACGGTTTATATTTAATGTGCGAACGTCACTCAAAGTGGCTGACAAGTATTCGCTCGAGCCACTAACAAATTGCTATTCGTCGGGCGTCCTCGTCACTACTCCTTTCTCGTGAGATAATATCCACCAAAAAAAAAAAGTGAATTTTCCCCAACTTCTTTTTTGTCCGGTGAACGGTTGCATTTATTTACAATGAAAATCAAGGAGGAAACTGTTTTGCTTCACTAAGTTTCCAGTTAGGTAATAATCATACGCGGCTGCCTGTATAGGTTTTCCTCTCTCCGTCTCTCTCTCGCCGTCGATTTTTCTTTGTCTATTCCCCAATCACTCGGATCAATGAATTCGGGCCGACCTTTGGGAGTAAAAGGAAGCCCACAGCGCGCGTACACATTGTGTGGGGTAGCTGTACGCGATGAAAAGCCATCGCGGGGGGGAAGGGGCAGAGGGAGAGTAGAACGGAGTAGGACAAAGATCACCGTTTTTCTATTTATGCCTGTGGTAAGTTCACCTACCAGCTCTAAGTTCACGGTCCCCTCCCTTCTCCTTTCTCTCACTCTCTCGGTCTTTCTTTTCATTTATTTTTGCAACTCATTTTGGGATTCACCTCCGGGCTGCGACTGATGCTCGCACAACTCGTCCGAAGGCTGCTACCGGGCTACGGGTTATTAGCCTTTTAATACGCCGATTCGACACGCGCCCACGGTAGTTGCCCCGGTATATTTTTTTAATGCCTCATCTCCAATTTTTCTCGAATAACGAAGAGCGGGAGCCTTTAAGCCGCGGTGGATTTTTGGACGAAACGCGCGAAGTGACACTATTTTGACTGGGAGGAGTGTCGGATTTCGTTCGAATGCGCGAGGGAAAATCCGAGCCGGGGACAAAGCGAGAAAAGTGCGGAGAGGGGCAGGGAGAAGGGAGCATCAAGGGAAAGCTAATATACGCGCACATATACGCGTGCACACGCCGTTTCCCGTTCCTTTGTCTTGGGGAGAGTCGAGTCCTGATGGAAATAAAGGAGCGTGTCTCTGAATGGAGGGGGAGAAAAAGGCTTTTTCCGTAGTGCTTCCGCAACAGGCGCGCCGAGGAGGGAGCGGAAAAGGAGAGCCGGGGAAAATTCTTTGTTTCCTCCCCCCCTGCAGAGGATAAAAAGCTCGGAGAGCTCATCGAGGTGCTCTTCGAGGAAGAGACGCGCTTTTTCGCTTTATTGCTGCACTGATTACCGCGCGGCGGTTGCGTAACGATCGCGTTTCGCTCCGTACTTCTTGTAGCTTCCAGTGCGATTTGACGTCAGCGCAAGAAGTCTTGCAGCGCTGACACTGTTGCAGCTCGGCATCTCTTTCTCACTGGCTCGCTCTTTTTATTGATTACATATTACTTGGGATTCCTCGTCGATACGCGTGTAGCTTACGAGAAGAAAAAATGTTCTGACGTCGTACACTCGCGGCAATTTCGTATCAAGCTTTGGCGTACATCGATGTCAGCGAGGGAAAATAATAAATAGCAGCTTCTTCTTTTGAAAAGCAAGCCTTTCAAGTTGTAAAATAAAATTGCATTTCCGTTGAAATTACCGCGGCGCAAAGCTATACGGTTACAGCTAATACGACTTAGCCGCTGAAACCCGTCGTACGCGCGTATATATCTAAAAGCTACGAGCCCGAATTGCGTAAGGTCTAATGCTGCAAAGGACGATACCCGTGCTGCAGTTGCCTCGGGGATGCGACACAGAGGGAAAGAAAGACAGTTTTTTTTTATATTTTTCCCGGGCGTCTAATTTAAAGCGCGATATGTCATTATGCTAATGGGATCGCACGGTCGATGCACGGCTGCACGAAAAGCGCTCTTTGTCCATTGTTGCCGTCGACGAAGCTCGCTCGAAAAAAAAAAAACGTAGAGCCTCCACGATTTTGCCGTGAAAAAAAAAAAAAGACGCGCCCGTGCGTTTTGCGCGTGACAGCAACAGGAGGGTGGGCTCTGGAAGGGCGTCAAGGGCACCTCGTGCCCAGCGGAGCGGTGCGCCCTCCACGCGGGGCGACGAATTTTCTCACCGAAAATGAGAGAATCAACACGTGCCCCTGGCTGCCAGGCACAAAGGTTCACCTCGAATTACAAACGACGAGCGATAATCGCGCGGACGGGCCACCAGTCGACTCTCCAGGGTGGCGACCCCGGTAGGCATAGCGAGCACGTTGCTTCCGCGTTTCTTTCGTATCTATATAAAGTGCGTATTTATATGTATGTATACGTACACGCGGGAGCCAGAAAGGTAGCATTTTCACGGCGGGTCTCTCGAATCCACATTCATCATGGCGCTCGGCCGTTTGTGGAAAAAATTAATGAGGTGCGCTTCCACGGCTTGCAAACCTTTTCGACTGTTCGAACCTTTTTTTTTATTCACGATTACGGAGCGTTAAGGGAAAAGCGAGCAATTTACGAGCCTTTCTGCGGGGCGCACTTTTCACGAGAAATCGATCAAAGCTTCGGGGAAAAATTAAAATTTATTGCCTGGCGAATCGGGGATTGAGTGCTCGGTCGTCCAAATTTATTCCGCGATAAATATAGTAAAACCTTTGTAAATAAAAGCCATGGGGGTTCGCGAGCGTCTCCGGATAATCCAGGAAAATGCAGCTTCTCTCTTTTTTTTTTTTAAGTTCAATCGACCTTATGCTCCTGACGACCCTATACCCTCTCCCTGGAGGTAGATAAGAAAAAGTACGCATGGGTAGGAGATCGTCGCCAAGCTTTATGAATGTGAAAAGAGGCGAACAGCGTTTCCCTCCACGAACGAGGAGAGTGCGACACGCGGAAAACGAGGAAGCGCTATTTTTAGCGGCCGAAATAAGAAGCACGTAACGGACCCCATATACCGACTGCAGCGGACTTGGTATTCAAATGCGAAGCTACCAGGACGTGAAAAGTTGAGTGAAGTTTAAAAAAATTAAAATCAGGTTTCTCCGTCGGCTATCGCCTGGATGCACGCAAAATCGCCGGAATAACTTTTTCAAGACTGCGTGTTGCCAAGCGGTATGCAATCTGCGTCTGGAGAAACTTCGTCAAACCGAGAGGCAGCCGTGTCTTATATTTTTTCGTGAAGAGCCGCGATTCGAGCTTCAATCGCATTAGAAAACTCCCCGGTAATTGATTTAATGCACACCCGCCTTGGGCTTCTTTTTCCTTTAATTTCACGAGCCGATGGCGATCGAAGTCGACGCCTGGGTAATGGACAATGATTAAACTAGAATATTAAGTTAATTAAAGCGACGCAGTTAATAACGTGGAAAAATTCAGTTTACTAATTTAGCATAGTCCCGCCAGTCTAAATTTTCCCTTCGATTTATAATTCCACGTGCCGCCGCGAGCGCACGACAAAGCAGTCGAACGAGGAGTATAGAACAAAGGGGCCTTGGACGATTTCGCGTGTTAAATGAGTCACGCTCGTCGTGCACGCATAGCCCGGTGACCCGGTTTCCCGGGTGATACCTCCCCCGAGAGTCGATCGACCCCATCGAGGACCCGCAACGAACAAAGGAGCCATCCCCGCCCCCCCTACTTTTTGCTCCGAGCAGCAGTGTCCTGGCCGGACGCGTAAAAAGTCCGCGGTGCGCCGCGGAAAGACACGGGCGAGGAGGTCAACGCTCGGGAAAGTGCCTCTCGTTACACGTTCGAGAGGCCGAGCTGTGTTCTATTACGGGTGGCCGGAGATCTCTCGCGAGCTGCTGCACGTCGAGGAAAAGGAGCCAGCACGTGCCATTATAACGGGGCGTCGCGCGGAGAGGCGCTCGAGAAAACCACCACGAGCCCGCAATTATAACTCACTCTGATCTCGACTACGAGATGCTCCATATTTTCCACGCGGCCTAACGGACTGGCCGCGCTCAGCTCGCTACTAAACTACGGAGGAGGCCTTAATCGCCGTGCCGACTCGTAGAGAGAAGGGGGAGGGGGTGATGTCGAGAAATTATTTAAATGATTTTTTTTGGGGCTGCGCTGACTGTTGCAGTGCGATTAAAGGGTAACGCCACTGTAACCGTCTTTAAAAAAGCGTTTTTTTTTTGTTAATTTTTTTATTTAGAAAGGAAGGTAGTAGAGTACAATAATTTAAGCAAGTTATTAATTGCATATTGAATTAGAAAAATAAAAAATTGTGTGTAAGAATATTTACAAACGCTGATATCTGCTTTATCATTGATTGCTTTTTGAGTAATTAACGAGTACTTGAAGAAAAACTTGTAATTTTAAGCTAAAAAAGCCGATATATATTTGTTTATAAATAAATTTTAAATTATTTTATCAAAAAAATGCGTATGTAGTGTACTGCATAATGTACTGTTAAAGGTAAATTTAAAATGTCAACGAAAAATAATGTAATTTGTTCGAGTTCTGCTGCGTGTCGATTTGAAAAATCGTGTTTCAAGAAAAACGCGTTCGAAGTTTCGCTTAGTCATTTAAGAGCAGCGTAAACTTTTCTAAGATTTCGAAATGCAAATAAAAATGTTTTTTTTTTAGGTGTGAAATTTGTTGCCCCATATTCTACAGGGTTCAAAAAACCTTTTAAGGTAAAAAAAGTTTCTTGTTTTTTTTTTTTTAAATTACAGTGGTGTTACCCCTTAAGAAGTCAATGTTACGTCGCCTTCGGTGAAAATATTTTTTGCGCAGAATCTGAATTAACATAACAAAGTATGTCAAAAAATACGACTTTTCTTTCAGAAACAAACAAAACCTAACAATTGTGATAAATATTGAAATTTTACGCTTACGTGTGGAAGAATCAATACAAGATTCGACTGACTCACCTGAAACATAAAGAAAACAATTTAATTAGTTATGTACGGTATACGAAAGTAGAAATTCATTTATTGAAATTTTGGTCGTTTAGCAATTTTAATTAACCGCCAAGCATTTGTTTATCAAACCTGCGGTATTGAGAGAAAATAATTGGATGTTTGTAATTAAATAGAAAGCTGAAAATGCTGGTAACTTAATCATTCTGATAATTAACGGTAGTGCATAGACGTCTGTAAGTAAAGGATCGTAACCGTTTAATTGCATAAAAAAAAGAGAAAAATTTTATCATCCACGTCGGTTGAATCATTACGTTTTCGGGTAAATAATTACGCATTTTCCGTGTACACAGCACAATTAAATGCAAGAAAAAGAAAAAAATTTAAATAGTGATTCATATATTAAACGTGACTGTAAAGCTGTACACTGCGAGTATAAATCAACGCTTGAGTCACGAAGCTGAGGCAAAACATCGTCACTATTTAAATAGTCGAATGAAGTATAAAATTATTCACTTGCGGCAGTACCATTACTGTATTACGGTCATTAAACCCAACGTTATTAACTAATTACTATTCTTTTGTCACGGCATCGCTCCCGCTCGTTACATTTGTTTATTACTATTCAGGCCATTGTCATGTGTTTGTCGTCTTTTGTCCGCAACAAAATATTGACGAAAAAGTGGAAAATATTTTTTTCACAAAAAAATAAAGCCAAGGTTAATCGAAACGATAATCGTTAAGCCTCTCACGGCGAACGGTGCCAGTCATTATATCATAATCACAGAAATACGCTGGAAAACTTTTCTAAAGAAAAAGCAAAGTTACTTGTACTATTTTGCTAGTCAGTGCATTTCGGACTAACGTCATTCTACGTTTTCAGCCGAGCCTCCAATCCCTACACTCTCAAATCACCCAAGCCTCCCTTGTCCGAGCAAAAGGCGACTTTTTCAGCTGTTCGCGTTCAAAATAGATTAAATCTAGATCTTCACGGTAGCCTTCAAAAGGCACGAACGCGGACTTCGCCCTCGACTAATCACTCAGCAGTTGCGTCATTTTTTCTTCAGGCCTCGCTCTTTAGTCGCGATAAAGAAAAGTTAAAAACACAAGAAAGACGGAGGCATAAACCTTTAAAAACTCATGCAACCGTCAAATCGACCAAGACTACGGTGCAACAGAGGGAAAAAAACAATTCAATACTGTTCGAATAAGAACGATCTATCTGTTTTATTGGCTCGGTTGCATCGTAAAATTGAATAATTGCTCGTGGGTGCCTTAATAGAATGCCCAAAATAACGGCGATTTCATTTCCGATGTCCGATGAATCAGCTGGACTGCGTGGTTTGCGGTCGGGGAGGACGGCCGACCAGCGCGGCAGGTGACGAGAATGACTACTTTTTCCCGACCCTCTCTCTCTCCTTCTCCTTCCTGCTCGCGATTTATCATCGCGGTACGACCATTGATTTCGTAATTTCGAGTGATTAATGCGGGGTCGATCGATCTGCGAGGCGGCGGGGCAAAAGCAGCCGATGAAGTGACCTTCGTGCTTTGGCTTAATCAGTCAAAATCGTAAGAGGAAAGCGACTCCGTTCCGCCCGCCTCATTTGACACGATCATTTTTCAATCAGTTATGAGGAAATAAATTTCAGATCGATGGCTCCGTAAATTTCCAGAATTGAGCACAAAATTTTCGTCGCTAATCAAAGAGAATGACGTTCTCTAAAAGTTAATTAGTGAAATTCACATCGTATAAGTGAATGTACATTAATTATATGTGATAAGTCGTTTACTTATTCGATGTATGAAAGACTCGTAACTTTGTAAAGTGTATATTCACTTGTATGATGTGAATTTCACTTATTTATATTTAGAGAGGATTTGAGGCATTCATTTATGCTCCGATGCGAAAACCAACGCTTTTAAAACTTATTAGACCAAGAATTTTTTATTATTTTTATTTCAAATGAAACTAGAGAATGCCTACACTTAGAGAAAAATTTGTTAATTTTAAGCAACATATTAAATATTTTATTGAGTCATAAGACATTATTTTTTTGAAACTACTAAATTTATTTAGAAACAAATAAATTCGTTTAGTTTTAATAAAATTATTACTTGATTCAAAGAAATATTTAATAAGTACTATTGAAGTAAATCATTTCCTTAAAATTAACAATTTTTTTTTCAGTGTAGGTATAAAGAAACTCTCTGAGAACGAGTTGACCAGCTAATTGTTCAAGACTCCTCCAGGCTTTTCGCAAACGCGCGCTTTTAGCGTTGCGAAACGATCGTTCGAGGCGAGAGAACTGACTGCGTTAGACGCTGGTCGTCCCTGAAAAAAAAAACCGCAACAGAGGAGAGAACAAAGAGCATCGGCGCGATACCGACAAAGCGAATGATTCACCTGCAAAAGAGTTAGCGACAGTGTCGTGTCCGCGCGCACGTACGCCGATCGATTCCACTCGTTCGGCAAAAAATTAATAGTGATAAAAAAAA
The DNA here is from genome assembly GCA_018906775.1 of Sycophila sp. Sp_5. Lineage (NCBI taxonomy): Eukaryota > Metazoa > Arthropoda > Insecta > Hymenoptera > Eurytomidae > Sycophila > Sycophila sp. Sp_5. The sequence continues at coordinate 5,824,272 of JACCID010000004.1, forward strand.
TGCATTTTCTATTCCAAAAGTCGGGAAATTGCGGAAGGAGGAGGAGGGGAGGGGACCCCGCATAGACAGCGACTTTTTAGCGAACCGAAACGACGCGTTCGCGTGCATCCTAATGCCGAGAGAGGCCGTGCCCCGACATCAGCCGGCATTAGCGTAATAAGCTTTTCCTTCGCCGCGGGGGCTAATAGCTCGCGCCGTTATTTACGAAGTCGAACCTGGCGCCCGGCGTCCCGGTTAATCCCGACGAAAGCGGCGCAACGGGAATACACCAGGCGCGTCCCCGGCGATCTCGATAAGTGCCCGAGAGCCCAGGGATATACGACCGCATTCTTTTTTTTTTTTTTTTTTTTCGGAAAACTTTAACGAGTAGAAATTCGCCTTTATGACGCGCGCCGCCGAGCGCTTCCCATGAACCCGCGGCTCGTAAAGAAACTGCACTCTCGCGGCGTAACTACCGCGGGCGAAAGGTGAAAGATAGGGAGATACAGACGCGGCGGAGGTGGAAAAAAAATGCGCGAAGAGAGAGAAAAAAAAAAAAAGAAGGATAGAACTGTATGCGCGCGGAGATGTAGACGCGAGCTGGCCGATAAGCCGCGGCGAGTCCCTCGTGAAAGCCTCTTGCGGACGGGAAAAACACAGGGTTGCGCAATTCGAAAAATTTAGATAAAAGGGAGACTTCGGGAGAAAGGAGCCAAGGCGCTCGTTTGCGTTTAGCGCCGCAATGCAGCGCGACACACATGCTCGCTGACCCGGCGATGACTCACTCCCGATCGGCCGGGACCGCAGGCGAAAAATCGCTATCTCCGCTCGGCGCGTTTCTCCCCGAGCCGATTTTACGAGCGCGAATTCGAATTCGTTTCACTTTTACCCGCGACTCGTTTTTACTCGCCTCCCGGGCCGATTAGCGTCATTAAAACAATGAAGCTTAAACACGCCGGGAGGAAAGTTGGCTAGCGCGCGGAGGTGAAAAAGGTAACGCGCCGTAATGGGCAGCGGCGATTCGAAAGGCAGCCTGTCAGAAGGCGCGGGGCGAAGACGGGGATAAGGAAAAAAAATATGGTAGCGTCATGCGAGGAGGGACGCGAAATCGATACTCTCCTGGACGGGGGACTTTTTGCCGCGGCAAAAGTAGAAAGTCATTCGGAGTTTCCACCTGTTTCGGACGCGGAAAAACAGTACGAGGAAAGTCCGTGCAGGAAAATTGAAAATGTGCGTACGCGCCACGCGAGCATCTCTCTCCGCGGGTCAACGGTACTTCGCGCGATGTTAAATTGATGACGGTACTCCCTTTTTTTTTTCTTAACTGGATTTCTATTTGTTTAGCAGGCTGTCGGTGCGGTTTCGACGTTGAATTATGAGCGCTCGCGTGATTCTTAGAACGAGAATAACTACGATAACTTCGCGGGAAAACTATTAATAGTTTGATAGTAGGTCTACTGATGATTACGATTTAATGGCAGTAATTTCACACGCACGGCCACGTAATAAAATGAAAAAAAAAAAAAAAAAATACGAAGTCTTCGCCACCCTGTACGAGAACGTGGCGAGAGTTGGCGTTAAATTATAATAATATATAGTAAAAAAAGAAGGCGCGATAGAAAGAACTGAATCAAATGAAAAAAAAAAGTGTAATAAAAAGGGGTTGGTCATTGACTCCGGCTCGGGGAACAATGCCTCGAGCGTCGATTCACGTTGACACTAATCGGCGAAGACCTCCGCGCCGCACGTCGTCGTCGACGTCCTTCGGCGCGCCGCGTTGTCTGCCCGTGGAGCGAGATAACGCCGCGAGCTCGTCTTTTACCTACTGACCCCTGATGCAACTTCGCTCGGAAAATCGATAAGCCGAAAGTCGAGTGAAGATCTTTATCGGACGCAATTATCGACGGGTATTCGCTGCATTCTACGAGTAAAATTTCACCGAGTTTGCGTCACCCTGTTGGTCGTCGGCGATATTTTTGCGCCCGGCTGTCGCAAAGGTCGCTCGCGGTTTGAAGCATAAACAAGACTGGAGGCCGCGGGGGGCTTACAAGTTCATTAGAGCATTTGTATAAAATTTTTTTTTTCAATCCAATGTAGAGACTATCGGACTCCTTCGAATCTTCCGACAAGAGTATCGCGTTGTAGTGCGCAGCATGTAAATAACTGTTGATCATTAATTAATTGGCCGTGTAAAATTCGTGAATTTTCTCGGTGTTCTTATCGAGCTGTTCTTTTTTTTTATTGTAATCTTATCGAGCGCGCTTGTTTCTCATTTTTTGTATATTATTCGCTGGATAAAAAAATGAATGAACGGTTTCATTATGCTTGCATCGAGAGCACCGCGTATATTTAATTACAGCTACAAAAACAAGGAAAAAAGCGATCGATCATTTTTATTTAATTCTAAGAAGCCCTCGAAGATTTATGTAACGTTACATTAAAACTTCCTCCCGTTTGCATAATAAATTACCATTAAATTACTCCCCCGGTGATTGTAAGGAAAAAAGTTTCCTCCTTCCGAATCGTTGCATCTTCTTTCGAATAAATCTCAAAAAGAGGGAGACGAGCTCCCAAAAAGCATCTCAACGTACATTCATATACTTTAGATAAGACGAGAGGGAGTCTGCCATTACCTTGAGAGAATCATTTCTTCCGCTAGATTGACCGATCGACCTTGGGTCATTGTCCGGGAGTCACTGTACATGACTTTTCTCCCTTCCAGCGGCATCATCATCCCTCGCGTGGAAAACGTCGCAGCGGATCGTACAAAGGAGCGTACAACTTTTTATCCTTTTCAAGCATTCGTGACGCGCGCCACGCGAGCCGAGCAACGGGCGAATTTATACGCCCTAATAGCCGTGTACTCTTGAAGGGGCCCATGGAGCACCTTTAAAGGTGACCCTAAGTGACGACTTCGCGAGATTTTATCTGGAGATCTGATACGTCTTTTTCTCTCTCACTCTCTTTATTCTCCCTGCGAGCGAGCGGCGGCGTTTTGTGAGGAAGTGACGCGTGCTCCATCGACTTTTGTCCCTTTGGCCCGACGTTAATGGCCGTGAGTTATTGAGGGCCCCTCCCTCCGGGGCACACTGCTGCGTTGAGTTTATATTTAAAAAATTTTCTTTTTTTATAAACGGTACGTCCAGGTCTTGACCGATTTTTCCTATTGACACTGAAATATTCGCGTGTAGCGCCGAGCTCGCGCAAAAGGAATGTACTCGCCCACGAGTGCATTGTGTCGCGGGAAAGAGGCACATCGCGCGTGTGTACTTTGCAAGATAACGGATTCTTTGTTTGAAGACATACCGTGGCTGTGCAATTGAAAATTTTCTCGGCGCAAATAGTGTAACAGACGAGATCGTCGCGAGCGCTATCATTGTTCAATTTAAAATTTTAATTCATATTTTATTCTAGCTCGCATTAGGAATGTGCATGTATAAATAAAAGCCTTCGTATTTTAAATATAAGTTATTCCGTTTGAAACGCGCGCCGAACGATTTTTTTCTTTTCGCTTAAGATGCGGCGGAACATTTCGAAATTTAAAATTTAATTTGTACTTTCGTAGAAAAAGAAAAAGGGTTTAACGATAAGGTGTTACACGCTCGGAAAAAGACGCCGGCGAGCAATTCCCTCTGCTTTTGATTTTCAAAGGAGATTTTCAGAGTCTCGTAAAGCTACCATATTTATTAGCTCGTTACTGTTATTTAAAACAAAAATTATAACTCAAGCAAATAGGCGCACTAATGTTTCTTTCCTTTTTTTTCTCTAAAAAGTCGAAAGAACTGGGTCATTAAAGTTTCGCCTCTCGCCTCCTAATTACAAAAAAGGATTTTTCGGAAAATAAATTACAGTTAGCCGCCGCGCCGTACCCGTGCTTTGAGGTAATTAATAATGCAGTGTAATAATCCTGCTCCACTTTTTCCTCGCCGACAAAAGTCGTTTAATAAATCTGCAATTCAAACTAAAAACCGTAGAGCGAATTTTCGCGATGCATTTACATCTGCAACGATTTGTTCGCGAAAGCCCGTCGACTTTCTTTCTTTTACAACCTTCCCCCCTCATCCTCCCTGGTGGTGCCATTAATTTTCGCGAGTGACTCAACGCGTCAAGCAGACTCCCACCGAAAAGTCTATCAAAGAGGAGTGTTATCTCGGCCATTTCTCGTCGCTCACCTCGAGCGAACAAAGCCCGCAGAAAAGATGAAGAGACAACCATCGCGGCCGGAATGGCTGGAGCTGGTAGGGGAGGTTCCGAACTAAGTGATCAGTTCGCGCGCGACGAACAAAGAAGAGAACTGAAGCCACGCGCCATGGGGGAAGACGGTGGGCTCTGAAGGGTGCTAAGGCAGAAATCGCGCAAGTCTCCGGTCTTCTATTCAATCTTATTTTTTTTCTTTTTTTTTATGGTCCGTAAAAGGCTGGCTGTTATTCCGTCTCTCTCGAATTGCCGATAGAATCCGGAAACGGCCTCCTTCCGTTGAGCCTTTAAATTTGTAGATCCGCTCGGGTGGACGGCCTCCGCTGGCTGTGCTTTTCTGTGCAAGAGGCCAGGAAGCGGCCGACTTCGATTTTCATTTTTCAGACAGATGCTCGCTCGGGCTTTAGAAGTGCACCGCACTTCCCCTTTTTTATCGGAGTACAAGCTCACGAGAGGCATAGAGCCCGAACTATCGGAGTCGTTGAATTTGTCGGAGACTTTTTCTTCGCCCGCGGCGATAAATCATCGCGAGCTTTGAGCGTGGCGCTTTAAGGGCAATGAAAAATATTATTAAACGTGATAAATTCTCGACTGACTTTATGGCGTCGTACGGGAACTAAGTATTTGTCATTTCGGTGTATTTTATTAAAATTTCGAAATGATTAACGTTAACAATAAGGGCCTGCGGTACGGAAGTTAAAGTTTTACCAGCGACAAACGGCCAACAATGCTTATTAAATTCCGCGCTCGCGTGTATATTAGATGGTATTACAATTTTCGAATTTGCCGCATCCCACAGTTTATATTGTGCGCTCCACTTCGGGCTCAAAAATTTCGCGGTTGCAGTAAACGTCCGCCGGTATTCAAATAACTTTCGCCACCATTTGTTCTCTCGCGCAGAACAATAAAGGCTCGAATTGACTATTGATTCGAAATGCAGCTCACTTATGTTTCGTAAAAAGGAAGGGAAAAAAAAGAAGTTAGAAGGAATTGAGTCAACAAAAAATTGGAGCAGGTGAAATGCTTTACGATTCACGGCCTCGTAAAGCAAAATCCCTGGCGTAATAGGATAAGATCCCCGACAAAGCCCCGTCCCTTCGTAGAAATCCCGAATTGTGCAAAAGGGGAGGGAGGAAGGAGAAGAGGCAATTTTACGAGACTATTAAGAGCATCCTCGTAAAAATTAAGACCGGAAAATTTCGTACCGGCGCTCCGTTGCAGAATCGCTGATTTCCCCCTTACCGGGTCCACGTGCTGTGCAATTATGAGGCGGATTAAAGTCGGGTCTTTGCGGTGCGGAGCTGGGCAGGATCCGCGGGCCGCACGTGCGCCAAGAAAGAAGCCCCAAAGAGGATTCGTAAACAGGAACTGTGCCAATGACCCCGGCGCGAATACCAGATTTCTCAGCTGGCTAACGCGCACGCGATGTTTGTCCGGAGGGACGACGGAAGAAAGCCGGTCGAAGGAAAAAAAAAACGAAAAAAGGATCGAAGGCAGAAGGGTGCGAGTGTCCCGTCAACAAACTCGGCGAAAATCGAAGGGGACCCCTCTCTCTCTTTCCTCGACTCTTCGATGCTAATTTCCGGATGGAAGGAGGTCGGCTGTCCCCTTCTCGCGAGTCCAAGCACGATCGGACGCGTCGGTACGCGGCGGGAATCCGAGCCATCGGATTTTGAAAGATGCAACATCGCCGGAGATTTTCAAGGGGCGCGAAAAAGTACGGAGGAGGGCAAAAAGCCGATGAGGCCAACAATAGAGATAACGAGCTTATCGGCAGACTGATGCAACGCGGAAGCGCCTTTCGTCAGCTTTTCGCGTGCACGCGTACTCCTCTTGGCCGATGCATCACAATGGCGCGAGAATATTGAAATCTAGCGAAGAAAAGACGCGCGGCAACCTTTATCCCGGATAACGACAATGGGATCGAGAAGAGCGCGAAAGCTAATATAATCGTTCCGCGAACGCGCGCCGATTCGGAAAGTCGATAGCGTCCCGCAGAGAAGAGACGAAGTGATTCAGTGCCAATGTGCAGTTTATCAGCCATCCCATATTAATTGCAAGTATATACTCAATAGATTTACTAATTAGCCGGAGACCGATAAGCCACAATCGCTCCACTCAGATCACTCCGAGAGTTGATCTGAAATTTAGAATTGGAGCAGCCGCTTTTATACGCTTCATCCTTTCGCACTCCGAAGACTCAAAATTCTTTATTACTGGATTTTCCCTGGATTACTTCATTCATGGTTCAGTTTCTTATCTTATTATTTTTTTTTCGTATCTCGTAATCAGTTAATTTAAGTAATAATTACGCCAACATTTAACACTCGAATTCCTTTGATATTCCTTATCGAAGCTCACGAAAACAAGCTTGCATCGTCAAAAAGTTTTTTTTAATACCGCTCTTATTTCTTTGCCAGAGTGCACTCTTTTTTTATCTTATTTTTTTTTTAGTCTGTCGCGCAATCGGATGATCAAACTAACGGCCACGGTGAACTACTCAAATTCTCTGGCGTATCTTGTTAAACAAAGAAGAGCAGATTTGCAAAATTTCGTGCAAACTCTCGTCGTAAGTAAAGTATCCGTCCTCGCAGCAAAAGCAGGCGAATTAAAGTCGCAGTCCCCGGGCAAGCATCTCATTGTTTGCGCGCGTCTCTCGGCGTGCTGCTTCATTGTTCGGCGAAATTTTTCGCGAAAAATACAAATCAGCTGCGCTCGTAGAAGCGGAACAAAGGCGTAACAAAATACGCGGGGGACGTGCACGAGGACAAGGGCAGGGGGGATTTGGACGAGCAGGAACGAATGGTCCACTCAAGCGCACTTTCGACCCCTCGCGCGCTGCCCCGCGAAAACAAAGGGATCGCCGATCGGGGTACATAATGACGGCTATGCGCGGAATAAACTTGGCCCCTTTGTGCGGCATCTGACCCATATTTTGCACGCGCGGGAAGGGAAAGGAGCTCCTCGACTTTAGGACGACGCTTGTACACGCGCTGCGTGCGCTTGCCGATGATTTCCGTGGGGGTCGAGAGGAGCTCTCCCTGGGGGATCGCGATAGGAAAGCTGATTATAAATACTCCGCCGGGCTATGTTTCTCCTTTGACGGACCGGCATCCCGGATGTACGCCGGGGGATGAAAAATCGAGCGAAATATCAAACGTTGCTTGGCTCCTTTGTCCCGTTAAACCCTTTTTTTTTTCATTTCCCGTCGATCGTTGCCTCGATCACTCGCGCGCGTGAAGCTTCCGATTCGCGCGAAAGAGCCAAGCCGCTCCACGTAGATAAATCACCGAGGAGGAAAGTGCATTATGAAATTGCCGAGTGACTTGCACAAGTAACTCCATTTCGAGCGGTAAACAAGGAATATTCCTAATATCTCTTTCCGCGATGGGCAGCGCTCGAAGCCTCGTAAATCATTTTTGTTCAGGAACTAAGGCGATGAAAAGTCGTTAAAAAAAAAAGTAGGAAAGCCCCCCTAATGTTTATGTTTTTTTTTTCAACCCCCGCGTTCAAAGCTACGGTACACACATGTATTCATAATTCGACCGGGCGACTTTTTGTTTTCCTCGAAAAATTGTACGTTGCGTTTGAGGTTCCGCGCGAAATCGATACGCACTTTCAGGGGGAAAATCACGATGCGAAGGTAGCGAACAAAGAGAAAAGTTCGCAGGACGAACAAGTCCTAGTCTGCGTCATTCCGGGCCATCTGTGGCTGCTTTGTCGCGTGGACGAGCCTCCTCCCTCCATCTTGAGAATAGCCGCATATAAAATCTCGCCGGCGACGCCTTCCCTTCTCGTCCACTTTGCTCGCCTGTCGAATGCACATCCCCTGGTGCGGTTAATGAAGGAGCACACCAACCGACGAAATATACGCATCTCACGGAAAGAAAAGGAGACGTTCTGGATGCGGAAAATTTGTAAGCAGTCAATCTCCGACCCAAGGCCTCGTAAAAGCGAGCGAAGAAAGACTCTACGGTAATGTATATATAGGCCTTTTAGATGGAAAAAAAAGGAGGGGGATGAAGCGCAGCCTGTTTCCCGTGCGCGGGGTGGTACGGAAAATTCCATGCGGACACAAAGAACCCAGCGGGACTAACCCCCCAGCCTTCCTAGTCCCTAGGAAGGGGATTTGTAGAGAGAGACAGAAGCTGGGAGAAACCCCTGGTCTTTAGTCGTGACGACTATAGCACGCAGGTGAAGGAAACGCGTGTGCGTGCGCAGGGTTTTAAAAAAATGTATACGGAAAAAAGTAGGAGACAGGAGAGCGCGCCTCCCCACTTACTCGAGCGACGCGAGAGCAGCGCCTTTTGTTTGCTTAATGATCGGTTCTACGGGGCTTTACTTTGCTCGCCGGTTAATGGAGGGAAAAGAAGGCCGCGGGATAAAAGTGATTTCACCCGAGAGAAAGAAGAATTATATTCATATGCAGGAAATGCGAGCGGCAGTGTAAACAGTCGTTAAATTCGAGTCTGATCGAGCCCACACCTGCGCATCTCATTTCAATTTTCACGTTTTTTTTTTCTGTTTGCCAAGGCTGACAAATGTAGGGATTACACCCTCCCGGAGAAATAAGCATCGATTATGTTGTAACTAATTTTTCGAACATTATTTATTATGATAATTAAATTCTATTGAGGGCTTGACTTCATGAATGAAATTACAGAAGATCTAGATGCGTGCGCAGTTGTTCGCGAAGGCGCGAGAATCAAAACGGGATAATCTCATGATGCGGATCGACCCTAGATTAAAAGTTTAATAGAATTTTGAGCAGATTTCTGCCCACATAACGTCGCGTCACAGCCTCCAAATATGTTCGAATTGTGTTATACAATCTGCCCACTGAACAGAAGATTTAATATCTTAGAAGTTGGCTTAGTGCGCACCGCTCGCGTAGATTTTGTCGTAGTACAGTGAAGTTGATTACTTTTAACTCTATTGATCATGTCCTTTTCGCACCTTTCCGTTCTATCCGCCAATGAATTTTTTGATAACCCTCTAAATTGATTCTATGTACGATAAATCGCTTTTTATAAATAAAAAGAAAGCCTAAAAGCTCCTTAATTTTCCGACAGGGTAGATGTATACATTTCTTTTTTGTCGAATAAATGTCACGACTGCGATTGTTACCGGCGTCGATTTTATTGTACTCTTGACAGCAGCTCTTTTGGAATCCACGAGTGTCGGTGCTGTTAATTTATCGCGAAAAAAATAAAAAATAAAAAATACTGCGCGGCAAACAAACGATACGAGATAATGCGCGCTGTTTGATCTGATTATAAATGCCTGTCTCTCGGCGAAATTGAAAATTATCAACGCAGCCTCTAATAATTCAGTATATTTTCATTCGATAAAAAACGATAAAAAAATAATAATAATCAAATACACTTGACTCGCCCATTCAATCCTAACAAAAAAAAAGAAGAAAATACAACACATCTATATCGAATACAAGTTAAACGTCTCTTTACTCACTCAAAATCATGGAATAAACGAATGATGACACACTCCGTATCAACGAAAAATAAAGCGATGCATTTCGCGTTCGATTTTCGCAACTAAAAAAATCGCAATAAGAGCGTCTAATCGGCCGTTGGAAAGATACTTCAATCGCTCTCAATTGGTGGGACACCAAACACCCCAGGGGGGACCAGATGGGGGCCGCGAATTGCCTCGGAATGAGACGAGGCGATAAAGTCGAAGAGTTCGCGGTTCTGCTCGATCTGTTTGCCGAGCCGATGAATCGGTCGCATTGTGCCGAGCGGCCGGCGTGTGGGTGTATATGGGTGTGCGCGCAATTTTCCACAGTTTCGCGCTAATTGCGTTAGGGACTCGCGTCTGTTTACGCGGCTGCAAGGACAATCGCTCTGACTTTTATTTAAATTTTAAATATTTCCACCGCCTGTTTACGTCTGCTGTTAAGAGTAGGTGTCCCAGATCGTTTCAGATGGACGCGATTGTAAATCGTCGGAAGTATTCCGCACACTCGATAAATTTAACGCAAGTCGGTTATTTTGTCGGTGAGCCGAAGGCTACGCCGACCGATCGTTAATGAAGTTTATTGATATTAAATGGCCATTACTTTCAAGGAAAAATCATTGTCATAAACGCGTTCCCATTTTCGTTAATTGATTTTCCTCGAGCTGCATTTTTATTATTGTCAGGGACGACGAAAATTCATATGCACCGACCAAGAACGAAAATGATCGCCAATACAGAGGGAAAGGCTGTGCCGCTGATTTTCCGCGTACATAAACGAGCTTAATTGTTGAATTAATGAGACGCCGAATTCATTGCCATTTTTTTTTCTTCTCTCGGTATGTGTATGTCTTTCTATTCAACGAGACCTCCCCGCGCACAATTATAAATCTCTCATTGAGCGGCGAGGAAGTAAAAGTTGCGGAGTTATTTTCCAGGCAGCACACCCAATTATCGAATTAACCTCCGCCATTGCCTAGAAAATTTCTCGCCGCGCCGAGCGAGGAGAAAAAAAAATCGGCATCTTGATACGCGCTTTCTTCTATTGAGCATCGAGAAAGTAAGTAAATTACCCCCCTTCGCTCCGATCTCGCCGCTTAGCATCTCCACCGCTGCTTTTCCGGCGCGCTGAGGTCCTCCGAACAAAAACAATGGCCATAAACGGGCAACGGTACCGTCGGAGCGAGACTTCCGTGCGAGAAGCGGAGGCTGCGACCAGCGAGGGGAGGCTCGCCGCGCACGACAATCAATTATACGCATCGACGCCGGGGCTTCCTCGCTTCGCCTATCTCTTCCACTACGGTGCATCGGTGCAGCGAGTTGCACATTTTTTCCCCTCTCCTCCTCGCTCCGCGGCTCTTTCCTGGAACGCGCTCGGATCGTGCGTTTTTTCAAAGTCCTCCCAGCTGATCCCTGCCCCGGCTGTCAACGTGTAATTATGATAATTGTCAGTTATAGATCTCTGGAAATGTTTTTTTCGAAATGAGAAAGCATCCGAGACGGCGATCGTTTATTTAAAAATAATCACATTCAAATCGGCTCCGTGGTTGCAGCTCAACTTGGACTAATTAATTATTCAAGCGATTTCTTTGACTGTCTAGAAATCGGTACATTTTCCGAACGGCTAATCGGAATTCCACACAACGCCGATATTGTACGCCGCTTTCAGTGTGCTTCCGCAGTGCATTTTTTTTTTTTTAAGGAACACATTTGACCTCGCCATGCGGGGCTTAACCTTGTCGGAGACAATGGCATTGTCAAAACCGTCGGGAATTCAAATAGCGAGTAGAATAAAAAGGAAAACAAAACAACTAAATTCCCGTGCGAATACATACCGCACGGCATGCAACTTTTTCAAGCTCTCCTGATGAAAAAAAAAAAAGCTCGGCAGCCTGAGAGAACGCTCGTTTGTTCGAGCAAAGTGAATAGACTCGTACATCAACTGCAGTCGCGATTGTTTTTTACAGCAAACGCTCCGCTCTCACGCCATTCCCTCTCGGCGCACACGATAATGATTAATCGATCGCTATCGTCGATACTTCGTTCAATTCTGAGTTCTCTGGTTTAAAATAAAAACAAAAAAAAAAAAAAAAAAAGGGAGTCAACAAGATACTCAAGGTACATTTCGCGTTATCGGTTGGATTAATGAAAAAAAAAATTGAAGTGAAAATCCATGGCAGTCGAAATATCCGCGCGAAATCACAGCGTTTCACCGGTACGAAAGGCGCCGCGCATGCGCACCGACGCGTGTATATCAATTGATAGATTGCGGCCCGAGCCGCGATGGGAGAATCGGTCCCGAACGACGCCCGCGGTGCATGGATCATTATTGTGAAAGCGCCTGGGCACGGGGGGCGAGAGGACCAATTATATCCGGCCCCAAAGCGGATCCGAGGTAGCTGCATGTACGATTTTGCTGGATTCTTCGGGCCTCGGTCTCTCGATTCCTTGATTTTAATGGAATTATTATACCGCGAGAAAAGGCTTGTTTGTGCAGACTTTCAGGGGAGGCGTGAAGCGTGCGTGACGGATTTTATCGCGGCAGTTGCGATTATTGAATTTGTACATTTTTTTGGGCAACTTTTTTTTTGTTATACGCTGACTAAATATTAATTTCGATTGCGAGTAGTAACTCGATTTTTTTTTGCGAGATCGGAAGCTTAATTAAACATGAATTTTTAGAAACGCGAGATATTAATATAGTGTTATGTTACATTATTTTTATTAACAAAATAAAAATAAAGGTTCGTGAGAAGATTCCATTAACAAAAAGAAAGACAAATGCATTTATCTTGTGCAGAAAAAAAAAAAAACGATGATTGCTCGAGAGCTATGTTGATTCAACAACATTACAAATAAGACTTTTTTATGCGACAATAAATTAGCGATACAATGTCGAAATTCTTTAAAAAAAAAAAAATACTTTTTTTGCGTATTAGTCATTAAAGTACATACGAGTAAGTCCTGCTGATATTAGCTATCATTTGGGTTTTTTCAAAAATAATTCCTCTCTAATGAATTTATAGATTCCATCAAATGAGGATAAATTTTTCTATCGTCGCGCAAATTTTCGGTGTCACGGAATTTTCCCATTGGCGTCTCTGCTCGATTCCTAAAGTTTCCGCGGCTCCTCCCCCTTTTTTCACGAGAATCTGATTTTCTGCCTCTCACGCACCCACAATCAAACGGGAAAGTTTTCCGCGTCGGCGATAGTAGCTCTCTGTACCGGACGCCCCCTGGAATCGTACGCCAACTTTTCGCGAGCACCGCAGATTAAAGATGCGAGCGTCACGATCGGGCTGACGCGGGGGCGGGATTAATAAACGAAAATACGGTGTGCTTAGTTCGTCGCGTGGGCGGACCCGAACTTCTCATCGGGAAAGGAGGGGGAGGAAAAAGAGTCAGCGGATCCCGAGGGAGTTTACGCGCTGGTATCCCATTGACCCGCATGAAAAATACACAGATGTTTTTTCGCCTTCGATATAATTGATGTGCTTTGCCTGCAATTTAATCCACATCGGTGAAATTTATTTCTTGCGCGACGTGGGCGTACATAAGCAGCATGAACGAAGTCGGAAAATTCAATATCCACGTCAAAGATTCACCCCTCGTGCTTATTGGATGTCAGCTGTTTACAAAAACTAATCCGGTAGATTAGACGCGGCTCTTTGTTTTTACGACGACATTTTCAAAATTAAATTCTCTAATTATTTTATCCACCTTCAATTCTTTTTTTTTTTGTTCCTCCCCCTTCTACGGTTATAGAATTCACGAGGAAGAAGTATTTAATGCCTGACGATCGTTCCACGCTATCGGGAGAAGAACAAACAGTTTTTATTGTCTAACGATAGTGCGGCTTATCGCTTGCAGGCCGTACACAAGGTGCGTGTATATAGATCCAAAAAAAGACTCGCGCACACGCGGGAAATCGGCACAGATCGTTAACTGCACCAACTCGACTTCGGACATTTCTTACTTACTCGGAGCGACGTGAAAATATCGCCACGTGAGGTTACATAAAAAAATCGTTTATTTTAGGAGTAGCGTCCGGTGAACGCACTAATCGATTTTCTCTCTCAGGTAAACATCGCCACGCGAGATTACGATCGGCGCCGTCCCGAATTTCTCATAAATACAGGCGAGTGTTTTTTTTCGGTCGGAGTAGCCCCGCACGTCGCTCAAGAATTTCGTTGCTTCTTTTTATCGGCCTCGTCGAGAGAGCGAATGAAATTCGCGGCGGCCGTATCGGCCGCTCTCGAAAAGTTTCCATAGGAGCGAATTTGTTTGTCTAGACGACGTGCGACTTGCTCGGTCACGTAGACACGCTCGCGCCGATTCTTCGGCGAAATTCGTGATATTTCCGCTCTCGTGAATGATCGCACGGTTCTAGCAATCGCTAAATTTAATTAAAACAGGCCACCACTGCGCGAGTCCTCTTAAAAATAAAGACGCTCTGTATCAGCGCTCGCTTTACTCCGTTTCGCGAAAAAGAAAAAGAAATGGATCAATTAATTTTATTCTGATCGTGTTTGTTTGCTCCGATTTTCAAGCAAACAATTTTAAATAGTGTAAAATCGATGAGCCGTGTAAAAAACTCTTTTTTTTTATCGTCGATAACGCTTCAGTTAATAAATACTTTGCGCTCGCTGAAACACCGATTGTAGGCGATAACCTCACGAGGAAAATCTAAATGTCTCGTAAAACGAGTTGTTGAAAAAAAAAAGAGGGGAGATAATTAACGCGTTCGCGATCGATTAGAAAAATATATGCAAGCTATAAATGACTTCCGCAGCTGAGCAGAGCGGCACGTATGAGCACGGAGACACGCGCGTATGATGTCACCTGTTCATAATCATCGATTAGATTACGAAACAAGCGGCAGGCGTGCCGAACTTGCCTGGGGTCGTTACAAAAAGCAATCATTATTAAAAGTAATTGTTCCGCGACTGTTAGTCACCGCGACCTTGACCATGCAGGCCTGGCGTTTTTTTTTTTTTTTTTTTTTTTTGAGGTAATGTACGTGTACACACATGTGTAACTCACACGCAAACACACTTAACAGAATGAACACGAACTTCTCCACGCCTCGCGTGCCTTTGTCTCACTCGATGTCTAGAAGCTCTAGTTTACCTTATTCACTGCAGCTCTCGCGCATAAAGCATTTTTCGACTCGATAAATTAGCGGTCGCTTTGAAATGTCTCCGGGTATTTCACTGGGAGCGATAAAGGCGAGTGCGAAAAGCGGACGGACGATCAGCGGGAGATCGTTAATGCATCGGTGAAAATCGGGGTCGAAGAAAGTCGCTGCCGAGTGTGCATATAGACGCGAATTCGAATCGCGCGCCTCCGGACGGGTGCAGCGATGTAGAGGGAGAGAAATAAAAAAAGTCCGATGAAAAATGAAAACACGGCCGATTAGAGCGAGCGGTAGCCGGAGCAAGAAAGTAAGGAGCGGCTCGCTCGCGCGCGCGAAGCGCGTCGCACCATTAAAAAGTGAAAATCATCGAGCCCGGCGAACAATAAACGCACACGTGCATTTGCCGGGGCAACGTTTTCTCGGACGGCGGTCGGTCGCGGAGAAAATGTTTGAGAATCCGCGCAGACAGAAGAAAGAGAGAGAGAGAGAGAGAGAGAGAGTATAGCTGTCTCTCTTTCTCTCTTTCGCGCCATTAATTGCGGCTAATTAAGCCGACTCCGGGGCTGCCGATTGCAGACTCTACACTTCGTCGTTGTGAGTAGGGGTACTGTAATGAGATCCATTAAAAAAAAAAAAAAAATTGTTTCTAACGAACTGAGGCACGTTAATAAAGATAAGAATACGTTGTCGGTATAAATTTTTAAAGTTAATATGTACCTGTTCGAGAAAATGTATTAATTTAAAATTTTTTAAGTTTTTTTTTTTAATTATCGAGTGTCGCTTGTAGACTATCTATTCTATACCTAATTACTTGCTCGTAGAGGCTTGTCCAATAGACTGATAAAAAAATGACGATACAAACTTTGTATTTTACGCTGGCCATTAATAATTTCCATTATTTATTTTTATCAATAATTGTGCAATTCCCTAGGAGCCACCTCGAAAGGCGAACAGCTGGCCTGCCGCGAGCTCGCCGCATGATTCTCCAATTATCGCGACGCGAGATCCATCAATTTTCATCGGTATAAAGACGCTTCTTCTACTTCTTATTGAATTACGAAGTTGTTTACCGCTTTCATTGTATCGCCAAACGCAATCTGGCTTCTAAAGTTGGATCCGGCGTTACCCAGGCTTGCCAGCGCGACGCATCAGCAATTAATAAAATCTGTCGCCGTGTCGGCATCATTAACCCGCGCCAGCCTAAAGTGAGACTTAACGTAGTGATGCGCGTCCAGGACGAGCACTAAATCGAAGAAAGTCGGACACTGATCCGCATGAATTATGGGTTTTCGCGCAACTTTGACGAATTACGTAAGAGACACTGTGCTTTGTACTCGCGCGGTATCGACTTGTTTACCCTCGGCGAGTGACGCAAATAACGAAAATATCGGCGCCCCTCTTTGCCCTCCTCACTCCTCGATAAATTAAGTGTCCCGAGCCGATGCAAACAACCGGACATCGTTATACGTGAGTTTGGCAGTCGCGACCGGACGTCGAGAGGGACTTTACAATCAAACTTTTCTCCGGTGCTAAGACTTCCACGGCTTAATGAATGTACCCTCGATGAGGCCTTTTTAGCATCGGCGATTTTCCTTGTATTTATAACGGCTTGTAGCTCACGCCTCGTTGGAGGCAGTGCCAAAAATCATTATGCGCTACGCGTCGGGTTCCCTCGGAGCAGTTGTAAAATTTCTTGGGCGCTCGTAAATCATGAAATAACAAAAGTTATCTTCACGACTGACATTGAAGCAGGATTCAAACTACTCTAGGCTATTTGAAAAATTGCACCGAGCCAATTGACATGAGAGAATATTACGGACGACTGGTGATTGATTAAATCACTCATTCATTGATACGAATTTTTCCAATTCGAGGATTTTTCGTAAAGCCCGAGCACCACCTGCAGCCTCTACAGACAGTGTAGAAGCACGTATTTTCACACTAAATTGTGAATTGCATTATTTAAGATACTGAAACCTAAATTTCCTGCACAAAGAAATGAAACGTGAACGCTCATTTTAGATAATTAAATAAAAATTGAGGATGCACCTTTTCAGGTGGCTCGTTGCATAAAGCAAACGGAGAAAACGTTTAAAATGCTCGACGTGCCACTTATTTACAATGTAGATAATTTTACGTGCCTATTATAAAATTCTTGCAATTTATTTATCATTAGTCCGTACATCGGACGGTGAACATTGTTTGAGTAGAATTAGAAAAGCAACTCTTATAATTTTCTCTCCGAGCGATTCACCGGGAATTCTTTTTCGCCAACGCGGCTCCGCTATTCTTGTTTAAAAAAACATTTAAAGACTGCATTTAATAAGACTCACTTGATAAAATGATAATTCCGAATATCTTACCGCGAAACAGCTGTAAAATCACGGAGCGTAAAAAGCGCAGTTTCGCGTTATATAGCGTAAGAGATTTCTCTTGGTCAAAGATTTTATCGGCTTGAAAAATAAAGCAAAAATATTATTTTCTAGGCGCATGCATAAAACTGTATAATCGATGCTCAAACCGTACAAAAGCAATTGGCCTTTCGCTATCGCAGCAGCAACCTCACACTCTGACTCACCTGCAACAAAAAAAGGAGAATAATTCAGTTAAACTTCCGAGTCTTAAAAACACTTCACACCGCAGTAAAAAAAAATTGTTCAAAAAAGCGACGGCTATAATCGTCGCCATCAAATTCGTTTACGCCGCATAAATATCCGCGAAAAATATTGCGGCGTACGCGACGGCGATACGTTTAACAAATAGGCAGGGAAGTTCCAATCTCGACTATCTCGACGCGAGAGAAAAGAGAAGCGTTCGCGGACGCGCGAATGCAGGCCGCGGAGTTTAATCATGCGTGTGCGCGCTAAGACACGTGCGCCCGCGGTGCATTTAGGTCGGGCTGTATCTCGCGCCGAGCTCATCTGCGAGAGAGTTGCAAAATTAGCCTCTCGGTTATACCGGCCGGACCGAGTTCGCCGGTACCGTCCCATGCTCAGCGAGCGGCGCTCTTTCTTTTTATAAAATTCTCGCAACTTTTTTGTTTATCCCCTTTTGCACAACATTTTATCGAGTCGATGTATTTTTGCGTTGGTTTAAAACAGACTGGATCGAGAGACAGTAAAAATATTTTAATCGAATGCGAAGATAACAGAACGTATTGATTTTTAAAGTAAGTTAACGATACCGCAAGTAAAATTGTCGCGCACCTGTTGCGCGTCGACGGAAAATCGACGCTTTTTTTTTTATTATTAATTATTCGGCCCGCAGGCACTTCCATTGGAAAGAATAAAAAAAATAAAAGGGGCGATAGTTCTCGCATGCGAGCACAGGCACAAAGCAATCGCGATGTAGACGGCAGATAGGCATCCGCGTCACGTGATCCCGGAGCGAGCGCGCGGGCCTCTTATCAGGGCGAATATTTACGGACTAGTTTTCTCATCTGGATTCACGTTTTTCGCGCTCGGCGCTGCTCAAAATTCAAATTGCCTTGTTTTGCACGGGCTCCGCGGAGCGTGGCGAATTTTTATTGTGGAGGTATGCTCGCTCCTTCAGCCGCGCGGCCGATTATCATGAGAATGGTTAGAGTGTAAATGCATGAAATACGCCGGTATTATTAGCGTATTTTTAAGAGATAATGCGTTCCCGATGATTGTGTGTATTTGCCGAACAATTAACTTGTTCGGCCGGGTAGAAACAGCCATCGAGTGACTTCATACAGTATTGTTTTACAGACGTTAAATAAGGTTATATATCTTTTCTTTATTTGCTCCTTTATCGCAAATTGATATACCTCGCGATAAAGTATCAAATGAAGATTTGATAAATTGCGGCGGGCTGGAAAACAATGTGTACTTTCCAATGGCCGGGATATAGCTCTAAAACGGAGGAGTTACATGATTCACTTTTATCTGTGACGCGAATAAAATTTTATTATTACGGATTGGCTCCGATCGCGAAAACATCGCCAAGCCTGCAAAAAATCGATTGACATTGGCGATGATTTATTTTAATTAAAAAAAAAAAGGAGCACTCACTCGTGACGATAGCGACCGAATTAAATTTTATTTTTTATTCATTAAGAGCATGCTGAAGAGCAACAAAAAAAAAAACAGCAACGTAAAAAACAACTGTTGGCTTACAGAGATTGGACTTTTGTACTTTGAAAGTATAATCCATTCGAAATGCCGCAATCGGCTAGAACATTCGATGAATATTCATTTTATTAGCCGAGATGCTTTTCGTGAATTTACAGTATCGCGGCCGTTAGTTCCAGCCGTTAAATTTGGACTACTCTTTTTTTTTCCCTTGCGCCCTTTTCATAAATTTGTCAACGCCCACATAATTCGAAGACCGACGCCGAGCCAGGACGGATTTAAATATTCATAGGCGGAAATTGAAATTTTTATCGGAAAAATATTCATTAGAACCAAAACAATCCCAGTTATCTTTCCCGCGCCTTGTTCAAGACCTACACACCCGTCTGTCTCTCGTTTCTCGCAAAATATTCCATTTACATTCAAACAAAAAAAAAATAAAAAAAAAAAAAGCGATCGCACAGAGTGCTGCACCTTGCCTCGAAAAAAAGAAAAAAAAAATAAATAACCGAGTCGAGAGCAAAAAGTTGTGGTACAGCGCGGAGAAGGGAGCGCAGGGGGTTTAAAAAATCTCGCTTGCTTCACGGCTAAAAATAAGGCGCGCTACGTTATAGGGAAGCTTTTCGAAGTATCGAAAAGTGACGTAAGAGAAAGAAGACGTGGTCTTTATTTAAAGTGCAAGTGCATGACGGATGCCGGCGAAATCCAATCGGCCGTGGGTCGCCGGTGGTGGGGGATCGCACCTGCTTCTATTTTGGGGGAGGCCTTCTGAAATCCGGCGTATCCCCGTTCGCGCGCCGATTGTCTGCCGCGGTAAGCGTCGCGATGTCTCGCGTAACCGCTGCAGATAGCCGCACGTGCCAAGCGACACGTCAATTGCAAAATCGGACTCTCGGTGCACGCACCTCCCACCGCGCCCGCATCGACGAGCTACTCCCCCTCGAATCTTATTTCACGGACTTGTTTTTTTTTTTTTTGTTACTTTTCGATAAGGTAATGCCGGCAATGACTGTGAAATAGACACGAAACACTCGATGACGCAGATTTGTGTGCCGTGGAATTTGTGAGGTGATGTACAGAAATTGATAAGAGGTATACAGCCGGGAAAAAACGTGCGTACTAACTGGTTTGGCATTTACGAATGTAATTACGAGGCTCGTGCTCGGTAAATTGGGGATACCACAGTTTCGCAAGCCAAGATTAGAAATTTTAATTAAAATCGGCGCATTGTTGTGCCAAATCGCCGAAAACGAGCAGCGAGTTTCTCACGAGCGGCGGCGATAATTTTCTTCGAGTGCATAAGAGAGTAAAGAAATAAAACAAAAATATCATAGAGGAGGAGGGGAATAATTATTCGCGGAAGGAAAGTCTCGCGAGATCTCGCGATTCATCACGGGAGTTCGCGCTCGTGTCGGAGGCTCATTAACACGCTGCACCTTCCATTCCCTTCCGGTAATTGATTGGACGCATTCGGCTGATCGATGGCCGGCCGACAGAGTCCCGATGCCGTGCGCCGATTACGCTCCGAACACGCCCAGCTTTCGCTCACAATGCACATAATGACAATGGCAAAATTTTTTTTTTCATTTTGCATGCGAGTCTCTTCCTCATTGACTTTCGAGCGAGCAGACGCATTCAGCGAGACTTTTCACTTGAAAATTGCTTCTACTTGTCATTCGGCTAATGGAAACTGCGATTGCAAATGTAGTATCTTAGACGAAATTTTAATCCTTTATAAATTTCATTTAAATAGTTAAAAGCCTCGGACTAACAAAAGAAAATTTTTTAAATATTTTACAATTAGTGAATAATCATTTGCGGTGGTACCATTTTCAAGATACGATTTCCTACATATATACGTGTGAATGAGCAATCAGTCGCTTTTCATTTTGTTTTAATTTTGCTGCAGTCGTTAAACTGAAGCTTAGAAATATATTCATACTTAGCAGCAGGGAAAAAAAATCTATAAGAAGCGCATATATAAATTCAACATTAAAAACAATATCGATACTGGCCTCCCATTGCAAAACGTCGAATAAATATTGTTTAGCGGCGAGTGTCACGTATTAAATTAAAATTAATGGCCGGCATATTTTAAGTCGCATTTGTTTAATAAACTGGGTGTTTGAATTACAAAATATACGGTTTCGCGGCGGCGAGCGTGTAGGTGCACTATCGAGGCAAGCAGGCCGCGCTCTCCGAAGAATACGACGCGCCTCGCGCATGCATGACGATAACGCGCCGCTAATGACTCGAGATCCCCATACTTGACTTGGCGCTCAATATTCATATACGCGCGAAGGTGTGTAGCTCGCATTTTGCAAGCGAGCAATGACAGGCCGCCACCGCGGCCTTTTTGCAAAAAGCTATGCTGCCGCAACGTCTCGGCGCTCCAACTATCGCAATACATTATTCCCGCGTCGAACGAGCGAGCATCGAGTTAATTGTCCGCGGCGATTATAAAAGGCAACACCTCGGCAATCATTCTTATTATTTTTTTTTTTCATACTCGATGAACGCTTTGAAATTCGCGCGTTTATTACGCCGATGAAAGCGCGATGATTTACTGCGGCTGGGGCAGATAAGACGCGCCGATACGAGGCTAACTACCGTGCGAAAATAATGCGATCAGAGAACTCGAGAGATGCCCGTGCACCTAATTGATGAACGCACTAATTTACTTCAAAAAATTGATTTTTTGTTCTTCTCTCGAAGAAGTACACTGAGAGAAACGTTTTGGAAGAAAAATTACTATCCAATTTGGAGAGTGGAACTACTGACTACATTTAGTGAAAAATTATCATTCTATATTATAAATTTTACTACAATTATAGTAATATATATCTACAATTTTAGTAAATATTACTGGAATTCTAGTAAAATTTATAATACTGAATAATAATTTTTTCAATAAATGCAGTCTGTTCTCTCTTCTCAAAATATTTCTCTCAGTGTATTGTTCACAGTTAAAATTTTTGTGTTTTGTGTTATTTAAAAATCATTAACACAAAGATTGTGTTTAATGTACACTCTTCCTTCTGTTTTCGTTAATGAATGTATTTAGATTAAACTTTTTTGTTGTAAATATTTGTGTAGTTTACTGGAGCAGTCAAAATAAAATATAATATTTGTATAATTTCATAATTTATACGCTAAAGATTATGTTTATGTTGTGTCAGTTCAATTCTAAACACAAAATAATCTTGAGAATTTAACGGATTTTTAACTGTGTATAGATACACAAAAAATTATGTGTTCTAATTAATTTCTAAGCGATACGTCAATCATCATATTATTTTAGTATATCGATAATAAAACCGTTGCTTTAACATAAATAAAAAATAAACAATGTAGCGCAAAATGCTACCACACTAAAACAAAAAACTTAATAAAAATTACTATTTTCACTAAGAAAGAAGTGACAGTCTTAACAAGTGAAATTTTTTTTGTATATGAAAAATAGTACCTGAAATTATAAATATTATTATCGTACTACCATAATTACTATTTTGAGTACCAATAATTGTTATCGTTCATACTAAAATTTCTCGCTTGTCAAGACTGTCACTCCTTGTTTAGCTATGGAATAGCAATTTTTATCAAGCTTATCTCTCGGTACACATAAAAAAAAATCAATTCTTTAAGAAAAATGTAAAATTTGTGCGGTGATAAGGGATCGAAGCGTTACAAGCATCAAAGCAGCCGCGCCGACGCCTTATATGCACCTACGCCCCGGGAACTTCGATTGGTCCGCGTTGAAAAGGACACGCCGCCGGAGCTCAGCGGACCGGGGCATTGCGGGTAATTATACATCGGAGATGGGGTTACGTAAGCTGCTCTCCCGAGAGGAAGAGGAGGAGGCGGTTGGCACCCCTCGTTCTGACCTCAAGCTTTCCCTCGCTCCGTCTCCCTCTCGCTCCCGAGCGGCAAGGGAGCCGTGCGGAGCGGCGAAACGAGGACGGCCGGAGAGAGGGAGCGAGGGGGGAGGCAGGCACACCGCTGGCACCAAGCGGTCTGCCGTTCTCTCGCTCGTGGAACATGACTCCTGGCAAGCGCGCGAGCACGGCTCCCGGGCCTTATGCGCGCGCGTGCTATTTCGCGGAAGGGGAACGGTAGGAGGTGGCGACGGAATTTTTCGGGCTAGGCGTGCAAGGCTCTACTTGATTGACGCTAGAAAGAGATAGACAAAGAGAAAGAGTGTATAGGTGAGAGAGTAAGAGAGAGAGAGAGAGAGAAACGGAGGTAAAGAGAGCGAGAGGCAGAGCAGTAAGGGTGCCGCCTGCATGGGTTCAACGACCGACGCAGCGGTCGCGAGCTCTCGGCTTTAACGCGAAAATAAACTAGGCTTACATCACGTTAATTGGACCATTTGTGCCGGCGAATAAAGACTTTAGCAGAGTTCTCTCGGGAAGCTTTTTGTCGAGGCACAGTTTGTCCGCGTTTTTTTTTTTCTGTTTTTTTTTTTTTTATTACCGTTCAATTCGAGAGCGAATAATTGTTTTTTTCTTTTCTTAGAGGGAGGTGTGTATAAGTATGGAAGCGAGGGGCTTGACGATGATTAATAATGTTTCTGGACCTGGAGGGAGGCGACCATTGACGGGCGTATTTTCACGCCTGCGATTGTTACGCTGCGTAGCCGCGCGAGTGTATAAAAAATGTGTAGACAGCTTGTAGCGGAGTGCGTTATCGTTGCGTTTAAAAATGTAGCTCTCGGTTCAACGTGACAGCTGAAGGCTGTTTGCAGGTTCGCGAGATAGTGCGGCAAATCCGCTTCGTATCTAAAACCGACTCGCTCCCGCCTCACTCTTCTGGGATTGCATTTCAAGAATAAAACTCGACGTGTACAATATACTTTACTTCCATAGCCATCGTGGCCGTCTTATATATTTTTCTACACCTCGGTTATCTAATTGAAATCCAATTATAAACTTCAAATGTGAGAGGAGGAAAAACATAGTGTCATAATCCGGCGGTAATGTATAAAGGTGAATTTACTACTGTCTTTAAATCAATTGCAATAAAAACGCTATTGTATCATTTCACCGGCGAGTTACAGAGACACGTTTCCGCAAAAAAAAAAAATAAATAAAAAAAATAAGCAGCGACCGTTTGCATAATTTAAAAAGAGTATGTAACAGTAAGATACGACACGTTCGTACAAAAAAAAAACGCGCCATTGGTCCCAACGAGCAGCAATTAAGCCTTACAAAAGCATTAAAAATAGACGACGCGCGGCTGGCTTCTTTTTCAGTAGATCGCGACCTCGTAAAAAAAAAACATACCCTCCAGTCGAGATTATAGCGCGCGCCACGAGGGCCAATAAAACGATCTCTCGGATTGTTTCTTGCGCGCCTACTAAGTACGCCGTTACATTTTTTTCGCCTCGATTGGTCGACGATTTTCCGAGAGCGCCGCGTCTTTATTAGCCTGTAAAATCCTTCTAAAGGCTAGACCAGCGTGCGTATAGAAAGACCGCGCGGAGAAAGTAACAAATCGATGGCAATCACGCGCTCGTAAATATGGGTTAACAAAGCTCCATGCGGATCGACTCGCAAAAAAATCCATTGCTTTCCACCATCCTGGGGATATTAAGATTTTTTATCCTTTTTCGCTTTCTTCACCCGCGAGAGTCATTTTCCTCGGCTGCTCCGAACGCGGAGGCTCGCGATTTCCCAATCTAAAAATTGAATCTGCCTTGCACAACGTGAATTCGTTTTTTTTTTCTCTTCATCAAACGGCGATCGTCTCTACGCTAATTCAAGATTATTCAAGATTACGGTGACTTTTACAAGACTTGGGTATTAATTAGACTCGACGGGATGAATAAAATTATTCAAATTTCGTTTTTAAAGTCTCGTGACGTCCACAAGCCGCAAGGCGATTAAATTTTAAATACAATGAAGATGTAACAATAGTAACTGTTCTACCGTATCGGTGTATTTTTCTCTTTTAACTAAAAAATAATAAAAAAAAAAAGAAAAAATCCTTGAATTAAGCATTTCGAAATTAACACCGCGCTATTAGCATAAACACAACCACAGCGGAACGCAATTCCGATCGGAGCCGCGGTTTCTTCGTCGTCTACCGACGAGGCTTACGTTACCGTCGTTCGTAGCGAAAACAAGCTTATCTTGCCGAAAGCGAAAAAAAAAAGGTGGAGAAGAGGTAGGACGAGCCAACGTTGGCAGTGACAAGCGGGCCTTGGACGGATCCCGCTTCAGCGGCGGCTGCGGGAAAAGGACGGGAGACATGCATAGAAACGGAGCCCCGAGAGGCGCGCTCAGGCTCGGAGAAGATCCCGTATCTTGCGGTATCGTTTCGCGTCACGTTTCTCGGGCAGTTTCACGGGCCTGACCTCTGGCTTTGACCTCCTTCTATTGTCGATCCCTTCTCTCCCTCGCAGCTTCCCTGTAAGGACTATGCGTTGGTCCAGTAGTCGCTTACCGCAGCTGCGGTGTACTTCTATTACTCTTTTTTTTGCCAGCGAGTCGATGTTGCCTTACTTTTAGTTTTTTTCTTTCGAGGCATGCACCCACTTTTGGAGAGGCTCCGACAGTTTTAAATCGAGTCGCGCCTTCGATAGAGCGAAGTTGAGTCACTCCTTGTTCCTAAGCTCGAGGACAGGAGACGCAACTTTTTGTTATGGTCTAAATTATCGAAGTAAATAGATAAAGAAATTGTCTTAAAATTGTTTTAATAGTTACGTTGTCGCAACGGGTAATCTCGACTTCGACCGCTATTAAAATAACCTCGCAACGTCTCATTAGGCGTGCGAGCCTACTATCGCATTGAAAGTTTAATGACATTTAATTTTTTTAAGTAAGTAGGATCGTGTACCCGAACGATCTGCTATAGAAAGAAAATTAAAAGAACCCGCCCGCAGACCAATCAGGACGACAACAAATAAAAAATTAAAGAACTTATCTATTACCGAGGAAAAGTTTCCTGGATCTCGCGCCACATCCTAGGGCACGGTCGGTGATCAAAAATTGCCGGAAAATTATAGACGCGGTCGATCAGGAATAAAGGGAGCCTCGCTCATCGCGTCGAGGTGAAAGCCACGGCGGCGCATGTAACCCTTCGCGGCCTTTAGCTTTCCAATATTGGAAACCTCGCGCACGTGTCCCGTCAATTTACATCCGAACGTGGTCCCCTCGGCGCGGCGCGTTTTGAATTTTCGCGCGCCGCGGTGAAAGCTCCCCCCCCCCCTTCCCACCGCAGCCGAAACCGCGCGGACAACACGACCGACGCCGGGTTAAGTGGAACATCAAATCGTCTCGTTTGTAATGCAAAAAAGGCAGCGTTTTTTTTTTTCATTTACAGCTCTCTCGACCAATTCGCGCGCGCGAGGCTGAGGCGCGCACTCGAAAACCTCGCTCCAATTTTCCCGACGCCTCGCGGTTACTTCTTTCGGCTCTTTTCCCTTGATTATCGGGAGCGCGTCAGTGGCTCCGAGCTTCTTCTTCCAGCGGTGATAAATTACCGGCCTGTTGCGCCGAAAGCCCCGGCCGCTCGTGTCACTTGACGCACTTAAAGAAATCAGAGTCGTTAAACGACCCCGTGAAGTCGCGTGCGTGACGACCGCGCGCAAGCGGAATTGAGCCTCGAGGTGAAAGAGTCCCACCGGCAATTGATACCGCGATAGCCGCGATCCCAAAGTCGGCGCACGCGGAAATTCACGCGCTACCGGCTCCTTTCATAAACAGCGCCGGTTGGACCGAGGCGAGGACAAACGACGAATAAAGGTAAAAAAAAAGAGATGAATATTCTAATCGCTGATGCCGATCGGCGGCTGTGAACATGGGGGGACGCTGTCCACTGCACTCGAGATTCCGTATCATCGGCATCTGGCGCGCGGGGGCGGCGAGGATTTACGCGCCACTTCCGATCGCCACGGCTCGTAAAGTTCAATCCGAGAGGGGGAAGGAGATCCCGCAGGTGCCACCGGAAGTCGTTTGGCAGCGCGACGGAAGCTCCATCGGACTTTTCAGCGACGTCGCCTCGTTAATCATCCGGCGAATTAAACCGCTGCAGGCTCTTTGTTTTCTGAAGCTCCCTCCGTTTTCTCTCATCGATGCTGCACTACCCGTCGTTTGGAATTACGGAACGGCGACCCTGAACTCGTCAGCCTTGAGAAAATGTGGAAATCCGGCCAAAACTAAAATACAGAAAAAAAAAAAACGATGCGCGCGACGATTGAACCGACGCGAAAGTGTAACGACCAGGAAAATTCGTCAACAAAGAATAAAAAAAAAATGAAAAGAAGAGGCCTCGGGCAATCTTTCGCTTTATTATTCTCGCAATCTCGCGATGATGTGGATGTGTACAAGCTCGCTCGCTCGCAGCGATTACGCAAAGCGCGGGTCTAAAATAAAACGAGTGCGCCCGCCCGAAATAGGCCTCTTTGTGTGAAAATTTCAAAACGGAGTACACTGCGCGCGCCGCCGGTATCGGGAGCGCCCTTAAACTCGTTGTGAATTCGATGAGCGCGCGCCGTCTAAATGCGGAGCTGCGTGGTCGAAATAAAAATGAAGGCACTTTAGCCTGAACGCATCGCTCGCGCGAGCGAAGTCGAGTTACCAAATTAAATAGGCGTTATGCGTGTTCCTGCGCGGCTCAACGATAAGGACATTAGCTTCCCGGTCACACGTAAGCGACTCTTCCGCTCCAGGCCGTACGCTTTTCTTTTTATAATTTATATAAACAAACCGGACAAATGGTCAGATTAGCTTGGAAGCGGTCCGAGCCGAATTGAGGCACAAGAGCCGGAGGAGCTTTAAAACGGAGGATTCCTGCTTTATCGGCGAGCGAGCGAAACTGCTAGTCGCGATGTTTACTTATTTTTCGATAAGAGCGAAATCTTGCAGCTCGTGCGGATGGATGAAAAATTTTAGCTATTTTTGAAATATCAACGCGGTGATAAGAGTGCCGAATGTGTGTGCGTTTAAGTAAGTTAAGAGGCTGATAAGAGTGTTAAAAAGTTTTTCCGAGCTCGTCCCGCATGCGGTATCGCCTTTTTCACTATATACTTGCATGATGTTACACATGCGATGCACCGAGCGCTTATCGTCTCATTATTTATTTTTAATTAGTCATTGTAATTTATGTGCGTCCCTGCAAGCATCGCCGAGCGATTGTGCGACAAAGCAGTAAAATAAACTTTTGCAGCGTCTCGCGACGTTGCCACTAACAATTGTATATTTATTTAAATCATGTAATATTTATATCACTCGGCGTTGATAAACGTTTATCGTACGAAATTATTACACGCGAGACAGTCGGTAAAATGCGTATGAAGGAGTCTTAACGAGCGAGAGGAAAAAAATCTTTATCAATTATTAATTGTAAATTTATGAACTAATCAAGTAACATTGAATGGAAATAATTTTACGATCGCGCATGAGAAAAATTATTTTTCTCCAGCCCTGCATGCTCATTGTACCGTTAAATCGGCTTATACGCGTATATACGAGAAGTCGTATAAAAAAAATTTCTACAATTTTGTAAACACAGTTAGGAACAAGTTTGTTAATTTTTTCCCAATAACATTTCCCCGCTACAGTTCGACGCGCGCCAGTTATTTATAGAAGTCGGCTTTGATTATTTACTGCGACGCCTCGCGGCTGCCATAAGAAAAATCAAGTCCAAACAGCCCATCACTCGGCTTAAAGTTAACAAGTCGTTGAATGAATAAAAAGTGGATATAAATAATAATAAAACCGACGAGTCGCCGAGGCGATTTCCCGCACACGCTCGCCGATCGTCTCGAGTGGGGCCATCGCTGCTGGCAGGCGAAGCGAGTTCCCTCGGTTAGATCTCGTCAGTGGGGAGTGTCCCTTCTAGGAAGTGCATAGGATGCATTCAAATGGCCACTCTCGTGCTCGAGCGCCTTAACGTCGCGAATCGAGAGCGGCCCGTACACTAGGATCACGACGTCGATAAACTCTTTGAGGGACGTCTTTTGCATATAGAAGCCATGACCCTTCGACGCGCGTCGCCGTTTTTACTCGCGTTCGTTTCTTCTTCTTTTTTTTTTTCTTCGATCGAACTGCCGGGGACTCTCGCTCGCGGGCACCTATAATTATCACCTTCGCGAGCAACGCGCGGTTTCACTTTTACATAATTACATGTACCGTTTTCCAAGCTCGTCCGCGAAAAGTTTTCGCGGAAAACTGGTAGCGATCGGGTACAAGATTATTTTCCTCGGTTAAATGAATTGTAACGAGGCAAGTCGCGATGTAATTTTAATGGTCATTTAATTTGAGTTTCGTTGTACTGCCGGCATGATTTTTGCCTTGAGAACGCTAGCGATTAAGTTTTTCTCAACCTTTGCTTGAGGAGTAATGATCGTGGAGTTTAAAATTATATAATTTATTGTTAAAGCAATTTGCTTAAATAATTATTACGATTTGCTGTAGTAATTTTTCTGAAAGTACACGCTAAAACAGTTGGAGTTAATTTTCACTCTTAGTTTATAGAGAAACATTCGAAGAGTTAAATTTGACCCTATTGTAGTCAAATCTGAGTCTGCACGAATAGAGTGATTTAAATTAATTTTTAAGTAGAGTAAAATTCACTTCAAAATTAAAGTGAAAATTTGACTCCAATAGAGTTAATTTTTATTCTATTTCACTCCAGCTAATTTAGTGATTGGCTCTCTTCTGCAAGCGTTGAGAGACCTTTTATGAAACGTTTAATTTATTCATAAAAAATTAGTATAAATGTGTGTTTATTCGATAGAAAAAAAACCTTATTCGCAGGCTCACCGTCGAAAACTAATAGTACTGGTTAGATGACTTTGTGTGCATAAACCATTTAGTTTAAAAAATGTTCTGCCCGTTTCTGGTAATTTTACATTAACAAACCAGTTCGTGACTAAAGCGTTTTAGTTGGCGGAGCGATTTTCACTCAGATATCCCGCAGCACATAAAATTAGTTGTAAAAGTGTCGAAACAATCCGAAAGCAATTGGAAAAGTAGGAAATGGAAAAAGTATCGGTAATTAAATGAGCGTTAGCCGCAGCCATTGCGGAATAATAGTTAAAGCGAATTAGCGCGCACAATGTAATTTTATAAAATTTATTTTCACTTTCACCTTAGCTAACTAGCCCAGGCGAGCGTCGCTCGGGCGACATAAAATATATACCCGAGGCACAATTTTCATTACTCCTATGGCCTGGCGCGGTGTACCTCTTTTTGATGAAAGGACAAAGAGGGTATTTTAAACGCAAGGCGACCGCTATTAAAAGTTCCGTGCCTCCCCGCTGAGAAGAAATGTTAACCCAGTTACTCTCGACTCGCTCAACTCTCCCATTTAAATCCCGAGCACGTACATAATAATCCCCGCGATACTTCTAAATCGCTCTTGTGATCTCGCAGGGGTACAAAAAAAATTTCCATTGCTCTCAACGACCCGGAATAAAAAGAAAAAGTGAAAGATAAGCAGGCTATCTTACTTTTCACCGAAAGTTACATGAGCCAATTCGAAGCCGTCGCATAAATCATCGAGCCTTTTGAAAGTTTAACGCCATACTGGAGCTTAAGAGGAGGGCAAGCCTCCCCGACGCGTGAATGGTAATGGAGTCGCTCACCCCGCGTAGACGTCAAAGATAAAAAGCCCGTCCAAGTGGGTGTCGTCGAGCACCTTCCGCGCGAAATATTCAAAGAATCCGCCGTTTGATGTCGCGCGAACGAGCTCACGAGGGGTGGCGAAAAGTGCTGGCCAACGCGGATCGCTGGCAAGGTCGTTCCTACCGCGGGGACGTGGGAAGAATATAGCGGAGAGCGAAGGGTCGCCAAGGAGTGGTAGCACCTCAATGTACGTCGATACGACGAGACAGACGGTAAGTGTGCGATCATTGGCATCCGAGGGTGGCGCCAGTCACGCTGGCTCGGCTTTAGACGAGAGGGTCAGGGGGGTTTATTGACTGCTTTTGTATCGTGTCAAGAGCAGGAGAGGCCAATGAGGAGAGTTGCGCCGGACGAAGAAGGACGCGAGAGTACGACGCTGTCTAGAAAAACAATTAATAAAATTGTGCCTCCCAGCCTTGGCTGATACTCCTAATCGGGCACGGGAGTGCATTAGGGAAATACAAAAATCTCATTAGTAATATTGGATCTTAAATTTACTTTTACTTTAACGAGATTCTCCCGCGTGTTTGCCTTATCTTCAATGAAAGATATGTGTTTCCGTACTAATCGAGGCTCCTCGTTTCAACGAACAATTTACGTTTTTTTTTCCAGACTAATAAAATCAATTATTCTACGCAAAAAATATGCAAAACTAATCAGCAGTTAAGAAAATTTACAGTGGCAAAATTGAAGCGCGCGTAATCGACCATAGATAAATAGCTGCAATAGTTAACGTTAATGAAAATAAAAATTAGAAATTTATGAGAAAGTTGCCAAGAGAAAAGATAGAGCGCAGTGAATTGAAGCATAATGCAGAGTTTAGGGGTATTGAGGGGCTGGTGCAGAATGAAGATGAAACGGCGAATTAAGAGAAATTAAATCGATCGAAGAGAAAGTGTTGGCAGAAGCTCGGACAAGGCGAAGAGTAATTAAACGAAAAAAAATAAATAAGCCGAGGGAACCTCTCAGCTGATGACAGTTCTCACTTAAGCTAACAGCACACTGTACGAGGGTGGCAAAGAAATTTAAGGGAATGGGGAAGACTGAGTAGCACAATAGTAACTGCTATCAAAACGTCAAACGAGTGACGTTATCTTGGAAGTCCCGGTACGTTTCTTGACGTGGGCGCCTCAAAGGATACACGCGAGGCATTCTCTTAGAAAAGAAAATCTCTGTATGCCCGGTAAATAAAAGAATTAGTATTTGTTAAATAAATAAAGCAAAGTATATAAAAATAAAAATGTCGAGCGAGAGAATAGGACATTGAAGGATTGTGTTTATTCTACATTTTGAATAATTGTAATATGTAAAAAATATTATTACTATTATAATTTTTAATTATGATCATTAGCTTATTATTGTCAGTAGAGCCAAGGGTAATTAATTATTTTTTAAAAAAAGCAAAAAATTCGCCCGAACAGGGACTCGAACCCTGGACCCTCAGATTAAAAGTCTGATGCTCTACCGACTGAGCTATCCGGGCGACTGAGTTGCCAGGCCGCTTAACTCCCAGCGCTTCTTACGGTATTCTTAAGTAAGCCTTAAATGGTATCAAGTGCTAAGCTTCAGGTTAGATTTGCTGCATAGTAAAAAAAACAAAAAGAACGCCCGAACAGGGACTTGAACCCTGGACCCTCAGATTAAAAGTCTGATGCTCTACCGACTGAGCTATCCGGGCAGATATACGATAGGAAGAAGAAATTATTTAAAAATCATAGACAAATTAAAAGAGACTAATCTTCATACAGCACATTAAGATTTCAAAACATTATGTAATGCATACTATGTCAATTACCACAGATAAGCATAAGATAAGACTAATATGTAGAGAATCTACCACATTATTCGTTAAGTTAGAAGATGTTTTTTATTACATATCATTAAAATTTTAATGTTTTATTTGACTGATAAAAGATATTTACGTGATGTAATCGTTCAAATCTATTCCTAATAAAATACATTTTAGATTAGTGATTGTCTTTTGTAATAATTCCAAAAATTATGACGAATACAATAAATAATTTTACGAATTATTTAATATCTGTGTAGAACAATCTGCTATACTTCGACCGAACAGTTCATAGTGATTAAACGAATTTGTGGATTACCAACATAAAACGAGAGCATGTGTTAAAAAAATAAACTTAGTTATATTGAGATGGTTTATCGCTAGCAGTAACATGGTTTATTAGCCCAGCTATGGAAGGAGAGGCCCCATCGACTTTGGCAGCGTAAGAATAAACACTTCTGAAATAGAAACCTTTGACCTGGATACGTTATGCAAAGTTGTATAATCTAAGGAAATTCGGCTTTTCTTACTTGAAATAAAAAAAAATCAATATTGAAACTGAAAAACGACGAAACTGAAGAGCTATTAATCTTTTTCTTCAATGCTTGTACAAAGAGTTTCCGAAACATTTAGTCTCTTTATATTAGCATGCAAGAGATTCTTCGTGATGATTACGGTTATATTGAGAGTACAGTATGCGGGCGTATTGCTTGTGTTAAGATGAGCAAACTCTTGTTATCAGAGTACCGTTGATAGTAGAAGTCTCTACTTAAAAATACTGCCCGGATAAATGGACTTTGCTACTCTGAAAATTGATATGTACAGTCTAAGTTAAAAAAATAGTTAAAAATATAAAAGATAATGTAAAATTGCGTAATGAAAATAGGATAGAAATGCCAAATACAGTGGCATGCAGAGAGATAATAAAAACAAATATAAATTGATATATAGTAACCAGCAAAGTAACCTTTTTAAATACCTTAAATCATAATTCTTATTTAATTCTTTACAACTGACAGCTTACTTTCCAAAATGCATTTTTATTAAGCTATTTAAGCTTATCTCATTAATTTGTTTCCCATAATACATTATGGCTCAATAACCACTAATCTTTATAGATATTATGAACACATCAGCAATTGGTTCTTTTTTCTTTTATGAAATTTGACTGCATTCCCCGAGTTTCCTTACAAGGTCGTGTAACGCAATTTCTGATAATATACAAGCTTTGTGAAGTTTAAATATTTACATTTTCACGAAAATTAGGTATTTATGTATTACTTACAATTTACGCATATTGTGCTTTATGTTAACGATTCATTTAAACAAAATGCAAACTAATTTATGCAATGAATGATCTAATTTATCAAATCCTTTATCTTATCTGACAGACAGTGGCAAATAAATTAAGAAAAAATATTTATTGCAAAGTAATGTAAAGAAATTATGTTTTATCAGTGAAGTTTTAAGATTTTTATCTTAAATAGTGTGACGAAATTTAAAAAA
Source organism: Sycophila sp. Sp_5 (assembly GCA_018906775.1). NCBI lineage: Eukaryota > Metazoa > Arthropoda > Insecta > Hymenoptera > Eurytomidae > Sycophila > Sycophila sp. Sp_5. The sequence continues at coordinate 5,858,079 of JACCID010000004.1, forward strand.
AAATAAATAAAAATTATAATCAACAATGGTCCTGTAAAGATAATGTCATTTAAGATATGTTTTCACTGTTCCGCAAAATGAGATTTCTATATCTACTTTATCACAACATACGATGAGTAATACAATATATTTTTTTCTTTAGCCTGACTTGCCCATTCGTTACTAGCCTACACGCCACATAACAAGGTCACAAGAAAGGGAAACTGGTACAAAAAGCGATACCGCAAGCTTATTGACGGTAATTATGATCTTGATAATGCTACTAAATTTACACATAAGAAGTCAGTCAGTATTAACCATCAACCGTGTGTTTTGCTTTAAATGCATTTCATTTTTAAATAATTAATTATTTTAGCATGCATTTAAGTAAAAAATTGATAACAATACTTTTTATTCTTTGTAGATTTGTAGCATCAATAAGAAACCGAAGAATCGGTGATTATATTAATAAATCGTTTCAAGATATTTATTCAACTACCTAATGAATAACAAAATATGGAAATTTCTCATTGCCAATCAGTTGTTTCTTGATTAGCAAAGGAAAGATTTTCGTTCTCGGGTGCAAAAGTATTTGTGAGTAGGTAGATTCGCGTGATTAAGCGAGAAACCCCAGTGATCACGAGAGGGTACGTCGACCCATGCGTTCAAAAGCGTACGTGAAATAGAAGCCGAGTGGGCAGTACACCTATAAGAATTTGCGAAGCTAGAAAGCATCCGTTGGAACTGTGCCAAAAGGCCTGAGCGCCAATATACCTCGAGCTGACTTTCGCATAGCGAGCTTAACACGAATAACAACCCATTTTTTAAGCTCTAAACATTGTCCCTCTCTCATTTCTAGCTCTTCGGTTAAATAATGAAACTTTGAAAATTTCTCAATTAAGAATGTAATTAATAAGCTCGAGATAATGGACTTCCAAATATTTGCCAATTAGTTATATCAATTAAAAATGTTTCTTGTTTTCCTTCACTTATATAAAACAAAAATAGATAAATGTGTCCTACACAAAATTGCAAGGTTAAAAAAACATATTTTTGCTATTATGCATTGCATAAAAATGCAACACATAAAACCTATATTTGTTAGCACTTCATATTCACACCACACGTAAAATTAATTAAAATGCGCTTGAAATCATTATAATTGCCGCCGTGCATCAAAGTGCATCCAGTGAAGAATGCGAGCCTGCCAAGAGCCACTTTAGAGATCCACATCACGTTGCCTGCAATTAAAATCGCGAATAGTCGGGCCGTTGTGAATTTCATTTATTTCCGATCATTAAGGCGTCGGAATACCGGCCGCTGTGCTCGTCGAATCGCTTTGAAACTCTAGATCGAAAAACGGAAGTCCGAACACGAAAAAAAAAGCGACAATTTATTGTGTCCCTGGATAGTTGATGCCGCCTGATCATGAAAACTGCCTTTACCTCGCGCGGTTGCGGTTTTGGATTCTCGTAGGTCTTGTTCTTCAATTTGCGGTGTAAGGTTTAAGAAAAAAACGGGGATATCTCTTGGAAAACAAGCTTAATGAAAAAAAAAAGAGTTAAGCTCATCAGAGCATTACGTTTGTATTACGTTTCTTGAATAATATATAGAATAAAGCCAAGTGGAGATATTTCCTTTCAAGTCGGTACACAACGGCTATTTTTGTCCTTTTAACTTAAAGGAAAAATAATTAATTTTTTTTCTCAGAAAAGCATTATGTAAATGCGTTCACGCCGAGTAATTTTAATTACGCTGAGTACTAAAAAATTGTTTGCTTAATATATAACATAATATGCCATAGATACATTAGAGATTGAAAAAAAAAGAAGTAAATAAAACGACACGCGGTCAGCATGAAGAAGCTATTTTATAAAACATTTATACAATACTCCATTTAAATGAAACAAGTGATAATTAATTAAATGATAATTGCGCCGTGCGTACGTATTTTAAGGGTCTACTATTGCATATGCAATTAAGTCTGTAGGCATTCGGTGGCAAAAAAGGAACACACACGTGCACGAAATCAAGCCTTTATAGAAAATTTTTCTATATATTTCATGCACATAGCGAATAATTATGAGCATTATTTCATGCTTTAACATTGGTTGCTTCTCTGAATCAGTGAATATTACGCACACTCAGACATTATTTTAATAGGATATTAACGCGGAGCTGTTGTTGAATTTGAGAAAACGCAGAGGCAGAACGCGTTAATTAACGATAGGCACTCTCTTGCCGTTCTATCGGTGTTTCGATGTGCCTACAAACGGTCATCAAATCATGTCAATGACCGAAATTAATGAGCGAAACTTCCTACACACCGAATAACAAAACGCAATAACAAAAGGTCAAAGATACGTATATGCATCCCAGCATTTATTATCTCGGTAAGTAATTTTATCTGGTGCTTTAATTCTGTTTTTGCAAGTCTGATCTTATTTGAAAAAAGAAGGCCGAGGAATGTAATTTTTTCTGGCACGAACCATCCCACTGCCAAAGCTAACAATATCATTTTAAGAATAAAAGATGAATGAACAAACCAACGAGTTTAAAATTAAACGACTTGACTGGCATCCTAAAAAATTTCTATTAAAAAAATGACTCCCATACTTCTATTCACTTTTGATACAAGCAGGAAAAAAAACAGTAAAATCTCACAAAAATTTCCTAAGTTCCTAAGAGCGGAGCAAATCGCGGGCAAGCGTAACAAAAGGGCCGAAAGAGACGTCTAAAGCGTCCGTTTGTCCCTCCGTCAGTCATCCCGTCGTTTTATCTGTCGCTGCGATCATTCATCTCGCCCGTTTTTCTTCGCTACGAGAACCGAGATCTTAACGAGTACGAATGAATTTCTCTACGCCTACTTCCTAATTAACACTCAAAGATCGACCACTCCGCAGCGGCGCCCGTCACTACCGGTCTCAAGATTCTCCCACAGGTTTCACAGGGAATTTTACCGCCTGAACCTGCATCGTTGTATCCCAATTACTGCAGTTTTATGAGCGCGGCGTCTCACTTTAATTACGCTTAAGTGAATAATTATGCTCAGCCATCGCTCGTACACGCTAAAACGGTTGGAGTTAAATTTCACTCTAATAGTGAATTAAATTCATTCTAAAGTAGAGTAAAATTCACTCTAAGCTAGAGTAGCATATTAAAGTCCCTACCATTTGCTCTACTTAAAAGTCAAAAAATCATTCTAGTCTAGAGTCAAATTTTCACTCTACTTCACTCCAGCTGATTTAGCACTGTACAAGACTCTCCCGCGTTGATAAGACATTTTTTCCAGATCCACTCGCAATCGTTTAATTAATGTTCGAATTGCATGTCGCATCTCCTGAGTGATTTTTTTTTATTCAGTTGGATTTTGGGGAACTAATTAGCCCCCGAAACTCAAGCCAGACAGTTCGTCGATTAGCCGCATTATCGACCCGATCAGCTGACAGAAGCTCCCGAGGATGCGTGACCATTTTCCGAAAATTTTCAAAGAATGATGTGGAGAGACACGCAGGCCTGCACGTGCGCCGCAGAGGAGTACGATGGCTCCTGTTGGTCGCGAATGATGATGCAACGATTCCATTCTTATTAGCGGGGATACGTGACGGAAGGAACGGCGCGTTTGCAAGCTGCACACGTACGACGATCTCCGAGTAATCAGCCTCTCGTTTTCTCGCGACCGACTTGCTTCAAGATTCACTCGTCCCGTTGTGCTTCGCTTTTTTTCTTGTCTTTTTTAACGGCGAACGTCGAGGCTTTTGTTCAGTAGAAGAGAAAAAAAAAGTTAGCTATCCGTGGATTTTGAAATTTTCACAAAGGCGTGGTGGGATTGCGAAATAAATTGTTCTTGCTTTGTATGCTATTTTATCGTTTTTACACGGCGAGAGGAGCTGTGTAAATACGAGCGTTGAATAAATTACCTCGAGAGTGGATAAACATAAAACGCCAGGTTGACTTGTAGACGTTTATTTTTAGCATATTTCAAATGAAGAGATTATCGCCACTTTCCACGCCGGTAATATTTATTAGACGGATTTTACGCTCGTACACCGCCCGTTTAGGACGAGAGGCTGTTCGGCAAATTTACAGCATGCGAATTTTTCGTTTTCATTGCCTCAAAGCACTATTAATATGCGGCGAGCGGCGCCGCCGCCTGAAAATATCGAATATCGATTCGTTGGGCAATCCGCTTTCGAGCTAAGCCTTCCCATTTCGCGGAATTTTCATTTTCCTCCGCTGCGGGGCGATAATCGTGTGTCAGGCCAAATTTAACGGCGAGTCTCTTTATTTTTACACACTCCATCGACGTTACCACAAATACTTGCAAAATGACTTTCCCACAGTAAAAAGGGAAAAAAATCGCATTAACTCCCAAACGCCCTCGTCGCTCGGCGGATAATCGAGAGCGAATCGAATTAGCGCCTGGGTGTTGTGCGCGTCAGCGGTAAACACTGGTCCGGAAATTTCGTCCTCGCTCGTTAACTTCCGGCCAAAGTTCGCGCGCAGCCCCCGCGGGTGCGCGCCGAGCAGCGTGAAGAGCGATAAAGGATCTCCAGACTGATTATGCATGCTATTCGCACGGAGGGAGGGAGAAGGGTGGGAGGGGGGCCTCGGACTTCTCAATCAAGCCGCCCGGCCGGCGGCTAAATTCGCGATCGCCGTCCGCATTTCACCTACGCGCCGAGCCGGAAGGATCTTTTCCCGTGCCCGATTTTATCTCGCCCTCGGCGCGAGCCATTGTGCAGCGAGGACAGTGCGGGATTTCCGCGCTGAAAGAGCCTCTCCCCTTACTGGCCTCGGGCAAATATTTGACGGCTCGTGTTTACGCCCAGGTGTGTGCACCTCGAGTTTTAGGGATTTTCGTGCGGCGACTCCTTTCCGCGGCACCAGGCGCGCGCCAACGTCCGGGGCGACTCGCACGTGGGTACCCACGCCCGTCGAGCGGAGGATCACGCGGCGCTTTCGTGACCAGCCATAAACGACGCGAAGAACAAATAAAAGAGAGGCGACACCCCGATACCCACAAAAGTGCCGATCCTACGCTCCTCTCACGCTGACAGATTGAGAAAAGCTCGCGACAATGCATGTGGTACTTCATCGTCGTAGTCGCGTTGTGCACGGTGTACTTATTATTAGATTTTTTGACGCGGCCGTCAGCACGGATCGGTAGTAGAGCAAGTAGAGCGAAGATCGTTCAACGCGGAATTAGTAAATCACGTCAGAATTAGCGAGGCCGCTCAGCGAGGAGGGCTGATGGACAAAGGAATTCGCGCTGTATATTTACGCGCTTTACGACTATCGCCCTCGTTGGCTCGCGCTCGCGCGTCACCCTCGTAAATTTCCATTCAGCGAAGAGGCGCCTTCGAATTTTCGCGAAGGAAAGAAAGCATTTCGATAATGACACTTTCGAAAATAAATTCAAATTGTCTTCGTTAAATTACAAATTAAAAAAACAACTTTCTCAATAGTTCTACATATACTCAAATGAGTAACAGTTCTTCTATTGATTACACACGTTTATCTTTATAATTTTAAAAATGTAGGATCTCTCTACATGCCTATATAGTTCCTAGTTGTTAATTGTAAAATTTGAAGTTCACTGATGGACCAAGTAAGCGCAATTTGAAGTACATTGTTTAAAAGTGTGTTGTTTCTGATATGAGCTGAAGGATTTTATTTTAAATGAGTAGATACATTTTTAGAAACAAATTACTAATTTATTAATTCTTTATTAATTCATCAACAATATACTCCAAATTGCGCTTATTTGGTCCATCGGTGAACTTCAAATTTTACGATGAACAACTAGGAACTACAGGCATGTAAAGATCCTAGATTTTTTAAAGTCTACCTAGAATTATTAAAAAAGTTATTTTTTTTATTTAGCAATTTAAAGGCGTTTTACTTTCTTAAATAAATATACCGAAGGAAACGTATGGTGTTCTCGCCGAGAAATGGCCTACGAGAATCTGCCGCGGTGGGAGCTGACGGCTGGTGGTATTTCCCTTTGGAGCAATCCCCGCTCGGCGTTAAAACTGGAGCGTTAAAACCGTTGACAGGTGGCGAGTTCAGGGGGCTGGAAGCGTCTCGCTTTATTAATTTGATTCTCGAGCCAATATTATATTGGTCAAGGCCGGCCGTTAATTGAGCGCCCAAGCGCATCCCCAGAAATATTGCGCTCAAAAACAATGCACCAGACGCTCGGTCTAAGCTTAGAAATTGGACCGAACGTAGGTGAGTCGACCCGATAAGCGAGCGCTTGATCATCGGGACGTGGATGCTACAGAGTGACGTCCGATAACTGCTGATCGTCTATTTTTAACGCTGCGTCTTGTTAACTCGCGTCATCGATGAAAAATTTGTTTATACTCATGCGCTTTAGCTGCAAGGTGCGAGCTGCCGATGTACATCGCCATAGATATTTCCGCGACAGATTTTTACCGTCCGCTCACCCGGGGTTACAGAAATTCTCGAGAGTCATTAACCTTTTTTCTATAAAAAAAAAAGAAGCGACAGTTTTATTTTACGATATATCTCACGCTGGCGCCAACTTTTTCGACGATGTTTTGACAACGAGATGAATCGATTAAATCGGCGGATTCTATAAAACATTTTTTAATTAAAAAAATTTGTTTTTCCTCTTTTTAAATCCTCACGGCCGTCACAGCGGTCAAAGACCAGGGACAACCTCGGGATCCGAAAGAGATAAGTCGTCGATGCAAATATACCCGTAGCACTCGGAATACATCGGTAGCTTAACTATGCGCAATATCGAGCGATAAATAAAAAAAAAAAAGAGGAAGTGGCGAAAGATTCCGGAGAAGTATCCGGAAGCCGTATAAGAGGTAGTAATTGCTTTCGAGAGTCGAACACAGCATCGACGAGATCCCACCCCCTTGCCTCCACCCAAATTATGCGGCTCGTCTCATTGACGTGCCCGGGATTCCAGGGCAACTCTCCTATAGATTTCCCACTCTTTGCCCTCCTAGCCCGGTAGCGTGTGCATCGGTGTGACTAGACTGAGTGAAATCCAAGTGTCGAAAGGATCCTCTCGATTTCATCAGCATGTTTACTGCGGCTAGAGAAGCGCCTTCTCTGGCCGTTACGTTATTATTATCATTGAGAATTCAGGGCCGCGCTTGAATTTTGGTGCCAGAGAGCAGCGGCTGGTCAGGGCCTTGAAGACGAGCGTCTGCACAATAATTCTTGATGTTGGATGATCGAGCAAGGAACCTGGACGCTGGCCAAACTTCCCGCTTTCATAGTTCCAGCTTCTTTCATTATTCTTCTTTTATAATATAATAGAATATTTATTAGAACTGAGGACCAAAGAACTCCGGTAGTTAACTGAATGAACTATGAATCCACTATATTCGAGTCTCTTCATGCTTGCCAGTCCTTCTGACGGCACATCTCTTACCCCTCCTTATGCCTATTAGATAATCTTGGGCTGTTAACTATCTTGCTCGACTCGTTTGCTCCAACTCGTGTTCAGCGTCAGCCATTATTGGCCGAAAAGTGCTATCATTACGTCAAGATATTATTTTATAATGCATTTTGAAGGATTAAAAAGATTTTAAAACAAGTATACCTTTTTCCCCTCTTAAAAAAGTGACGGCCTTTGTTGTGAAACTTTTAATGGACGATTTTGATTGGTTATCAAGATAAGAACACACAATTGTACACTTTTTAAATATTGTAAACTTTCGAAAATACTTTAATGTACGGTAAACGACTATTCTATTCAATTTTACGTTAGGTAAGATGAAGGTAGAATTCGTATTTTTCAATTTTGCGCGCAAATATATAAAACTTTACAATTATACTATGATTATGGTGATTATTAATACTATCGCTTTAAAAAAACTTAGCCAAAATTAAAAAAAAATCTACTTTAAAAAATTCGAATGCAAAGAGCGTGCGAATTTGCAAGTATATTTAAAAAAAAAAAGTTTTAAAAAAGTGAGAAGATCACGCAATCGCTTAAAAAAAAAAACAAGAGAGCAACTTGCTTATTAACCTATATTTATTGAACCTTTTCAAGCAGCGTATCGTTCACTTATAATTCAAGTCTTTTCAAGCTGTTTCCCCCTCACGTTCTTGGGCGCTTACGGAGGTGTTTACTTTTTTTTTCGAAGCACGGAACGCTCGGCGCTTTGTGAAAAATCACCGGAGCCTGCTCTTTCCTCCGATGCTCTTTACAGCGAGCGAAATCGAGCGAGAGGAATGTTATTTACGAAACCGAAGAGTCCTGCAAATAACGAACGCATTTATCTGGGTCTCGAGTACACACACGAGCTGAAATTCATTGAAGTGCCTTGCCCTGCACATTTTTTTAACTGGGGAGAAAACACGTTTTCGCGAGAGCCGATCGACATTTTTTTTGTGTTTCTCTTTGACAACGGCATAACGAAGTAAATTTTGTTTTTATGAATTTTTATTATTTTTTTTTCCACGTTGTAAGCTAAAAATACACAGTCAATTTTTTCACGCTTTGAAAATGTCTAAATTTTTCCGAGGCGCGCGAGATAATAACTTTAATCAATGGTATACTCGGAAGCTCTTCACTGTGTCATTAATTGTTATAATTAAAAAATTTGTACGTAATTAAGATAACAAAAGTAAAAAAAAATATTAATCGCGCGTAAAGATGCACTGTCGTTACATTAAATATCAACAGGTCATTACTACCAACTACCACTAATTGAGGCAGTCCCAATTCTAATACCTACTTTCTTTTCTTCTATTATCAAAGACGTAAACGGTTCTTATCGCTAAATTATTTAAAAAGATAAATTAGCGTTTTCGACATTTCGAAAACATTTTTTTTCAAGCGCTAATGAATAAATACGTGACACAAAGCAACATGACATACTTCTAAAAGTGTTTGCATAATTTTATTTGAACACTGGAAAATTTTTAAAAAACAAACGCGCAGGCCTGTACCAACGTATTATTAACATTCAATACTCTAGAATAATAGACGGAGGTAAAATAAAAGAAAATTTTCCATCCCGACGACAGAAATCAGATTCTACAATTGATACAAAGCGAACCTGGGTCACTAATGAATAGTGCCGCGGCATAGAATGACCGATAGTTTTTTAACACGCTAGATGAATTATATCACATTGTAAAACAATCGCTGACAGATAAAAATATCCCCCCGTTAGCGAAGCATAATTTTAGCGCGCCTTTAAATAAGACTTCGCTATCTCTCTAGCCAGCGAGCGAGGTTTAAAAAAAAGGCACTAATTCTTTTCGAATTCCTGCCAGCTGATACCAGAAAACCCATTTGGAGCGTACACTGCAATCCGCGCTGCTCCGATACAAGCGGCGCGGCAATAAATAGATTGTTTATTTAATCGGCGAAGCTAACAACGCGAATTTCTTTGGCGCGGCGCCACGATCGTCATCCTCCCATCCTATGCAAGCGTGAAACACTGTGAAAAAGATTACAATATATGCCGCTGCGCAAAAGATCACGTTACCCGCGTCCGATAGCCCCTCGGTATCAGGCATGAAAAATGGTCGCTCGCGCTCCTTTTACACCCACTTCGAGACAATTAGAAATTTCAATGTGATACAGCGCCGTTGCATAATGGACGCGGAGGTTCCCTATCGGCGTCGCTTATCGGCCTCTCTTTTTCCTGCCCCTCGACCGGCGCGTCGCTTCGCGTTACGCCGCCGTCGCCTCGAATTTTCATCAAGCGCCTACATTCAATTTGAACTTTCCTAGCAAATTGTTCGTGCATGTTGCAACGCGGCGCGGGACAATTAATTAGACCGCACCGCGAGCACCGCCGAAGAGTAAACTTTATTTGTGCTTTAGTATCAACAATCTGCCCGCGCCGTGTTATTATCTTGCGCTATACAAATTTCATACGTAATTAAACTCGAAGAATGCATTGTGCGAGGCATCGCGCCTCGTTCCCACAGGGCATTGGAGAGGCCGTGCAATAATCTACATGCGAAAATAATGAAGACGTGCGGGAGATTTATTATTTTTCAAATAGCGATATTCGAACGAAACAAAAAAAAAAGAAGCATGAAATTCAGCCGAGAGTAATAAACGAGTAACGACTGTAGGATTTTAATGATACGATACATGAGAATTTGGTTTTGATCGATCTTAGCATTGTTAATCATTTTTTTGCAACGTTTGCGTCAAGATATCTTTTTATTTGAGTCTATCGTAATGCAACGAGAGATGTATGTATTCCCTGCTTCTCAATGAGAACCTCCATATCTTTAATAAACTTCAATATCAAATACGAAAAAAGAAGAAGATAAATATTGATACACTGAGAGAAAAGTTCTAATAACAGTTAATATAGTGGTTCGTAACGCAGGGACATACTTGACAAAAAATTTTACTAAAAAGTATAGTCAAATTTTCTGAACTTTCAGTCAATTTTACTACAAGTCGAACAAATGTTATTATACTTTTTAGTAATAATTTTTATTTGTTTAATCTGATCCTATGCTACAAAAGAAAATTAATTTAAAACAATGTAGATCAACACTTATGCAGATGCAAAGTATCCCCAATAGAAAATAAACGTAAGAAAAATATTGATAGATAATTGTTAATAAGAGAAAATGAATTTAACAAAATGTAGATGAACACTTGTGCAGATGCAAAGTATCCCAATAGACAAAGTAAGACAAATATTGATAAATAATTGTTAATAAGAGAAAATGAATTTAACAAAATGTAGATCAACACTTGTGCAGATGCAAAGTATCCCAATAAACAAAGTAAGACAAATATTGATAAATAATTGTTAATAAGAGAAAATGCATTTAACCAAATGTAGAGCAACACTTGTACAGATGCAAAGTAGTATCCCCAATAAAAAAAGCTTATCTAATAAATCGCGGGAGAGACAAGTTGCAAGCTGCATAAATCATTGCAACAAGACGTATTTTCATTTTTTTTTGCGCACTCGACATCCGCCTGCTGAATTCCTACACGCGCTTCGATCACTCCAAATGTCTTGCATCTGCGCACCTTTAAATATATCCATCGAGGGTACAGAGTGAATTCATCCTGTAACAGAAAGAGCGCGGGAGCCGGCCAGACGGCGCCGAAAGCTACACGCGTAAGTGCAACACTTGATCGCCGCGTAAACAAGCGGACTCGCGCGTCGGCGAGTTAATCGGAGAAGCTACCGCAGCTACGGCGCAGTATGCAACGGCACGTGTACCAGATATAGTACACTACCAAGGAGTAGGGAGGGGCAAGGCGGGGGCTGCATCGGACGCAGCGAAAAAGTACTCGTCGCGATTCGCGCGTGCACCTCCACACTGACGCTCATCGCGGAGCCCGTGCACGCGCCCGCAAGAATATGCAAATGGTCCCGCATTGTGCGCGGGACTCCTACCCCTCTTCGCTGTCTATAGCGGCCAGGAGCTACAAATTTATGCAGCGGCGCGTTGCATAAGCGCCGACGCTGCGATGGTAAGCGCACAATAGCCGGCGCGGGAGGATTCGCTGCAGGAATTCAAAAGTTCGATCGCCTCTCGGTCCCTTTTTTTTATTTCACTCTTGTTTGCAGTAATTAAGAAGAAGTTTCTACACGGAGAAAAAGTGTTACACTAAAAATTACTATATTTTTTAGCAATTGGAGGACGTACTTGTAATGTGAGAAAAATTACTGTATATTATTCTAAGATTTAGTATAATTTTAGTAAAAATGAATAAATATTTTTTTAATTTTTACTACACGTATTGTAAATTTTAAAATAAAATATACTAATTTTTCTCACGTTGCAAGTATATCCTTCCATCGCTAAAAAATATAGTAATTTTTAGTATAACATTTTTCTCCGTGTACGAGAGATTTAGGGGAGATGCTGCTTACGAGGCGAATTGGTTAATCGCGCGTTTGGGAGGCCTCAAAAATTCCGCTTGGAGTAAATAAACGAGATTGCGATCAGCTGATATTAGTCGATCTATGCGAAAATTGAAATGTGCGATTCTTTTAAATTTCTTATCAACGTATTGAGAGAAGTGTTTACTGAAGCAGCGAGTGTCTGCTCCAATTTGCCGAGATACATGGTTAAAAATTACTTTAAAAAAAATATTTCTTCAAGTGCGTTAAGCCGTGAAGGAGGCTCAAATAGTTGACATTTACGCGAGTCACGCAATTGCTGTTTATCGATAATGAACTTTCGCTCGTCATTGAATAACTCGATGCGAGTCGAGCCAAGAGCGCGAGCCCGGTCCAAACAAAACATCGTCGCGCCGTCTTTTTTTTTTGTCTATTTCCGACTGGTTTAATTATCCGCGATAACGAAGCCGCCGTGATGCGCTCCACTAACGGCGCTCCCGAAAAAGACGCGTCACACACTGGTTTTCGGGAGAGCCTCGGAAATAGCGACATTGACAGGAAGAGGACGCGCGGACGGCCTTGAGCGATCTGGAGTCTGGTCGTGAGCGCATATCCATTAAAGACGGAAGGCGATACCCGTGCAAATACGGAAACGCATTCTGGAAATCCGAGTGGCGTTTTCAATTATCGACGTGTGTGCACTGCCAATAACCGGGGCGCAGGATATCCGATTATTAAGTCCTTGCGAGTCATTTGCACGCGCCTGGCTAACATCGCTTTGTCTGCGTTTAATAAGCCGATGGGTGGATTTGCTGATAATTCGAACGTCCATTTACGCGTGACGTGACGGAATGGATAGGGAAAAAATTACGGATAAGAGAAAAGAAATAAAAACAAAAATTCAAATCGATACATCAATTACTCTGTTAATCGTAATTGTGTAACTAACCTCTGGCATGGCCGTACGAAACCTAAAGTCCTCGAATAATTTAATAAATTATTACTATTGGAGTCACGACCTAAGCTGGCGAGCCAATGCCAAAGATCATTTCACTTTTTTTGTTATAGCGTAACGTGATAAATGACTAACAATACGTAATAAGATTAAGCAAAACTTTTATTTTATTATAATTCTGGATGGAAGAGAAAAAAAATATAGTGGAATAAAAAAGCAATGAATAATACTGAATGGCAAATGATTGTAGAAAAAATTAACAACAAATGAGTAATAATATAAAAAGAATGTAAAAAAAAATTCGAGTCAAAGGAAACTTCAAGCCAATGAATTAATGTCGGGCTTTCCTCGTTCAAGGCCGAGCGAACATGTAAATGCAAAGAAAATACAGAATCTTCGCATGCGACATACATGTGACAAGTTTCTATTTTGATCATTATCGCGTGACGGTAAAGAAACAACCAGGTACATGTGTTTGTTTAAAAATAAAGATAATAATGTTTTTTCGTCTCCGCTGAGAATTTAAAAAAAAGTGGCGCTTTCTCTAAAAATACATAGGCATACCGTTAACGCGCGCATTACGAACATAACGAGGAATAATTCCGTTGAATAATGAACGTTATTCGAGAAATTTATAGTGATGTTTGTCAGAAAAATATGCGGCTAAATGAGCGCTTTACGATTACGTAATGGGACGCAGCGAATAAAGACGGCGAAAAATGATGAAACGAGTACGGATACATCGTTTCAAAAGTATACTGAATTTTAAATCTATAATTACTCGGTACAAAACACAAGCTACACGAGCATCAGTAAATAGAATCGCTATAAAGGCATTACGACTTACACCCGATTAGCGACTCTCAACGAGGAAAAACGCTTTTATCCCAAGCTCCTCGCAATTGTTATCAAACTTTATTCGTAAAAAGAACTACACAAAATAGAAACAAAGTCACGTACGATAGCATATAAACAGTTTAATTTTAAGCATTTTTTTCTCCTATGTGATCGTCATCTTTAATTAGCACCGGGGCAATCGTCAACATTTGGGTGTACGTGACTCTTTTCTAAATGGTTTATAGGTACGCCGAGTACAAGTACCGTGTTTTGGACGGTGATTCCGGTACATTCACGTGCACGTCGTCGTAAACGACGAGGAGTGTTTTCGAGTCTATTTTTAACTTTAAATTTCGAGGCTATCCTCCCTCTCTTTTTCTCTCTCTCTAGCCAGGCTTGTAAAGCACTTAAGAATCGTACTGACGCAACTAGCACTGGGGCCAGGAGCCTCTTTTATCGAATTTAAATTGGCTACAATAGATTTTCGGACCTCCAATTGACGATGACCCGGTCTCCTTCACCGATTATTCTTTTTTTTTTTTTGGTCACCTATGACGTGCCCATTTTCCATTGTTCAAAAGGTACTCACTCCGTGAATTTTCAGGGAAACGCTGCTGCCATTGATCTTTGAATACGAGCGCTTTGTAGGGTTAATGATGTACAACGATCAAAAGAGCTCAAACATGAAGGAAATAAAGCAACCCAAAGATCGATGCAGCGAACGATTTAAAATCGACCCGCGTTTTATGCAGTACGAATATCTCATAAATGCCGCGGAAGGTGATTGTTCTGAATCCAGTTCCGAGTGCGCCTGTCAGACGGTAAAAAATCGACAGCTTCGCGATAAAGTCGCACACTTTTGCGCAGCGCCGCTGAATCGAGCTTGCCGATGATCGCTGCCCCAATTCACGCGCACCCAAATAAAGCAGTCGAAGAGAGCTCGGCGATAGCGCTTTTTTTGTTTCGTTTATTTTTTGCCTCTCCGTCAGACCACGGAGCGTAATTCGCGCGGACGCTGCGTAAAAGTGGCCGCAGGGGCGGCGAGGAGGGACCCAGATAATGCGGGCGTTTGACCTCGGCTATCGCCACTGGACTACAATTCGACCGATGACGCGCGCGCGTAACTGCTGAGTTTGTTATTTAACGAGCGACGGATTGTCTTTTGCGAGAGGCTCGCTTATTCGAAGTTTATCGCGGATCTCGACTAATCTCGTCGATCGCGAATTAAAAAGTCCGTTGGAATTAGAGGCAGGTGGAAAGGATTGAATTTCTTTAAATGGGATAATTTCGTTTCGCAGACGATGTACTCCGCGCAGTTAAAAGTCCATCGAAAAATAAACACAGAGTGTGTGTTTATATTTCGATAAAATTGTATTGCAAATTCTCAAGACTTGTGTAAAGTGTACGCACATGTAATCCATTGAACAAAATTACATAAAACTTGTGTTAATTTGCAAATTCATAATACGCAATTATATATACATATAAATGTGTAGGCATATTTTGCATTACGCACACAAAATATGTGTAAACTAAGCGAATAAGTGTTAATTTATAAAGATGTGAATAGTAATAGTAATTAAGGTGCAAGTATTATGTTTTTAATAATATGTGTAAAAGAAATTCATAAAATTATTTAAAAATTAAATCAATTAAATTGAATCTTAATCAGTTAATGAGTTCACGAGTTGAGAATAAGATGTATGTATGTTAATTAGAGAACATAAAGAAATTACAAATCAATTTACACAAATTATTTGTTCATTTTTCGAAGGCACGAAAATAATTATACGTTTGATAGGAGGATACATGTAATTACTTTTGCACAATTGTATACATTGTCAAGTTTCTAATAAATTCTACATCCTTTTAATCTCATAAATAAATGATCTTATATAAGATGCTTTATATCGAAGTTCCTCGTTAAAATGATCACGGTGCAGCATATAAAAAAATTCGAAATCGATGCAATTTTTTTCCATCAGTTTTTCTAATTTTTTAAGGAAATACAAGTCGTTTACACCACTCGATTCTCTTGGCGTAAATTCGCATACACAAGCTAAATTGACCTGCGGGCCGCGAGTCATTGTCAATAAGGTCGCGATATCCGTTATCTCGCGTGTTTTTTGGTGCTCTTACCCTTGCAACAGACGCGCAGACAGTCCTGCTCTCTCGTCGCTCAAAAGCTATCGCGGCCCGAAGGACGCGATAAGGAGACAACGGCAGTCTCACAGCCCCTTGTCTTTCATCCCCCTTGATGCCGGGGAGTATGGTTTTTAATTTTCTTCCCGATGGCATCCCTTCGTCCAAGGCATGCCTCTTTTTTTCCACCTCGGCCCCTACACAATGCGCCTCCCTCTTAATTTTCTTGCTTTTCTCCAACGCGTTGCTTGGAATCCGTCAGCACAAAGCTCCCTCGGCGCGTCTTCGCGGACTACTGGAATTACTCATTTTGCTCCTGATTTTAATAAGCCCCCGACCCTCCTTTGCATTCCGAGTTCCGCACCGCGGATTTTCCTTTACATATTTCTCGGGGCTCTTACGATCATCACTCGCTTCGCTGCTGTCCTTTTTCTTTTTTTTTTCATCTTCCAGGAGCTTCAATTGAAATTTCTCTCCACGCGCGTGTTCATTATTCGCCGACGGTCGTCGAACATCTTGGGGTGCGTTTTAATTAACGCAACCAGGTGTACCTGATGGAAATTCTTTAGAATAAAATGTCGGGAACTCGTCTAATGCTCGAGAACAGCAGATTATACTTTTAATGCGGCAAACTCGATCGGCCAAGGTTAATTAGACGTGGTCGAAAAAAAAAGTGCGTATCAATTGCTTTTATCTCGTTGACGCGAAGCCATTTCTCCTCTCACGGCGCAGAAGGGATAAAAGAAACCAGATTCACGATTTCTCCGTAGCATGTAACCCGCGTCATCTCGCCGCATAAAATTTCGTATCGCGATTGGCCAATCGCCGGGCGCGCAATTAGCGGGTAATTGGAGCGAGTTTAATGAGCCCGCGGTACATCGACTAGCAATGGGACCCTTGCCCTCCTCCCTACTTCGCGCGACCACTTCCCCTTTCTTTTTTTTTTTTTCTTTCATTTTTGCACTCCGTGCCGGCGTTCACGTCGCGATCGACTGTGCGGCGCTGTTATATGGGAAAAGAGTCGAGAAATCTCGAGGCGAGGCGACGTCGGGGTGGGTTTATCTCGGCTAGTCGAAACAAACAATAGCGCCTCGATAGCATTATCGGCCAGAGCATGAGACAACACGAATTTTTCTCATTTGCACGCTTTTTTTTTCTTGTTATGCATCCATGTCGCGCGCGGGCGCCTCCTCTCGTGTAACCACTGCGCCGACTCCGATTATGCTTCGACTTCTGCATTCGATTATTTTGAGAAAATCAGTGGGGTTTTATGTAATGAATCTTTTTCTTTTGAGGCTATTTTCGGATGGCATCTCTTAAGGTGTACGAGAATTGAGAATTATCTTCCGGACGACAACAAATTTTAATGTATTTTAATTGTTCAGTATTTGCAGGCAGTTTCTCGACTTAAATAGAATGTTTGTATCAGCACAAGAACAGAGTTATTACCTAGTGACGCACAATGTATTAGCAACCTTTGAATTTGTAGAAAAAAAAAAATGTATCACCATACCTTGAAATTATTTTTACTTTTGCCTTCTTTTTTTTTTATTATTACTTCTACAGATTAACTTTTGCGCACGCCGGAAGCATTTGTAATTTATCTTCAACAAAATAGGCGAGCCGTAAGAACAGCAGGAAGCTTCGCGATCTCAGAAGCTTCCGCTGTCGATAGGTTGACCGAGATTTTCGTGCGCAAGTTTTCTAACGTATTGCTGCATGCGATATAGTCTTACGCTCACACAAGAGTCATTGACACAAAAATAAAAAAAAAACATAAAATGGACGAAAGAAAAAAAGTTTAACTTTGTATCTCCAAAAGCGATCTTCCCATTCTTCCTCTTTGCGACTCGTTCAGATGAAATGAATAAAAAAAGGAAAGACGCTGCGATGTTTACGATAAACGTTCTCTCACTCAGAACAACAAAAGAAAGCCAAATGGACAGTTTAATGGATTTCCCGGTAATCCCCCTTTCCCCGTGTCGCAGTCGGCGATTTCATCGTTTCTCGATTAACTTTAATTTCCCCAGCGGACGGTATATCCGGAGCCCGCCGCTGCAGAAGCGGCGATAGTCGCTCGTAAAGACCCGCTCTATCTCCCGCCCGCCGCTAATTCTAATCCCGAACGAACTATCAGCAACACTAATTACGACACGGATTCCCGACAGCGAGTAACTCGCCTCGCCACGTCGGCGTCTTAATTAAACGTCCAAGGCTCGTTTCACCCCGGGCCAGAGGCCGACTCCGTACGCACGCTATACGTGTGTACCTTTGACGTCTTTCGCGTTTGGAAAGTTGCGTAATTGCCACCTCCACCTGTCGAGGCGTCCACCACCCCCGATCGTCAGGCTGAAACGTCGCGATTTCGTCCAGAATTAGTTCAGTTTCTTTTTATAGCCTTCTCTTAAAAATTGATGGCAGGATGTTGTTGAACATTTAAAGAAACTATTGGATTTCGTTCGTTATTGGATAAATTTCCGGTTAAACGACACTTAAATTCAAAGTGTTTCAACGTGATTTTAATACTTCAGTTTAAGTCGTACATTCTAAATCTAAAGAGTAAAATCGGGACAAAACGTGAGTAAAGCGGCAACTTTTTCTTTATAAAAGAGTAAAACTTGTTTTATTCAGTTGTACGATAATAAAGTGTGAGAATTTTATTCTTCATAAACAATGATTTGTTGATTCTACTATTTTAGTTAAAGATTAAAACATATACGTTGTCTGCTTTGCAGACATTTTCCGTCATTTTCCTATTGGAAAATTTAGCGGCTATTATCTAGAATATGTTCAATTGTTCAATTGTATTTTAATTTCTATTTTGGACAATAGTTCCTAAATTTTCCATCAGGAAGCTTCTAAAAGATTTTTTCATATGTTTTACTCTTTTATTAAGTAAAAAACATTAGAGTATAAATAAGTCTCTTTCAAATATAATAATCAAATGATCGTAAAGTTTTTCTAATGATCATACAATTCGGAAATTCATGTTTAATAATCAGATAATAATTAATAAAAAAAACTCAATGCCGTTCTTATTTATTATCTAATCTCAAAAGTTAAAGCGAATTATAAAAGCACAACCTGTTATTCAGTAAGTGATATTTATCCGAAGCATATTAAAAGGGTGTATAAAAAACAATTAAGCGGATTTTAATGACAGACGAAAAAACAGACGTGAGCACAGTAGCAGCCAATTACAACAACAACAACAAAAAAAGAAGAAGATAAAAAAAATTTCCTAGTTAGCCTACTACCGGCAAAGAGCGCGTCACGATTGGGAGTGTAAAAAAAAGAAGCTTTTTGCTCATCGAGCTGCTGCTCGTATTTGCCCGCAGGCGTAATTAACGCTAATCGCCGATGGAGCGAGTCCAGTGTTTGCGCAAAAAAAGACTATTTGCGAGCAGGGCACCGCGAACTTTTGCGCGCAACGCACCCGCCCGCTGTTCCCTATCTAATCGCCATCCGAGCCGGCAATCTTATCCTCGCGTGCTTTGTACTGTCAATATTAGTTTTCAAACAATGCGACTCTGTCCCGCCGCAGCATCGATTACTTATCGCCTGCGCCCCTCATTTTTTGTTATCCCCCGCGTCCTCCCCACTCGCGGTTGGCGAATCACGTTCCGCGGCACGCGCTTCGAAAAAAGAGGCAGAGTTTGTTGGTATGTTAGAAAAAAAAAAATTGCAATGAGGGGGAGCTTAATCCGCAAGCAAAGCCCAGCGCTGAAACTCCGATGCTTTAAATTAATAAAAAAAAATGTAATAACAAATATCAGTAGTCAACAAAAAAAATGTATTTATATACTACTGAGATTCATTTAACGAGTATTTATTTCAAGGCCGTTGGAAATGCAAATTTCGTCTAAGCCTCGGAGGATAAATATTTGACTTTAAGGAACGACAGTGACAATATATTCATCTGCACGGTGGATCGAACCAATTAGCGCGGAAAAATCGTGTATTTTTTTTCTTCTCTCGGTAAAAAAAATACTGCAGTTAATTGATAAGATAAACTAATTTGTCCTTGTCTCCTACGAATATAAAACTGTTTTATGTAGACAAGTGTTCTTGCAGTATGCCACGTAGTATGCGGATGTCATGAGTATTTGCTAATCATAATTTAAAATTATGGAGCACTGTAATTTACACGCTTAGTTGTACACAATTATTGAATTCCGCGCTAAAAAAGATAATAAAAAAAGTAAACGAAACTGCAATTTATTTTGTAAACCTACGAGTGCATACGTTAAATTAATTAATCGCAAGAATGAATTCTTTGTTGGTACGAATATTAATTGTAAATCAACAAAATAAATAGTTGCATAAGACGAAAAATCGTAAACGTTCAATTACGAGCGTAAGATCAATACCCTTTGCATTTTTTTTCTCAAATACACGGAGAAAATGTTGTATACTAAAAATTACTATATTTTGTAGCAAGGGAAGGACACATACTTGTAAGTATATTTTATTTTCAAATTTGCAATAGTAAAATTAATTACTAAAATTATATTAAATTTTGAAATAAAAATTATTAAATTTTCTCAAGCACGTTCTCAAATTGCTAAAAAAATTTCTAATTTTTAGTATAACCTTTTTCTCCGCGCACAAACTAACAGACTACTAAATAATTAATGAACGAACGATTAAATTAAATTCAGTTCTCGCTCGTCAAATGTAAAACAAGAAAAAAAAAGAAGCGGAGGCGCACTCGAAAATGTCAACGAGCCAAGTATCGTTAAACAAAAGCAAAAAAAAAAAAAAAGGAGCAAGCTCCCGTTTGCACGAAAATAACAGCATATTCCGAGCAACAATCTTGTAAATAAGCCCGTAATTCATTAAGCTACGTCTCGGGAGAGCCCGAGTTATATACCCACTGACGTGCGTATGGGGATCCCGGTTTAATAGAGGCTCCCGCGTTCCCCGACTCTCCGATTTGGCAACCACTGTTGTTTACCAAGAGCTGCCATATACGAAAGGCTGGCTCGCGTGCCTCTCCATCGCCTGCACATACATACACGTATCCACGTGCAAGTGCATGTATGCGCACTCCTCGCTACGTACATTCGTGCGCTCGTTAATGCTCGACTGGTGTGTGCTCGTCGCTCGCGCGATCCTCTCCTTTCTTTCTCTCTATGCACCGTAACTCTTAGGGACCGCGAGCGAGTGTGCGTTCCTCCGCTCAGGCTTTCTCTATGATGGGGAGATAGAGCGGTGCATTCGTGCCGTAACTTCCAAAGGAGGGACAGAGAACGAGAGAGAAAGAGAGAAGAGAGAGAGAGAGAGGAGAAGAGAGAGAGAGAAACGAGGCGCGGCTGTACGTTCGCACACTCGATCTGGTCGCGGGAGCGAGAAACAGGGGCAGAGCGCAGTCTCTCGCATCGGGCCAAATGAATGGAGGCTTCGCGCTCAAATTTACGGCGTTTTCAATGTTATCTTTTAATAAAAACCGAGCGCGCTTTTTATCCTCCCCACCGACCGACCTTCAGCCGTGACCACGCACTCGCTTTTGCGAATTGAGCGAAACGATCGCTTCCGATTCGGTAACTCGAGACCGTCACGTGCGCGATCTTTTTATTTATTTATTATTTTTTCGCTAGATTAACGCTTTTTATCCCTGCGAAAATATGCGCAACCTTCGCTCGTATCTTCTTCTCTTTCATTGGTCGAATCGTGGAATAGTGCAGTGCATTATGTAGATTTTTTATGTAAGCAGTGCGTGAAGTGTTTTTACGCACAGTTGAGCACTCTTGCACGGATAGAAAAAATTGCTGTCCAGTTTGGAGGCAAAGCCACACTGCATTTAGTGAAAAATTACCATTCTGTACTATAAAATTTATTTGAATTCTAGTATAATTATAATACACAATGATAGAAAAGATCCTTTGACCCAAAGCATCTTGTCTTTAATATAAAGCCGGCGGCATTTAATTAAATGCGCACGGTTTTATATTAAAGACACCGACTTTGGGCCAAAGGATTTCTCAACCATTGCAGAATGGTAATTTTTTTTTACTAAATGCAGTCTGTGGTTCCGTGCTCGGACTGGACAGTATACGGAGACAAAATTTCTTGCACAAATTACTATACTATTTTGTAACGCAGGGACAGACTCGACAAATAAAAATTTTTACTAGAAAGTACAGTAAAATGTGTTAGACTTGCAGTAAAATTTACTGCAGGTCTAACAAATTTTACTATACACTTTAATACAACTTTTACTATAATTCCAGTAAAAGTTTTACTACACATTCTAGTAAAAATTTTACTCCACATTTTTTTTAGTAAATAATTTATTTGTCTAATCTGTCCCTGCATTACAAATCAGTATAGTAATTTTTACTGTAATTCTCTCGGTATAATTTTTATTAGAATAGTAGGAATTTTTTCGAAACATTTCTCTCAGTGTACGCTTTATAAATCAGCACTGTATGCCCTCATTGCATAAAATCTTGTTCGACACTTATGTCAGAAATGATTTCCGGATTCGTGCAAATGATTATCCTCGCTTCGCTCGAGCGCTAACCCCTCACTCGTCCGAGAATCACTCCTGACGCACTATAGTATCGAATGCTATTTTTTTCAATGAAAATCGCGAATTACGCTTATCTCGGGGCGAATCGGCGTAACCGCGTAATATCGCGAAATTATACGGACGGCTCCTCGGTGTGTGCCTTCTGGAACCTGCTTCCCGCTCGCCGGTCGCTCTCCCCTGCCGCACAGTAGGTCCGGCCGCGATTTATGTGCGCGCGGTGCACGGGCCGAGCCTCTGGCAAGGGAGCCCGTCGCAGCGACCGACCGAACGAGAACGAGAGGAGAAAAAAAAGGGAGATAGATCACTTTGTTTGCGTCTTCTATCTTCACGCTAATAATACAGCACCTCCGCGCGTCGACGTCCCCCTTTTTTCTTTTTCGCTTTTTTCGAGCTCCTTGAGCCTCCCTCTTTTTCTCCCCCGACGGCCTTTTCGCCAGTGACTCGCATCCTCGCGACGAGATCCTTTTCTGGAGGCGGACGACGATGGAAGCTGACGCTTGCACGGCGTTGCTTAGAAAAATACGGAGAAAAAGTTTCCGTTTTCTTTTTTGGATTTAATAAAAGGAAGCAGTGAAAGTACTTTTTCTTACAGTTGTTCTGCGTTCATTTTTCACGAAAATATAATTAATTTATTTTTAGCTTCGATCTAATAGTTTTTGTTTTGTTTTAAAAAGGTTCTTTTGGTTTATGTGAAGAGAGCGGAGTTCAATTTAGAATTATAGTGTTTAAATGACTCTGAGTGCAACTTTTTGTCGGTGAAAGGATGTTTTGGTGGTGTACGAGCGCGCCGTCATGCTGCCTTTAACACGAGAGCCGAGCGAATTTTGCCTTAATCTTTTTTTAGATCGACGACTAATGTTCGTCAATTAAATAAATGTGGCCACGACTGGCAGGGTCGGACGGGTAACGAATCGAACTAAACCGTCGGCTTCGAAAGCTTTCGTACGGAGTTAATAAAGACAAGATAAATTTTAGTTTTTTCAAGACAATCGTAAATGCCGAATGCGGGCTAATCATTGTTTCACCAAATTGCGCTTTTATCGAGGTTTTATGAAGACGATAAATTAATGAACCTAAGCTCCGAAACTGTTACGTAATTCGTGTAATTTCCAGCACACTCGTAGATAACAGCTAAAACGATTTTCTTATTTTTTTTCGAACTCGAATTGCGTTTATTTATATCCTGTAAAAATTAAGAAAAAAAAAAGAAAAAAAAACAAGGTAAGTCAATAATGTCGTCTCGTAAAAACAGCAATTTCTCAGCTTTTACTCGGAGGTGTTTTTAAACATTCCGCCGACCGTAACCGTAATTTCCGTAGGAGCACAATAACATCGTTAAAACATCGTTGTTCCTCCGAAAGTTATCGATTCCCATTGCACTTAAAGGAGAAGGAAAACACCGGAAGCAACGTAAATAAAGGACGAACTGACAGTGTGACAAGCAATCCTCAAAAGAGACTGCTTCTAACAAAAAAAAAATAGCAAGAGCCCGCCCGTGAATTTTGCTCGAGCAAATAATAATAAAAAAGGCCGCGGCGCTGTAAATAAAGCTGGAGAGTCAGCGGCGATAAAAAGAAGTCGAATTTCAATGTCTGACAGTGACACGGGAATATTTTTTCGCCCCCCCTCTGCCCGGCTGCAGTTCCCGAACGCGAAGACGATCGCGCAAACGAGTTTTCGAGTCGAGGGCAGTCGTCGCGTGATGCGCTTAAACTCGTTTCCTCCGGCCGCCCGCACTTTTCCCCCCTCGGCGCAGGGGGGGAGGGGAGGGGCCGAGCTTTTGTCTCGCACATGCAAATCCCATCCTGTTTACGACGTCGAGGATCTTAGATTGGCCGCTCGTTGACACAGATATCCCGTTGACTCGCGACTCGCTCGCTCATGGCCCATCGATGCCCAACCCCCTTTTGCCCGTCGCTTTTCCCTTGCTATCTTTGCCTTCGCAACGGCGCTCCAACTTTTTTTTTCGTTCACTATATCTCGCTCTCTCTCGGGCAATCAGTGAGTTTACGGTTAGTTTTCTCTTTCTCTCTCTTCCTGACTTCCACTTTCCATTATTATTCGTGCGCGACAAACGTCTTTATATGTATATGTATGTGTATGTATGTGCGTGTGTATATGTAGGAGTATGAGTATGTGTATGTGTATGTGGACGTATGTGTATGCCTATGTGTCTACGTACATATATTATTTCGAAAGGAACTGTTATCGCACTTATAGTGGCCGTTTATAGTGGAGCCTGTTTTTTTTTTTTATTCAAGTAAACACATTAGCGTAAGTTGATTTATGGAAATTATTTGCCTGCGACGGATTTAGAATCTCAATCCTTTGCACTCTCCAAAATGTAACTAGTTTTTTTTTCTTTAGATTAAACAGGATTTTTCATTCTAGAAAGCTCGACGAAGTCCGATACGATAGGTTTCATTCAGAAATTTATAGAGGAAAAAAGAAAGAAACGTTATAAGGACGTTTTAATTAAATGCTTTGTATAGATATAACATTTTTTTTTAATTTGTGTAAAAAAAAGATTATCACTCGATACTCAGATGTTTTAATTTCATAAATAAAACATTTATTAGCTCAAGGTGTGCATAGCATTTCGGGATGTTCCCAATTAAGAAAATTAGCCGAATGATTTGCATACAATACTTATTATTATGAAAAAAAAAGCTAAATTATATACAGAAATGATGCAAGAACGAGTTAAGGAAATTTATTTTTTCCCCGGTGTTCACCTAATTTATCAAACTTATCGTTGATAATGTAACTCAAGATTACCTAAACTGGTCGGTCGTTCTATTAAAAGCTGCCGAATAATTGCTGAAATCATGTGAAAAATCGCAGTCAAATTAAAAAAAAAAAGGTTTAACGAAACGGTGTCGTATGTATTTTAAAATTGGCTCGTTGGAGCTTATCCACCCGCAGCGCTGGAGCGTGTACCAACGTCAGTTCATCGATCGGCTTTTCACTGCATTTATCAGTTCGATCAGCCGAGTACAAACTCGTTTTGACGTTTCTAAGCAAGCGACTTTTGTTTTTGCGCCCGAAGTAAGTTACCGCGAGCTTTAAATGATTTTCTCGTATATAAAGCCCCCTCCCTGCAGTCGTTGATCGTGCAAACCGATAAAACAGTTAAATATTGAGATTCACTCATTACGCTTGTTGCTCAGCCGCGAGGGACGTGATTAGAGTATTCTCCCTCTCCCTCCCTCGTCATTGAATGACGAATGAATCGATCGGATGTTGCGATTAGAAAATTACTTTTCACGATGTTACGCCGCTCTCGGAACGTTCGAGCTTGCCTAAGCGTATGAAAAAGAACGTCTGTATTGTATCACTCACCTTCTCATCGAGATTGTTCAAGTCCGGCAACTGAAAGCAGAGAAAAAAAAAATAGTTTAGTCGACGTATTTTTATCGGACCCGCAGCAGCTTCCACCGCGCTCTTTTAATTAATCGTATATCAATTAATTTACGCCGACAATTTCCATAGTACACAGGCGAGGATCAATGGGGGTTGCGGAAAGAGGAATTAAAGTGTTATACATAGAGAAATACGACAAATTCTAGATCGAGAGACTAATGACGCTTAATTGAAGCTTTTGTGTCGCGCGTGCCGGTTGTTTACGCCGGTGGAACCGAGCCGCTCTCAACGTGCAATTAGGTGAAATATCATTCGCGTAATTGCAATTTACAGCCGGCCGTTTTATCGCTTTTTCTCCACTCCTCGGACTATTTTCGATGCGAGCTTTCAGCTGCGCCGTCTGCTGGGAATTCCCCGAAACGCCTCGTCGTTGTCAGAAGCGCTCGCGTTACCATGGCGCAGATTTCCGTTAAGCTTTTCTGCAGAGAATCACCTTATCGACTGAGGTAAAGTCGGCAAGGAGGTTCTCTTCTCGTTTCCCGAAGGCGACGGCCGCAAGCTCGCCAGATGTCCTCGAACGGCGAATCTTCAGTTCGCCGGCAATCGAACGGAATTGGGGCCAATTTATACCAATCGATCGCCTTTTTCCTCTCGTGTCTACGTGAGCACTCCGAGGCATTCGGGACCCCAATTGACCTTCGTTACGTCAAGCTTGCGGGCGCGCCGTCGGATCAGCTGATGCACCGGCGAGCTTTTTCCCTTTTTAGTCCAATCGCGCCGCGCCGCCGTCGAATGAACGATTTATTTATAATTTCAACTTGGCTGCGGATCCGCCGGACGCGCACTTTCACTTCTCCGGGGCTTAGGCGCAGTTACGTAAAACCGCCGGGCATGGATTAAGTTAACAAAAGACGGACTCGTCGGCGAAGTTCGCCGCGACGTAAGGCTTGCGCAATCGTTTCGCGGCGAAGTCGAAAAGTGCCGTTGAATTTCGCTGCGGCAATTGCGCGACGAACAGACTGCTGACGCAATCGACCAGGGGAGCTTCGACGACTTTTTCAACTATGCATTCCTCGCCTTGACAATGAGACTGCGCGCACGAAAAAAAAAAAAAAAAACGAGAAAAAAAATAACGCCTGGAGCGCGGGAAAAATCGTGGCCATCCCTCACGAACTCGACTCAATAAAAAAAGTTTGCTCCACCGGGGCCAGACGGTCTCCCGCGAAATTGAGATAGTTCGCGCCCGGAAAGTAAGTACAGCCCGGATTATAAGCGCAGTTCGGGGAAACTTAATGTCATTATGCGCTCGGTCGGGCAACGGCCCGAGCGCACCGAGGAAAGTAAACGACGGGACGTAAGGGCGAAAAGTTTTACTTCGAGAGAAAAAAAATATTAAAAAACAAAATAAAGAGGGGCATACTTCCGCGCAGGAAACCTGCATGCTGGTGGTTGTGCAGTTGCCGTGCCAGCGGCGCTGGTCTCTTTCTGACGAAATAATAATCCCCCCGGGTAACCTGAGCGGCCGAGATGATAGTCGGAAGTCTTTGCGTGTATAGGATTACGCATCTCGGCGAGCAACGCGCGGAATCGAATTCGCCGTCTGATTTGAGCGCGATGACCGAACGTGCTCGTTCCTTCTTTTTTTTATTTTTTATTTTTTTTTGCCGTCGACGGACGGACGGCGACGTGACTGCAATGCACCGCGAGCTTTTTGTGCCGCGCCAACGACGATGAATCTGGCTAATTCATCGCCACGTAATTCGGTCAATTATGGGCCCTTCGTTGGCCGATTGAATAAACGAGGTAATTTCGCGCTGTTATAGAGGAATAAGAAATGATCGATCATGATAATATTTCGCTTTGCGGACGTTGATAGCCTGCCATTTTTCTTTTTCTTCGCGGCAGGATAATATCCTTTATCGGTATTTTGCACTTCATTTGAAAAATTCTCACGTTTTCTCTCGTTGTACAGACTGCTTGGGAGATAACGATGTTTTTTGTCTGTTGAAGAGATAGAGCGAATGAAAAAAAAATCTTTTACACGGAAAAAAATACAAATTCGAAAGTGAGAGAAAAAGCTTGCGGGTAGAGCTTAAATCCTTACAATCTCTGTAATACTTTAATCTTAATTCGTTGGCTTTTCCTTCTTCATCCTTTTTCACGCAAGCAAGAAGATTTTGGTACAGCACCAGCAGTTTTAAGATTACAATAATATCGCTGCTTAAAAAAAATCGTGCCAAGAAAAGAAAAATGTGACTTGAAATTGCTTTTTTAAATTAACTTCAAATTTATAAAAGAAATTTTTTTCCTTTGGTGATGCAAACCACTTCCTGTTACGCGGATTTAAATTACTAGGATTAAGCTTTAAAAATTTCCACGATTATTTTAAAGTTATGTTGTTTTCAAATTGAAAGGATTACACTTTTATTCAAATCAAATGTGAAACGAACTTCGGGTAAATGTATTTTAAAAATTTTTTTTTAAAAAACATTTTTTTTATAAAATGCACTGAGAGATTAATTTAAAAATTTCAGGTAAATATTTGTTTCAATAGTACTTGTTAAATATTTATTTTAATCATGTAATTATTTTTTTAAAAATATTATTAAATTTATTAGTTGAAAGAAATATTTAACAGTTACTATTGAAGTAAATATTTACTAAAAATGACCGCTTCTATTTTCTGTGTACGAAAAGATGAAGATTGTAAGATTTAGCCCAAAAATGCCGAAACATCGAATTTCAGTGTAAACGTACAATGGGCAGCGATGCAAGTACAAGGCTCAGCAGCTTTGCACTCGAGAAACTTCTAGCCAGTTGGCGTGAGCGGCATCGGCAAATAGGCCCACCTGCCAAAACGGATATGAAAAATCACACGTTCCTTTATTAGTAGCGTCGGGTAAAACTCGGCGGGACTCACTTCCTCTCGAACTAATATCGTAAATCGACGAACGAATGCCGCGGCGGGCCGCCGGGGCGCGCGCCTCCCGGCTCTTTCCCCGTTGTTCCGCGAACTTCCTCCCGGAAAGTTGAGAAACGCGCTGACGCGAATTTATCGTCTCCCGATTATTACTCCAAGCGAGTCAAAAAGGAAAATTTTTTCGAAAAAAAAAAAAAAAAAAGAAAAAGAACAAGTAAGCGCAGAAGAAGGATAGCATCAAATCCCCTCTGGTCGCGTTGTAATCGCGCATAAATCAAAGCCCCGAACTACTCGGGCGCAATGCATATTTATGCGAGAGCCTCGGCGGTGGGAAATTAAATTCTCCGCGCATATCAGCTGGAAGCTGACCGTCGGACATTTCTGCGACGCTCGACGCTGCGCACTTTCTATGAATGCCTAATTTATACGCCCTACGCTCTCTCGGAGGTCCTGGCCACTCTCCGTCCTTATCCCTTTGCGGATACTCCGTACCCAGAGTGTTTCCATCGATTCGCTTAGAAACGGAGTCGGACCCTCGCGGGAGTTCGCGCTGCTCAAAGTTAAAAGGGACGAAAAATTTTTTCCATCTGTAAAAGCGCAAAAGCGAACTAGATTTCGTTATGCAAACGGGGAAGAGGGGGGAAGAGGAGGTATAAAGGGCGAGCGAATAAAAATTATACTCCTGAATATTAAGCGACTTGAAAAAGTTCATTAAACTAAGTGTACAGCGCTAATGCGTGAGAAAATGTAAAACTGTTAATGTCCGGTGGATAAAAGTTTTATTTGCCGCGGCTGCGATGAATTTGCATTTGGGACTCGGTGTTTCGAAATAAAATGGAAATAAATTTACAACCGATTATTCAAATCACTTGTATTAAAAAAAAAAAAAAAAAAACAAACGCGACAATAGCATCGTCACGATGAAAAATGGGTGGACGGGTAAAAATAAAACAATCCAGGTGGACTCAGTTTTTTATTGTGGTTGTATTTTTGTATTTTTTTATTTTTTTTTATTAAAAAACAATAACAAAGCATCTCGCATACACACCATACGTAAAACGTTGATCGCACTGCTGCTGTCTAGTAACAAATCACGAATGGATCACAATCGTTAGTTTCGCATTGCTTTGTCACGGCGCAAGGCGAAAAAATCGTGCGCAAATATTTCCATACACCCTCTACCCTGCACATCACAGTCAGAGGGGATGGAGCGAATCGAAATCAGTACATATGGACGAAAAAATGGCAAACTTAACGATATACTTTACGGGGACGTACTTAAACTTCGCGATAATTATTCAAATCGTTTATTTAAAAAAAAAAAAATAATAAGAAAACATTCTCGTGCAAGCCTTATATGAGTGCACGCGACGAGAAATCACGCACTTACATAATGTATTACACGCGTCAGATTTTACATTGAGCGTCACCTCAATCTCAAAATCTGCATTAGCGAAGATTTAATCGGGAGCAAAACGAAATCGATATTCGCTTACATAATTCCACGAGAATCCATCATCGAGAACGCGGGTAAACGTTTCAATTAATTCACGTAATAACGTCGTTATCCACGAACGTCTCCATAAAGTCACCGTTAAACTTTCCAACGTCTCTGTCAATTCTAAAGCCGCGTACAAGGCTCGGCCCCACAGGTAAATGCACGGGGTGCAGATGCGTGCCGAGAGGCGCTTATCGCCGATCGAGCGAAAAGCCCCGACAGCGTCTCACCACCGAGGGGAGGTTCGATAATCAATCAGTCTATCGTCGCGGAGGTGCGCTCCCGTTTTCGTTCGTTAACCCCCTCCGCGCGCGCAACGCGACAAAGGCGTTGTCGCGACCTCGTCTTGAAATAGTCTCACATATCGCCGCGGTGCATCGAACGTTACTGACCTCAAACGTCGGCGCCGCCCCCGCTCTTTTATTCTCGCGGCCTCGCCGCCTTTATCGGGCGATTTTTCGAAAAAAAAAAAGAAAAAAAAAATAGCGCGGGGTGGTGTGCTCGACGAAGTGACCTCGGCTCTCGACAAGCGGCGGAGGTGCATTAGCCGCCGATGAGGAGCCAGGGGAGGACGACGGTGACGCAGAGGGCGGCGAGGCAGCTGGCGCACATGGCCAGGGGGCTGGCCGCGACCTCCGTCGGCTCGGCGTCGAAGGCGAACGCCTCCTCCTCGTCGCGCTCGAATTCCCGCACCTCCACGTCGCAGCGGAAGCAGACCCTCGAGCGGTGGCCGCTGTCCCGGCGGAGGAGCAGAGCCGTGCCCTTGCGCTCCAGCTTCCAGCCGGGCTCCTGCAACAGCATCTGCGACATCGCCGAGTTGCTTAACTTCCGGGAACAGCTGTCGAGGAGCAGTTTGCCAATTCAGCCGCGATGCTTTCCTGTTGCTCCGTGAAAAATTTAGGCCGCTGCTGGATACCTGCAAACGTAATGAGATTCTGGATAAATTTAATTTCGCTGAGAAGGGGGGATTATTATATTGGCTCGGTTGTAAGGGTTTTTCTGCTCTTTTGTCGTGTGCTTTCGTACGGTTTCCGCCGCGGAATTATTTTTCGATAGCCTCTTGTTAAGAATTGACGTAACGCATTTATTAATCTCGTAGAAATTTAATTAAAACAACCCCATAATTTAGGCGAATTCCGATTATAAGACTGGATAATTAAATTCGAAATTCTCTACAATTTTAATCAAAATTCAATTAATTAATCAGGGCTTTATTAAGAAGCAGTCCAATCAAACGAATGTATTCACTATTTAATGCCAATCGATGATGGTAGAGATGAATGATTAGTTTTCATTATCCAAGGGGCATCGGCATCGGTCGAAATTAAAGCAGGAGTTATTCCGTATAAAATATCGACACATTCCCCCGAAAATCCCCGCAAGGCGAAGGTAGGAAGCCTGCGAAAAATGAAGATTAAACACCCCAAGGAGCACAGTCGGTCGGATCCATACAAAATAACGAGCAACCCGCCGTCTCATTACACGCTTAGCTAACGCCGCTGAACGAGCCCAGTAGCAACAGAAAAACATTAAAATAAAAAAAAAAGTATAACCGCCTCGCGTTATTAAAATGTCTACGTTTCAGAAAAATCTGCGGAACACCTAGCCGAATGCATTTTCCGCAAGAAGACCCTGAGTCGCGAGGTATATACAAGGCAGCGCCGTCGAGGAAAAAGAATAACGAGAAGAACACGGGGAAGCGAGATAACGCGGAGGGAAAAACAACGGTCACGGACGCGTGCCTGACGAAAGTTTCTCGCTCGCTCCGGCAGCCAGACGTCGACTCGGCTGATTGTTCGCCGTCGCATTAACGGCATCAGCGGCTCCGTCGCCGAATTCGTCCGGAACCTCAGGGATGAATCGCTCCCGCGCTCAAGTTTGCTCGCCGCCCGCGGAGCCACGGCTTTCCGCCTCGCGTCTCCGATTTACGCGGACGGCAATTTATGCAACCGGGCACTCGCTGGTTTAACGAACGCGAGCACTCGCCTCCACTTTTAGGCTAATTGCATTTTGAAAACGCACCTTTTGCATATCGTTGACTTTGTAATGGAGCGACGGCGGCCGCGCTCAAAGTATGAAGTTCAAAGCAAACGATCCAACTCAGGTAGCGATTAAATTCACCGGCTGAATTTCGCAGGGCGCCACCGCGAGAGGCGATGCTGCGTCGACTTACGCTGATAGAATGAGGATTAATAGAGCAAACTTGCCTCGATTCATTCCCATTTGCAGGCGGCAAGTTAATCCTCCGGCGCACCTGTACGCGCTCGGCAGCTCGAATTCGATTATTTGCGAGGAGCAGACGCAGGCTGCGCAAGCGTAAAAGCGAGGAGGAAAAAAAATCGCTTTTCGACGTCGATTGCACGCGGAGTTCGACAATAGGACGAGACGAAAAAAAAAAACTAGGAATAGCTCTGAGCAAACACGCGCATCCGCGAACACTGGGAGAAATAGAATTTAATTGCGGCAAAATAGAGATCGCGCGAACATGTAAATATATGCAGAGGTAAAAAAAAATTGGATTTATTCGTGGATGCTTCGAAGTTTCATAGTTGAGTTTCCTTTTTGCGAGTGGATGCGATTCCGTATTGTCTCCTGGAAGACGAGTCGCTTTGGATTGCAAGATTCAATGCTTTCAAGGAGGGTCGTCCGAGTTTATTGAGAGTGAATTGCTCCCTGTGATATGGGAAATTTTCGATTGAATCGCGTATAGGAGTAGTATGACGGAATGGGCATTTACGAAAAGCAAGGAAATATTGAAAGAAAGAAAACGCTTTGTTCGAGTCTACACAGAACAGTATCTTGACTTTTCGATTTCGCGCAAACATTTCGGAATTTATTTATTATCGATTAAACTATAAACGGCGAACTTTCACCGATGAAAAGTTCTCCGAAAGAAAAACAATAAAAATAAATGACGATGTAGCACTGGAAAACAATTAAATTAGAACGTAAACAAACAATCCAAATGCATCGCGAATAAAAATGCTTTTTAATCAGCATTTTTCAACGAGGCGGAAATATTGATATCCCGTACTTCAACTCGGTGAAAAATATTTTTCGTCGTACTCGCTCCTTATACATTCAAAGCAGTTCCTCCGCATTAATCCGCGCAAGGTATATATTCGCTTCCCAGAGGCGATCCGTCGAGACGGAAAATCATGCGAAAATCACACTCGATTTGTCATACCTACGGCCTGCAGCGAGATGTACACTCGAAAGCTCCGCGTTTCAGCCGGAGCGTAAAAAGTGCGTATCGGTTAACGGGGCTGCGGAGTAAAATCTCGAACGGTTGCTTCCACGGGCCTGCCGTTCGCGCCTCGTTACGTCGAGTGAAGACGGCCCGAGACCAATCTGTTTGCCTTGGCCGCCGGCGTTTCCCCTTTTATTCGACGGCACAGAACCTGCTATACCGCGTCCGCATCCAGCCTTTGATACCTGACCCTCTCGAATCGGTTGGCTTTCGTAATTACGGTCGTTTTTTTTTTCACCGCGGTGGTGAAAGTGGAACGGCTTTTACGATACTTTCGAACGATCCCGGCCTCAGCGCTTGAATCTTCCTCGAAGTGTATAAAGAAACGACGATGAGTTTCGAGCCGATAGAAATCCCAGTGTAACAATAGTTTCGAGAAATGGCGGCGCATATAAAAAAAAAACTCAGTGGATATTTTTATCGTTAAAAAAAAAAGTGAAATATCCCGTCGCGCACCAAAGCCGTCGCTAATTGAGCGCTATCGCGAACTAAAGGCATCTTTTACGGATAAAAATGACGCCTAACGTACACGCTAGATCAGCTGGAGTGAAGTTGAGTGAAAATTAACTTTCTTGGAGTAAAATTTTTACTTTAATTTTATAGTGAAATTAACTCCCTTGATGGGGTGAAATAGAGTGATTTTTTTACTTTTATAAGTAGAGCGAAAGGTAAGGCTACCTTAGACTAAATTTTACTCTACTTTAAAGTTAATTTAAATCACTTTATTTATGTAGAGTTAAATTTAATTCTATTGGAGGACTCCATAGGATTGGATTGGACTCCAATAGTGTCCAATTTGACTCTACTATAGATGATTCTGTAGCGATACTGTACTGCTACTGCAAATCATTCTCCAATGGAGGAAAATTCAAGTCTACGTGTGCTTCGCTATAAACTAAGTGTGAAATTCGACTCCAACTGTTTTAGCATGATAACAAACTTTCGTGAAAATGCAGAAAGAATTACAGAAACTATTCCAGCGAAGTACATAAACTATTACAATAATACAACAATGTCAAAAATTCTTGAAGCAGCGAAGTATAAGTGCAGGTCAGCTGCAGTGTCGGTTGGAAGTCCGGACACCCCCTTTCAGAGGGAACTTGTCAAGGAAGCCGGCGGTCGAAGTTCTATCGCCAATCGGTGGTTTACCCGTACCGGCGCATTATCGGAGCCCCCGCGAACAAGGCTCTTACTACCCCCTCTCCTCAGCATAAGTAGGGTTTCTCGACTCGTCGCTACCATTGTGTCCTCCTCCCGAATTGCGCTCGTAAATTCCGACGATATTGCGGCCCGGTGTCCCTCGTAAACACAGACGCGAATCGACGATGGTTGCAACTGCACCCGGCCGGCGATTTACTCTTCAGCCGCGCAGAAATTTAATGAAATGGGGTGGGGAGGATGCGTAATGGATGACGTGTATACGTATACACGGGACAATGGGGGATTTTCGGGCGGAATCTCGCGGGCAGGCCGCAAAGCGCGGCGGCGGAGAATTATTGCCGTCGGCGAGATCGGAAAGTCGCCTTTTAAAAAAAGACCCGGCGATCTTGAGCCCCGACGCAGGCTGATTTATATTTTGCGGTAAATCAGCCTGGTTTACGCACAAAAGAGGAGCCAAGGAGTGACGTAAAGTCGATCGAGCGCCGCCGGTATAAATCGGCCGTGTGCCGCCTTGACGCTAACGAATCGAGAAAGCGCCGATCGATTCGCCAAGGAACCGGGTAAATATACATTTCGGAAATGGCTGGGCTGATCCCCGCGGAAAATTTAATTAGTACTCTCGAACTTTTCCTCATCCCGGCTGCAGGTACGTTATAACGTCCGCGGCGTATATTACTGCAGCAGTAGCGAAATTTCCGCATAAGCAAACGTCGACCGCCTATCAAGCTTCAACGCAGTGCTGGTATTATTCCGGCTATATATCAGGATAATTCAACCCCGCGTTTACCGAATTATTCGCACAATGAGAAAGCTTTTTTTTAATCGCGGGCCCTTCTGATCCATCCTCCGATTTGACAGAACGCGGCGCGCGTTTTTCTCCGCGGCGTTTAATATTCCGCTCTGACCGCGAAGTTGCGCTTTTTTTGCGCTCGCGCGTCATCCGTCCGGAGATGTAAGCGGAATAATTTTCGACATCCTCTAAAATCTCTTGAATAATTCAGCGAGATTCTCCGACGATCGCTTCTCGCGGAGAGCAACTTTGAAAATTCACTTATCGCCTCGTCCGGACAGTCCCGCCAGTCAATCAAACGAGTTTTTCGCGACGGGAGGAAACAAGAGGCGAAAATTAATAACAACGGGGAAACGTACCCCCCGGCGTTTAA
The DNA here is from genome assembly GCA_018906775.1 of Sycophila sp. Sp_5. NCBI lineage: Eukaryota > Metazoa > Arthropoda > Insecta > Hymenoptera > Eurytomidae > Sycophila > Sycophila sp. Sp_5. The sequence continues at coordinate 5,893,719 of JACCID010000004.1, forward strand.
TCTAATTCATCGTAGAATCCCGGCGCCGTCGCGGGATTATAAGAGAAATGCTGAATCCACTAGTGGCAATAGGTAAGGTGCGGCGAGGGTCCGGGGTTTTCGTTATAACGCCGAGGCGGCTGACGCGGCCCATATATAATTTCCCGGCGACTCAATTACCCCGGTGAGATTTCTTCGGGGAGAAGCACCGGGAGACTCACGCGGGTCCGGGCTTTCCTATCCCCTCCCGCTCGACTAACTCGATTTGCTCGGAGAGCTCGGAAAATTTGTTGCGCTGGATTCTCCGGACTTAATATCTTTTTCGAGCTTCCTCTTTCGTTCTTTTTTTTTCTTTTTGCTAAGTACTAGCTGATACCATGCGATTCTAGTCGTATTCAAAAGTAACTTTAGTGCGCGCGGACTTTTGTTTGATGTTCTTTTTATTACTGTCGACTTTACGGCTAATTTTTTTCCTCCGATTCAAGTGGGTATGCACTTCGAGTTATCACCTTTTAATGTTTACTTGCAGATGACGAAGTTGACATTTGACGCAATACAAAAAAAAAAGGACCGATAGCCGCGCGGCATCGATTAACGTGCAAATATTTTTCTTCGATTCGCCTGAACAATCGTAGTTGCTATTTGCTGAACTACAAAAAAAATCTGTACGGCAAATGGTGCGTATCGTGCATTGAAAAACAAATTTAGAGCTCGCGAGCCACTTCGAATTTACTTTTTATTCGGCGGACATAAAACCAGCGATTTTCCCGTGACGCAAAGCGAAGAAAAATAAGTGACGTAAAAAGAGTAAAGTAACGGGATGAATAAAATTTCCACGAACATCGGGAGTCATGTTTTTCGCCTGATAATCTACCTCGAGGCGTGTAGGAGAACGACGCAAAGCCCATTCGAAAGCTCATCGACGACGAATTCGACGTAAAATCACGCAGGCGCACAAAGTCAATGGGGGACTCGTCGTCTCGTAGAAAAGTTCACCTTTAATCGTCGTCGTTTGCATAAATTACCCCGCTGCCATGGAAGAGCGAGATACGAGTTCTGGAGGGCGGCATAAAAAGCGCCGTAATCGTTTCGCAATACATCCGCGGCCCGCCGGAAAAAGTTGCTGAATTTTCACGAGGCATTTGCCGAGGGTCACGTCGTTATACGGCAAAGTTGCTCGACCTCCGCGAAACTTCTGCCCGACGCTTATACACAAGCGAAACCTCATCAGCGTGCGGGCGCCGCTAATATTCCCGGGGCCTCCCGAGCCGTGGCGCCCACGGAAGGTAAAAAAAAAAGAGCCGAGATAGTCGAAAGTGTCCGCTCGAAGGTGGAAAAGCTGGACTGCTAAGAGGGAAGCAGGGTATTGTGCGTACGGGCGCCATCGCGTGCACTTTTTCCCCCATTTACCAAATTGGAAGAACTGCCTCTCCGCCCTCCTCTTTTCTTTATTGCCGCGTCTCTCTTTTCCGTTCCGCGCGGACGTTTGCCGAGCCCTGCACTTTCTTTTTACGAGTGGCCACTCGGAAAACCGGACGAGCGTGCGCGATCGCTGTCTATACGGGCTTTCTCCTCTGCCGGTAGTTTTGAATTTTACCCAAGTGCTCCGCGGCTCTCCGATGCCGGGCTACTTCTTTTTATTTTCAAGAGAATTTTTTTTGCCTGCCTCGACTTTCACGGTGATTGATGGTGATCGCGCGTAAGGTTAATTGATCAAGTTTCGAGTTTATCCGCTTTTTTTTTCCTCACGTGACCGAAGCTAATTTTTCCGAAAAGTGATAAATTAAAGAAGATTCTCAATTCTTCCTTTTACCTGTAGAAAATCCCTGTATTTCATAAAAAAATCGTTATAAACTTGAGATAGCAAAAAAAACTACGTTCCAAGTTTCATTAATAAATCATTACAAAGTTGTGAAAAGATCTTTCTCCTTTCATTCTAAGCTTGAAAATAAAAAAAAAGAGCTGAAACCTAGTAACAAAAAAGGTTTATCTCTCTTTATTGTAGGGTCAAGTCAAACGTACGAGCATAAAAGCGGCTGTCGGAGGCTTTCGGCTAGGTCCCGGATTGCCTCGATCTCCGCAATCCGCGATGCGGCAATTTCCGCGCGCGAGCGCTTAATAATATCAGGTCGACCTGCCGGAGTCGCGTTTACACGAAACTCGCATTATTATTCGACCGACGCGACCGGCCGAATCGATAATGGCTGCACAATGCTAATAACGTTCGGCGCACGCGGCGCACTGCTGCACATTCCCCACTGTCCCCCTAGAGCCGATTACCGTGGATTCACGCCGGGCACTTTTCAGCGAATCTCCGAAAACTAGCATAAAAAATATTTCGCCGATTGCATGGAGAGCGGGGAGTACACATTTGAATTGCGGATTCGCGCGAATCGATATCGCCTATTTTGTTTACTGGACAAGCTCGAGATCGAACGGACAATGGACTGCGCTGATAAGCCGTTTAATTAAGGCTGGTCGATAATAACTTTAGGATACGGTCAGTGTCTCTTATTGTTCGACGGCAGATTGTCTTCCGGGGAAAGCGAAAGAAGCTTCAAAGTGAAAATACTGTCCGAGAGAGAGAAAAGGAGTGTACATAAAGCGGGAGAAAAAGTAACGAAGATAAAGCGTTATTATTCATCGGTCGGCGACTCGCCGACGCCGTTTCCGCTTGGCTAGGCTTTTTTATACGCGGGAATCGAGGTAATGTCCACGGGCACCGCGAAATTCAGAATTATACGCCCGCGCGGGGGGATGATATCGAACTGAGCCACTACATTAATCCGCGATAATTGCCACCGTCGAACGAGTTCGCGACGTTGATTGAAATCCGCCCCGCACACACACACACGTACATAATCGAGGAACTGTCTTTTCCGCTCTTTTATTTTCGCCGCGTGCGAGTTTTTTTCCTCTCTCCAAGGCGCACAATGCGGAGGCGATGGAAGCACTGGGATAACGTCAATCGGAATCATTATCGAGCGCTACGCTACTTCTGTGATTCATTGTTTTTAACGAAGCTCTTATTCTTTTTTTTTCTGGACTTGTTAGCGGACTGTTGTTGATAAGGCTTCGGAAATCAAAATTGAGCAGAATCTTTATTTTTTTCAGTCAACGCAAAAGGCCTTGAGAGATTATTTTCCTTTTCTCCTCCACATCGATACTTGTCAACGCTAATTTCAAATGAATGGATTTATTTATCTCGCGGTGTACTGCGTCGCTCAAAATTACTTTGCCCCTTTGAGTTGAAAAGAAGAAGAAACGCTCTTACTTAATTCTACCTAATGGATGCGAGTCACGATGCACGTCAACGACTGTCGCAATCCGTCCGGAGCGTCGTTTTTTGTGCCCAGAGGGAAGGTGAGACGGTCCTCGAGAAAGACGCGATTAGGCGACGCATTAAGTTCGCGCGAATCGGAAGCGAGGAGGAAGTACGTGAGGCCTTGGGAACGCGAGTGTATGCGACTTTGGCGCGGCGCGCGATAAGCGGAATCCGCAATGTGAGCAGACTCTGCCCCACGTCCAGGGACACTGTACGGAGGGATTCAATTTGGACGGGACGACAGAGCTGGACAAGGGCCCTGAAGATACTCCCCGACTATCCTTGGAATGCAGGCTCCCCCCACCCTCCTTTCCTCTCCCATACCTCGAATGATTTAGCGCAGGGGGATTCTAAACTTGGATAGAGTTTCGTTCTTTCGCGTCTCCTGCTCTTTTTGAGATTAGCTACCGAATGGGATTTTACCGACTCGAATTTATGGCTCTTGCGCGTCATAGAAAGGCTGGTGAGATCCTCGAGGCGTTGATAAAGAGCCGATAGGGGCCTCCCAGCTGTAACGAATTTTCGCACTTCAGATAAAAGACTTTATCGAGACTCGGACATAGAATCTTTCTAGAAAGCTTCATGGTGACGCGGAATTGAACGACGATTATGATACATGACCCTTTCTTTTTTTATACTTGGATATTCTGGAAAATTTTTGGAGGTCGATAGAGAAGGTCGGACTGAAAATTCGACGGGACGGCGGCGGAGAAGATTAGACGGGAGCAACTCGGAGACAAACTCCTCGCGTAACTACCAAACACGCGAGATTTTTCTCACGGAGTTTGCTGGGAGCAACAATTTCCCGACTTGTCGGGCGTCGGTTGCTATAGGCAACTTGACTCCACCGAGTCATCTGTAGCTTCCGGCTCATTTTATTTTCGCTTTGAAAAGAGAAAAAAAATGAGCGGATTTGCAGATGAAAATTACGGCGGACTCGCGGATAGATGAACCGTGGGTAATTCAACTTAAAGGAGAAAAATAATTTGCTTGAAAACCGGTTGGCGAGCTGAAGAAGCTGCGAAATCAGCTTTCGTTACGATTTCTCTCAGCGCGAAGTCCATTCAAAATTACCATGATTCATCGGGCTCTATTCACCTACTTTTTTCCTCGCTATACAGAATTAGTCGAGCATATTCTTTTTACGAAATAACGAGTAAATATTTTTCAGATGTCTCGAAATAACAAGAGAATCTCAACATCGATATTTTCAGCCCTTCCGAGAGCCTCGTAAACAAACGTACATTCCGCTTGGATTTTAAGCCTCGACGACTCCTACCGGGCGAGTTTTAATCGGCCAAGAAACCTGCGAGATTCTTGAAAGACATTAAAAAAAAAAAAAAAAACTAAGTAACTGTTTTTAGTCACCGCGCGCTAAATATACTTGGATCGCGATCGAGATAGGCATCCAGTTTTATTAATACCGCTGAATCGCTCGTATAATCTTTTTGCTCCACATCCCGAGTCTCTTTCGCGTGACTATCCAGTCTCCGCGAGTTCATCATACTTTGCCGAGAAATTCGATAGCGAACAGCAAAAAAATTTAATAAACCAACATATCACGAGGTTCTTAATTCCGCAGAATCGCGAATCAGCAAAATCGAGGTTTCCTTTGCGAAGGAATCATTATATAGCCATTCCAGCGTGCGTTTTTCCGGTTCGCGCTCAAAGGAACCGTTACCTGCACAGTCGCCCGGAGGCCCTTTATCCCGTACACTCAGTACCCAGCCTCTCGCGCCAATTTAACGACTTGTTTATCAACGATTCGGCACACCCGCTTATACACACACAAGGCAAGCGTGGAGTTCTCATAGGCAGCCGATCGCCGGAGGAAACGTTAACTCGAGCTGAAATTCGTCGGCTGTACTTAGTTAGCGATTCTCGCGACAATGGCGGTTTCGCGCGAGTAATTCGCCGAGGGGGGCGAATATGCGCCACGTCCTAAACTCGTTTTTTTTAAATCGATCGATTGAAGCCCGTTTTTCTTATCGAGGTCGGCGTTACATCGCACAGCTAAAAGCAAAAGGTCGGCGATATGGAGGGGGTGGGCGGGTAGAAAACGAGATTGCGGATGGAGGAATAACCGGAATGAGCTCGCGGCCTTTGACGCTGTCCAAATTTTATATTTGATAGCGGCCGACCGCTTCGCAAAGTCCCATTGAGTTTGGGGGGCTTTTAAAAGAATTGCCTGGTGGACAAGGGAGAACGAGAGAGGGAAATTTTCAATTTAAAGTGGAATATCAACGGCGGGAGTCTTTTCAATGTAATTATCCGATATTCCAATGCGCGGAAATTTCGCGAACGTATTTTGCGCGTGGCCTATTACACGTGTGTGCATCGATAATTGAAGTTGATTATAAATTAAAAGCTACTGTCGGTGAGTATTTAAAATTTATGCGAGGACAAAAAATTCTAGTTTACGACGATAATAAGTTATCGGAATGGCAGAATTTTCTCGAAATACTCTAGACGCAAATCGTTTGGGAAATTATCGACTAAAAAAAAAGAAGACAGTTAATTTTTGTATTTTACTTTGGAAGACGTTACTGTAATTGGCTACATTTTTCTCCGCAGCTTTAAGAAAAATCGAAATAAACAATTCGTATACGTAAAGTGAGACTTGCAACTCCAGACGACGAATGGCATGTCTAAAGCACTAATAGGTATAATGATTCATGCTTTTGATCTACGCAGAATGCCAACGGTACGGTAGATAATAATGTGATGGTCGAGGAGCGAGCAGCGTACGTATTCAAGACGATTGCAGTTTTTTTTCGCTGGAGACCGAGCACCGAGACTGAACTTTGTACCTTCCTCAATGCGAAACAAAACAAACCGTATATAGACAATAATAAAGGGGTCGACATATTATACGCGGGATTGCGCTCTCGGCATACTCGTTCAGCCGGCGATGCTCAAAGGGAGAAAGAAGAGAATTTTTTTTTAATTTCTCGCACCTTAGAAGGTTGAAGCTTCAATAATTTACGCACTCCACGGCTCCTTTCTTTCTTCTGGCCCGAGACAAAGGAGGCGTCTCGCGCCTCCTCATGAGAGGCTCGATCTAAATAGAATTCTTTGCCGACACGAAGTAATTTACGGCTGCCCTTACGGAATTGCAACCTCAAAGAGAAACGTTCCCTTCGACTCCTCTGGAGAATAAGTCTAGAAGTCCGATCGCTCGAACGTAAAAATTCCTGATGCCTCGTTACAGCCACTTTCGCGACGGAAGATGTAAACAGGCCGCGATCGCTTCATCGTTTTATTTCGACCGAGAAATTTTCGCGTGGGTGAGTCGCACAGAACCAACCTTGGAATGCCTCCATCTCCGGTATTCCGTTACGCTCGCGGTATTTTCTTTCTACACGAAGAGAGAGGAGATTTACACGAAAATCCGACGTAAGTTTACTCGTTTCTGTCTGCCCACGAAAACACGCGGACAAAATGTCAAAGCGAAGGCTGGATCGAATAACGAAACTCGCCTTGAACTTTCCTTTAGATTGATGACTCAATCGTCGCCGTTTACTCAAGAGCGCGGAGCCTCGTTTGTAAGAGGCAAGAAAAATAAATACGAAGTGACGAAACTAAAAATCCAAGCGCACATTGCCGACTAAAATCCACGGAAGGGGCTTAAACTACTCTCCGTAAGGCGGTGCACTCTTACGTACCTTGGCAGGAGGCAACGGGATTGGGTCCGTCGATCGTCGACGTCGGAAGGCGGCTCGTTAAAAGCTTCCGCGGGCTTGCGGAGCGAGTCCGTGCACAGAAGTGGCGACCGACACCGAGCGCGTCCGGCACGCTAGTGAAGCGCGGAGAGCGAGAGGAAAAGCGCGGCTCTGGAGCGGCCGCCGGCGCACTCGCGCCGTGGAGGGAGAGGCGCGCGCTCGCTCGATTCCTATAGCTAACCCATTGGTACCCCACGTCAGCGTATATCTATACACACGCACATCTACCGCGCGAGAATACCGTCGCCGCGTGCGGCCACTTTGCGCGCGCGACTCGCCAAATCGACCTGCTCCACATGTTTGTCTTTTTCGCCGCTCGTCCCTCGAATAACAGCGAGTCCAATTGACGTGGGAGGGTCGGGTTGTGTGGTACGGGGGAGAAGACTATTTTTCTTGCGAAAGTCGACGGCCTTCGGAGGTTGCGAGTGCAGTCGCAGTTCCGGAATACTGATCGCGGGTCTGTGCGTTATGCTGATTCGATCGAGCGGACGATTTTTAGCTTGATTGACGTTGATTCGATACAGTATCTGCGCTTCCAAGGCTTTTAATGAGCACGGTTGGTGGAACGATAAAGAGGCAACGGTTATCGAATTATCGGGGCCTCATTATCGGATTAATACAGATGAAAAATAAGTCGTTTGGAGGGTAAAATCAAATTTTCGTCACGTTGCAAATAGCTTGCGCAATATAATGTTAAATTAGGTTGGCGATCGTATCAGGGACACTTTATCGAATTACTATTCGGCGACTGATTCTTTTGTTTAGCCAAACTGTTTTATAACAAGCGGGAAAAAGTTTTGCGACAAGACTATGCAATTTAAAACAAAAAAAAAAAAAAAGAAGAAGAAAAACATATTAAAACGGTATACGTATTGATACAGATGAAAAATAAGTCGTCTGGGGCAATTTAAAAGCAAATTTTCGTCGCGTTGCAAACAATTTGGAAACAGCTGGCGCAATTTAATGTTAAATTAGGCTGACGATCGTATCGAGGACACTTTATCGAACTACTATTCGGCGACTGATTCTTTTGATCAGCCAAAAAAAAAAAAAAAAAAAAAAAAAGAAGAAAGAAAAACTGCTGTTAGCGGTCGAGAAAATTTCCTCGTTAAAAACAATTTCAGCAGAAATCGTCGTACGTGTCAAAGAGTTCGGTTGTGTACTATAATGACCACGTGGACCTTTTAACTTCGTCCGTCTGAAAAAAAGTCCACTTGACATTTTTTTTTTTGAATAATGTAGCATTTCCCAGGTTAAAAATTCCAATTAAGTAAGAAATAAAGAGACAACAAGCACAAGTACCGCACTATCAGCGATAACTGCAGCATAATTAACCGCGCAGAGTGTGCTTCTGCGAGCAGTGAGCCACGTAACAGATAACGGCATTGAAATACCGCTCTTATTTTTCAAAATAAAAGTTTCAATAGTATCGGCTCCGCGCGGCATGCGCTCCGGCTGATAAGCCACGCGGGAGAGTCGGTCGAGCCCCCGTCGACGTGTAACGTGGCCGATTCCTCCTCGTCAAAGGTCGTTGACGCAATTTCAGAGTTCTTTCTCCTTCCCTCTCTTTCTCTCTTCTGCCTCGTCGGGCCGGCGCGTTCATTGTGCTCGCGCCAAAGGCCGAATCAAGTCGAGTGGAGTGGAGACGTCGCGCGGGGAAGGGCGAAGAGGAGTCCTCGAAAAGCAGGCCGCACCAGATGACGGCGTGGAATAAACCGCCGGGCACGATGGGCCTTCGCGGCGAAATAAATCAATCGCGGCGGGGGACAGCGAACACGTTCGCCGGAATTCCAGCAGTTTAGCTCGGGCGATAACGCGCACATGTACGCCAGCGCGAGCAAACCCGGGCTTGGGCACGTTAATCGATTTCTGGCCCTCCGATATTGAGTTTGCCATTGTACGCAGGGAAACGGCCGGACTCGATTGGGTAATAATCTCGATTGATGATAACAATACCGTGGATCATGGGACGCCCATATGCCAGCTACCCGTTACCAGCGCGAGGATCATGCCTCTCGTTTTTTTCCTTTTTTTCTTTTTTTTTTATAGCGGGAGGTGAAAAAAAAGGGGGGAGCGATTCCCGACAGCTCTCTCGGTTGATTGGGACGATGTCGTACTTTGCATATGTATGGGAGGGGTGAGGGATGTTGAAAATGGAATCGGACTGGGCTTATCGAAGATTCGAATCGATTTTCAGGCACTGGTTATATTCGACTTTCCTTCGCTGTTTGTAACAAATGGCCATTTTACAGCCGCACTCGTCGGTCATTAGCGACGCAACGCGATTTACGATGATTGCGTTCGTATGACGACGGGGGTCAATAAACCCCTGAAACATACGAGTTTTACAGGGCCGCGAGGTATTAGTTCGGCACTTCGCATTGTGATCGGTTTTTTAACGCATCCTATTAATCATAGTCTCCGCGTAATGTGTACAGCAAATGTATCAATAAACACGAGCTCCAACGCGTCATTAGATATCTCAAAATGCTAATAAAAGCGTACTCCGACGAGTAAACACAAACATAGCGAATGCAGTCAGTCATCCGATTAGCTCGATTGTATACTGCTGACTTTGCAAAAAAAAAAAGACACAGGATCAACGTACGAATCAACATGAAGAAAAATACTCGTAATATTTAAAATAGGAATCTGTGTATAATTTTTTTAAAGGAACGATAAATTAAGCGCTAACAATTCCCTGCTATAAAGGTATAACATTTAATGGCAATTTCATAGCCGCAGAAATAGAAATGGGGGCAAAATAGAAACCATTTTTAACCTCGCGATGAAACGCTTTTTTTTTAAATCATAATCTCACATTTAACGTGAATAATTAATAGGAAAAAATGACTTGCAAATGTAGGAAAAGATAAAATTGTAGAAACGTTTGAAATTCACGAATATTCGCATTGCAAAATGAAAACGCAGTAAATCGTTCACTCTGCGCTTATTAAACATTTTTAAATAAATATTGTTTCATAATTATCCGCTGTGTGAGCTCGGAGCCTAGATCGCAGCTCCATATAAAGAAGCTATATTTAAATTACGTTCGCCCCCATTTTTCTTCTCTCGAAAATAGCTTTTTTTGATAACAATTAGAGGCTAATATTTATCCGATATTGTTTCATTATAAAAGAAAGCTATTCAGCAAGTCATGTCAACTGGAATACAAAATCCTGAATACAAAGTACAGTAATAACGCAATTCCCATTTAATTTTTGAAGTCTAAAGTTAGCGACGTCAGCAAAAAGAAAGAAAGAAAAAAAGAAGGTGCATTTAGCAAGTGTGGCATCGGCGAACCGCGAAACACGCCACGTCGTTTTCTCGGCGAAGATCAGTCGTAGAATTAATTACGAGCGACAGGGCAAACACGAGAAAATGGAATTTAAATAATCCGGTGACGTCGTCATCGCGGCCCGCCCGCGCATTTTCCCGAGAAGCCGAGTGTATAACGCGTCCGGGGGTGGGAAGGGTGGACGGGTTCTGCAGCTCCTGCACACGCCGTGTTTGAAGACACTCTTGCGCGCCGCGCTCCCTGGAGACCGTAAAGCCGTGTTTACGAGGCTGACGTGAAAATTTTAATAGCCCATAACTCTGGCGCGTGCGAGACGCTCGTCGTGTGGCGCGTCTGTCGAAAATTTCGCTAAATTGCTGCGACATCATTTTGGTATTAGGCTGTCGTACTTTTTCAATGGAACGATATCTCGCGAGGACATTCACGTCCTCCTCCTCACCTTTTACTGATATTTTTTACGAGTTGAGTAAAGAGCGCGTCTTGGGGAGTGCTTCTGACGTCAATTTTAAATTTTCTTAGCCTCTCAGGCCACAGATGAAACACTGACTAAAATGGATTCTTAGTATTAGTCTTAGACAAAATACACTTAAATAGTATCTACTTAATTTTAAAATGTATTTATTTAATTATTAAAGAATACAATAAGTTTTCTAGAATACAAAATCCTCTGAATTTTATCATAGATATTTTAATTCTTAGCATTTTTCTGCTTATTAGAGACTTTCATTTATTCAATTCTTTTCATATTTTATCATATCAAAAGGAAACTAACAGTTAATGAATCAATTTAGAATTTATCATGTAGTCTATTTATTGGAATACGATAATCTACTTATTTGAATAAGAAATCGTTAACGTTTTAGCAAATAAAAGTTCGTTTATTCACGGGATAAATACTGATGATTCTTCTACCAGTTAGATTAAATTTTTGTGAGTGAAACTGAATTAATTTAATCTTTCAAAGTATTTTCGGAGATAATACCGATTGGTTGAGCGCGAGAAAAGTGCAAATTTATATCGTCGCTTGCGAGAGTGAATATGAATTTAGCAAAGCGGAGGATCTAAAATAACTTCGACTGCAATTTGACGCTTCAGTGAAGGAGAAACTACTTTTGTTACAGATTTCAACGATTTTTCAGAAAAAGTTTCGATAAAGGCGCACAGCCGTACATCGAACTTGAGCGAAAGTTTATTTAAAACGTTCGTTCGGCGATTCCTATACGAACGTATCCGTTAAATCTCGATATTTATTCGATCAGTACAGTAAAAAATCAAACACTAGGCAACTCTTATAAATCCATTAAACCCCTAAACTCCCCAAGCAATCAACAAGTCCAACTTCGTCAAGCAATAAAAAAAAACGCACCCCTTATCTACGGAAATATACGTAATAGCCTCAAACGTAATTGGAACACTAATTTAATAAGCAGCGGTGAAATTCATAAGCAAACGAAGCCTTCGTCGATACCCGCGCTTTCCAATTTACTCCGAGCAAAAAGGCCAGCGGAAATCAAAGTCATCGCGAGGAATATTGCGATTCTCGCGGCGGACGGCGAAGGCGGCCCCTTGCATACCGAGCAATAATTCGCCGGGCGCCGGGCAAACAAGCGACAGAAGCTCGACGCCAAATTACGCAAATTGAATAACGAATCAATTACGGCGCTGAGGCCCCGCATGCGCTCGCCGTTAGACGCACGTGTCACGACGTCGCCGTCGCAGCTAATAGACAGTCGGGTGGGCACGTATAATGCACAGCCCGTGCAGAGGGCAACTCGCGTTTGCGCGCACTCCCCCGCGACAATTAAGCCCTCCTAACGAGGGAACGTTTGCGTTGAGATCCAAAATTGCTTGTAATTGCAAGCGCACCTTCGACGCACTCCCGCGGCCGTCCCGCTTTTCCAGCCGCTCGCCCGGACTGCTGAATAATTAATACACCTGATAAGGAGGCTACGCTGAGAAAAAACCATTATCGTGATTACTATTAAAAAATTCAAATTACTATTCAAAAATGGAAGCTTGACCGCAGACGGACTGTCAGATAAAAATTACCGTACTCGGTAAACAGTGTAAATTTTACCAAACTAGAAAAATCTAGCGCTTATTACATTCTGCTTCAAACACGGAGAGAAAATATGTAGTAAAAATTGCTATATTATTTTGTAAAGCAGCGACAGACTCGATAAATAAAAATTTTTACTGGAATCTGTATAGTATAATTTATTATAAGTCTAACAAATATTACTACACTCTATAGCAAACATTTTTATTTGTTGATTCTGTCCCTACGTTGCAAAACAGAATAGTAATTCTTACCAGAAATTTTCTTTCCTTTTAAGGTTGTATTAGTTTTTTTTTTTCAATTTTGGCGTCGTTTTTAAAAGGGATAACATCAATAACCACGATAATAAAGTTGTTATCCTAATATTGATTTTTATTCCACGTTTAACAGAGTGAAAAGGTTCTCTACTCTTTACCTAATAATTTAACGTTTTATTTAAACTATTGATTCTATTGGTCAGTCTAAAAACTCGTGTCGTTATTTTACTTTTATTTTTTAGTTAAATTTAGAGTAAATAGTTCAAGTTTATTTTTAAGTATGTTTACTATGAGAAAATAAAAAGAATAGTATTATAAAAATTGCTGTTTGGGATAAAAACGCAACCACAGAATGAACTGTTAAGAGAAAACATAAACAATATACAAATTAATAATTAATCGTAAGTGAAGGTGGTGAAGATTTCAAGAGACCAGTGGAGTTAATTGATGTTATATTAGTTGGTAAAACATTCCAGAGCCTTTTCACTTATTTCATTATGTCGTCGCTTTCTCAGACTTAAGTGCAAATTCAGTTTCGAAAGTACCCTATGCTACACATTTTTTTAGCGCGCCAAATTTAGAGAGAGAGAGAAGCACGAAATTGTCCAGGACATTTACTACTTAAGTCCAGGGCGTATATATCACCGAAGAAGACGAAGCTTGAGGGAGCGAGAGAGAAGCCGCGATAAGAGCTGATACTCGGGGAATTGTACGGGCTTCTTCTGGTTCGCCGCCAGAGATAAGAACTCGTCTACTTGGCCGGGGTTGCGTGCACGCCTCTTTAACTTCTTCTGCTGTATCTCATTGCGGGAATCTCGCGCTGTTTATACCCCCGCTGAAAAACTGCCGCGACGTAAACGATCCCTTCACCCCTCGGTGATTCCCTCCCGGTCGCGCATTATCGACGTCCAGCCTTGACATTGACGCCCAAGTATAAAAGAGAGAAGCAGGGCGAAGCGCCGATCGATCGGCCCCGACGGCCGGACTCTAAAGCACCCGTGATTTACGATTTCATAAAGGAGTGCGCGACGTCGACAGGGGATTAACCGGCGGAAGAAGCGCCGCTACGTGGCCGAGAAAATCCGCGCGACCCGCGGCTAATTGGCGGACGAGCGTTTCCGGATGGGGCGGTTACGGGCACGTGCGCCGCCGGATTGACTTCGGGATGGCCGAAATTGCGATGCACTCGCTTGCGCAACGTTAGCACGAGCGCAATTTCGGCGGGCGACGTTCCTTAATTATAGTCGCCGGGGCGAAAAATTGATAAGCGCAGGTGTCGTCGAGAATTCTTCGATAGACCGTCGGACCAGTTGTCGCCGCACGACGCGCCTTCGCGCTTTTCTCAAGATTATTGGCGAAGCTTTGCACGGATGGCGAGGAAAATCGAGAGAAAATGTTGTAAATCTTTTTTACGTTTAGTTTTGGTACAAGTAAAGAATTGAGAAACGATGGTAACATTTAGAAACGTGCGAAAATGCAGTTACAACGTACATTATTTTTATGTAGACTCTAGTGTCAAATAAAAATGGCGAATAAATTCACTTGAGTTGTTAATCATTCGAGAGGAAATGAAAATATTACAATAAATTTGTCGATATAAAATCAAAATTAATTGCGCATGTGAATTCTTGAAGTACGGCTATTAAGAAAGTATGGTGCGCTGATAACGATGCATTCAAGTCTTTGTAAAAATCTATAAGTTCTTTTCATTTCCAATAATAAGTTTACTCGAGATTAGATAATCCATTGAATAAATCAACAAGAGATAAACCTCTCGATCGTGACAATAATATTGATTGATACTTTTAAACGATATTTTTGTTCGAATAGTTAAAAAAATGTCATGAAACGCTACTCGCGCATGGAGAAAAATGTCTAATAGTCAAATTTATTTTTTCCCAGAGGCTAACATTACTGGAGTTAATTCGAGAGTTTCTTGTAAAAATAGCTAATCATTTTTGTTTTTCCATTTTTTCAAGAAACTATTGTACGTTTTCTAACAATGTAACTCTGCGAGGGCAATCAAATTGACCCTTGCAAATGTTTCTCGACGTCTGCAATAAAAAATAATTTTCCTCCGAGCATAGAATTACATCGTGCTCAACCAACGCGTCTTAATCCAAGATTAAACCCTACACGTAACGCAATCGCTGAAAACCCGTAGTTTTTCTTTCCTTTCAAAACTACCAGCGGAGCGCGCAACAATGCGAAAGGACGTTGCACAACGGTAATAAGTTACGTGGACTTCTAACGTCATCCAATTACGACCAAAATGCACGGCAAATGATAACCCGGACCTCCAAGCAGCGTTACAAGCTCCGCCTGCGCTTGCAAGCGAAGATACGCTTTTAAATATTGAGAGGGAGCTGCTCGCCGGGCGCGCATAATATTGTTGCGCTCGATTCACGATATCGTGGGTCGGTACGCTCGCGTTCTGCATTTCGCATATATATAACGCGGGCATCATCCTTCCCCCGCGAGCGGAGCGACTTTGCTTTCCTTTTTCTGCGACCCCCTCCGGTCCCTCCTTCCACGAGCCGCGGGCTGCACGCTCGGCGACCCACGTCACGCGAGACAATGGAAAAGCACCGAGCGTATATTTTTTAAAGGATAAGTATTCGCCTAAACAATGCGCTCGTATGTTTGCCGGGGGCATCGGTTGTCCGGAGCAAAAACCGTAAAATAGCACGGAATTCGCGGGGGCCTGTGAGACAGATCGGAAGTTACTGGTTATTCGTAATAATTTAATTGTAACTTACCTGCTACTTCTTGTTTCTTAACGGTCGGCCGTAAATTTAGACTGTAGAGAATTACTTACGGATTGCTGCATATCGATTGTCCCGTGTAAAACTTGCACTTTGTTTTTCAAAAGTCATTCGATGTCTTGCAGTAAAAATGTTATATTCCTTTGAAAATTAAATTTAATGATATTCCCAGGCATCCCGCAGTGCACTGAGGGGGCATTTTCTGCCAGCCAATCTTAGTTAATTATGTATATTACTTATGCAAGTTTCCGTTATTATCACTTCGTTGTTTAGGTTTACGAGGACAAAATACGCAAAATAAAAAAATTGTATGATTAAGATGGTTGCTGCAAACTGACCAAGGAAATGTCAAGTCAACCCTTTAGGTCTACGATTTTTATATGAAAAATTAGAAATCGTTTTTTCAAAACGAATCATGAAACGTGATACTACTACTTAATTCCGTGAGCTTGCTAACAGTAATTGTTATTTAACTGACATTTCCTGAGTAAGTACGTAATTAATCTTGATTCAAGATTTAAATTGTTTTTACATTTACTGCAGAAACCACCTTTGAAAGAAAAACAAGAAATATCAGATAATTTTTTTTAAATATCATAAGTAGTTGGAAAAATTAATGTCAATTTGAATCAGAAAAACTTACCTCGGCGACTGGGATGAAAGCGCTAGGTCCATCGAAGGCAGGTTCAGGCACAGGTAATCCTCGATCCTGAAAATCAGACAGGAAAATATAATTATAATGTAGGTATTTTCCTAATTATTAAGTTTTATACAAAAAAAGGACAATTTTTAATTTTTTTTAAATTTTGTCTAAATTGACCAAACATCTAGTAGTTTCCCTTCTATTTATACTGTGCTAGAGCCCAGGTAGAACAAGCCCGGCTAGCTCAGTCGGTAGAGCATGAGACTCTTAATCTCAGGGTCGTGGGTTCGAGCCCCACGTTGGGCGATTTCTTTTTACACTTAATTTTAAAAATTAAATTCCAACATTTTATGATTTTCACTACAATTTAATTTTTAAAATTATTTGTAAAATTTTACAAGATAAAAAGATAATCTTTCATTTTGATCACAATTTTTGAGTATCAATGCTCGTGATTAATTTATATTTGATTTGAGTAGAGTTATTAAATTTTTATTATAATTTATGGCATAATTATGCTAAATGATTATTTGTTTAACAAATGCGACCTACTTTTTTGTAATGCATTTTTTTAATTCGATATTACTCAATCAAAGCGTTTTAATTACATCTAAATTACGCTGATATATCGACAGTCGTTTAAACTGTTTCCGTGACCTTCATTCATTGAATTATGTAACGGTTAAGCTGTCAGAGTGCACCATTTGAATTTAATTAGTGCTAAAACTACACTACTGCAACGTGGAAATTAGAAGTACTAAAATGCTATTTTTTTGAAATTGCTGTTTAAATTTCCACTTTGCAAGGAGTGTTACATCAATTTTTTCAATTCATAAGATATCGTCAAAAACAAGTTTATTTCAAATTGTTGGTCGCTTAGACAACTAAAAACAAAAATGTTTGTGATACTATTATTTATTAAAATTCCTTTTATAGAGCTTATACTTGAATTTAAAATTGAATTAAAACAAAAAAAAAAGTAAAGCGTCAGCCTATAAGACAAGAATATTGCACATCAGTTGCATCAGAATATCACGTCAGAATAAATTAATTGTACATTAGATACAATTTTAAATACCCCAATTTAAATTTTATAGGAAAATTGTATCATTATTTCGAAACTTTGAGTTATTATCTAAGAAAACCAATAAAATAAAATTGTTATAGACCGCGCTATTACCTTGATCATTTGGATGATCTCAGCGCACTTGATCCTAACGTTTTGGAAGGGGCAGTTGACGCTGAGCCTGAGAATCACCGGCAAATGCAGGCTCACCAGGCTGAGATACTTGTTGGCCTGCGCTTGGCGCGGCCCATCCAATGCATTGCCAAGATTCAGCATTCGTCCAACGTCACCCGGTGTAACGACGTCAGCCGGGCTCTCGATCACTCTGCCGCTCTTCCAGGGCTCGTCCTCGTCCTGCGACAACGGCCTCTTGATTTGACCAGCGCTCAGCTTCCTCTCCATCGGCTTCTCCTCCAGCGTAGCGTCCGACCTCTTGCTCTCGCTCAAGAAGCCGTCAATCGTATTGAATACGACTCGATCCGCCTCCACCGACGAGGACTCCACAAATTCATCCTCTCGGAACTTGCGGCTCCGGAACTCCAGATTACCGAAATTATCGTCAAACTTCGGGCTCTTGCCGTACATGCGAGTATCCACGTCGAGCTCGTCGTCCTCGTCGAACTGCTTCTGCCTTCCGCTCTTCGCTCTGATGTAGTGCCTCCCCGGGCGCTGCTGCTTATCCTCGTCGTTCAGGCCCTCGTTCGAAGCGAACATGCGCCTCTCGCTGTCGCTGCTCGAGCCGAAGCGATTCTCGTGGCCGTCGCAATTGTCGTTGCCGCGGCCGTCGACGCAGTCGAACGAGCCCGAGGGGTACCTCTCGGGCGTCAGGTTCGCGTCGAAGCTGGTCTTGCGCGAGAAGACCGCAGCCGCGCCTTCGCTCACGCTGTGCGGGAAGAAGCCGTCGAAGCTGTCCTGCAGCTGCTGCAACCTGTAGTTGGCGTTGGCCTTGAGCGGCGACTCGGCGCACCTGTTGCCGCAGCCCTTGGCCGGCGGCTCCCAGTTGTTGTTGGGGCTGCCGACGCCGCCGAGCCATCCCTCGACGGTGGTGCGCGCCGCCGCCAGGGCGAGGTTCCGGGCGGCCTCGTCGCGCGCGCACAGCGGCGCCAGGAACTTGCTGACCAGCTCCACCTCATCGCCCTTGCGAGCCGCCGACGCCGCGGAGCCGCTCGCCTCCTTCGCTTTGTACATCCTCCTCCTCGTAGCCGTGACACTTCTCCGCTGCGCTTGCTGCCGGCGCTGTTCCGCTCGAGTTTTTAGGTCGAATGATTCATTCGAAGGTGGCCCCTTGCTCTCCTCCTAGTCGCCTCGCCTCTTCGTGGATACTGCTGCGGAAAAAAAAACAAAAGCATCGGTTTTAAAGGTCTCGCTCCTTTTTCTCCTTTTCTGCGAGCGACGAACGCTCGCGCGAGAAAAAAAGTCTCGCCCACACGCACGTACGCGCGGAGCCCCTCTCCGAGGCTTAGATTTGCATCTCGCTCTCTGTCCTTTTTTTTCGCGCACGACCGAGAGAACGGGGCGTTCGTTTCGCGCTCCGAGTCGGTAATCGCGGATCGTTTTCTTTTGTACGGGTATTATATAGGCTCGCGCGACTTTTTTTTTCTTCCTCTCTCGTGAGTTTTTCGAAAACAAAGGAGTACTCGCCGCCGCGACCTACTGTCGTTCGGCGCTCTCCGATTGCACTGTAAGCGTATATACAGAAAACTCCTCGTCGACGCTTTTCTCTGCACCTCCGTTTTATTATGCTCCTCTCCCGATCGATTTGAAATTGGCGCTCCCGAGAAAGTTTGCCTGCAAATAAAACAAAAGAAAAAGCTGTAGAAAACCGAAATTTAATAGACCGACCGCAACGGCGGCTACAGTAAATAAATAAAAAAAAAATTAGAAAAAAAAGTCGACCACTAAATACACCGGAGGAGTTTCCATCGGCAATGGGAAAAAGGCTCGCGGATTTCCGCGAAAAGCAGCCGCCGGAGGATCAGTTTGCGTGCGCGCGCGCGAGTATCGAATGGGTCGCCGGCGACGTTGCCATCAGCTGAGAGCTCAGCTGTAAAGGTGCACCTTCGCGATCTCGCTCTCGTATCGATTCGGCGCTTCTCGGAAGACCGGGGCTTTCGCCGCGCGCCTCCGCGGAAAACTCACCACTACTCCTCTCCGACCTCCACGCACGAAAACGTACACTCATTTATTCAAATAATCGAACGAACTTGAAAGTCCTTCGCTACCATCTCAATAAAAAAAAATCCATAATACACCAGCCTACACGAGTAGATACCTCCTCCGGACGATTCGACATATAAGAACGGATTAAAAAGTTTCTTAATTCCGAATAATCCACTGACACTTTCCTCGACGTCTACTTCACCACGCACACATGCACACGCGTAAAGGAAAGGAAGACACTGCACACACACATACACATATTCGCGAGTATTATACCCACCGGACTCCTCGTTATTTAGGAGGTCGGCGCACTGATTAGACGTGCTGTATAGGTGCACATAGACCGAAGCCTCCCGGCGGGACAAAGAACGGAGTGTGCGAAATTTCGGATGGCGGCGGCGACTCGTCGTCAGCTGAGAAGCCGAGAGAGAGAGAGAGCGAAGCCCGTCCAGCTGAAAAGGCGACGATGGACGCACGCACTCCGCGGCCGACGTGCCAGATATCCCCGGCTCGCTCGCCGTTCACCTAGAGAGCCCGCGCGCACTTACACTAGGCGGAGGAGTTTCTCTCTCGCGCCCGCGGCCCCTCGATAACGGTTTTTCGTCTCGCGGGGGGGACCGCGGCGCGTCCGCGACGAGACAAAGGAAAGCCGCAATTCGCTCGCGCTCCCTTCTTGAAACTAAAAAAAAAAAAGAAAATTTTCCGGACGAACAAAAAAAATAAAAGTCGCGAACCCACGGAGGCGCTTTGTGCACCGCTAATGGAATCTTCCAGCAAAACGCCGAGCGGCCGAACCAAGTGGAGTAGAGAGAGAAGGAGAGAGCGGAGGAGCGAGCCGGTGCACACCCGTGGCACGGCAACAGCGGAGGGACTCACTCACCTTCGGCGGCGCTTCGGAGGCTCCTCCGACGGTGACGGCTGCGGCCGGGGGTGCGCCAGTGTCCGCCCAGCGACGGCGAGCGGGGCAACCAAGTGGAGCGCTGCGCGAGCCCACTGACAGTTCGGCTCCCTGCGAGAGCTGTCAGGCTCTCAGTTCGCTCCTCGGCGGCAGGATTCGACGGCCAGCGGCATCTCTGACTGGCGGCGGGAAGCCTCGCCGGGCACAGCTGACGACCGGGGGGCCTGCGGGCGCAACACGTCCACGTCCACGGGGAGGCTGCGCGGCGCGCGACGTCGCCGTGGGGAAGGATGCCGGCGGCCGACTAAGCCCGTCGCCGCGGGGCTGGACTTGTTGCGACGCGAAAGGGTTGGAGGAAGGGCCGCCAACGGCGCGGCGGTCAGACGGGTTGCTGCATTGCCGGCTGAAATTGGCGCTAATAAGCTCGTTTCGAATGCAATTGTGTAGCTGTAATTTTTTTTAAATGCGTGTGTTAGTGTTGGTTTAATGATACACTCTGAAGTCTGAGGCCTTTTGCAGTTAAAAAAGGGATGGGAGGAATAGCGAGCGAAATTACATTGTTTTGTGTATCTATATATGCGAGGAATAAAAATAATTGCTCGTAGATGTAGATATACAAATTGCGTATTTTTCTCATTTCTTCCATTCCTTTTTACGTGCATAAGGCCTAACGAGTAGAATCCTCAGGACAAGTAAAAATGCATGGAGGTTTCATTGTAGTCAGTATTTCTTGCGATGCGATTGATCGAGCTGAAAATTTTATTTTTTGTTTTTCAAATTGTTTGTAGTGGCACTATTTATAAGGGCAATCTGCATTTCCGCCGGATCTAGTTTTTTTTTATAAAATTTACACGAAGTTTGCCCCGAGTAGTACTCTTTAGACTTCAGAGTGTAATAATAATGTATTTATTGTAAATTACATATGTTAAAAACTAACTGGAAAAATACTAATGTCCACATTACGAGAGTAAAATTAGGATAATTTTTTTTATAAAATTTTGTCACGATTTTATTCTTCATAATGTGTTCATTGTAAATTTCCTCTCCTAAAAAATTTACTAATAAAATTGAATTAATAAAATAATAGAATAAAAATAAATGTGTGGGTACCTTACTTTTTACCTTTATTGATGGGTAATATGATATGCTGATTCTTTTTTTATTCTCGGATCATATACTTATTATCCTTATCTTTGATGGACGATGATACTTTATAAATACTAAGTGTTATCACAAAGGAGCAGACTTTATTTTAAGAAAAAACTAAACATAACCCCGTGGAAACAATTAATCGCATAAAATACTATAAAAATGTGTAAATTTGATAAAATTATTTATCGAATTTTATGCGGTTTTACACCACTTTATGGACTTTTATAAAACCATTTCAATAGAGAAAACTTATAAAAAAAGATATAAAATGTTTTAAAAAGATCACACGTAAGCGTATTGCTCTAACATCTAAGGAAAACCCATTAAAAAATGATAACCTTAAAGTTGAATAGGATGAGCACTTCAAGTGCAACAATTAATTATCCAATTTCCACTCACTATACTCAAGAGCCATAAAAATGTAATCTCGGTATTTCGTCTTATCTATAAAACATTAACAAAGTTCATTACGCGAGTTTTGTAACTTTATCTGCGCCATTATCGCCTGAACTCGATTTCCATCAAGCCGCAATACAAAAATCTCGAGTAAGTGCAAGTACCCAAGGATAAAAAATTGAATTCTAATCAGTATACCTCAGTACTCCCGCAGCCGCTGCAGCTCCCGGTGCTTTCAATCGCCGCATGTCAGGTTCGTCGAGTCGCGCCTTTGCGAGTCCCTCGAGAAATTCATTTTCATAGTGCAGAGTCGTCTTCTAGGAATTGGCGAAAAATCCGCGCGCCGTACATTCGGTGCTCCGCGTCTTGTCGGCCGCGAGCGCTGATTGGTCCTCGTCGTCGTGAGCCAATCAATCTCGCCTCCGCCACAGTGGAAACGGCGGCTCGCGCACTTCATATTTGTTGCTGCTCGCATTCGGCCGTAAAGAACGCGGCGATCAGCTTTAATTTGCCTCTCGATCTTCGGCCTTTGTTGTGGTCGGCCCGGACGTTCGTTCGAGCAGACGATCGTCATGTGCGCCGGACATTAGCGGCGGCTCCTAAAATGGGACTCCTCCAGCGGCGGCAATTTTGACGGGATACGGATATTACGCCGCGATCAACGCTATTATGTTCAGTGGAAAGTGAGCCGCGGTGAGTTATCTCCTCCTCGTCGAAGGCGTCTTATCGGCGCGCGAGGTTAATTTTTCGGCTATGCCTCGGCTCCTTATTGAATAATCGCCTGCGGACGCACTGACGTCACACCGCGTTTCACAAACTTTTTCGACACTTCGCGGCGAAAAAAAAAGGCAAAAAAAAAAACGGCATTGGCTAATGACCGGTTTTTGCTTAAAGATAAAAGGGAACTGCGTGTGCATTGGTGAGTGCAGTACGTCGTAGATGGTTCTGAGTGTTTGACATCTTGTCGTTTATCGTTTCAGATTTATTACTTGGGAACTAATGGAAGATGTGGTCGAATTTCATTCAGTACTACAAGGACCCACATCTGGTTGCCAAGGTTCAAGAGTTTTTTGGCGTTAGAATTCATTACGAAGAAAGCAATGAATCCGAAGATAAAAAATCGAAGAGGAACGATAGAAATGGCATCAGCGACAGGCCTAGATCTACGGTAAATGGATATTTCATTCAAGAAAATGAAGATTCTAAAAAGAAACGAAGAAATGAGGTACTTTCAAGTGACGACGATGTACCAAGTTGTTACGAAGAGAGAAAACCGTTTACAGTGACAAATTATTTTTGGTATTACTTGTTTCTATTTGGTACTGAATTAGGAGATGAAATATTTTATTGTACATTTATTCCTTCCTGGTTTTGGAATATCGATGGAGCTGTTGGGCGTAGAATTATTCTTGTTTGGGCAATTATCATGACTATTGGACAGGGGTTGAAAGATATTATTTGTTGGCCTAGACCTTCGTGTCCACCAGTAGTGAGGCTTCAAAGCAAATGGTCTTTAGAATATGGAATGCCGTCAACTCATGCCATGATTGGAGTTTCAATTCCTTTTAGTGTTGTGTTGTTTACAATGAATAGATACATTTATTCCTTGCCTATTGGAATTGTAGCAGCTACTTTATGGTAAGATTAGCATAAATTATTTTAAGAATAAAAAAAGTTAATTTTCTTCTAATACAAATATGGAAAAATTAATTTTTTTAACTATTTTTAAAATTAAAATAATATATTAAATTAATCTTATCTTAATCTTATTACAGGTGCACGTTGATTTGTGTAAGCAGAATTTACTTAGGCATGCATACAGTGCTTGATGTAATTGCTGGACTGATTCTTGCAATTTTTATGATGATTCCTTTGGTTCCATTAGTAGATGCTACAGACTATTATTTTGTTACTAATGACTGGGCAGTTACAGCTTTGGTAGTTATTAGTATAGCAACAATAATTTATTATCCCTGCAGTGACAAATGGACACCAACAAGGTATGGTATTTTATTATATGAATTGAACTGGAGACAAAAATAAATTGTTGTTATTTTGTAGGGGAGATACAACACTTGTTGTTTCTGTAACTGCTGGAGTTCATGTAGGCTCTTGGCTGAATTACAAAACCGGAGCACTTTCAAGACCAGAAATACCCCCTCCATACAAAATAATATGGCCATCATATCCAATGTTTGGGAGAACAGTTTTAAGAACTATTCTTGGCTTTTGCTGTGTTATAGCCACTAGAGCAATTTGCAAAAGTCTCAGCTATGCTACAATGTGTGCCATACTTCGGGTAAATAAGAAGGAACTAATGCAAAGTGAGAATTCCTTAGAAAATAAGAAGAAAATACTAGTCGAATTGGTCTACAAATACATTACATGTTTTATGATAGGCTTTAATACTGCTTATTTACTGCCAAATGTTTTTACCATGATTGGTATAGAACGACCCACTTTTTACACAGAACTATAAAATGCAAGATTATATAATTTTTTTTACTATTTTTAGCATTGTTGTAAAAAAATTGTTAAATTATTAATAAAGTAGGAAAAACTCACACATCACATTTTATATTTGAATATACATTATATACTGGTTTTTTACTTCAATGTATGTTACAAAAATATCATTTTATTTAAGAATTACTTAAGGCCTTTTATTGTTTTTCAACTATTTTTATTAATAAAATATTAATCAGCTTATATCTATGGACTTTAAGTTCATTTTTTTTTATACTAGTTTGTATACATCACTTTTGGTAATTTATATACATTTTGGTAATTTATATACATCACATTTTTTTGGTTGTAATATAAAATTATAAAATGGTTTTACTTGTTTAGTGATCTTTTAAAACCATTGTTATTCTGAGTATCTAAAAGAAAAATTGAAATTTAATATAATTTTACTGAACAAAAAGTATTTGAATATAAAACATGATACTTACGTGAAGTTGGCTATCATAGTTTGCTATCACACTTTCAGGGTCTACAGAATGGGGCAAATACTGCTCAATAATGGATCCAGTTTTTGTATTTTCTACAATGATTCGAGAATCTCCAACATCTAATGTAAAATCTTTTACATTTGATGTAGGTAAATAAAATAAGGCAATTAATTGCTTATTATCTTCTGTCTTCAAAATAATGGAATTGGTAATTGGCTTAATATTTTGTTCCTTTAAAATTTTTGGTTTATCGTCTTCTGTATCATCTAATACTTGAATGAATGGTTTCTTTTTTGAATCAGGTTTCTTTGGTTTTCTGTCTTCAATGTTGAACACATCTAGAGATCCCATTACCTAATTGTAAATATTTCATTATTAAATATTGTTTCAATACAAGTATATGAATATTTGAAGGATATTTTACCTTGAGATTTTTAAGAACAACATAGTTTAATACATTTATAGTTTTCTTATATTTATCATTGATCGACTCAAGTATAGCAGTAATAGTAAACTTCCAAAAATGTGGTTTCTCCAAACATTTGTTAAAATATTTAGTATTTATTAAAATATCAAATGTTAATCTTTCAATGTTTTCTAAAAAAAAGTACCTATATTAAATTAAATCTTAAGATCATAAAAAATATAAAATAATAAATGAATGTACTTTTATCCTTTGCCATTTTTTCAAATCCTATAGCCATGGGTATGACAAAAGAAGGAACCTCATCGTCTCTCATTAACCGACAAAATTGATCATCAGATAAATCTTCTGGTGGTAAAATTTCTTTTGAATGACATACATTAATAAAAACCTTTTCACCGTTTTCCAACCATGATTTTATACAAGCACCTAAAAGAAAGCATCGACCAAGTAATAATTTAATAGTTTAAAAATGTTTTGTTTTAAACTATATTACCTGGCAAGGGTTCTACCCTTTTGGAAGGCTTAGCAAACTGATGCATCGCATCGCTTTGTAACCAAGGTATGCCATGATCTTGTGATTCTTCCTTAAAAAAATAAGAATTAATTCATGATTATTTCTCTAGTATATATTGTAAAATAAAATATTATTTATAAATACTCTTGCCAAAAATAAATCTTTGATAACTTACAGGTACTATTCTCAATTTTTTAGCAATTGCGTTGTTATCAACGTCCAGTGACATTTCACTTTGACAAAAATTATTAACTATAGTAAAAATATCTTCTTTAGTTCACTGTCAATGAAGAGAAGTTCGGCTTCGTCTTTCCTTCCTAATATTTTCTTTTTGTTAGTCTCGACCTCTCGTCACTATGGTTCAGTTACTATACTACAACTGAGTATTATACGTAAATACTACAAGCTAAAGCATTAATGAAGGCGTATAATACGTTGCATACATTATACGTCCATAGATACGCGTATAAAGAAAAAGTATAATAAACACGTTTTTAAAATTAAAATTAAAGACAATTGACAAGAAACAGTGAAAAAGTAAAAATTATAAATCATTTTATAAATAGAGTTTTCTTTTTTAAAAAAATCTTTTTTATTTTATTCTTGGTGTTCACAACTGCAGCTTCATGAGCCAAGGCCAACTCTCAAGAATTTTTAAATTATACAATATAAAAACAATCTCTAAATTTTTTTGATTTTTTTTTTAAATTATAAACATTATTATTTTTTGACTCGCTATAATTTAAACTTTAACAAAACGTGTAAGGATTATCGGGTTTATTAGTATATTTATATTTACTTAGAATTTACTTAAAAGTCTTAAGCTGGCAAGCAATTAAAGTTGAGAAATAATGGCCTGGATTAGTCCCTTATTTAATGGCAGGTTATTAAAAGCAGGTAGAAAGGATCCTTGCATTAGGCCTTCGATAGAATTTGTATAACAATGAGCAAAGTGAGAAAAAGTATCTTATTAGACCTTCGATAGAGGAGGGTACTTCCGCATACATTAAACAAACCAAGGGCAAACTCTCGATCGAGCAGGAGAAAATTCTGGCTTTTCTTCATTTTAACGTTTACATACGATTAAATTGGGAAATATAAAACATTGAAAATCAGGCAAAATCGACGTTATTTCAACTTTCCGAAATGTTCAAAATCAACGTTGACTTCAGCGTTTCTATTTTCAACTAGGAATCTAAACTTTTTTTCGCGTCCTCCCCCTTTTCGAAAAGAAGCGGCAAACGGCGCGTTTTCCGCATAGTTGCGCCATCGAAAAATTGCGCTACGAAAAAATACATTTACATATAATAACTTTATGTATTTACGTAGTGACTTTATATTACCACTATTTCGCATTTTCAAATCAGCCATTTTACACAGATGGCGCGGTAAAACGGAAGTAGGTTCCTGGCGGAAGTAACGTGAGGAATGCGCGCGCATTTCTTCTCACTTTTGCAGCTGTCCATCCGGACGCCGTGGGAAATTGGTGCTATTACCATCACATGTGCATACATTTCGATCGTTAAAATGTACCACATTAAAGCTTCACAGAAAATGTTGCTCCCTTTTTTATTACTGCTAGAAATTCAATAATTAAGGATAATAATACATAAGATATCATGTAATACAGCGATTAAAAATATGCCGCAATAAAAATAAAGAAAAATATAATATAGAGGGAGGTGGCCGTTCTTCCGGTGCTGCTCATATACACATTGCCTGTTGTGATGTCATTAATTAATTAAAATTAGTAAAAGTAGAGTATTTATCATTTATATCAGGATAAAGCTTTATCGTTTAAAAATATGATGTTTTTATAAAATTGTTCAATCGATGTATTAAAGTATTCATTTTAATAGTGTAAAAATATCAATATAAAGTTGCGACTACAGTAATTCTTGTTTATTTAATGAATTCTATATATAAAATTTATAATTTATCACAGCCTTCTAATTTACGGAAATTACTTGCAAAAAGAAAATGAATAAAGTTTTTTTTATCGAATTGTTGAATGTGTATATACATGTATATATACATATATCAGTATATATGTATATATATGCATACATATATAAATATATACATGTGTATGTATATATACATATATACATATATATATCCAGCCCTTGAGGATGCCCAGCTGTTCGTCAGACCTCCTCCCCTATCCGGACACAGAGAATTGTACTTTTAATCAATAAAAACGCGTTTTGCACCTCCCTACACTCATTTCTACAGGCATTTACATACATTTTAATATAGTGACTAATTAAAATAATGAAACTGAAAAAACTTCAATAATTAGTCGTTATAATTTAAATAAAGAATAATAAATAGTATTTCTCATATATAACTAATTTGTTTATGCCTAATAAGTAAATAAAAACATTTACACATTTATTTACTATATACAATGAAATAAATAAAATAACAAAGACCAGATAATTACACGATTAAACAATTTTAATTGAAACAATTCTAAAAATAAAAAGACGAAAAACTATGGGACTTTAATTAATTAAATATTATATTATTGGTATAATTAGGGGAGGACGTCACATTAATTAATATTTTGCTAAATTTTTAATCTACGAGTACCAGTGGCACTAAATTACTTTAAACCTTTCAAACAGGAGAAATAAAATATTCCATCGTATAATCCATGTAAAGATGCACATGTATAGGCTTGATTTTCGTTGACTCACGTAGTAGCTATAAAGCGGATATGCGAAGAGCGCTTGGCGTCGTTTCCCCCTCTTGCTGCTCCCCCCTTCCCCCTCCCCCTGCCAAGCGCTCCGCCGCCCGGCAGGAGCTGCCGCTCGACTTTTCTGATGCGCCAGTCGCAGTTGGTCGTCGAGGTGAGTACGAGCGAATCTTGTTTTATCGTCTAGTAAATTGCACCATCCATTCGCAAATATTTACGAACAGTAATTTTCACGATTTTCCGCACCGCTTGCCGAGGTTATTTTCGTCGTAGAATAATTTCACGCTTGTTTTCTAACGCAAGGAAAAGACGAGGCTCGTCGTCTTGTTCTGCGTCCGCAATGAACGTAACTCGGATGCGACGCCTCGTGGCGTCCATTTCTTTCCGACGGGGCGAGAAGCTATTTCCGTCGAAAAAGTGTCGATTAGTGAATTGTACAAGTGTAACAATGGTTTTTGCAGTCGAGGGACGTAGTTTTTCGTGTTGAGAGTGCTTCCGGTGGTGAAGCCGAGGCTTGGCCGATAGCCGTTCATTGCGCGTTGTGTAAGCCATTTTGTAAACGCATCGCCCTGTTCTTGCGTACGCGCGTGAAAATATATTCGCGCGTCTTGCCAAATTTTGCCCACGATTTAACTTGGTTCATTGACATTTCTTATCTTCGGAGTTTATTTTTTGTGAATGGTGGTGCTCAAATTTAATTATTAATAATTTTGCATAAATCATTTTTTTTTGTTCCGTCTTATTTTTTCCGCCAAATTTCAATGCAAGTAAGTCGATAAATCAATGTAAAATTTTATTTTTCATTTGCAGATTTTTTTTGCAAGTTGAAATATTAAAAAAAAAACCACCACAATGGCAGACAACGATGACCTTCTGGATTACGAAGATGAGGAGCAGACCGAGCAGATTGCGGAAGGAAATGGAGAAGTTGCTCCAGCTAAAAAAGAAGTTAAGGGTACCTATGTATCAATCCACAGTAGTGGTTTCAGGGATTTCCTCTTAAAACCAGAAATTCTACGTGCGATTGTTGACTGTGGTTTTGAACATCCATCTGAAGGTATGTAACACTAATGTTTATTAAATTATGAATTATTTAAAACAATTTCTTTTAATTGATCCAAAAGTAAAGTAAATTCTTTATTGAATATCAAAAAATATTGGAAACAAGCTTGCGTGTCTTCTTAAAATGATGATATTTATAGATAGGGACAACTGATTTTTTTGTGATCGCACATATCTATACTGATGGGTTAATGAAAAATAATTATTTCTTTTGTAAAATTGGAATAGGTATTTATATAGATTTTTGTTTTTAGTTCAACACGAATGCATTCCACAAGCCGTTTTGGGCATGGATATTCTGTGCCAGGCCAAGTCTGGTATGGGAAAAACAGCAGTATTTGTTTTGGCTACCTTGCAACAACTGGAATTGACTGAAAATCAAGTCTATGTTCTGGTTATGTGTCACACGAGAGAATTAGCCTTTCAAATCAGTAAAGAATACGAAAGGTTTAGCAAGTACATGCCACAAGTCAAGGTAAATTTTTATTCCTTAACAGTCTTTGTTTCCAAATTTCTAAGGATTTCAAATGATGTTTCTCTCTTCTTAGCCAAAAATGATGACACTCATTTTACCACTACCCACTACTGATGAAATCCTTAATTATAAAAAAATTAGTTAATAATAAAATGAAAGCTTTTGCGAATTATCACATTTGTCATTACAGGTATCAGTATTTTTCGGTGGTTTGCCGATTCAGAAGGATGAAGAAGTCTTAAAAAACGTATGTCCCCACATTGTTGTGGGAACTCCAGGACGTATCTTAGCTCTTATAAAAAGTAAAAAACTCAATTTGAAGCACCTCAAGCATTTCGTTCTTGATGAGTGTGACAAAATGCTGGAACAATTAGGTAAATAATCATATCCTATTATTATTTTTTATAAAAAAAATGTATTTTTCATTTTATTAATTAAATGTGTTTTGTTTTTTTATAGATATGAGAAAAGATGTACAAGAAATATTCAGAAGTACTCCTCATGGCAAGCAAGTCATGATGTTCAGCGCTACATTGTCAAAGGAGATTCGTCCTGTCTGCAAGAAATTCATGCAAGATGTAAGATGTGATGACTTCACTTTGATCTTCAATTCCGTCCTCGCCCATAAATACCGATTAGAAAACATCCGGGGGGTGGGGTAGATAATCGAAACGGTGGAGGCACTATTCTGAAGTTAATTTAATAGAGACTAACTCCTGTGGACGTCGCCAGTCACGATACGTTCTGACTAAGCCTGCCTCTTCATGCCATCCTTCATGCCTTTATCGAAGATCAATTATTTAAAACAAAACAAAACCGATCGCTATACTAAAATAACCGACACACATTAGGAATTCTAACTTTGTTTTCTTTTGAGTAGGATTTATAATTATCCACATCTAAAAAATAGTAAAAACTACATTTAGCATCCGATTTTTAAAAATTTGGGTTTATTTTAAGTTACCTAATTTCTATTCGTGTGGGTGGGTCCATCAAGAAGCCTTCAAGACATCCTGAAGAAAGAAGAGTTCAAGAAAGAAGATTCAAGAGGATTCTGGGGGTTGGATTAGTTAGAAAAAAAAAAGAAAAAAAAAATTAAATTAGGTTGCATTTCGCGTTCGGTTACATAGTAAAGATTCCCGGATTTTTTGAAGTATTTGGCATGGAAGGCTACGGTGTACGATGTTGAGTCCTATAAATTTCTTGAGAGATAATGTACTGCACAAAGTACATGCACTGGATGCTTTACCAGTTTTTTTAATACCAATGCACTGGGGTATTAAAATATTTTTCCAAACTTTAATTGTACGATTGTACAATTGCATTCAACCCCATCAACGTAAATGCATGCAGAGATAATTGCAACTTCTCAGAGTGAGAGTGAGGTGTTTTTGCCATTGACAAGACAGTGGAAGTAGCTGAGCATTCCTGGGTGTGCCACCTTAGGTGTGTTGAGGCAACCGCAGAGTTCTTGTTATTGGCACGGATAGGAGGTGGGAGTCACCAAATTGTAATAAACTGTTAAAAACAATACAGATGGTACAAGCAAATGTAATATAAACAATGTATTGTTTTTAAACTGTACACTTTAAGTTCGAAAATTGTTTAATATTTCTACGGTTGTAAACTTAAAAGTTTAGTAGTGTTCAACTAGTATTTCTTTTGTATTGTATTGTAGTGTATAACAATTGTAATGTATCAATTTAAAAGCAGCTTGTAATTTACAAAATCACTTAATGCGAATGCAAGTATATGGGCAGTTACTCAGTCTGCAGTTCCAGAAAGAATTTGGATCCATCTTGAAAACCGAAAGTGAGTAAAGCTAATTTTTTAACCAAATTTTTTTTCTGTTTTGCGCAGCCAATGGAAGTCTACGTGGACGACGAAGCCAAACTCACGTTACACGGATTGCAACAGCATTATGTAAAACTCAAGGAAAATGAAAAGAACAAAAAGTTATTTGAACTTCTTGATGTTCTTGAATTTAATCAAGTGAGTTCATTTTTCTATATTTGAAAAATATATATATTCTCATTACATATTTATTTTAAATTTGATTTCATTTTTTTCTTAGGTTGTCATCTTCGTAAAATCAGTGCAGAGATGTATGGCGCTGGCTCAACTTCTAACCGAACAGAACTTCCCAGCTATTGGAATTCACAGAGGAATGACACAAGAAGAAAGATTGACTAGATATCAATCATTCAAGGATTTCCAAAAGGTATATAATCAACTCGTATTTTGTAGTATAAAAGTTTAATGACACAATGAGGATAGTTTTCACATTGATCACTTCGTGATTTTCTTGAACTCTCTCACTGAGTGTTTTAAATTTTATATTTTTAATTTATCATAGTATCATCGTATCACACCAGTTTAACATTGTTTTTTATTATTCAGCGAATTTTAGTGGCTACAAACCTTTTTGGACGAGGTATGGATATCGAAAGAGTAAACATTGTGTTTAATTACGATATGCCAGAGAACTCAGACACATACCTCCATCGAGTAGCTCGTGCCGGACGTTTTGGTACAAAAGTAAGTAATTTTAAAACTTGCCAAAACATTATCACCTTAAATTTTTGTACGATTATTAACTGTGTTCTTTAAATTTTTAGGGATTGGCGATTACCTTTGTCAGTGATGAAGGAGATGCAAAAATTTTAAATGACGTGCAAGAACGATTTGACGTAAACATAACTGAATTACCTGATGAAATAGACTTAGCATCATACAGTAAGCAAATTTAATTTTATTCTTTTACATTCGTTTTTATACAAAAATTTACAGAGCTAATTATTGTTTTTTTTTTTTTTTTCAGTTGAAGGACGATAACGAGAATCACACCAAATTGGACTATTCTATTTTATTATTCAAACTATAGTTGACATTTAAAAAAAATAGTCACCGGAGCAGATGAATTGTTTATTAGTTTTTTGTAATTTATACAAAAATACCACTTTAAAGTGTAAATTAAATGATAGAATCTTTTGTATTAATGATCATGATTTTTAATCAACGTTTGGTCAAATTCCTCATTTGTCACTTTTATATTAAGATTATTTTAATAACTACTACTTAAGTTTTGTAAATAATGAATTTTTTTGATTACAATAAAAAAGGTGTACTTACTTTTTTTGAAACGAATGTTGATGTTTATCCTTTATCCTTCGCTTATTCCTTTCCATTGTTCCAATTGTTATTTTATCAACGTATTACACAACTTTTAGAAAATAAATGGATTTTTTTTATACACCTAAATTATGAATATTTTGAGTAATTGAAAAGTAAACAAAAAAATAAGCTTTTTTTCTTATTTTTAAACAAAAAAATAGACATTACTTTGGTAGTTGCATGATGCAATTTAAAAGTATAAATTAAACCAGTTAAATAACAAGAGAATCGTTAATATCGTTATATAATAAAATTAAATAAAGAGTAACAAGAATAATTAGTGTTTAAAATTAAATAAAAGAATATGCAAACTCTTAATCAGACAAACAACACTTAAAAATTTAAATTGCAAAGCAAATTGAATTCGAACGTTTCACTTCCGGTATTTAATGAATTCATATAAATTATTTATTTTATTACAGTTTGATGCAAGTAATTTATCAATTAAATTAATTGACCATTAAGTTAATATTCGTCAATTTATTTTATTTAATGAAAAGCAATAAAATATCAATTTCGGAAATTCACTAAGCAACAGACAAATTAAAAGAATGTTTGAAAAAGAGCATATGTATATAATATTCGATGGTTTTATAAAAATTATTTATTTAATACACAAGAAATGTATTAATTACTTTAATTGAGCGTTAATTCAATATTTTATTTAATTAAAAACGATAAAACATCTTTTTTTGAAAATTCACTATGCAACAGTCAAATTCAAAACGTTCGAAAAAGAGCATATCAATCGGTAGTCAAATTGAATTCTCGAGGGGTTGCACCAGTCGGTGGGTGATCCCTGCTTCAGTCTTGTGCACAGTCAAGAGATTTTAAATTATTTGAGAAGAAAATGACTCATTCAACGGAGGTGCATTTTGGAGTTCCATTGCTAGACGATCTTTGCTGCATCAATTGCAGAGTTGAGCACAGCGGCTCCGTCCTAAATTCCATCGTGAAGTCGTTATTCCATGTTCAAATTTTATACTGCAGGTAAGCCATCGAACCTCAAAGTTAACCCCATATCCATACGTTTGGTTGATTCTCGCGTCTGTTTTCTTTTCTCATTTCTTTTTGTACCTAAAAAATGTCTTTTTTCAAGCATTTTTGTACCTAAAACATTCTCTTTAAACATTTATTTTTGTACCTACAAAATTTCTTTTCTCATTTCTTTTTGAACCTAAAACATTCTTTTTTCATTCATTTTTGTTCCTAAACACTTGTTTTAAAAATTTCTTTTTGTAACAAATTTAGATTGATAATCTACTCGGTGCCATGCTGCATTGCTTCTCCGTCAGTTCAAAATGTTGGGGACGTTGTGCATGTAATTGTCAGCAAGAAATTCTACGACACAGGGAAGCTACAAAGTCATTTATCGGATTTGAAAATAAAGGTGCGTATGGTACTACTCTAAAGCTTATCCCGTGGGAAAAATCTTATAAAATACTAAAAAAAATGTGCAAATTTTATAAAATCCGAAATATTATTTATCAAGTTTTATGCGGTTTTTGCACTATTTCGTGGAGTTTTATAAAACCCTTTCAATAGGGAAGTTAAAACACCGATTTTTAAAAACTGATATTATTAACAATTGTGTAAATGAACGTATGAATACACTTTTTGCATGCAAATTGTAAATTAATTTAAACATCGTTATAACAGTTGAATCGCTTTAAAAATTTGTTAAAACAGTACAGCAATCCTGAGCCTGTGCATCCGAAAATTTACGAAGCTTGCCTGAAGTACACGATTACGTTCAAACTGGCGCCATTCTGGAACTGTATCGGTAAATCGTTGTTTCTCTGTGGAGAAAATTGTTGGTCTTTACCTTACAATAACGATGCTATAGAGTGGGAAATTTATTACAAAGGTATATTTATTTATTTTATTTATTTAACAAAAATTCAACGGACTGAAAAGTATACTTAAGTATAAAATATGAAGTACGTTATAAACTAACTTAAAA
The DNA here is from genome assembly GCA_018906775.1 of Sycophila sp. Sp_5. NCBI lineage: Eukaryota > Metazoa > Arthropoda > Insecta > Hymenoptera > Eurytomidae > Sycophila > Sycophila sp. Sp_5. Next base: position 5,928,709 of record JACCID010000004.1, read on the forward strand.
TAAGCCAAAGCTATTATAAATAATAAATTAATAACGTAAAGATTTATAGACTTTAAAAAAGTCGTTTTTTTTAATCTATATTTAATATAATAAACACCGACAACAAATTTTCCTGGTAATTTTCGGTAATTAAATAAATAATTGTTGTATGTTTTTTATACTTTGGAAATGCAGTAACAAAAATTTATGTAAAACGAATTTTGCTTAGGCGAAGAAACAAAACTTGGATTGAAACCAATGAAAGTGAATTTGCATCCGTTCACGCCTGAGAATGTTCTGTCACCGATGCTGTTGAACACTTTTAAGAAAAGTACTACAATGTACATGAACGTGGGATTTGAATCTCCGCTAGTCCACGTGTTACCAAAGTAAGGAAAACATTTTGTGTTACTCATGTATTTCCATTAAAAAAAAAAATGATTTAGATGAAAATTTGACTTTTACCTGTAGATTGACGAAGGGAAAGGTGGTGTCGCTATCGAAAAATCTACCTAAAAGCTGTCCTTTCGAGAGCTACGACATACTTCGAAGACATTGGAAGAATATGGTATTTATATTAAAAATTATTTATTTACATTTGACATTTTCTTTCCTTTAAAAATAATAATTTGCTTTAATGTATTTTTACAGTACTCATATCGCCTTCCTAAAACCGCCGAGGGAATGATATTTTGCGAAGTAGTTTTTGCAATAAATCCTAATCAACGATTTACGTATCCTGATATGTGTCTCTTTTCTACTAGACCTGAGATTCTTGGGAGTGACAACAAAAATGCCGTGGCTTCAAAGTTCCTCAAAGATTTATCTGACAGATTACAGTCGATATGCAGCCAAACTATTAAAATCGGACGAGTATATCCTGAATTACCTATAGTACGTTCAGGAGGACTTGCCAAGGACATTAATTATCCTGTAAGATTATTAATAATTTTCATTCTTTTTCCAATTGTATACATCTCAGTAATTTAAATTAAATTTAAATGGTATTAATATCTCAGCAAATTAAAATTAAATTGAAATAGTATTTATTATACTAACATTTTAGTAAATTTAAATTAAATAAATTGAAATAGTATTAACATCTGAGTCAATTTACATTAAATTGAAATAATAATTATATTGTGAAGTTTAACATGCGAAGGTGGCATGAATGAATACTCTCGTTGTATCATTATTGCGCCCGGTTGTGGGCCTTAATCTCTTACAGGTCACTCGGTACTTGGACCTTACAATATCTATTGATTTTTTATTTAAATGACATTACAAAATTAACGTGCAGTTTCTTTCTTTCAGATATTTCCTTATCGAGATGTTGATGTATCTGCTACGTTCACTAAGACACCCAAGGATGAATACATTGTAAAGCCATTCGAGAAAAAATTGAAATTCTCGAACTTATTTACTTTCAAGGGAATTGATAAAATGACTCCCTACATGAGAGATCACTCGCAAAAGGTTCTTTCTATTATGAACGGGCAAAGCCAAAAAACTAAAGGTAGCAGCAGTCAATGCCAGCCTAGAACATCAACTAGCGGCAATGAGGAAATGTTTAATAACGGAGGTGCCCAGAAATTTTCTTTAGGATATCCGTCAACGATGAGTAAAAGAAAAACTGAAATTGACGATACAGCTAAAATTTGTTCTTTCTACGAAATACCTTCAATGTATCCAAAAAGAAGTGACTATCTAAAATACAGGAGTTATGATGCTGCTGATTCTGATGTGAAAAATAAGGAACAAAATTCCCAAACAAACTCTTTTGATTTTGGTTTCTCGGAACCGACATTTCCGACTGTGAAACCTAAATTAAAACCGAGGATAAAAAATATAGAAACCGTTAACTTTGATTTAAACGGAGTCAAGAAAATCAGGACGATTCACGAAATTAATAAAGGAAACAATGCGGAAGTCGATGAATCAAAAAATACAAAATCGAAGAAAATGGATGATAAGGAAGTTACTTCTCCGTTTTTTGGTCAAGAAAAAGATAACACACATACTCTTGCATCCAATTCGTCGTACAATGGGCAGTATAGAAGTTCACGCGAAAGTCACTGTAAAATGGATGTTGACGAGCGATTTAAAAATGATAGAAATGATGTTTCAAAAAAAAATAGACAACTCGGTGAAAAAAATGACTTAATATCACTGTTATCCAAGTTCGACTCATATAACATGGGAGAGGAAGATCCGGAATTTGAAAATTCTATATACAGCAAAAATGACCAAGAAATATTGCTTTACCAGCAAGTTAATAATCAATCGCCAGAGAAATATTCACCACCTCCATTTTTACTGAGCCCTATTCAAATGCCATCTTCGCTGAGCAAATATTCTCCTGAAAATTTAGCAGACAAGTCTCGCCAATGTTTAAACGAAAAGCAATTTCTGGAACCTACCATGCCTGTCACACCGGAAAATCGATCAAATAAACTTCGTTTGTCATCCTTATCTCGCGGAGCGAATTCCTATGCCAATAATCAAGAGCGACGGGAGTTGCAATATAATTATTTGCCGGGCGAAAATCGGAAGAGAGAAAACTTTACTAATTATGCGAAAAGAAAAGACAGAAGCCTCGATCAAAGTACATCATCTTCTCAAGTTACCATAAAGAATCCGCAATCGCCGAGTAAAAATAATTTTTCTGATGAGAATGAAACTCAATACAGTCCTTCCCTTCTGGACATCTACATCCAGCAGAATCAGATTCATCAATTGTGTAGTCAGCAGAAGTTCAATTCTCCTGAAACAAGATCACAAGAACCATCGATGATAAATAGTACAACGAATTCAACGTCAATAAATTCTATTTTGAATCGATCTCTTGAAACATGTGACAGATTCGTAATCGGCAGAAATTCTCCGCCAAAATCTCAAGTCGAAGAGACCAAGGAAGACGATAGAGTTTTTAAATTAGAAGAGTTAGGGAAAAATAATTCAACTCATACTATGGGCGATTTTATGAGCATAATTTCGGACTCCACCGATTCTGAAGATCAATCACCTAGTCATAGATATTTAAAGATGGAATACGAGGCGGCTTTAACTTTCAATGATTAATTTTTGTTATTATTTTTATTCTAAGAAGCCGGTATCCTTTATATATGAAAATTAATAAGGTAGATTACGTTTTATTTGTTATAAGAAAAGGAGAGTCCAGAACAAGTTATAAGATGAAGTTTTAAAAATGCAAAGTAGGTTTTAAAGGGAAGGAATCGTTAAAAAAAGTTCTAAATTTTTTTCACATTTTTATATTAACTTCGGCCAAATAGCATTTATAAACAAATAGGAAAACAAATACACTCATGAACACATTTTAATTGTTAATTGTTAAAATTAAGTAATCAGTTATGCGTTATTAAAACTTATAATACTCGCACTTGATCACAGTATCGGTAACGCTTGAGATTTACTTCCCTTGCATTCATTAATGACGGATAGCAGTATTAAACGTTCTGATTTACTGTCAATCCCTATTTCGATTAAATCTTTATCATTGAGAGTAAAAAATAAATCTAGGTCCACCTGGAAAAAATATTGTTTTAGTTCATCAAAGTCGAGATTTTAAAAATTGTGCTTAATTGTTAAAAAAAAAAGATTAGAGCGACAATTACTTCTTGTTCAAGAAAAATAGGAATGTGCCTTCTAAGTCCAAATCTTTCTAAAAGAATCAGCAATTTTGTAGTATTAGGATCTAGGATGATTCCCCGCGGAGGCGTTTTATACTTAGGTGGTGTGGGCGTTGTCTCGTTGAACACATTATCCTCGTTAATATCGTACGGTACGTTGGGCGACTTCGTTGGACTAAACTGAGGCGTGAAACTCAAAGTCACATTCGAGTCGTTACTGAAACTTCGAAGCTTCAGATTGGGAGGACGCTTGCTTTGGCATCTTAAACGAGATAAAAATGTTTGAATAAATTTTCGAAACAAATACCATCAAATTGTAAATTCTGCTTTACCTTTGTAAGACCAACGGCGTAGCGAAGCTGACATCGTCGTCGTCAGATCCTTTTAAAGTTTCGCTTTGACTCTCATTTTTCGCCGTGTTCTCATCTTCGTGCACATCCAGCAAAGGCGTTGTAAACAAATTAGGAGAAGGACAGTCCTGCGTTACAAACGTTTTTGGCGACGCAGGGTAGGCCTTTTCGTCGAAGTACGAAAAAGTCGGTGAAATGATGTTTTTCGTAGTTTTTTCTGGATTCGGTTGCAAGTGTTCTTCAGTCGCTGACGTATCTAATCGAATTTTCGGAATACTTATGCCGTTTTTTACTTTGATGTCGTAATATTTCCCGTCTTTTTTCGTATTATCATTATTGTTCTTGTCCTCTTGGTTCAATAAATGTTCTATCTCGGAAAGATCATTCCAATAATTTTCCGAGTGCAACTGTGGCTTCGCCAGTGCCACGATTTCCGGCACTGTTGATTGTTTCATCATGATGTGCGTTAAAGCGTCTATTAAAAAAGAATAATTTTGTAAAAAAACGAGATTAAAAATAGTAATAAGCTTTGTAAAAATATTTGGCCGAAGGTATAACGTCTAATTCTTGTTGACTCACTTGCGTTGTGAACATCGGCGCCGAGAACAACAAGTTTAAAAAATAATTCTTTGTCATTTTTTAAAGCCGCTATGCACAGTGGATCGATATCGTCGTGAATAGCGTACTCCAGTGCCGATGGGCAACTGCTGAGGACTAAATCGAACATTTCGTTGCTTATCGCACAAGCGAGACTCAAGACAGACATACCTGCGAGTTTAAAAATAGCGATTAATGAAAATGTAAATTAAGTGCAGTACATTTCAAGTGTACATTGTTAAATTTATGATTAGTTTGCCAACGTTTATCTTTGATAATTTTTTTTATCAAACTTCAATTAAGAATGAATTAAATAGAAGTAGCTTTTTTTTATCGTATTAAAAGAAAATTGTAGACAGGAATTAAGTAAGAATTATTAATACGAATTAGGTATACTTTCCAATTGGGCAACGGCTTACCCAAAAATGAAAAATCATTGACTATCGCTCCAGAATCCAATAAAAACTTGACCATATCAATGTTTTCATTTCTGATCGCCTGCATAAGGGGTGTCCAGCCGAAGGCATTTTTTCTCTCCAAGCAGTGCTTATCGTGCTTTTTAAGAATACACTTAATTATATCGACGCAGTCGTTGGTCGCGCTGACGTGCACTATATTTTCTTTGTATCTATTAACGACGTTCAACGAGTAATCTGTACGTGCGACGAATAAAAAAAAAATTAAAGCGATGTATAAAAATCGTTAGGCATAAAAGTTTGTTCAAATTTCGCTTACCGGTTTTATTCAAAATTTGTATCACTTGCGACTGCACCTTCTGTTTGTTGGAGTCCTCCGGCGATATCATCATCGGATTATCGGCGTTCGAGTCCATTGTGTTTTTAATACGATCATTTAATTTTAGCGACTGGAGTAGCCGGACAATCGACAATTGTTGCTTATAATGAAATCCGAGAGGAGACGCGAGGTGTTCGTTTATTTACAGGCATCACTGTGCTCGGTCCGATGCCGAATGACTCAAAAGCGCTCGATGGCTCCTCTGTTATTGTTTTGTATTGTATTCGTACGGGAACAGAAGCGCGATTATGTAAAGTCTGAAAAATTAGCGCTTTATTTGAACACTTTTAATTCTTTCCTCGACTCGTTCAATCGCGAATTTATTAGGAAAAAATGATATTTTGTTAATATATTGTTTACTCGGACTAAATATTATTTTTTCGATTGTTATCAGTCAAAATTGTTATGTTAAGGTAATGCACATATAATTTTAATGTAACGCAAATTTAATTTTAGTGACTCGAGCCAGATGTAGTAATTTAATTTTCATGTGACGTCTTACCGCAGCGGACTTGATCTACTTATTCGAATTTAGAATGACGGTCTGCACGATCTCCATTTAAATTGTAATAGCAAGGCTATTTTTTCTGTTAGTATTTTGCAGCTCCGTAAGAGTATTTTATTTTTGCGTATACTTCATTTCTTTGAGTAGTAAATAACATTTACATACGATGGCAGATTAACATTTATAATTATAATGAAATTTAATGTCACCGAAAGGGTAAAAAATTGATTACTAATGTATAATTTATAGAACAGCTGTAGAAACGCGGAAAATTGAGATAGTTGTTCAAATTTAATCGTGATAAACATTAATTTTCATTTTATGTACGAATTTTAAATATGAAAGCCCTCGATGGTGCTTAAGAAGCGTTATTTGAATAGTGTTTAGCGAAACGCAAAATATATTGTTTTATCTCAAACATGGCCTTTTATTTTTTGATTTATGCATTATAAAGACGATGCAGCGCTCTATGTATTTCCTCAATTGCAGGCCAATTAGCAGTTTCTCATTGTCCGCGCCTCTTGATTGATATTTTAACTACACCTGCGAATCCACGGACTTCGAGCTTTATAAAGAATGTACAGCCGACCGAGTAGTGCTTAGTTCATTTAGTCACGCCGAGAACTATTGAATCAACTGAAAATCGTTAAAATTTTTATTCAAATTGCTTGAATATGACACTGTCTACGTCGGACAGTTTTAAATTGTTATTCTTTATTGCGACTTGTCTTTTAACAGTCAGTCACGTAGCATCGCAAGGTGAGCACAATTTTTGTAGAAAAAAAAGAAAATCGAAAAATTTAGCTGACAAGTACACTCCTTTATGAGGTATTCTTTAATTAATTAAATTTAATTTAGATGAAATAAGAATACTAAGTAAGATAAATGTTAAAAGACTTGTTTACATAGTTATAAGTATAATTCAGTTTATTTTTTGCTTTGTAAATTTCACTAATTTAAATTTAAATGAGAATATCATGTGCATTAATTTCTTAAAAATTTCTTAATTTTTTTTTAGATGAAAATGCAGAAGCTTCTTCCAGATCAGGATCTTGCAAAACACCTGAAAATAAATCAGGCGAATGCGTAGGACTTCTACAGTGCCCGTCGTTATTGAAAGTAGTGGGCACAAATCCTTTTCACGCTATTAGAGAGGTGAGACATTCACTTTGTGGAAGAAGCCTTTTACAACCATTGGTCTGCTGTCCTGAAGATGAAAGGGAAGAAAATAATAGCGGCACCAGCAGCAATAACAACAGTAACAATCAAGAAAATGATTCGGATAAAACAACTAAGGCGCAGCTGCTAAAACCACCCCAATGTGGACGCAGCGACAAAACTCACAACAGAGTCGTTGGTGGATCTCCAGCTGAACTGGGTATTTATTATTTTCTATTTAATCTTAGTAAACACTGGAAATATTAGTTTTTAAGTTTGTAAATTTCAATGTACTAACCTACTCGGTTGAAAAACGTTGATTTGCCTTGATTTTCAACATTTTTTAAAACGTTTTCCTGGTGAGCGATGTAAACGTTGATTTTCAACGTTTCTCACCTGGAAAATGTTTTAAAAAATGTTCGAAAGCTTGAAAAAGTTTGAAAAGAAGGTTTCTATTTTCAACCGAGTACAGCACTACATTCACCTCTATATAGGAATTACGTTTGTAATTCATATCTGTTTCAATAAATACAAATATAGATAGAACAATTTTAATTAAAAAAAAAGTTGGATATGGTTTTTTATTATCAGTTTATTTTTTTTTTCAGGCGCCTGGCCCTGGATCGCTAATTTAGGCTACTACACGAATAATCCAAATCAAGTCGTGATTCTCTGCGGAGCATCGTTGGTATCCTCGCGATACGTGATTACAGCAGGCCACTGTGTCTACAATAAGAAGAAATTTTTCGTACGTTTGGGAGAACATAATTTGGATAGCGACGACGATGGTGCTAATCCTATCGATATCCGCGTTGAAAAAGTGACTATACATCCGCAGTACAACCACCAAGTTTTGCGGAACGATATAGCTATTTTAAAGCTCGCTAAGGAAGTCGAATTCACAGGTAGAATTTATTTCGCAAATTTTGCTCTCAAAGAATCATTATCAGTTGACTAATAATGGCATCATCGTGTAAGATATGTTAAAATGTTTCGTTCGTATAAATTAATTAGTTAAGAATAATGTGATAAGAATAATCAAATTGAAGGTTGATTTAAGAATTAACATTATTACCAATCTTTTATAATGAAGATATCAAAGTTATATATACATCATTTTTTATTTGAAAATTATGTCAGTTTCTATAATTTTAATTGTTTTTATTCCAGACGCAATTCACCCAATCTGTTTACCTGTAGATGATGAGATAAAAAATCGTAATTTAGTAAACAACTACCCGTTCGTGGCAGGCTGGGGAAAGACTTCAACAAGTAATTTTTTATCTTATCAAAGTAAATTCATATTTAATTTATTAATGATATTTTTACATGTCTTTGGTAGATGGCCCAGCCAGTGACGTTCTTCGGGAAACTCAGGTTCCGGTGGTTGACGAGGAAACTTGTAAAAGGGATTATCGAAACGTCAGAAACGTTTTCATAAACTGAAAATGTTATTTGCGCTGGTTACGCTAGAGGCGGTAAAGACGCGTGTCAGGTATGAACAAAATTCATAATTTAAAAAACGGCCAATTGATAAGAACCTGTTTGTCTGATTTTATTCTTTTTAACAGGGTGATAGTGGCGGTCCATTGATGTTCCCACTGAAAAAGAATTATTACTTGGTTGGTGTTGTATCCGGTGGATATAAATGCGCAGAACCAGATTTTCCTGGCTTGTACACTCGTGTATCGTCATACTTGGACTTTATTCGATCCAATATGAATTAAGTATACATTTTTGTTTTATTAAAGTGCTGCAACGTTTTTGCAGCAGCTTTAAGTGATCAAATGATTAGGAAAATGTGCCAAAATATAGTGTTCTATTTGCACAGATGTTTCAATTATAGTTACTTTTTTTATGGTAAATTGTGTACCTATAATACTAGTAGATATTTGTTCTCTCTTCAGAATAAAAAGTTTAATTATTTTTACTGACACGATGCCAATTATTAATTTGATCTCGCGCAGTGTCTCACCAGCACTGCCTTTATCTACTTACACTTTTTTCATAAGCTATTTCTATAAGGTACAAAATATAATTTAAAAATAAAATCTTAAAAAGCAATTTGTTTGCTTCGATTTAACGTAGGTTTACTAAATGCATTGGCTGCAAATTTCCTCAATAGCAGGTCAATTACCAGTATGTCGGTATCTCTTCATCTGCGACTATTGATGAGGGATAATTACGGTAGTACCCGCTCATCTGTACTCTTCAGATTTTATAAAAGCAAGTTGTAATTTTATTAATTGCGTTAATCTACTTAAGTCATTCATTCTTGTTAATGACAAAGTAACGATTCAATTATTCCATTATTTTGCAAGTATAAAAAAATGATGTAATCAGCATAAACGTTTCAAAATTAAAAGGATGTTTGTATTAGTACAGTCTATCTGAAATTAAAATGTATGAGGAATGAGTCATTTTCATCAATAAGATATAAGTATATCTCGTTACATCACTGGAGAGTGCATTACGAAAATTATTATTTCGAATCTGATAAAACTCGATACTAAACAATCTTGCAATTTTGTTATTTCTTAGTGATATTGCATTTTATGAAGCAATATTTGAAAAATCCATTGCAATAATTTAAAAAAGAATAGTAAATCAATGTAACATGACAATATAAAATATTAATAATATACCTATAAACATGTACAACAAATAATATGTAAACATATATAATTTCCTTAAAAATTTTTACGTAATTTTTCAAAATTATAAGGCTTAAAAAATGTTCACATGATTTTTCAAGATTGTAATGCTTAAAAAATGTTCACATGATTTTTCAAAATTGTAATGCTTCAAAAAAATGTTCACACGATTATTCAAAATTATAGTGCTTAAAAAATGTTCACGTGTTTCTTCAAAATTGTGATGCTTAAAAAAAGTTCACGTGCTTCTTCAAAATTGTAATGCTTAAAAAAAGTTCATATGTTTCTTAAAAATTGTTACACTAAATTGAGCAAAACTAAAAATCTACATGGTACGAATAATTGAAAAGATTTGAAATTTATCTCCGCTATCTTTACGCACACAAACATGATGATAATCATGAGCAGTTTAAAACGAACAGATAAAAAGCTTCTTCGAATCAATTACTGTATTATTTTCTGTTATACTTATGCAACAGTCTCATTCAATTACATGAACACTTTGTGCTCGCAGAAAGTGTTAAGTAGTAACAGACCATCCGGTAAGACAATAGCACGCTGCTGTATTACTATATACATTCTTAATTCCATTTACACGTAATTCTAAGATGAATCAAGCAAATCGCAAAGCAAGAACTGCTCTGCCATTAATTGATATAAACAAACTTAAATAAGTATAAAGAATCCGTCATTCGGTGAGATGAAATGAAATTTATTTTTATGCATTTATTTAATATAAATTCAACGGACTACAAGTCTTTAATTGCAAACTATATAGCTTAAACTAGAGATAATATAAACAATATATAAAATAGTGATTAATTAAGAAAATATAAACAATATACAAACTAATAATTAATCGTAAGTGAACGTGGTGAAGATTTTAACTGACAAATAGAGTCAATCAATCTTATATTAATTGTTAAAGAATTCGAGAGTCTTGACACTCTATATTGAAATATCGAATTAATTTCATTTATGCGATTATAATAAACAATATCAATAATATAAATAACAATATCAATAATATAAATAACAAACTAATAATTAATATCGTAAGCGAACGTGGTGAAGATTTTATCTGACCAATAGAGTCAATCAATCTTATATTAATTGTTAAAGAATTCGAGAGTCTTGACACTCTATATTGAAATATCGAATTAATTTCATTTACACATCATATCAAGATGCACCAAACTAATCGCCAGTCAATTGATATACAAATGAGCGCAAATAAACGTAAAGAATCCATCGCAACTCTCAGTGCGCCAACATAACCCCCGCGGCATTCGGCGAGTTGAAGCTTATCGTTTATCGCACACGCAGTATATTTAGTGCACTTGATAATTCTCCGCATGAAATTATGAAATACCGAATTAAAGAAATTCGCGCGGCAGACTCTCAGGGTCGGCCGCGAGGCGTCGCCCGGATCAGTAGCGCAGCCGCGATCTCGCCGCTCGTCTCTATAAGCATGTCGGCGGCGACGTTGCACGTGTTACGCTGTGGCGGTTTAAATAAGCTCGCGGTGCCCGTGTCACTAGCGTGCCGACGGCAAGTACCTACGAGCGCAGCAGCTGCGACCGACCCTCCGAGCGCACAGCACCGCCATGGCCACGACGTTCAGCACCGTAGAGCGCGGCACGCCCAACACCCCCGAGTACAGGCTCTTCTTCCGTGAGTACTCACGCGCGATTTACTCTCCAAAACAACGGATAAGACGGCCTCCCACGCTCGGCCACCGGGGCGCACTTAACCTGCTCTTCCGGTCGCGGCGCGCGATTTTTTTTGCCCTTCTCCGGATGGCAGATTTTCGGGGCTCGGGATGCGGGGAGTGGAGTAGTGGACGCTGACGTAGAGGAGGAGATAAGGGGGGATTTTGTCGCCTCGATCTTGAACGCGGAAGGTCAAGGGAGCGGGAGAGCCTTGGAGATGTTCGCTTGCCGCGATCGATCGCCAAGGGAGAATAACGCTGACTGTTTCTTTTCTTTTCGCGTTTTCAAGGTAGAATGCGGCGCTCGAGGAAGAGGCGATTGTTTGCGTGCGGCTCACCTTTGACCCTCCTTTGGTTTCCTGCTTTGATCGACTTAGCTATAAAACGACTGTTGTCGGCCTAACGGCGAGAGGCGCGCGGTGAACGACGCACGTTGTCTTTTCATGCATACTGGTAGCAGATTTTTTTTAACGACTGCTTACATACATGACTATTTCTTTTTTATGAGGCTTAATTGCAGTCTCCGAGAGCTCAAGCACTTGGTTACACCGGTGAAATGTATTGTGCTCTTGAAATAGCTTGAAAATGTTAGAGTTATTTAATGGACGTTAGTTTATTAGAAGGAGAAAGTTTCTTGGAGCGCCTGCTCAGTTTTATTTTACTTTTTTTTGAGAGAAAGTTTTGATCGGGAATAAAGGAACCGGTTTTTATAACATATTATACTCTCGAATATTAAAATAACGATCCTTCTAGTAGTTTGAATTGGTTATTGCTTAACTTATTAGTGTAATCATCTATTTAAAGGAGTGATGTAAGGAATTTGAGTGCTACAATTACTTTTAATTCTCATTGTTATTAGAGTCTTTAATGTTTTAGAGCAGTCGTTAATTTTTTCAAAAAAGTATATTAAACTTGTAATTGATATGTATTGTATAGTATAGTGTATTGTATACTTTCTATTTGTAAATCTTAATTTTTGCTGATTTATTCAAATTTTTTGCAGAAAATGAAACAAGTCCAATTTCACCTATGCACGATATTCCACTGTTTGCGGATGAAGCCAACAAAATATTCCACATGGTTGTCGAGGGTACCAAGGTGGACAAATGCTAAGATGGAAATTCACTTGAAGGAAACACTGAATCCGATAAAACAAGATATGAAGAAAGGCAAATTGCGATTTGTTGCTAACTGTTTTCCTCACCACGGTTACATATGGAATTATGGAGCCTTGCCTCAAGTAAATATTTTTTTAATTTATTATCTGCTTAAAATTATATATATTAAAATTATTCAGTTACTTAAACTTTGAACGGAGATGATGTCATAATCTTGTAATCTATTATCAGCCACCATTGAAGTCCCGCAATAAAGTTCCTTGTATCTTAGATAAGAATTTGTTTGCTATACAAGGTCATTGCTATAAGTAAAAAGTTCATTTATTTTTCTGTTAAACATATCTTATTTGCAATTCAGTATACATAATCAATAACTCACAATTTTATATCAATTCATTTTTATTCAATGATAAGTACAAATATTATTATAAGATAAAAGCTATTCTTAAATTCTGTATTTTAGACTTGGGAAAATCCTGAAGTTTTGGATGAAGCAACAGGATTCAAAGGAGACAACGATCCTATTGATGTTATAGAAATTGGTTACAGGGTGAGAAATTACTTTCCAACATAAATGATAAAGCTTTCATTTTTATTAAAATACTTAAAGCAATGTTTAAAATTTAGGTAGCCAAAAGAGGAGAAGTACTGAAAGTTAAAGTTCTTGGTTGTGTTGCTTTGATTGATGAAGGTAACCATCAATTTTACTAAAATTTTATTTTTTCTTTATCATGAATTAAAACATTAATATCTATTAATTATTTTAGGTGAAACTGATTGGAAGATTATTGTTATTGATGTTAATGATCCTCTGGCTAGTCAAATGAATGGTAAATTTTACTTGATTATTTAATTTCTTTTTTAACTAGAACTTTTTATTATCATACAATGTTAGCCATAATGTTTAATTTTATCAAGGTCATTTTCATTGTAATTTTAATAGTTATACTATTATCGGTAATTCTCATGGCTCTTCTTTGTTATGTAATTTACTATCTCAAGGAGATTGAATAAATTAAGACTACAAAATGTCACTTAATTTGGCTTATATTTTAACTATTAAAAATGTTGTATTTAGATATTGCTGATGTAGATAAGCATTACCCAGGCTTATTGAAGGCTACAATTGAATGGTTCAAGGTGTACAAAATCCCTGATGGAAAACCAGAGAATCAATTTGCTTTCAATGGAGAAGCAAAATCAAAGGATTTCTCTTTGCATGTCATTGAAGAAGTACACAAACACTGGCAGAATCTCATTAAAAAAGAAGCAGCTGCTGGAAATATTTCATGGTTTGTTACATAGTCAAATTATTTTGATTTTGTTTTAGACTTAAAATGTTAATAATAATTTATAAATTTCATCTATCATAACAATTAAAAAAAATTTAATATTTCTAGTACAAATCTAACTGTCACAGACAGTCCATTCCAAATTACGCCTAGTGCTGCGAAAGAAGTAGTAGAAAAAGCTCCTGAACCTCAAGAATCGCAACCTATTGAACCTATTGGTAAGTTATTAATTCTATTGAAGGTGTATTTTTAGTTTTAGTAGTGTACTTTTCATTTCAGTATTTTGATTTTGTTTCATTTCAGTTGATACAATTTTCTTTCCTACAAGAATAAAGTTGTTGAATAAACTGTGAAAAATAAATAGTTTATGTTATTCTCTTTTATTCTTTTACATTTCTATTATATTTCTTCTCAAATTACCAATTAATAAAAATAAAACATTTAATTAATTTCAGTCGATAAGTGGCATTATGTTCATCTACAGTGAAGAGGATTTGATCATCGTTAAAAAAGAATTTTTACAGATAAGACAATTATGATACAAAATTGTTTTGTTCGTAATTGCTGTGCACCTTATCTCGTCAATTCTTTTGTAATTATGCAGCAAGACTTGAGGTATTTTAGTTACTATTCTAAACAATTTTATTTATTGCAAGTGTAGCATTATAAACAAGCATAATTGATAATAATAAGAAAGTTTATAGGAGAAGGTTGTAATATATTTAATACGGTATTCTAAAAGAATAGTTTTGAATATTTTTTCCACACAAATAAAGAAAATAAAAATAAAAATCAAAAAGCACAGTTAGAAAATTATTAAAAATTATTTATTATTTACATTTACATTTTCACCAACAAATTTGCTTATCTGCCAAAAGTACTTTTAAAGTTTTTTGTGTTATTAATCTCATAGTATGAGTAGGTATAGTGGAGGTATATAAAACACAAAAAATATGATCTGCCTCTTTGAGCGCATGACATTTATGATACTCTGAACACCAATATGTTTCTTTAGCACCCTTAAATTCTTCAACAGTCTTGTTTAATTCTTCTTCATCCTTTTCTTCATTACAATCAGAGGAAAGAAGAAATGTTTCCACTGCATGATGATAAAATGTTCTAATTGTATCTAATCTATGAGATCCTGAAAATTGATTTTTTGATTGCTGTGCATTTCTACTAAGAACAAATTTTCCTACTTTATAATTAACTAATAGAAACCTGAAATTAAATAATTGCATTTTGTTTATTGGTTTTAAGTTAATTAACTTACAATAAATTAATTTTATTTACCCTAGAATTCCAGAATCTAAAGTTATCGAGGTTGGAAAGTTTCTTGGATAGCATTGTTCTGATGCCCTTAATACTTCAATACTATTTCTCCAACACTGTATTGCTAATCTTTCAATTTCATTTAATTCTGGTGTTGGACCACATAGAGCTAATACTTGTACATTATTAACTAACGTAACATTCACTAATCTATAAGCCAGCTGTAATAAAAATTTGGAGTATTTTAAAAATTAGTATTCAGTAAAGAAATTGAAGTCATTGATGCACTTACATTAGGGCTCTTGTAGGGTAAAAAGATTGGTAAATCTTTTGCAGTGCAGTTATTTTCTGCTGTGATTGCTAGAATAAGAAGTTTTCTTTCTAGTGGATTGAGAGACCACCAGCTCTCAGTAGCGACTGCCAAACAGTCATGAATAAATACGCATCCGTACAATGAATCTAAACTTTCCATGTAACCCTCAAGACAAATCTATAATTGAAACGAAGAAATGAGTTATTATTTTTATATTTAAATTTTAAGTTTTTAGCTAAGTGTGTCAACAACCTGAAGTAAATGATTTTCAGTACACATAATACAATCTGTTAGATCTACTAGGTCAGTTTTGGAACCAGTCCTGTCACCAATATCCAAGCATTCTAAAAGCCTGTCGATAATTGGATAACAGGCTCGTAAATCTCTTTTCAGCCTTTCTACACTTCGTGGTTGCTCAATATCCTTCAGACCAACAATTAAAATCATAGCATTGAATACAGAGTCTAAAAATTTATCAATTACTCTTTTTGTTACACCACTTGCAATAGCTATTAAAATAATGCATCCTTTAAACTCTTTCCAAACAATGGTTGTATCCGGCATATCTGTATTAAGTAACTCCACGTTATGTGTCTTTAAAAACATGTGCACTCCGTTCAGTGAAGCCATTTTTGAGAAAGTCATCTGTAATTATAAAATTTTATAACTTTAGCAAATTACTTATTAAGATTAAATAGGAGATATTTTGAAACATTATAAGCTAACCAGTTCTCCGTCTCCTTTCTTCCTGACGAATAAAGGAATACCTCCGGAAGAGGTCAAACACATAATATGAGCAGTCATCGTAATAAGTAATAATGTTAATCAGTCAAATTTTTAAAAACAATCCTTTAACAGGTGGTTTTGTAAACATAACCATAGGTTAATATCATTTGTTTTTGACATTTATAAACAGTGAAAGGCACTTATTGCTGAATATTCTGTAAATGGTTCTTGATAGTATTTCGTACATTTATAAAACGAATCTCGCGCCACTTAAAAATGTAAAAGATTGAATATCATCTGCACTTATTGATAAAAATACGTAATAATCACAACCACTTTTACGATCATGCCTAGTGCCGATTGTGGCGTTATATTGATGTGCGACGCCGCAATTCAGTCGGTAATTCAGGTATCTTCTGATAATTGTTAATATAAATATCTTTAAACAATTTTTTCATCTTTTTTATTTTTTTAATTTCATGAAAAAGCGTTGTGGCTGTGATTTACCTAACATCTTCATTTAATACTAAATTTAATAAACAATAATCAAAAAATAGTCTAAAGATATTTAACAATTATTAAAAATAATTTATAAGTAAAGAGTAAAGTCATATTCAACCTACATTTTTAAAAAATTTCGTACACGCGAAATAACTATATCTACAGAGTGTAAAAATATATTTTTAAAATATATTAATGATTATACAGAGATGCGCATTGTAGTGCTCAGAATAATCAGTGACTGCATAGAAAATATATTTTTTTTAAATATATTAATGATTATACAGAGATGCGCATAATTGTAGCGCTCAGAATAATCAGTGACCGCATAAAAAATATTTTTTTTTAAATGTATTAATGAATATACGGACACTCGCATTGTATAGTGTTCAGAAGAATCACTGACCGTAAAAAGAAGTCCACGTTTCCGTCGGCGTGTAACACTTCGTTGCACTCGAAAAAACCGTAATATATACTAGTGCACTTCGTAATCTTCACAAAAAAAAAAATCGGCATCGACGATCATTATCGGGGACACGTAAATTATAATAAACGCGCTTCCAATCCCCAGTCGGAACGTCGGAGTCATTGCGCGCGCATATACGACCGCAGTTTACGAAATCCGCGCGCGTTTTTGCTCGGCCGCGTGCGATACAACGAAGGGGAAAAAATTGGAGCGCGGGTCGCCTCGGCGGAGTGCAGTGTCGCGCCGACGCTCGTATAACGCGGAATTGGCCGTCGGAGATAGCGAAAATCCGAGGAAACAAAGCCGCGATGCTTCGCGTTTTTTTTCTGCGCAGTTCCGGGGTATTATGGAGGTTTTTATAGCGTGCTGAAATATAAATCGGAGCGACGCTGAGAAGCTCGGAGAATAGACTGTTTTGACGTTTTATTTCGGTAGGGAGGGAAGATTGCGAGCCACTTGCCGCGGCGGTGACTTCATTGGCAAATGTTGGCGATTTTTTGCGAGGCCCGTTCATTAACTCGCGGCGAACGCGACGAAGTTTCGGGGGTAGCGGGGTGCGCGATAAATGCTCGAGATTTTCTTTTTTTGAGATTTTCTTCAGTGGCTGGTGTTTTATATGTGTGATTTTTCTTTTTGCGCGTTAAGTCGAGTTTTACTATGTGGAAGAAGAAGCGCGCGATAAAATTTTATCGAGAGCAAAGAAATAGGCTGTTCCTTGAGGCTGAATACGCAGAGATAAGATTGGGGAGCTTAGAAAATCTTCGCTTTCATGATTTCGATATTCTGCTAAGATTTAGAGGACTGATACCTAATCATTAATTAAAAGTGATTTTACATTTCGCTAAACATTGTGCTGGAGGATCTGATTTGAAAATCAAGTCGAACGTTGACGTTGTATATACAAACTTTTATTGAAAATCAATTGTTAGTAACTGTATTATCATATAAAGGCCATGAAAGATGAGTTGCAGCGTTAGCTTGAAAAATTGGATTATTCAATGCGATAGCCAAATTCAAAACGTTCATGGTAAGCTTCCAGTGAAAATATTACATTAATGCGTCACTTGAAAAAGATCAATTTTCGATTGCCGTATACTTTCATCGATTTATTAAAATTTTATTGCATTATTAATATAATTTTTTTTTATTCTACAGATGTTAAGACACCCGGCGAAGATTCAGCGGACCTTAAAGTTCAAGTACTAAATGTTTTGAAGCAACGCGACATAAAGTGGATTGTACTTTTGATTTCTTGCAATAGCCTCGTCGCCTGCTATCTTTGGAAATGGTCGAGTTCTGCAGGCAGTATCGGTCAGTATTCTCTCATTTTATCCAGATTCAATAGTAGTAAATGTGTCACTATGAAGTATAGATAACGCAATTCATGCTTGCAAAAGTATTTATATAAATATAATATTAATTGCACCGAAAAAAAAATAGAATATAGTTTATAATAAATTTTGTAATACGGAGAGAGACTTGACAAGCCAAGAAAATTACTATATAAATTATGTAAAAGTTGTCACAATTATACCAAATTTTATTACAAAAATTGTATAATTTTTCCAAATTTTATAGTAGGGGAGATCCGTGCAAGATGGACACAGATTATTATTTGCCTATTATTGTTATTATTATTGCAATTATTTACTGTATTTATTTAAATAATATTTGAGGACTGTAATTGCATAGAGATATTGATTTTCATTCCTATTTTACGTAAAAAATGTTATAATCACACGGTGTACTACAAACAATCAGGAAAACAAGGATCGAAGCATAATGTGATTGTTTTATCATTCAGTTCCTTTTTATTTTTTTCAATGTTTTCTTTAAGGATCTCCCCTAATTTTGTTGACTTGTCAAGTCTGCCACCATATTGCAAAATTTGTTTGAAACTTTAGCCTGTTATTTTATCACTGTTTAATACAATGTACAATAGGAGATCAATTTATACATATAGAAAATATTATTACGTAAAAAATGATGTAATAGTATACTATTAATGAAACACATAATTCAAATACAAAAGAGAATTTCTGTCAGCTGCATTACGTCGGAAAAGTAAATACCACCCGCACAATGCGTAGTAAAATAAAATTTTGCGTCTCTATTTCTCCGAGACAGCGGAAACATTAAATATGCAAATACCGAGTGTCCCGCGATGAAAAATTTAGACAGACGCACAATGAGCGCTCCGAGCGCATTGTGCGCTTACATTGGAGCCGTCACTTAACGAGCGGCAAGGAGCTCGGCTCGTAATAAAGGTAAACTGACGGGAAAACTTTCTCACCCCCGCAGCCCTGAAAGCCTACGTAAATACAGTCGTCTTCAATGTTTGCGCCCTGGCGGTCTGTCTGATTTCCATCTGGGTGGAGCAGAATACTTTGCGGGAGGGCCGAAGATTTGCGTATTCAGGCAGTCCGGATCAACGAGGCGCTAAATCTCTATCCGAGTTGCCGCGATGCAAATCGCCGACGAAACGCCAAGCAGCCGAGTGTCGGAAGTCTGCCCGCAACGCTTGTCTGCCCTCACGCCACTTCGCTCAGGTATTGTCTTTTCAACAGGAATAATATTAATATTAATGCGAGCGATGTTAAAATTTTTATTTATATTTCCCACTGCGTTTCTCGCATATTTTTCCCTCCGTTCCTTTCAAAACGAACCCTTTCGGCGGAAATGATATTAGGCTTTAATATTCTCGGCGAAAACAATGCCAATTGTTTAAATTGTTATGTATTTTCACGCGCTGTTATGTATATTTCTTTGCTTATTTATATTTACTCTCTTGGAACTGTGAATTTTAGTGTACACGTTCAATGGAAATTTATTGAAATTTTTGTTTTGTTTTTGCGAGCGAAACATAAATTTTTATTACCATTTTTCAAAATCCTGTATTTGTTATTTTAAAATAATTCACGAATACATTTTTCTCTCTTCAAAGGTAAAAAATTGCACCAATCAAACTTCAATTCGAGTTCTCGGAATAGAAAAATACGAAGTGTTAGCACTTTTATTTTCTTCGTGCTTCTCGCTGTGTCAAGGAATTCTTGTTATCTTCGACGCTATTGCAAGGATTCAGGATCAACTCTTAGTTCGCGAGTGAGTATATATGAAAATATAATATTTATTTTCATCGTCCAAATAAATTAATATTTATTTTACAATTGTCTAATACAAAAATACAAATTATAATAACGAATAAATTTGCAGTCTTCAAAAAATAATAAAAAATAATAATTTGATACCAATAAGTTTTTCTAGGCAAATCAATAAACAAGCTCAGCAGCAACAATACGAACAAACAATGAAACGAGTCAACAAATGCACAAGACGCAGTATAAATCTCGCAGAAATCAAGAAACTCACGCTCGCATAAAAGTAAAAAGAAGCGCAATATCTGTAAACAGACTGACCCGGCGGAACATAACGGCCAGCCGATAAAAAGAAAAATGCTCGATCCGCACGATTCCCGGGCGCTAAGTGACGACCTATAACCCGCAGGAAATTACCTCTTTATCTCCGTGACCGCGCCATGCTGCGCGAGCCTCGTGCTATCGCCCGTCGGAGGGTAGGCTCAGTCTCTCGCGAATTATTCTCCCAAGGCAACCTCTTTCCGGCTTTAATGCTCGAAGGAGAGATGCACGTGCAACCGCAACGTGGACCTGCGGCGGCGGCACGCGCGCCGCTACGAGATAAGCGAGGGGCGAGCTTTATTTCTCGGTGCTGTTAAGATATATAAGATCCTGCAGGTCGATCCAGGGTAAATAAATGCGACACGGTGCAGGTTCTATCAGAGCGGCGAGTTTATTTTATGACGTTTGAAGGGAAAACGTCTAGGTGCGAATTTTTCTGTTATCTGTGTGGATCATGGCAGTTTTCGAATTTGATGGACGGTTATTTTGTATACTGAGAGAAATGTTTTGGAAAAATTCCTGTCCAGTCTGGCAGCTGAGCTGCAGACTGCATTTAGTGAAAAGATTACCATTCTGTATTATAAATTTTTCTAGAATATTGTATAAATATGTACCTACAATTATAATAAATATTACTAGAATTCTAGTAAAATTTATAATACAGAATAGTAATTTTTTCACTAAATGCAGTCTGTGACTCCGCCTCCACCTTGGATAGTAATTTTTATTAGAAACATTTATCTCAGTGTATTGATGGATTTTGTATTGATAGGTAGGTGCAAACAGAGGGTATAATTTTTTGTATTGATTGTAAAAAGTAAAAGTATTGTACAGTATGACGAAATTTAAAATGTTAAATAATATTTAGAATTTGCATTGTAGATAGTTTTCAATAGCAGAGTAAAAAATAAATAATGCACATGAATGTAAAAGATAGTACATATGTATTGAGTTAGAGGAAATTAGTTTGTTAGAATAAAAAAGATTATTTAGTATACAATTAGGAATATTTTAAACTTTATTTATCACAAAAAATAGATACAAGTAATATTTCAAAAAAGAAAATATTTTAGTGATATGATATCAGTTCGATAATTTCTAACAATAATTTACAGGATATGTAATTCATGATAAAGTATAATTACAAAATGTACAGTGTACATGTAACAACGTTTTTGGCAGGTTGTAAAATCATTAGTTATGATTTTATAACAATAATATAATAAAATTCGTTATATCGTAACGTTCTTTTGTATACGGAAGTTATTCACAAAAATATTCACAAAGGCACTGAAAATTGTAAAACAATCACAATAATAAATTCTTGATGGTATCGATCGATTTTCATTGTTGCAAGTAGTATGTCATTTTTTCTGAAAAAAGAAAATTTTGTCAGGCATTATTTGCTTCTAAATTAATACATTGTTTTCTTTTGTTAAAAAAATCTTTCAAACTTTTCAAATTTATTTTCCTATTTTAGAAGATTACCAGTTCATTATATAAAACCACAGAGAGTGAAATTTTTAAAAGCTTCGTGACAACCTCGTTATTTTCGCAATTTTGTTTCTGATCGATAATTTTAATAGGGAGAGCAGAAACTGTTCCCTCTTATACACCCAGGGTTCGTTGAAGATGCAGTCGGTAATAAAATTCAAGTTTTTAACAGTTACTTTTCTTCTCGCAAATTGAAACTTGATTTTCAAATCGATTTAGGCTTCTCGTTGTAATCCATTTTAATTAATTTAAAAATCTCTCGAATAAAAAGCATTCGCACATTCCTCTTCTCTTCCTTAAAACTCGACAAACAAATATCTAAACAATTGAGAAAATTCTACAATATTTTACCTTAGGTAAATTTGACCATAATCAGTACAAAGCAACAGATGAAGGTAAACGCGAAGGCTACCAACCCAATCTTGTTCTCCATCTAAAAAAAAGTCACACCATTTCGTGAGCTACAAACAAAGAAATTTCCTTTCTCTGGAACTAATGAATTCTCCACGCACCTTCCGTTTTTCCCTCGCTTTTTTCACTTCCTCCAGCACAGTCTCGGCCATTTCGCTCAGCACCGGGTCGCACTGGCTGCTGTCCATCTGCGACACGTGCTTCAGGCCCCTCTCCAGGTCCTTGTTCTCCGACATTTTCATCATAATCGAGTCGTAGGTGTCACGGTTGGCCAGGAGTATCGCCATGGTCGGTAGGATTGCGGCTTCGACGCAAAATACACACTGCGCCTTCGGCCCAGGGAAGCTTTCGGGGAAGCGCTGCAACAAGTCAAGTTAGGTCGGGAGACGCGCTCGCTTCTCTTTCTCTCTGCGCAAGCGCTCGCTGCACCCGCTGGAGAGTTCGTGCACCTTTATGGCTGGTTGTTTTTAAAGGATTGCACTTTATGTTTTTTCATGCGCCGCCGTGTAAAAACCTCGCGCAGTTTGAATTTTCAAACGTGTCGTTAATAAAATTTTTATTATCGCGTGGGGCGTACCCGCGCTGCTCGTTATATCGCGGAGCTTGTGTGCAAGACGCGCGCGCCTGAATAAACATATATTTTTTTTATGAAAGATGCTTTGACGAACGTTTCAATAAATTTAAATGAGAAATTAGAGAGTGGCTTCATTTTTAATGCGTGGGAATAGCTCAAATAAAAACTTTGAGTGTCTTACCATGCCCGGCTGTTACTACTTACGCGCAAAATAGGGAAACCGAGCTGTTATTGAGATTGCTTCGGTTGTAATCTGCAAACTAGGAGATTTTTTTGTTAGATAAATTTATTTATTGTTTGTTTACTTTAAATTTATTGTTGTATAAATAATATTCTCTTCTATTTTCATACCGATAAATTATTTTTTTTTAAATTTAATTATAGATATTTTTTCAGTAGAAAAGAAAAATGTGTTGCGGTTTAAATTTTGTGCAATTAAACATGTACGGCATTCTATGTGCGTTATACGAATGTTTGTTTACGCGCATACTAAAAGCGAAAAATTTATAAAATTCTTGTTTAAATTGTAAACAAAAGCGTTTTGAAAATCATACAAAAATCGTATTTATATATGTTGTTCGATCGAAAAAAAATGCATTTGTTAATTCAATTAAATTTCGTGAAAATACTTATGTAAAATAACAAATTCTCCCCAATATTTACAGAGGACGACTGGGTTTGGCAGCCTTACTCGGATTCGCAGTGCACCTCTTGACTATTGTTCTGTATCCCAACGCCAAGTTGAGCCACGTTGTATGCAAGGCGATCCCTTGTCCTACGTTAAAGGGAGCGAATCCGATTCTCAGCGCCAATTTAATTGGATTTATTATTCTTTGTGGAGTTCACAGTGCTGTACACTTTTGGTACGTATAGTTCAATATATATGTTTTATTCATTTATTTATTTAATATAAATTCAACAGACTTAAAGTCCTTAAAAAAATATTAAAAACTAAGTAAGAAATGAAAATGTTCATAGACATGTAAAAAATGAATTTAAAAATGTTCAAACGCTCTTTTAGTCAAATGCTAAAAGATTTTAATGGTCGAGAAGGACAAAAATATTGCAGTGCTGCGTTCCTGCAAAGTGTTCGTTCTTGGGTTCCTCTGGAAATTTTTTATAAGCTTTTAATTGAATAGCATACGTGGCTCAAAATTCGAGCTACTGTACGAGAGCGAAGAATCGATCGCGCTCTTTATTTTTCCACTTTATGACGATATTTAAAAACTCGTCTGAAGTTTCGATCATGGATATTAAAAATTTTATAGGGATTTGCACGTGTTTGATACGGCGGCAACTTTTGCAATAACTGGTCTGACTAGTACGTGGATGTTACCACTGGCCTTCTACACAGCTTCAATTATCTTTCAGGTACTTTTTTTTACTTCTAATTGTATTCTCAAAATTTCTCAAGTCAGTCAAATTATTTATCTTTATTTTTTTCTTTATTACACTGAGAGCAAAAAAGTTGATAAGAATCGCTATTGCGATTATGAAAGGATTGACCGTTTTATCAAGTGAGAATTCTTTTATACGAAAAATAATAACTTTTAGTACCTAAAATGTAAAAAACTATTTTAATAATAAAAATTGCTATTTTGAGTACTAATAATTGTTATTTTCCATACTAAAATTTTTCCTTTGTCGCTCCTTTCCTAATCACAATAGCAATTTTTATTAACTTTTTTTCTCTCGGTGCATCAATTATAATTTATTGTTGCGAACTATTTAAATTAAATTACGTCAGGATTTTATTCTTTGTGAATATGAAAAAAATAATGAAAAAACACGGGGTGCTATTATCTTTTAATACTTTATTGTCGCAGATTTTGAATGTATTTCGTTTATCGCAGAAATTATCGTACCACATGAGCGAGCAACTGGATCAATGTTTACGGGAGGCATTATTCATCGACGGAGTTTTGGAATTTCGAAATGAACGATTCTGGACGAAATCCTTCGGCAAATTGGTAAGTTCACTCGTACAATAAAACTCCACTAAAACGTTTCAACGAGCTAGCGTATAAAAAGTCTGACCTTCGTACGAACGAATTACATTCAGCAAATGTTTCTAATACTAAATTGAGGTAAAAAAAATTTTAAAAACAATTTGAAGTTAAAGGAAGGAAATACACTGATTGATAAAATTGTTTTGCAGGCCGGCAGTCTGGAGGTGCGAATTCGAAGAGACGCGGATGAGCGGCACGTGCTTCAGAGGGTAATAAAAAGGCTGTCCCCAGTCGTTTCCAGTCTGAGGGTGCGGGAGTTTCGCGAGGCTGCGAGCAGCTCGGGTCATTTCGCCGAGGCACTTCCGCTCGAGTACTACGTAGAGGAGCTGCTGGGACTGCGCAAGACCGATGGAACAGACGAGCGGTCGTCGGTGGATAGCGCCGGGATCGAGGAAACTCTTAATTGGACCGGTCGGTCGGCGGCGGCGGGATCGTCCGAGAAAATGCGCCGCGGTTACACCACACTTTTGCGCAACGATCGAGATTATGCGCCTTCCGATAGGAATTGCCTGTTTCGTGGAGAAGCAGTCGGCAATACTCTGCTCATGGGGAGCAGGTACGACCTCGAGGAGTTGCATTGCTCCGTTTTCATCCAGTGTCCAGTTTGATGCACGGAGAAAAAAATTCTAGTAAAGATTACTATACCGTTTTGTAATGCAGGGATATACTCGAAAACTTAAAATGTTTATTAAAAAGTGTAGTAAAATTCACTGTTAGTTCAGCAAAAATTATTGTAAGCCTAGTAAATTTTACTGTACATTCTAATAAATTTTTTTAGTAGTATAGTAATGTATACTAGATATAGTAATTTTTACTAGAACTTTTCTCTTCGTGTGTGATTTCTTTGCATGATTTTGTTTATGAATCGATTTTCGTTATTTATTGTATAAGCGTTCGGTTTTTTTGAAGGAAATATTGTTGTTATATTTAGGTAGTAAATACTGTGTAATTTAATTTTGTTAAAATATGAATTTAAAGAAAGTTCGGGATATTGAAAAAGTGTGCAAGTAGAGAATTATTACATTGAAATTGCGATTTATGGAGCACGTATGTCTACATATAAATATCGGTCATATATAATTTATGAACTGTAATATTGATATTAATTAATATCTGTCTCCATAATTCTTTACTTAAGAGTAATGAAATGTGTCATTTCATTTGATTAAATAATATATTTTTTAAGATATTATGTGGGATTTTCCTTTACCATTGTTTGTAAATTAAAATTTATCGTTTGTACATTAAAATCATGTAAATATATTGATAGCCTTATTTGTAATATATTAGATATAACCGAATTTATCTAAATATTCTACATCATTTATAAATCTAATGTTATTTAAAGATTACTGCATAAATTAAAAAGAGCTTCTAATACTATTTGTTAACTCGGATTTTTAAAAGTTTTGAAGTAGCAGTATCAAAATTAGTCAAACTATATCCCCAAAAAATGTGCTAATAATTACTATACTTTAGGTCCAAAGGTTTTACGAGCAGGGCTTCGTTTACGATCGTCGGAACATAATTAAAAGCCGAAGACGCGGACTTCAGGCGTGGACGTTTAGCAGCGTCAAAAGCCGCGTGGGTGTTACGAGGCGCACATAATAGGGAAGTCAGTCGATCGGTCGACCGGTCCGCCGGGAAGTCAATCGATTTCTAATTAAGTGCCCTCGCCTGACACGTTCCCAGATCGCCGAGCCGCTGAGCCCCGGAGATTGGCGCGCACTTCCGCATGAAAAAAGGGAGAGAGTTTTCTTCGTGTCGCGAGCGGATAATGATTACGCGTCGGCAGGAAAGATGAGTGCGCTTTTCCGGCGAAAGCGAAGGTGAAAAAAAAAGATAACTTGGATCGTGCTGTTGCGACGGAAACGTTGTAGATTGACTCCGATGATTTATAAGTGCGTTCGTGATGCTCTGCAATTATACTGGGAATTTCGAAAGAACGAGGAGCTTAGTTGAGAAATCAGGAAATTGAAATCTTGAAAGTGTACTATTTTTCACGTGAATCTGTGATTTTGATAGATTTTTCACTTTGATTTTGGATTCACGATTTAACAATGTTAATCGGTCAACGTTTAAGTTTGAGAAATTCTGAAGAAACTGTCGCAATATGTTATGTAGAATAAACTAAAATAATATTAATAATTAAAATCGCTATCGTGGAGATTCTCAAAATTCTTGATAATAGCCTTGAAATATCAAGTTTGCAATTTTCTATAATGAATACTCTAGCGTTTGTAAACCACCTGCAATCTTTAATTACGAAACTAGATGCGCCAAAAATTTTAAGTTCGGTATGAATTAAATTAATTGTCGGCGAGGAAAATGTTCTTGAATAAAGTCTTTTCGAAATTTTATCAATTGAAAGCGCGTAATTTCTCGAACGTTACCGTAAGTCGCAACAAAATGTGAATGTCTCCGCGTAATTTTCAGTAAATGTAAGCAATACTTCACAATCATGTGTACTATTGAAGAAGCACTAAAAAATCGTAGTATCATTTCTCAAGAGCCCCGGTAAATCGCTCCTCGCGGCTGTACAATTCAAAGAAGAGAAAATATTGGAAAATCCCAATAGGACTCCTTTCGTTTCCATTGCGACGCAACGAGCGACTCGTCGGAAAGAGGAACAACCGCACAGTCTCGACCGTCCGTACTTGGAGCGTATGAAAGTAAAGTTTTTTTTTTCACGGATACGCGCCGACGTTATCCGTAAATTTCTCCTCCGTCCCCGCTGAATGCAAGTAGCGCGGACGCACAGGAGATTCGCGTGTGCACGCGCTTCTTTGATCGGGATCGGTGAAAGTCGCGCCGATCGGGCGCAGGGCCGATGTCGCGCGGAGCTCCGATTTGCATATACGCGCTCCGGAGAAAGGGACCACGGGGTGACGCTCCGATGGTGTGCCCGCTGACCTCCGCGCACGTGAGGCGAATAATTGGCGACCGCTATTTCGTTTAATAGGGATGGCCACGCGGTCAGACTGTCTGGAAATTATTGAAATGTTGAGGTGCTGACGCACGAGTCGGTGAAGTAATTGGGAAATAGATGAGAACAGGGATATGAGCTTCAAAAGGTTTCGGCTGTTTAAATTAAGGAACACGACCCGCGTGAGAAAAAAAATGGTAAAATATTTATACAATTCTTATCAAACTTGTTTTATAAAAAAATGGACATATATAAAGTTTTATAAATTCTTTATTAAATATTTTTTTGCTTAATTTTTAAATTATAAAACCCGCTAATATTTTATTACATATAATACATTTTAATATGAAGTTTTATAAAATTGATAGCAAAAAAATTAAAAAATAAATAAATAAAGAATTTATAAATCTTTATATATCCATTTTTTATTAAAATGTACTTGGCAAAACTTTTTGTGTAACAGTGAATGTGTTTTATTGTCTGTTAAATAATCTGTGCTCTCTAAATCTGAAAATGTGAATAGTGAGATTTAATAAGTGTAAAGCCGTTCACACGCTAAATATGTGAACGATTTTTCACATAAAATATGTCACCATTCACATTTTTTAAGTGAATTTCACATTTTCGGATTTAGAGAGTGGATGAAAATGAATGGATTATTATGTGAAATTATTATTTTCTATTACAAAGAATTATTTTTTGTGCGCATTTTACTATTCATTAATCTATTGATTGCTAGAATATAAAATATAAAAATATTTTATGAGATACTCAGATTCATTTTTTAGTTTAAAATATATTGGAAGTAAAATTCTATTTTTTTGTACGATACCAAATTAACTGGAAATTGAAATCAGGTCGAATTCGATCGACGGTATAATGAAACGTTTATTGTCCTGTTTTTTCTTTTTTTTTTTGTGAAAATGTATAACAGTGAAGCCCTTTGTCGACATAAACGATTTTACGGGGGGAAAAAGAGATTTATTTAACGAAATATAGGCGGCAAAGGAAAAAGCAAAATAACGAGAGAGCTAAAACGTATGATTTTTCATCATAAAATTTCACGCGCACAGTCCAGTGGAAATAATTTCCCGGCATTCAAATAAAAATATTTATCTTCATAGTGCGTTTCGTTTTTTTTATAAGTCACTGAGTCGGATAACTGCCTTTCACGGAAGAACTAATGAGAACGCCCCGTACACTTGTCAATTAATCGTTAAAAAAATTCTTTTTTTTATATAAATTTAAAAATTATTCCGCTTTGCGCTTCTTTTATTATACACTTCAAGTACCGATGTGTAGCGCGTTTCGTAAAATTATTCGTACGTTTTCTGTCGGAACCTTTTACAAGTCAAACAACGCAAAAGAATAAAACTTCGAATCTCCGAAAAAAATTTCATTCGCTTAACAATTATTAAATCTTACTTTAACGGCGGCTATCCAAAAAGAGAAAAAAAGAATCTTTAATTTCCGCACAATGTTACGTTTAAAAAGAAAATGAGAAAAAAGTGCGTAACTAACTGTACACCCCAGCAGCAGCAGCATCGAGAGGAGCAAAAGGAAAGTCCCGAAATACAGAGTCGAAAGTTTTCGCCGGGAAGTTTTCAGGGACGGGTTTATCGATTAGCAAGTAATTAAATTCGCCGTTGACTTTTCCGCGGGCGAAACTTTAATTTCCGCGCGCATGGGCGCAAGAGGGAAACGACGTAAGTTTTCGACCGCGCGCCCGGCCCGGGGGATGCGCACTACCCCCGCCTTGTACCGGGCGCTGGCGCGCCAACTTGCCAATTAAAGTCTGATTCGAAACTTTTAAAGTTAAACCGGCGAATCTGGAGCAAGCAGTAGCCTCCTCCTCCGTTTCGCGGACCGCCGGGGGTCGTGAGCCGTTTATGACATACTGCATACCTATACGCTGCGGCTGAAAAAAATCATTACTTTTGTGTACAGGGCAGTTTTTGCGCTGCGGCCAAAAAAGTTTCGGAGCTCGGGCTGAGCAAACTGTTAACCCCGTTCCGCTGTTAACGCGCTGCAATATAGGGTCGTTCCGGTTTTAGCAGTTTATTCTGTTACATGGGACCGCGGCTATGATCTTTTTATACAATATTCCGCGGGAGATTCTTTTTTCTTCTTTTTGCTTTGAAAAGGGTAAGAATTAGTGGAAGGACTAGTAGTTAAGAAATTTTTTTACATTTTTTGCGATGACAAAGTTCGTTAATTATTTATGCTGTGTAGTCTTTCAGATTGTGAGATCGATATAGCGAAGTTTTTGTAGGGGTAACTATTTAACGATTTATTGAAAATAAAATTATTGTTTTGATTAAATATAAAATATGAGTATTATTAGTAATTATGATTGTTACTATTATTAGTAAACTTTATTATAAATTTGTCATTACTGTAGAAACCGGCTTTGAGAATATTTTTAAACTGTTTTAGCGTTACTTGGTGAAAACTTAGCAAATTTATAAACAAAGTTACAAGGCTTTCGATTTTGCAATTTAAATGTATTAAAAAATGTTTACAGGTAAACTTGAAAAAAAAAAAATTTTGTTAAACAAAATATATAAGTTATTTTAAGTACACGGAGAGAAATGTTATATTTCCATATAGGAACACACTTATGACGACTTTTATTATAAAACATAGTGAAAATTGTTATGTGCATAGTAAAAGTCGTCATAAGTCAAGTATAGAACACAATTTTACTATAACGTATCTCTCCGTGTATAAAATCTGTTTAATGATGTTATTAATAATAATTATAGAATAATCAGCTTGCAATACCCCAATCAATTATTTTTATCAACATTACAGTATTATCATAAATCTATTCAATCGTAACAATCACTCAAATGCCGCAATCAAATTTGAATCGTAGAAATTTCCCGCTCTAACAATCCCAATTCCACCTATAATATATAGACACTGACTTTAAATTTAGAGTATTCTATACACTCTTAAAAAAACATGAAATTTAATTAAAGTTAATCAATTAATTAAAAATAAAAAGAATTAAATAACTGAAAAAGTCTCTACTAAGCAGAAAAATATTAACAATTAACATATTTACGATACAATTCAGAGGATTCTATATACTTTTAGTAATCTTATTGAGAATTATACCGAAACGGATGTATTCTTCAATTGAATAAATTCATTTTAAAATTTAGTACATATAATGTTTAAGCGTATTCGTCTGTACTAAGTCTAAGAATGCATTTTTGACAGTGTAGATCATTTTTAACTTTCGATTTAAATTTTGATAGTAAATTTACATCTGGAATGTCTGCTGGACTAGGAAAAGTAAGAGTAGTTTTGTAAAATCAGTAAAATTAATCTTTTCCATCGAGTATTATGCGGAAATGGATGTATTCTTCAATTGAATAAATTCATTTTAAAATTTAGTACATATAATGTTTAAGTGTATTCGTCTGTACTAAGACTAAAAATGCATTTTTGACAGTGTAGATCATTTTTAATTTTCGATTTAAATTTTGATAGTAAATTTACAACTGGAATGTCTGCTGGACTAGGAAAAGTAAAAGTAGTTTTGTAAAATCAGTAAAATTAATCTTTTCCATTGAGTATTATGCGGGAACGGATGTATTCTTCAATTGAATAAATCCATTTTAAAGTTTAGTAGTTAACGTTTACGTGAATTTGTCTATACTAAGTCTAAGACTGCATTTTGGACAGTGTAATTTTAACAATGCATCGTAGAAAGACACATAAAGCGTCGCTGGCTTCAGTGACGCGCATGACGCATTTCGGAGCAATCGGAGCATTCGAAGCGGAGCAGACGGGCCGCAGCAGTGCCCGGCACCAGTCCACGGGGGCCTGCGCGCACTGGCGGCATTCGCGCGGAGCGCGACCCGGCATATGAAAAATCGAAGGCGCGAGGAGGACGGAGCGCTCGGCGGCGAGAAGAGCGTCTGCGCGCCGGGCGAAGCCGAGTGCAGCCGGCGGAGAAAGAGAGAAGGCCGCTCACGGCGGCGCGAGAGCCCCCCGTTCCACGGGAATCCGCGTTCCGGTTTTAGTACGGCTTCGCCTGCCGCCGGGTAATCAGTGCGTCTCTCCGGCCGCGCAGAGAGCCCCGCGCCGTCAGTCGCGCCTCCTTGCATGCACGCCAGCGCGAGTGGGCCACCCGCGGGCTGCGGGGTCGCCTTCACCCCCCGGCCGCATTAGGGGCGCCGCGAAGCAGGGGCGCCGACGCCTAGGGAGCTTGTAAAAGTGCCGGCGCGCCAAGGGCTGCGCGACTGCCACGAGCCGCGCGCGCAGAGCCGCGCGGAATCGCCGACCGGAGTCATGCGGCGCAATGTGAAAATAGTGCTGCTGCTCTCGTGCGTCTGGATGTCCGGATTTGTTTACTATTACCACGCGACGAGAGACAATAAGGTAAGGGGCTGCGCTTCTTTCGCTACTTGTTTTCGTCTTTTTCGTTCTTAGGGGTTGTCGCTTGTTTTGGAGGGGTGTTAGCGGCGAGCCGAGGGGTCGGCGCGCCTGCTCGCTGCCGAGGAGGGGCGCGTGGGTGGAGAGGGTGGAAAAAACGTGCTCGAGGGCTGAATGCGCGCTGCACGCCGGAGAGAGCACCAGCCGGCATTCATTATTATTCGGTATTGTTTCCTTTGCTGCCACCGCTGCTTTACTTTCTTTCTTTCTTTTTTGTGCCAGCGTTTTCAGGGACTCTTGGTTTGCTTCTCCTTTTTTTTCCTAAGATTTCGATTCGACGCGTATGTTTTCCGTTTTTTATTTGCAGTCGCGCTTTTTTTTTTTTTTTTTGAACGAGTGCGATCGTTTTCTAGGGGTAGAGTGTTCTTGGCCGGTCTGTCGTTGTTAACGTCCTATTTGAATGGGTCTTATAAAAAACTTTAAGAAAAAAAAACCCACAAAAACAGCATAAAGCCGATAATTAATTTATCGGATTTTATCAAATTTGCACATTTTTTAAAGTATTTTATAAGATTGTGTTCGTGGTGTTTTGTTTTATATATACACATTTTTATGTGTTACAATTATTTTTTTTTCAAAGCGTCTAGTCTAAAATGCTTTGAATTGTTATTATTATTTCACTATTTATGTCAATAATTGAACATAAATTGTTATTCTGATTTCAATGAAGTTGAGTAATTAGTAGATAATCACCTGCTGACGTTAGACTTCCTGTACATTATTTACCTGCACTTTGTAGTCTAACAATACGTACGTATAAACTATCTTCTTTCAAAAAAAAAAAAACAAAAT
This sequence comes from Sycophila sp. Sp_5, assembly GCA_018906775.1. Lineage (NCBI taxonomy): Eukaryota > Metazoa > Arthropoda > Insecta > Hymenoptera > Eurytomidae > Sycophila > Sycophila sp. Sp_5. The sequence goes on from JACCID010000004.1 coordinate 5,961,867, forward strand.
TATTGAAATTTATTTTCATGTGAATTGAGAATTTATGTTCAGTTTATTTTAACAATGCATCCTTGTATTTTAAAAATATATGCAAGTACATAATTACATGTTATAAGGTACTATAGATACGAACTGTTAAAAAGTTGTAAAAACGAAATATCCATCGAGTGATCGATAAATCAATCGAAAAAAATTATGTTATTTAAATAATTACAACGAACTTTCGGACTTTATTTTTATGGATCATTTTTTTTATATATTTTCGTTCTAAGGACACATAATTTTAATTCTTATTTGTACTCGAGTATCTACAGTATTTCATCTTACATTTTATTAGTCATTTATTACTATTTACTGGTAATTCTTAACATACTGTTAAGGTACTCAAAAACTGTGATAAATATTTATTTATTTAAGATCAAATTTAGATAATAAAATTAGTCAAATAAATGTCAAATATAGAATCACAATAAAATTGCTCAAATTAAGATATAAAATTAGATACTCAAAATAATAATTGAAACTACTAATAAACGAGCTCAGGGATGCTTTAAACGACCCAATAGAAACAATATTATTATTATTATATTGTAATATTCAATTTTGCCGACCAGGCGAACAAAAGGCTTAACTATCTATCTGTATTTACCGTACATAAACACTGCTGTTTAAAAACAATTTTTTTTGTGCCGAGTGTGTCAAAGGGCATTCTCATGCAAATCCATTGTAAACGTTCTTTTCATCGGCTCGTCGATTTTCCTCATTTTATATCGCCGTGTAGCTGAATTTGTGCGATCGCGTGTTAACCGGCGATCGGAACGGAGCGCGCTTTAGCTGCGAGGGGTCGAGGGAGTTCAACCTCAACGCTCCTCACTTCCTATGCCGGGAGAACCACGCCGCACGGAACTAGACTATTTTCTGTGAAAATTCGATTAAGCCGCAGCCTCTGAGAGCCTCAAAGAGTCTTTAGCTTATATTTATTCAAATTGCACCGTAATTTAACGCAATTTAAATGTAACACGCGAGAGGCTGGCGAGGCATTTTTTTTCTTCTTCTCCTAACCCTTTATTTTTCCTCTTCCATGAAAATTAGCCGTTTAATTTGCCGTACTTGCACGCTGTTTTCAGTGAAAAATGGATTTTGCAAATAGTCTTTTGATTAGTCCCTAATCTACTTTGTATACCGCGTAAACCGGAAATTAAAGCGAAATATTTTTAAATTCGTTATTTTTTAAACATATTTTGAACTTAAAGGAGAGAAATTTTTAAAATAAATTAGGCAAGCGGTATCGAAGAAGAAAGAAGTAACTCGATAGCTGCAGTTTTTAACAGAATGAAAACGATGAATTACTGCAATACGAGCACATTTTATTTTTCGATTTGGATTTACCGGAAAGAAAACGTGTGGGCACGTAAATAAATAACTACAAAGATAATTACTTTGTAATTACGTATATATACTATGGTAAATAAATAAATAAATGAAATGTATAAAAATTCCACCTGAAAAAGTTTAAGAGAAATAGCAAACAACAAAATCATGCGGCGTAATAATCACAGAAATAGATAAATTAAAGTGTATAAAAATTCCACCGAAAATGTCCTGAAACAAATAGCAAAAAGCAAAAATAATAAAACAGCGATTAATTAAAAAGTCTAGAGTATAATAAATGCATTACAGAGTATAATGAATTTCAAATTTGCTAAAATTATCCACGGTATAATCGTCAAAGGAAATGCAGCGCAAATATAATTCAATCGCCTAACTACGCTCAACGTAACGTACGTGCCCGCAGTAAGGTACTCTTTCAATAAGATAAAAAAAAATTAATATATATATAGAAAGTCGACATTAAAAAAAAAAAATTCTCTCATCGCTACTGCTGATTCGCAACTGCACGACACGCAATAATGCACCGCCGACGCAGTTATAAGGTGCGCGGGCGACCGAGAAAATCTTGAATGAACGGTCAAGAACGAAAGGAGTGCCTGGGTGGGGGGCACCTGACGGAGCGCGCCCATTCGACCACTTCATCGAATTACGTATCGCGAATCTTGCATTTCCGGTGCGAGTGTCTAATATCTGCCCCCTCCCCCCCTCGCGACTCCTTATATGTGCGTATAATTGGCGCGTGGCGACGGGAGTCCGTACCACCCACACACGCACGGCTGGGCGCAATCGGCGGTCTGTGCATGAACGCTCGAGACGACGATGAGCGAAGCCGGCGATGCGTGCACGCGGCTCCTGGTTTCCGGACGCGTGAACGGACTTCTGTTGTGACATTGAATATCCTCGGAGTCTGCCAAGTGGAGTGAAAGTCTGCGTGAATTAATCCTCTGATGTCGTCCCACTGATACTTCGGGCTCTATTGATAGTCTGCTTTATTGTTAATCCGTTCGAGAGCTTCAATTGTTAGTTTTGTACACTCAGAAAAATGTCATCTTAGTAAATCTAATTATTATAGAAAATCTAATTATTACAGAAAATCTAATTATTATAGAAAATCTAATTATTATAGAATATCTAATTATTATAGAAAATCTAATTATTATAGAAAATCTAATTATTATAGGGTCAAACTTATTTATGCAGTGGATGAGCGGACAATCATTTATGATTAATTTGCTAAAACGTAACGATTTCTTCTTCATAAATTGATTCGTTACTTATTAGTTTCTATTTAATATCATAAAAAGTAAATAGAATTAATAAATCAAAAAGTTTGTAACAAGCAGAAAAATATTAACAATTAACATATTTATGATAAAATTCAGAGGATTCTTTACTTCTAGTAATCTTATTGAGAATTATACCGAAACGGATGTATTCTTCAACTTAATAAATTCATTTTAAACTTAAATAGTTAACGTTTAAGTGGATTTGTCTAATAAGACTAAGAATGCATTTTTGTGAATGTAGATCATTTTTAAATTTAGATTTAAATTTTGAGAGTTTTACAAGTGGAATGTCTGGTAGACTAGGAAAAGTAAAAGTAGTTTTGAAAAATCAGTAAAATCAACCTTTCCTAAATAAAGTAGATCTTACTCTCTAAATTTAAGTCAGTGAATATTCACTATTTCTGATAGGGAAGATTAGGTCACTTAATGGATAAGTGAAATATCAATGAAAAACGACAATCTCTGTTTAAATAAGTGAAAATTTCAGTATTCATTATATATCTATCTAAATTGATAAACGTACTAATTAATGGATTTTAATGCATTTACCCAACTCTCGTATAGATTTCGTTTTCAAATCTTACCGTATAACAAAATTTTATGAAAATATATAGAACACGTGTAGAATATAAAAGTATAAATGATTTATCGACTTAATAATTGTTAATCTATTGACTAATTTCAGTCATCGAGTATTTCATTACTTTAAATTAGTAAGATGAATTTAGTCAAATTTAATAAACGGGACGGATAAATTAAGAAATTGATAATGACACTGACTTCCTTGATGGTGCATATAAGAAAATTCCGTTGCATTTTTGATAAATTTATGCAGCGCGGCCCCAGTATTTGCTGGAATAAATTTTCTTCCAGGCTATAATCTGTATTTCATACCCACCATAAATAACTATTCTGCATTCTCATCCAAGTAGCCGGGGAGAAAATCTATAAAACATCTCGGCAGAGATGTGCATCGTGCAAAAGAGTCGTTAAATATTTAGACAAGTCACAGAAACATCATTCCGCGCCGCACGCCATTTAAGATTCGTTTTTAAGCGCGCGCTTATGCAAGACTATAAAACCGAAATAAATAACCTTCATTATTATTAAGACACAATAAACCTATAAATATCATTTTGATACAAACTTTATATGCATGCAAATATCTGAATTTACCGGCCCTTGTGACCGACTAATACTTTCGCACACTAAAAGATCAATTTTTACTGTAAATCAGGCAACAATAACTCAAGTATTGCCGTTTTTTCTCGAATGGTGTACTAAAATTTGTCAATAAAATTTCTTTCCATATATGTAACGTTAAATAAAAACTATCGAAAAAAGATCGATCACATGTAGGAACTACATTTTTATACTTTCGGGAAATTTATAATTTTATATTTAATTATAAGAAGGACGTAATTGGGTTATTATAACACGCGAAATATTTTAAAATCTGCTAGATTATTATTTAACGTGTATGAAAATAGTTTAATCTTGATTTCGAAAAATGTGTAATTTATATCCATTTTCGAAATTATCACAGTTTTGTATTTTTAACAAGTGCACACGGAGAGAAAAGTTCTATTAACTACTCTATACTGTTTTGTAACGCAGGGACAAACTCGAAAAATTAAAAAGTTAACTAGAAAGTATAGTAAAATAAACTGTAAATTCAGCAAAATTTACTGCAACTCTAGCACATTTTACTATACTCTCTAGTAAACTTTTTTGTTTGTCGAGTCTGCCCCTGCACCACAATACAGCACATAGTAAATTTTACTAGACTTTTCTCTCCGTAATTAATAAAATTGCTCAATTTATTTAAGAACAAATAAATTCATTTAGTTTTAACGATATCTTTACTTGATTCAAAGAAATATTTAATAATTACTATTGAAAATTAACAATTTTTTTTTCAGTGTATACTTTACATTCTAGTTAGTTTTTTTTATTCACTAAGTCTGTCCTCGCGTTACACTAATTTTTACAAAAGCTTTTCTCTCTGATGCTTTACATCGTTATTAAACACGCAATTGGGTTCGCCGCAAAATTTAATCGCCGCAACAGAAGCGAATGCGCGTAATTCTAAATTTGTAGCAACGCTGCATCGGGAAGCGATCGAGAACCGCAATGTCATAAGCCATCTCCCAATCGATGATTATTAACGTCGGGCCAATCTGCACGGAGCTCGAACCCTCGTAAGCAGGGCAATATCGAAGGTTTCGACGGGTCCGGCCACGTCGCCCTTGTCGTCGTAGGCTCGCGCCTAAACCACCGAGCAGTGCCGGGCTACACGCTAATGGAGCGAAGCAATCGTGTTAAACGCGAACGCGCGCACGTTTCGGTCATTAAAGCCACCCCCGCGCGCCCGCCTCTTTCTCTCTTTCCGGCAGCCGCCCATCGGCCGCGCGCTCGTTTGACCAGTGCAAACTTGCTTTGACGACGTGAGGGTTAATGGCTTCGCTCGGCCGTGGCGTTACGAAAATGTGGACAAAAAAAGTTTCGAAAATAAAGGGCCGGCCGCTGATGGCTTTGAGCTCGCGCGCTTCCTGCATTCGACGCGTCACCGGGACACTTTCGTCAGAACGAAAGTAATTAGAAATCGATCGGCCGTCGGCGTAAATCAGAGATTGATCGGAGTGCGCTCCTCTGTGCGCGGTGGTTTTACGGTGCTCCTTTTAAGGCACGCTTCGGAATATTTGCGAGGAAAATCTGCGCTTTGAAATTAGGGGATGCGCAGAAAATTCGCGAGGAAAATTTGGATATCAGTTGCAGTGCGTTGATCATAAAAAGAACATTTCGGGAGCTTAATTAGAACTGAGAAAAAAAAACGCTGCCGATCAATATATTGGTAGTTTGTTTTGTTCGTAAAGAATTGTAGTTGATAAAAAAGCAAGAGAACCGACTATTATGTAACGTAAAAAATTAAAAATCTTAATTTTCGAAAAATTAATGAGTCTTCCAAACTGCTAAATAGTATTGTTAAAACTATGACAAAATACTAATAAAATAAAAAAAATCAAGGAGATCCGCAGGGATCTACACTAGAATAATTGAATAGTTATTCTAATAATTATTCTAATTATATATAATATCTGATTATATAACATATGCCTAATTATATAATTATTCTAATTATTGAATAATTATTCTAGTATTGTAAAGCAATTATTAAATAAATGTTTTCTCTATATATTTTTTCATTTTTATTTTTTCTCAAAAACTAATTGATAAAATCATCAGTATACTTATTTATGTACAGTAATAATAAAGTACTTACTGTAGTACGGAACTTACTTACTGAAAAATTCTTCTATATAGTATTAATAAACATGATTTTTTTTTAAATTTTGATTAATTATTTTCCAATATATGATTTCTGTTTAAAAGAGTATACTTTTCAATGTATAAGTAATGAGTAATAAGTACTTGAAATTTTAGAAATTACTATTGTAATACAAAAAAATTGTCATTTTGATGACTACTAATCGTTATTTTCCATTCTAAAATTTCTCGCTCTTCAAGACTGCCTCTCCTTTCCTAATCGCAACAGCAATTTTTATTAAGCTTTTTCTCTCAGTGTACGAATTGTTTTACCAAGAAAACGAAAAGAATCTTTATATAAACTATACTTAATCTATCAAATATCCTTTCCGTTTGTTCCGAGTATCTCTGCTGATAGTACCTTATAAATCTGACACCAATTTTTATTAAGTTTTTTCTCTCGGCGTACATAATACGCGCACATTTCTCGTAACCGATTGCGGACAAATTATTAGCTCGAAACTCAATATCGACTGCCGGAGATCACGCGCTGCGCTTAATATCGGGTCGGTCACCCCGCGAGCCCCGTCGGATCTTTGATAAAACACGTTGCCGCTCGACCGCTCGTTTATGACAGCGCTTATGGCACTTTATGCCTCCGTCGAAGCGCAGGCCTCGGGCAGAGTCCTACGGCAAACATTCCGACCGCAAAATTTCTCGAATGCGCACGTGTTATGCGCCGATTGACGCTACTGGTTCATCGTGGGGGCGATGGTACCTGCCTGTCCTTTTACCCCTTGACTCTCGTCATGCTCCGGGCGAATTGGGGGAAATGGCAGAGCCACATATGGTAATTGCAACTATTATGAACGTGGATGTCGCACTCCGGGCGAGCGCACGGTTATACGCGTCGGGCTTGCCTCGTTTAAACGTTATGGCAGTACGATTGCCGCTGTGATTTTTCATTTCCTCGGCGCTCATTTTTTGCGGAAGTTTTATTCGTGATTTTCGCCTCGTTGCACGGAGAGAAATGTTATAGTAAAAATTACTATATTCCGTAGGAACAATGAGACATACTCGACCTATGACGATTTTTACTATAAAACATACTAAAAGTTACTATGTTCATAACAAAATTGCTATTACATAGTAGAAATTGCTATGTATATAAGATTTTTTAGTATTTTTTATAATAAAAATTTTCCTAAGGAACATAGTAATGTTTACTATAACATTTCTCTCCGTGTGCGTTTGAGCGCACGGTGAAAAATTTTAGTAAAGACTTGCAGTAAGAAATAGTAATTTTTGCTTCGGAAAAAATTGCTTGAATAATTCGTTATTGCTGCTTAAATATTTAAGAAAAATTTACCCCGCCTTGATACATCGATTATTACTTATTTATATATTAATCCAAGAGTAAAATATACAATATTTCAGTGAATTTTAATAATCAGTTTTTTGTAGATTTTTTATAAAATATATTTTATATTTTGTAGATTTTGTGTAGATTTCAATTAATTACGTTTTTTATTTATGAATAAGGTACATTACGTTTAATCTAGTCTTTTGCTTTTAGTATATGCATTTGACAGATTACATGGTGCAAAAAATAATGCATTGTTTTAAATTCGACGAGAAATTTTTTGATCCTAATTATTGATTGTTCCGATGTAAATCTCGTACAGCAGTACGAAATAATGATGCGAAAGGATGTAATATTATACTCTCAAGTTACAAACGCGATAATGGATATCATTTGAAAGACACGTGCTTTCAAATCGAGCTCGTACTTTACGCTTGATATTCCTCTGCCGCAGGGCATGGAAATTATTACTTTGCGTCACTTGCAATTCATGAAACTCCTACGAACGTTGTGCGTTGCATTTTCAAAGCGATATCGCATTATGCGTTTTAGTGAACAAAATTTGCGATTAGCAAATTATTGCTGTTTCGCTGCGGTATTTTCCGATGTGATTATATCACATTCTGAATAAAATTCCACGAGATAAATCAAATTGGTGTCAAATTTATAAGGTACTATCAGCAGAGATATTCAGAACAAACGGAAAGGATATTTGATAGATTAAGTATAGTTTATATAAAGATTCTTTTCGTTTTCTTGGTAAAACAATTCGTACACGAGAGAAAAAACTTAATCAAAATTGCTGTTGTGATTAGGAAAGGAATGACATTCTTGACAAGCGAGAAATTTTAGTATGGAAAATAATAATTATAAGTACTCAAAATAGCAATTTTTAATATTAAAATAGTAATTTTTAAAATTTCAAGTACTAAAAATTACTATTTTTCATATAAAAAATTCTCACTTGTAATTTTTATGAAGTATTTTCATCAACGTGATTGTTTTTGTTATGTCGTTGCATCGTGTTAGCAGGTGAACAAATAATTGCGAAGGATGAAGTAAGAAAGTGAAAAATGATAAAGGAGGCCGTAGGAAGAAAAATAGTGACAACATTAATATCATATTAATAAAAAGTATGAAAATTATATGTCCGTTTTCACGTGATAATCAACGTAAGACCGTCAAGACTTTCTGACTCTAAGTAATTCTCCAGCATTTGCCTGTACATCGAACAGTTTCTCATTTCTCTGTCGGTTAGCTCTTGATGTCTACATCAAGAGGTACATCTTCAGTAATTCTTGACATTTTAGTATATGAATTTTGATTCTCCTGAATGGATAAGTATAAGCTTGCCTCTATTTCAACTTTCTCTTTAATACAAAAGAGCACACGCGTACCTATATGTCAAAAAATAAAGTGAAGAGTTTCTTTTATCTTTGTTTTCTTTGCGATATGTGCCAATGAAAATGCAAAATGCATTTTTAGCAGATGCCAGTAGAAGCGCAACAGTTTAAGGGTTGCCAATGCGTAGTAAGTGCTCAAGTTATAATGAAGTTGAAGCATTTGATTTGCAAATACTCCACTTGGAGTGTATACTCGGCCGTTTAAAAGGTATACATTCGACTGCTTCATTTTAATAGCCACTAAACTTCCAATGCTATTCCCATTCAGTGATTCTTAAAGGATGAGCAGATAAACAGGATATATTTTGCCAATTAAATCGACGTTTTTTTTTGCACCTATTCAATCTCCTTTCAATCTACTCAAAAACATATATAAAACGAAATGTTCAACATCAAAACTAAATCGTACGTTCTTCATCTCGTAGAAAAAAAAATCAAACGGATTGAATGTTCGATCTCAAATATCATTATTCAAATTTAATTAAGCTCATTTAACACTTTCCAGGCCTGATCTTTCTTCTACATAAAACAGTTCTGAAAAAAAAAGATTTCTACATGCTATATACGCAAGCGAATTTATGCGAGCGTGCGCAAAATCGTATTTTGCACATGTTGTGTCGAAAAAACAAAATAACGGTTCGGTACTTGTGCCAAAAAGTGATTTTAAACCTTGTGTGAGGTTTGTTTGCCACACATGTATCAAAATGTACTATGATACGGTCATTTTTTAGTCAATTTTTCCAACTTTTGAAACTTCTTTTGTTTCTTTAATACTAATAAGTCTATAGAATAATTTAAGACTCCATAAGGAGATGAAAAAGCATTCGCTTAAGGGGATCTGACAGTCAATTAAAAATTTAAATTTCGCACCATAATGGTATTTTTATACGAACTTGAAATTTTATAATCGTTACCTAACGGAGTGCAAGAATCTCATGCTTTTTCAAAATTTCATTCATACTCTTTATTATAAGCCAAGTAAGTGTTTTTTCATCCGCTACATTATGGCGCGAAATTTGAATTTTTAATCGACTTTTATACACTCACGTATGCATTTTAGCTATCACGAATTTGTTTTGCGAAACTAAAAAAGAAAAAAAATAGCCTTGTACATTCTGAAAGAGTTAAAGTTGTCAACCTCCGTCAAGATTTTTCTTTTATACTGTTTCTTACAAAAAAAAAAGCAAGAAGATTTTCCGAGCGTGACGTATAACGAGAAAACAGTCAATTCCTCGATTATCATGAGCAGCAGAGACGAGGGCAATTTTTCATTTCTCAGAATCTCATTCGATCCGACGCATCGAGACGTCAGTGCGGAGTTGCGCTTGGGGAGTGCACCCGCGGAAACTAAGCTTTATACCGAAGGCCGTAAATGCAAGCTGCATCAAGGCCAGCGCCGGTGTAGCTCTCACGTGAATCGCTCTACGGGAAGCAGTCTGAAAGTAATCCGGTTTCCGGCAGGATTAATCACTTAAGTTTTTCCTTTATACATCTTTTACGTTCGCCTCGTTTTACCCCCCCTCCACCCACCTTAACGTCGAGCGAAGACGACCCCGGACAGGGGCGATTCCACCCCCACCCCCGCGCCTCCCTTATAGCCGGGGCTCGCACGTACTCTCGATTCTAATCGAATGGATGCGCGCGTTTCCCGGTGGCAGTGGCTCCATTTCGCCGAAGGGAAACTTTACAGGTCAGGCGCGTGGTCTCTTGTTAAAAGATTAAGTTTTCCCAGGCTGCAGGCCAGCGTGACACGCGGCGCGGCCCTTTATCATTGGATTGAATAATTTGTACTTTGATGGCAAATCTTATTGTTTGCGATATGTTTTGGATTGGCTCGTGCCTCGATGACGTGAATTTTTTTAATTTTTAGGTAGATTCTCGTTTTTTTTTATTACCTCGAGGAGTAGAGATCCACAGTACCTGGTTAATTTTTTTTTACGAGGTTGCAAAAGCTTGTATATTTTATTTTTAATACGGTGAAGATAGAAAAAGGTTTTGTTGTTCCCTTGTTAATTGAGATACTGTTTTTCTGTTTTCGAAGTCTTTTATGTGAATATTTCGTTCCTGCGGTAACGTTACTTGCTAATTTTGTTTTTTTTTTATATATTTTTTTTTCGAAATAATAGGACTGAAATAACACTATTGTTCATGTTCACGGAATTGTTGAATTTGGATTAAGACTGTACCACGCTACACTATTTCGCAAAAACATGATAATAACACAATAGTTAGTTACTGGTGAAATGTGAAACGCAATCATTTGCAGTAAAGCTCGATGCAGCTTTCGTCAGTAAGGTGATAACAAAAGTCTATTACCCGACAAATCAACGCAAATAAAATTGAAAAAAAAAAATAAATAAGAATTATTTAAAATCTCTAGAAATAGAGTGCACTAATTATTTACGCGAGCCGAAGAAATCGCATTTGGAAATGTTAAGTATTTTAAAATCAAGGTAAGTTGAAAAGGTCGAATCGACTTTACGTGAAATCGGATTCTGCGTAAAAGAGAATATCGGATGCTCGGATAAAATAACTTTCAATTTATTGCTCTTTTTTCTCCTCGATTTGAAGACCCGATCGCCGAAGCAGGCGATTTGAGCATTTACAATTTATGTAACTATCAGTGCTGCGAAAGCAGTTTCACCGAAATAATAAATTTACTCCTCGACGAGCATTTAGTACCTTCAATACCGATTTCAAAGATTTAAAAGGAGCATAACTAACTCTCATTCAAAGTAAACTCTTAAAATATCCTTTTAAATAGACAAAAAGATAAAGAAGATGATCAAGCAGCAAATAATGAATATTTCTTTTCTCAACGTTGAAAAGAAAATAAAGAGGAAGATGCTGAAGAAAATGATGAAGCAGAAGATCATGCTGCAGAAAATAATGAAGCAGAAGATGATGAATGAAGCAGCAGATGACGAAGAAAATAAAAAAAAATAAATTAAATGAGTGATAAGGTCGTTCTTTCTTTTTCTCACGTCGAAAATAAAATAAAGGGAAAGATGCTAAAGAAGAAAATAATGAAGCAGAAGATGACGAAGAAAATATAAAATAAATAAAATGAGTGGCAAGATCGTTACTTCTTTTTCTCAACGTCGAAAAGAAAATAAAGGGAAAGATGCTGAACAAGAAAATGATGAAGTAGCATATGACGAAACAGAAGAAGAAGATGATGAAAAAAAAATGGAAAATAAATAAATAAAACGAGTGACAAGGTCGTCACTTTTTTTTCTCAACGTCGAAAAGTGAAGCGAGTCGGTCTAAGCTCGAGTCAGTCAGAGAAATCTCGACTAATTAAGGCAGCAAGGAGCCGGAAAGCACAACCGCGCGTCGGCGGGCTTATAATCGCGCCTTTCTCCGCGTTGCTGACGCGGGCACACGTGCGCGATACGCGCCTCTATGATAATGCCGTTAATTTCCGCGGACGCCCCCGTCGGCCCCCTCCCGCCGCCCGCCGGCTAACGGCGGCGTGGGAGGGGGGAATTACTCGCCGGCATTCGTTAATTTCGCCTCGGTGCACCGGGGCGGCGGCTAATTGTGAGTTTTACCCCTATTTGCCGCGTCGTCGCGCTCGCCGCCGAAAATTGCGAGCGTCAGGTCCTCCGCGCTTTCACCGTGATTTGCGCTAGCAGCGAGCGCTCGGGCTAATGATGACCGCCGCGGATCTTCCCTTTCGAATGCGCGAGCCTCCGAACTCGTTTTCACACTGGAGCACGCGAGAATTTCATGCTTTCACCTCCTTTTCTTCCTTTTAATTGGGCCTCGCGCGTAGGCAACGCCAGACGGACGCGCTCGCCGAGCGATTAGCTTGTTAAAGCGAAGTGGCAATAATTTTATCCGCCGTCGGGCGGCGACGTTAAGCGCGATAATAATTCCGCCTTCGAAGAGCGCGGGGTGTATGATTCTTTTTTTTTTGCTCGTTAAGAAAGTGCTAATTTCTTCCCGGCGATTAAGCTGGCGATTCAGCAAACACACGTCGAGGCGAGAGCGTCCCCTTTGGCGGCTTCGAAGCAGTAAGCCAGGAGCTAATTTCTTAGAGATCCCTCCCGTCTCTCTTATACTGGCAGGGTCTATCTTTCGCTCTCTCTTGTCTTTTTTTTTTGTTTTTTTTTTTTTTTGCTCTACGTAACTGCAAGTGGGCTCATTTATCTAAACAGCAACGCACTCTTTCGGTCTCTCGCTCTTCTCTCGCCCCGACAAATCTCTTTAGTTTACCGCTTTCTGCGGCTAATGGATAGAGGGTACTCCAATGCGCCTTCTCGTCTACTTCCCTCCGCCTTGCTGTGCGCCTCTTCTTCTCTCTTCTGGGCTCCCCTCGCCTCCCGTGTCTTTGGCGCGGCGTCCGCTCGCCTCGAAAAAAAAGAAGAATAGACGTTGTTGGCCGACGCCTTGGTACTTTTTTTTACCTCCCCCCGTCCTACTCTGGCAAACTCACTCGCCGCTTTTTCGCGGCTCTGCGCGCTATCGTGTTACGCGAGCGGCTGCAACTTTTTCAGAGAGGGAGTGCGGTGAGCGTGATAAAAAGACTGAAAAGTACTTACCTGAAGTGATAATTATGCATTTGTGTACACTAAGCTGGTCAGCGTCGCTTTCTTCTTTTTTTGTTAATAGTTCAAGCGTCGGTGAGGAATTACAATGGATTCGCGACTTTATTTTTGCCCGTCTACATTTGGACTACGGTGTAAAAAAGCTTTGCATGAATTTTAGTCCAAAGTACTAAATTAAATTAAAGTCAATGTACATTAAATTAAATTTAATGTAAACTAAATCAAATTTTCATTATTGTATCAATTATTATTATTATAGCAGAATTAAATTAAATGTAATGTAAATCCGGTAAAATTCATGTACACCGAAAAAATTAGATTCCAGTATTTGCATTAAATTTAATGTTTTTTTTAACAGTGTATTTTTTCTTTTATTATATAACGAACTGAATTTTATGAATTAAAAGAATTTTTCTAATTATTATTTATATTCGGGCTTTTACCCTACGGATAAAACCTCACTAATGAATTACTTTAAATAATTTATTCGCATTTGTAGGTCGAATAATTCAATTATTAAATTAATTATTGCTTATCTGTCGTGTATAGCCAATTAATTCTTCATCGTCCATTAGCTAAGCCAATTTTTCTGCTCGTTCAATTAAGATATCGCTTTAAATATCCATAATGTAGGCAAAACTGCGCTTCCCGTCGCACGAAACGAGCGCAAAAAATATGTATAACCGTAAAACGAGGCATATACACGCAACAGGAAGAGGGAAAAAGAACTCGTTTTATCACCCTATTCGAACTTGGCTCAGAAATTTCAAATATATCAGCCAAAAGTGCAGCGTTGTCTACCCACGACCCATCCGCGCCCAGAAAGCCGGCTACAACGGCGCGGCTTTTGAAAGCGCGCTGCCGCCGGAATTCACCGGTGGTGCACCTTCTTCCCCGCTCGCGCGAGCGTAAATGCCGATAATGCGCTCGACCGAAGCCGTAATTTCTGTAACTATGCGCGCAGTGTCACGCAGCGGCAAAGGCGCGCCCCTCAGACGCGTAACTCGCCCAATGGGCTCTTGATCCCCCCTCCTCCCCCCTCGACCCATCGCTCTTCTATTTTCGGTGCAGAAAGAGCGAGAGGGAGAGAGGAAGTACAGGATCGCGCGTCGATTACTGCGCTTTTCTCCTCCACCCCTTGAGAGAAACGCTGGGAACGCGTGAAAGTGCATCGACCGAGCGCACTGCATATGCAAAAATATTAAAAAAAAATTTGACATCAGTTAAAGATCGAAAAGTGATTTATCAAAATTATGGCACTCTTTAGTATAATTTAATCAGATCATTTTAGATCATTTTAAGATGCCAACGTTTTATATTTTATTATAGCAGAAATTACAAGAAAAATAAAAAATGATAAAACATTTACTGTTATAAATTTAATTGATTGTTAAATGCGTTGTTAAAAATCTGATCTTCATTTATAATAAAATTTAAAATATTGACATCTTAAAATGATCACAAGATCTTCTAATATTTGTAAAAGACTTTTTCATCTAAATTATACTAAAAAGTGCCATAATTTTGATAAATCCCTTTTCGATCTTTAACTGATCTCACATTTTTTTACGCCGGTGATAACATTATAGCTCGCGCGCGTTTACACTCATCCGCCACCGACATTCGGCGTAATTACGCGGCGGTGACCCACCCACACTTCCTACCCCCTCGCGCAATTTTTTTTCAAAAGCAGCTGTCGCAGTATTTTAGCCGCGCACTGCTCTCCGCGGTCCTATCTATTTCTTGCGCCGCCGGGCTTCCTTTTTTTTTTTTGTTTCGTCCAGCATTGGTGTTTTCGTTCCGCTGTTTTTTAGCCGCGCTCTTGTTATTGCGCGTCTCTCGCGGCATTTATTTCGGCTTGCCGGTAATTTACATTGTTAATGGTATGCGCGAAAAATGTCCGAGAGAGCGGCGCCGCTTGTTTGTCCTTTTGTTCCAGGTGCCAGTGCCGCTCGGGGTAGATAAATTTCAGCGCGAAGGAAGCTCGACGCATTAAATAATATTGTTCCCCTTCGTTTTTTTTTTCATCCCCCTTACAGCGCTTTTCGAGGATGCGCCTATATTTATTTATTCAGGTGGGTTTATTTGTCGTTTCTGCGTTTGCGTTGTTCGGGTTTCTTTTTTTTTTTTATAATAAATGAGATTGGCGGAATAAATGTTATTAATTCTTGTAGAATATTTTGTTGTACCTGAGTACATGTTGAAAAAAAAAGATACTCACGGTAAATTTTTTGTTTATTTGTCGTTTTTTGCATTTGCATTGCTGGCGTTTCTTTTTTTTTATAATAAATGAGATGCGAATAATAATGTTTATTGATTCTTGTAGAATGTTTTGTTGTACCTGCGTGTAAGTTGAAAAAAAAATACTCACGGTAAATTTTTTCTTGAGTAAAAGGAGCAAGCATTTGAGCTACAGGAGTGGCCCTATAAGAAAGCTCCGTAGAATTTCCATCAATCAAGCAGATCAATTCTATGAGATTTCCAGAATCACCCTAGCCTGGAGCAAAGCTTTCCGAAGGTTGAAGATTGATTATGTAACTGTTAGAATTCTAATGCGAAAAATACTCCGATTTCGTGATCTCCCAACATTATGTTGGATAACCATTATGGTGATAAGCAGTATAGACGGTAACAAACGATTTTATCTTAAATAAACGCGAAATTTATTTAGTTTATCAGTTGATAAAAAAACAAAGACCAGGATCATTTTTTTTTAGTTCCATTGAACTTTCAAATATACTCGTTTGTAGAGTAAATAAATCAATAATACAAGGATGTTTAAGTGAGATAAAAATTTAATTTATTCGTACATCGTGAGGGTATAAGAAAAATTTGCTGTGGAATATACTCAATTTCTTTCTCCAACGTCAGCGATGGAAAAAAGGTTGACAATAAAAAAGATTTAAGACGAAATTTATTCCAATCTTATCCATAATGTGCCACACAAAAATCGCTTATATATTATATATATATAATATCGTTTTTGTATATATATATATATATATATATAAAACTTTATATACCGTTACTCTTATCACGTTTGCTGGCAGCGTTGCAGTACAGGATCGATTGCCATGGTCCCTCAGACTTTCCACGTTGAATTTCTAGTTGGCTCTCATCTTTGAAAGATCTAGACCTTCCAGCCTTTCGCTTCATTCTTTTCTTGTACATTGGCACCTGCTCACTTGTACTTCTTTGCTTACTTTCTTCCTCTCGATATCTTTATGCTTTTTATAGAGTCGACGTGTATACAATATATATATGAATATTTTTTGGTTTTATTTTTCAATGAAAAAATAATCAATATTTTCACGATAAAGATAAAAAAAATTTACGCGGAAGATTTAGTATAAAAAAAATGGCTTTTTTTCGGGAGCAAAAAAAATTGCAGAGGAATAAAACGTTTGGAGAAGGGGTGAATATTTATCAAAGGATAAAACTTTTTTTTTTAAAGAAATGAACAATTTTTTTTGTTGATTGTTGGTATCATCCCCGGTCCCGCGCCGAGAGAAATATTATACTAATTGCTTTTTGCCACATTTATTGCTGCGATCGAGTGCCTGAAAACTTTCTCGTTGCAACCGTGACTATGCGAGTTTGTAAATTTGAAACAGTGAAACTTTGTTATTATGAATAAAATAAAATTTTAATACGTAAACTAGTGCGTGCAAAAGTTTTCATCTATTTTTCATTACATTAGACATTAAAAGGCTCATAGTGGAAGTTGAGGAATGATGTTTAAATTATGGCTTTCTCTACATAAACCAGTGATCAGTTGTTACTGAACTAATGGAAAGTTGCAATTAATTTTTTTTCATTGTTTTTACGATGTAATTATTTATTTCAAAACACTTTTAATACGGCAAAAACGGAAGGGCGTTCTGGGAAAATAATTGGGGGGGAAACAGAATTGTGCACTTACCGTCGAATGCGCCGGAAAGGCTGATTTAAAAATTTACATTTGATTGCAAAACAGTTTTAAAATATTTTGTTACTCAATGCAAATGCAAATTTATTTGCCGCGTACACATATGTCGGTGCGAATATTCTGTTGAACAGAATAATGCATTAGTCACGTTTTCTCAAATATTTACACGTGGTGGTGTCTTCGTTCTTTGTTTTCAACGTGAAAATTGACTGCTTCATTCTTTTTTTTTCTGTACTCGTTGGAGGTTTCTATTTTGCGCCTGTTTTATTAACCTCGCGATACATTGTTAACAACGAGTACAATTAAAACGCGATCTCAACCATTTTCCTCACGCTTCACACGGTATTTTAAAATTTCGCGTCAATAAATGAAGATAAAATTACCTTTTTCTTTTGGCTCCTACGTTAATCAACGCTAATTGGCGATCCGCCGAGAGATGCAGTTTTACGAGCCTTGCTCAAATTCGTTCTCTTAGTTTCGGAAAGGCACTAAATTCTTTTTCTCTTTTATAAGTAAGAACTGAAAATTACGACCTCGAATAGAAGAGCAGCGGCAGTAACACTCTGCTTTTTTTATCACATTTTTTTTTGCGATACAAGTCAACTCATAATTCGTTTTGGCGATGACAAGCGTTTGTCTATTTTCGATTTTTCGCGCACCTTTTTTTTACTCGTCCCTTCGTTGCAGAACTGTGGGAGCGCAATTATATTGCGCGACGCATACGTGCTGCTACGTGCACTACTACTCTATTTTTTTTTTTAATGAAATTTTACCGGTGTAGCAAGTTTGCAGGGCGCTGCCGCATTGGATTCGAGGAGATGAAATTGTACGAGATAATTAAAGTATTAATGAAAATTCATGAGTTATGTAACTATGATCTTTTTAATGCAATTGAAATGCTGCGCACCGATTAAGTTTGTTTAATGTATTTAATTAAGATTCGATGATGCAATTAGATGTAAAGGTTTTTGGCTTGACTTATTTAATATATTTAATGTACATAATCGTTGGTATTATATAACTTTATTAAACATAAAATATGGAAAATTGATTTTTATAGTGTGAACTAGTTTTATAATGGAATATACATCTTGAGAGGTACTAAAAGCGACGCATAAATTCTCTGATAAATTTTCACTGTTAATAAAAATAATCCTAGCATTATGAAATATGACTTATAGAACTTAATAATACTAAATTTTTGTTCATGAATATCGTAATATTTATGTGTGATCTGATAACATGAAATAATAAAACGAGTAAAATTTAAATATTTTATCAAATTATATTTATATTTAGTAAAGTGTTATACACGATGGTGTACCAAAGGAAATCGTAGAAAATTATCGAGTTAATATTTAATTTATTGAGATTCTAAATGAAATAAATTACACAAAAGTAACTTCATCAATTAATTAATGATTTAGAATTTACTCTTTATAAATTTATCTGCGGTTAAAATAAATGAATAAACGGAACCAAAATATTTGTGGCAAAAAAAAAAAGCTCGAGTGAAGCATTTTTTCTCTTCAGCTATCCCTGTAACTTTTATAGCCGGTACATTTTTTATTTGCTTTCGTAATATCGCTTCATTTCTTTCGTTTTTTTTTCTATCGAATAACTATAACTTTGCATTTCTCTACGTTGCAGCTATGAGTAACCGCGTCTCTTGCCTATTTTTGATTCCGCCTGCAAGCTCTCCTATTTCCACGAAATTCTGGCAATTTTTGTTTAATTAAATTCACGAATTCACGTTGGCATCGCAGTTCCTGGGGCGGCATAAACTTGGCACCTACATTTTTCATTTCGGTCTGCCTTTTTTCACCCCCTCCCTATTCACTTTTACATTTTTCCCTCTTCTGTTGCTAAAAGTCAGTTTTTGCCGGGCGCCACGAAGGCAAAGGAAAGTTTGCACGAGAAATATCGTTATGTAGTGTTCAAACACAGCGTGATTCCTGATTTCTAGGGAGGGAATAATATATGCGTCGTTAGAGTGTATGCTATTGAAGGGAAAATATTCAAAGTGCCGGCTGTGTAGATCTAGGGGCAAGTCGCTCCAGTATTGACTAACGGAATTCCGTTAGGTACGATTACTTATGTTATGCATGAAGTAAATAATAAATCAATTCGGATGAAAATACTCGAAAAAGAGTCAAGACTGCTTGACTTTTCTTTCTTTTTTCACCGTAAACGTCGTCAGTTTTCAATGTAATAGTTACAGTTTTACTTAAGTAATAAATAGATCGATATAAAAATTTAATAAATTTTATTAAACAATTCTTAGAAGTGAATGTATGTTTCATGAATAAAACAGCAGGCTTTCTTTTATCATGTTCTATGCTAGAATAACTAATAATTTTATAAAATGTTGAGCATTTATCCTTGTTTTTTTAGTGCAACTTTAGAAAAACTTGTTTTGACGCTGTCAAGAAAAGATCTTTTCTTTTTTAGTTTTCAGTTCAGATAGAGTTAAAAAAGTTTTTCTTCAATTTTACTAAAAAAAGGATACATGAATCTTTTATAAAATTATTAATTATTCTTTACGAATTAAGGGATTTTTTTTTTAAATAATTTTAGTCACACAACTTTATTGATAATGTATAAAATTTTATTGAACTGAAACGTTATTTATTGCGTACGACAATGTAGCTAATTTGCGTAAAATGCTATAAATTCGATCTGAAAATTCCATCAATGAGATTATCAATCTTTCATTTTGATGGAGATAAAGGTAGTGGTATGTATAGTCTATTGCTTGAAACATGGATATGTGCTCTAACCGTATCGGAAATTGGATTATCTCCGTTCTCTTTCTCTCTCTCTCTCTCTCTTTTTATTCGATTTGTTTTATAGCTTTATCTAGTCACGGTTGAGAAACGAAGAAAGACTATGAAAAAAGTGATCGGCAAAAGGATGGGACCAATTTCAAATAGCCATTTGCGTATTAAAACCATCCCTTGACAATATCGAATAATTGCATTTTATTTCGCGGCGTCGTTATTTATTCTCCAGTGCGAATTCGTTTCTTTTGTCAAATCGCTTAACGAGCTTTTACACGTACAAATGGACTTTTGTTCTCCCGGCAAAAAATTTCATTGTCATTTGATCGCAAGTCGACCATTGACAACGATTGCTTTGATCCATTTCAATTATTTTTATAAAACTAGCGGCCGAAAATGTAGAAAAAAAAATGTTAAATGCCTAGCAGTGGTTTATCCAACTCCTTTTTTGTTAGAGACGAACTTTTTCGAATCACCGATCGTCAGAGTAAATTAGAAACTCGAAGTAAAGTTTATTTGCAAATTTTCGAAGCAGAACAGTTGGCAAAAGTTAAAAAGTAGCGCCAGGTAGAGCCCATCGATTTCCCCAAAGTTCAAGCACCTAAACAACGACGCAGTCGATGGTCACTAAATCGTCCGAACTGAAGAATAAGAATACAGTGTACAGCAAATAGAAAGTTCACGTTAAACCCCAGTGCTTTTATTGTAGTTTTAAAACTCCGTAAACCGGCCGCTCCAAAACTACGAGCCTTTGTTTCACTTACGCACGAAAATATCTCCCTCGCACTCGCTCGATTAAGTCGTTCCACTTTCCAGGAGTGCGTTAAATCAAACAGCAAGTCGCCGCGGATCATAAAAAAATTTTCAGCTCTTCTTTAAAAAAAAAAGATAATACGAGAACGACGGCAATTTTTTCCAGCTGACGGATTTAACGAGGGCAATCTCCGTCACGCGAGCCTCGGCTAGGCACAACGGCCCCCGAGGAAGATAGGGCCCCGACCCCGACCTTGGTTTCGCTGCGGTACGGTTTACGAGGCTCATTAATCCCGGTCGCAACTCCTCAGCGCCATAGGGAAAGTAACGGAGGATCTTATGGCGCGTTGTTTGGATTCCCGAGTGGAGATATGACGTGCATAAGGCCGCGGCAACTCCGGAGGAGTGCAACAATGAGCCGCGAACCTGAACGTACACTCTAGAGGCGTGCGAGACTTTTGCTTCCGTGATGGTGACGCGTGACCTTGCCGCTGGCCGCAAACTTTCTTTCGACTTTTGCGGACGATTTCCTGCTTTTTTTTATTCACGAGAAGTTCGTAAATTTGTCCGATGAAATTTCGCATAAAGATGTAAATTGAATGTTTTCTTAATTTCTTCTTAACTTCTTAATTAATTCGAGGAATGTGGCGTGGAATTAGTTTGATTTATGCGTGTGGTGCTTGGAAGTGTCACAGATTTAAAATCGTTTGAAATTATTGCTGACATACTTCATTGCAGTCCTGCGATATAAATTTGCAAATAGAGAGCTTGAAAAATGTTTACGGTATGTTCAATGGGAATAATATTGTTGACAGTCGATACAAAGATGATTTAATACTTACATAATTAAATTATCGTTAATCACGTGTTTTTATAGCTTTCAAAATAGGATTAATAAATTTTAATGGAGTACACACGAAGCGATCGTTACTCTGCCCGTTTGTTACAAACGAGAAGAGAATGCGCTTTAATCTTATTATGAACAAAAGAATACTTTCCCTCGCACTTTCATTTTTTTATTCCTCACACTGAAAGTCGACCGTTAATTTCTTCTTTTTTTTTTACAGTCGATACTTATAGCATAGAAACGTTGCGTTCACACTTAATTATCCGACGGCTAATGTGCTGAAAACACACGCTATTCATTTCTGGAATATTCAAATAAAGTCTTCAATGCAACGTGTACCCAATTATTAGATAAGCATCAAATTTTGGTGTACTGATAATTAACTATGCTGCGGTTAACTTTATGCGCGGGTTGAAAATCTAATTAAAACTAATTAGGTTACACAAGAACAATCTTAAAATAGTAGATCGAATTAATCATGCTTTAAATAAACATAAAAACGTTTAGTAAAAAAATTCTCTAATTAATCATAAAAAAAAATGTTGACCTAGGAGTTTCTAAAGAAAGTCTTAGTTCCCCCATTTTTTCAGGCATTCGTCAGCAGCCTCGGCTCAATAATTCAAATCTAATTCTTACGTTCGGTGCGAATTTGCCGCGCGCAGATTCTTTCCAGCCGATTTATTTAATTAGCCGGCATATTTGCGTAGGCGAGAGCCTCGGCGACCTGCAGCCTGCCATAAATTTTCAAACGGCCGCTCAAACGCGAGTGTGTATGTATTTATGCGCAATTAATTCAAAAGCCGCGCGATTCAGCGGACTCGAGCGATCCCCAGCGCCGGAGTATTCCCCCCGTATTTTTTTTCTCAAGCGGCTGTGTGTACCAGATTCGCCGGTCTAGCGGCACAGAAAATAGAGATTAACGCGCGTATAGCTCGAGGAATTTAGAAATTCCTCGCCGCGGCGAAATAAATTTCGGAGGGGACCCGCGATCGCGCAAAAATCGGATGAAAAAGGAGCCCCGCTGAAAGATGTGCGCATGTATATAAATGTGCGCATATCTAATCCGGCGTGTTCGGCGCGCGGGAAGACGCTCGACGGAATTTCTTCGCGTGAAAGTGTGCGCTCGCTCGCCTTTTATTGGCTGGAAATCGGCCGTTGCGCAAGTCGACGAAAACACCGGGCGATCGGCGATCGAAGGTTGCGCTCGGTAGTCAAGATCACTTTCGTTGCCGCGTCTTATCTGGTTCACCTACTTAGCGATCGGTAACGGCCTGTCGGTGCGGTGTGTGTTATATATACCCTGCCGGAAGGCGCAGCAGGCGCGTTTTCCTACTCCAGTAACCGCAATATGCTTGTTACGCGGCTGCTTCTTTTCTTCTTACTTTTTTCTTGCTTATAGTTAGGCGAGATTCTGGGATCTTGCGTCTAGATGTCACGATATCTTTTCTCTCGATCGGTTAATTAGTGAGGCTTTTTCTTTTTTTTTTTAAGGATTTCACGGTGTAGCTACTCTCTAAAAATGAATTAGTGAAATTCACATCGAATGCACTAATTCTACGCGATAAGTCGTTTGTTTGTCACTTTGTAAAGTGTATATTCACTTATTTATGAGTATACGAGTTGGTACGTTCTACAAAAATGATTTACTGCTTTTTTGAGGGAATTATTTTTTAAATAATTGTTTAATTTCTTTCTTTTGTTAATTTTATTCTAATTTTTCATCGAAATGTTTGTAAATTTGTGGATAGGGCTTTGACCAAAAAAATTAATTTACACACATAGCAGAAATTAATGTAGATGTGATGTTATTAATCTTGCTATGTGGCATAATATGATTTAATTTATCTATCCACAAAAATGTTTTACTACTTTTTCGAGTGAATTGTTTTTTTAAATAATTATCTTTGTAGAGAGTTATGCTATTTGTAAATATTATTTTTTTGTTTTGATTTGTTTAGCGTTTGTTGTATTTATAACATTCACGACATTTTAAATTGATTTAAATTATGTTGAAAAATATCATTTTTTTGCATATGTATTTGTAAATATTCTTTTTTATTTTGATTTGTTTAGTGTTTTATTGTATTTAAATTTTCGCGACATTATTTACAGTGATTTTAAATTGACTGGAAAAATAACATTTTTTATCACATTTTATTGCGCTTAAAATTAAAGCAAAAGAATAAATAAATGAATAAGATGATCTTGCGCATTACTGCATTTACTTCCGCAGCTTACATATTGCAACGCTATAGTAACATCGTTATACACAACAATAGAAAAACACCATGACAGTCGATATTCAAATATTATTCAACGAAGAAAGTAGTATTTACTCGACCGTCGCGAAAAAAAAAGCACACGAACGATTTCGTAAAAAAAAAGATGTATATATATAAAAAGTCTTAAATCCGAATGCTCCGCCGGGTAGCCGCAGTATCTTTCATTTAAAACGTTTTCACTTATTTTTTTTTTACTATTATTAAAACTTCTTTTCCAGAACAGTGAAATGAAATGCCCCGGCGGCGAGAGGGAGAAAAAAGTCCGGTATATTTACAGGGAGAAGTTAAATTCCAAAACACAGGAAATGCTTTAGCGCAGAGCGAAGCCTACGGCGGCAGGAGAGAGACGAAGGCAGAGGCAAACGCGCAGTAAAACGTCCGACTGCAAAACGTCGTCGCCGAGAAATATGCGCGCGTCCGCTCGAAAATGCACGGCGACCTGTACCCGCGTGTGGTCGATGTGAAAGCATCTTCTCTGGATCGCGCGCTATATGCGCTCCGCTCTCGCGTCCAACCCAGTTTTACACCTTGGCGAGGAGCCTCGAGCACCTGTGCACAGCCGCGATATCGGCGGACTCGATGCGGGAGGACGAAACGTGCGCATAACGTCTGAACTCGCGCCATAAGTAATTTTGGCGAAAGCGCCAAATGCGCCGCTGCACTTCTTCGAATTTCACTTTTGTCTCGTTGAGCTTTTGGTTTGGGTGTAATAAAATCATTTTTTGAGCATCTGAGACGATGCTTCTTTTATTTCTTTCTTGCTTTCCTTTTTCTTTCTATTTATATTGCAGCGATTTTTTTCGCGGAGCTTGTCGAAAGAGGCGAGAGCTTTTACGCGGAGTGAACTGTTATAGTAAATGTTACTATAAACAGTGGGACATACTCGACCTATGACGATTTTTACTATAAAACATATACTAAAAATTTCTATGTACATAGCAAAAATTGTTGTTTATATAGTAGAAATTACTATGTACACAGGAATTTTTAATATTTTTTATAGTGAAAGTCGTTATAGGTCGAGTATGTCATATTATTCCTACGGAATATAGTAATTTTTACTAGAACATTTCTCTCCGTGTAATTTAATCGTGCGAGTGAAGGAATATTCAGAATTTTATATTATTGCAATAAATGTTAGTGAAAAGCCGCGATATCGGTAGACGAAACGTGTGCATAAATTCTGAACTCGCGTGATCAGTAATTTTGGCGAAAGCGCCAAACGCGCCGCTGCACTCCTTCGGATTTCACTTCTGTCTTGTTGAGCTTTCGGTTTGGCTGAAATAAAATCTTTTTTTTTGAGAATCTGGGACGGTGCTTCTTTTATTTCTGTCTTGCTTTTTTTTTTGTTTCTTTTATATTGCAGCGAAAATTTCGGCGGAGCTTGTCGAAAGAGACGAGAGCTTTGAATTCGGTCGCGCGGGTGTAGGAATTTTCAGAATTTGATATTATTACAAATGGTACAGTATTACGAAATAATAACGAATGAAATTTAAATGTAGATTTTAATGAGTAATACGTGAAAGCTCTTTTGGAGAAGTTTTTAAAAACTGTAATATATTCGTTAAAATCCTTTGATATAAATTATTATGAAAGTGCAGGTTGATTTAGACTGGAGCAGGGGTATATTGAGAATTACATTTTACGTTAATATTAGAATTGAAAGATTTTTTCATGCTGTACTCTTTAAAATTTCAAAGCAGTCTCGTAATATTAATCCTTTCACGAAAAAAAAGGTAACGTCAGATATAGTTAATTAAAACTCTATGTAAGAGTTTGTTTCCAGCGAAACACGAGGCTGAAATCTTAACTTTTTCTTTCAAACGCAACTTCTTTTAATCTTCAACGTACCATCGACAGACTGGCTCCGACATACGATAAATCAGAAAACACACAAGGAAACTTCGTTACTCGGAAAGGGTATAATTTGCAACAAAAGCGAATTGAAATTGAAAACATTGGACGGATGAAAAGGGGGAAGACACCGTGGATGTGTACTCGCGGCGGAGTGCATGCGGATCATAAATAATGGGCCTATCAAAGGAGTATCAATAAAGTCTCCGACGCAATAAATAATCCTCCTTTAAAAAGTAAAGTTTTGAAAACTCTGCTCCCGCGCAAAACTGCCGCAAAGAGCGGCGATCATTCATTATCGGCTTACGCGTGTCGCGTAGTATCGCGCTCTCCCATCTCTTTGATGGGTGTTAAATAAAATTCTTTCGTTTACTGCCTGGCCATTTATTTATCGGCCGAGGGATAATGCGAATTTCGTCGCCTAGGCTCTCGGTCCCCTTTCCCTCTTCCTTCTCTTTCCCTGGGCGCTACGCGTGAGAGAAAAAGTGGAAAAGGATTTAAATTTATCTTGGCTGTCCACATTTCGACATAATATTAAAATAATGCGACTCCCATCGATAAACGCGAGTGGGAATGCGAATTAAATCGTTAAATTTCAAATGAACGATGGGCAAACATGATACGTTCCAGTGGGATTTATTGCATATTCGTCGAATACTAACAATTTTTAAATTCATTGAGTAAAATAAATTTTGTGCATTAAATATTTCGGTACAAAGAAAATTAAAAAAAAATGTATCTACAGTGAGAGAAATGTTTTCAAAAAATTACTATCCAGATTAGGAGTGGAGCCACAGACTGCATTTAGCGAAAAATTACTATTCTTTATTACAAATTTTACTAGAAATTCTAGTAAATATTTTTACAACTCTGGTAAATATTTCTACAACCCTAGTAAACATTTCCACAGTTCTAGTAAATATTTTTACAATTCTAGTAAAATTTATAATACAAAATAGTCATTTTTTCATTAAACGCAGTCTGTCGTTCAGCATCCACACTGGATAGTAATTTTTCTTCAAAAAATTTCTCTCGGTGTATTTATTTATTACTTTACGTATAGAGTTTTTTCATGCCTCCTTAAACACTCGGTACACTAAATTTCTGCTTACAACATAATGCAGAAAATAGAAATTACAAATTATAAAAATGCTTACTCACGTACATTAGAATTGCTTGGAAACGAAAAGTTAAGCTAGCATTTTTAATCTTTACATGCACCCTTCTCTTTCACAAACATTTTTCCTCGAATTTCTTTCAAGCCCGGAGAACAAAAGAGCGAGTGCAATATTTTAGCGAAATAGTGTACCATTTAGTCGGAAAAGTCTTGACTCTCGCGAAGAACAAGATTACACCGGACGAGTAGGTAAAAAAAAAAATTGTTGCCCCCCCCTCCCCTTAAATCTCCGCGTCCCATACGAACGGCGACTTTTTCATCACAATCGCGGAGCATACATTTTATCCCCCTTTCATTCCAACCGGCCGAACAGTCCGCTCCTACCCAAGATAACGCTTAAACCTCCGGAACTAAAGAAACGAGCGAGAACAAGACTAAAAGAAAGCTACGAACGGGAGAAAAACGGGAGAAAGGGCGATCGAGGAGCGACGGAAACGGCTGGTAAGGTTTATAGGGTTGATTGGTCGGGGCGCACCGGACCCTCCTGCAGCTTTAATCGGTCACGCTCGCAGCATTAATTACGCAATCGGAAGGGTCCGCGCGCGATAATTGTAGGTCCTGCCGCCGCGGCGGACTCTCGCGCACTCGATAATTGATTCGGCCCAACTCGCCTGGCAGCGCGCGAAATGATCGAGCCGCTCGTTCGCCAGTGTGTGCATATATACGTCGAATGTTGTCGCAGCGAATCAGGCGGCAGCGGCGCACTCGGCCAATCGCGCGGTTATAATTTCATTCGGAACCGATCGCTCGATAATCCCGAAGAGCGGAGGACCATCGGCGTTCCCATTCGGATGCTTGCCATAATTTAGTCGTTTCATTGGCGAGTGCAGTGGGGAAGGTTTGGTCTAGTCTCTCTCGTTTTTTTTTTTTCGCGGATCGCGTTATTGCCTTTTATGCTGCGGGCGAATGCGCGACTCTCTCGGGTCAATTTATCGCCGCGAGAATGATACTGCAGTTTTGAACTGCAAACAAGCCCGATTTTACATTACGAGTGTTCGGGATATACTCGGCGATTAGGGAAAATCGATGATAGCCCCGCTCTCGGTGGACTTTGCAATTTTTTTTTGTTCCGCGCAAATCGAGAGCGGATTGAATGGTCGCGCGGCGAGGATTTTGCACGGGTGGGTAGGAATTCTGGTGGTGATTGCATATGCAGTTTAGTTATTATTAAAACATTTTTAGTTTTCGGTCAATATAGTGCGCGGGTACGTTGTTGCTGTTAAATGGATTTTTTGAAATATTGAAATTTTTCATATGGCTTCGATACACGAAGATTCGACGATTGGTATTTTGTAAAATTTAACAGATTAAAATTCAGAATAAAGCTTTCTGTTTTTTTATGCTTTTTTGCAACAAAATTTGCTTCAAAATAATTAGAACACTTGAATACTTAACGATTATTTCATAAATCCATTTAATCAGGCATTAAATTCAAATTGAACTATCGAATTCTCATCAAAAATTTATTATTCCAATGGTTATTTATTATATGCTCATTAAACAATTAAAATTGCTAATATAAATACGTCGCATTTCAGGCATTGATTTTTACATTCAACATTTCAGTGCAATTTCCGTGTAAAAAAATTTCCCTTGTCCCAAACTTTGATAAAACTTGTACGTTACTAAGTTTGGATAATATTTTCATCAACTTTGGGAAATAAAAATTTCCCAGTTTGACAAATTTCCCTACATTTTAGGGAAATTTGATCTTAATTTTCGATAAAGATTCGTTAAATTTTAAATGATTGAAAAATTTTTACGAATCTTTATTCGAACTTACGATCAACTTTCCCTAAACCATAGGGAAATATATCAAACTTCGAAACTCGTAATTTGTGAAATTCTTAATTCTCAAAGTTGGCCCAAACATTATCAAAACTTAGAAACGTAAAAGTTTTGCCAAATTTTGAGACAAGGGAATTTTTTTTAGACGGGAATGTATCCAACTTTCGTGTACGTACAACGAACCTTAAGAAATCGGCATTTTCCAGTAAAAAAAAAGAGGCTAAATCAGTCGAAATAAATATAAAGGCAGCCCTTTCAACTTGCAAGGAAAACGCGCAAGAAGCTACCGGCAGCTTTTTTCGAGCTTCAAAACATCAAATGTCTTTGCTAAGCTCCTTTGCTCAGGTGCTCGAGGCACAGGTGAATTCCTCCGATATTACAAAACCATAGACATGTATACACATGCCTTTAGGCGCCAGCTCCGACTTTTCCGCGCTCGGCACTCAGGCCGAAGGGAAATTAAGTGTCTTATAACGGCGGGGCGCGCAACGCAAAGTGGAGAAAGGAGAAATGCGAAATCCCTCCCCCACCGTTTGTGCGCGCGGCGAAAAATTCTCGCGACTTTGAGGGAGAAAAAGTTGTCATCCTCGTCCTTTCTTTTTACGAACTCGGCGGGATAGAATCGACCCCGTCGACTTCGCGTTCTGTTTTCTCCCACCCTCCACCCTTCGGTATATACGGAGCCTGGTCGCGTCAAATGCATAGTGATCGCCTTATTTCGCGCTGCGATCCTTTGTCCGTTCCTTCTCCTCTTCTGCCAGCGTGGCGACTTTTTGATTTTCCTGCTCTCCGCCGCTTCCTCTTCTTTACCCCGTCGATTCCTCTCCGTACCATTTGTCTTAGATGCGCAGTCGAGTCTGCTAAGACTCAAGGAGTTATTGATTTCTTTTTTAAATTTTTTTGGAGAATGTCTGTAGTAAAAATTACTTATAGTGTCTGAGGCATTAGTGTACTTTGTAGTTAAATTTATTTTAAACTTTCATGCAGTCAATTTTATCATAACTATTTCTTAAAACTTTTTTAATATATCTAATTTTATCGTAACTACACTGAGAGAAAAAACTTAATAAAAAGTACTATTGTGATTAGAAAAGGAGTGACAGCTTTGACAAGCAAAATAAAAATAATATTAATAATAATATTGGAAAATAGCAACTTTTAGTATTAAAATAGTAATTTTTAAAATTTCAGATACTAAAAATTACTATTTTTCATATTAAAAATTCTCACTTGATAAGACTGTCACTTCTTTTATAAAGTTTTTTCACTCAGTGTACTTTCTCAGATGGAAAAGTAACTTTTGTACAAACACTTTTCCGTGTGTAACCGCCGCAGCATTATACAGACGAAAGAAAGTAAATTGTTTGATCGATTTGCGATGACAGGAAAATTTGTTTTTATTATAGGTTTAATCAGTTTTATGATCGTGGTGTAACGAGGCTAAGTACTTTTTTGGATTCAATTCAAAGGGAGGCGAATAATTGATGGCCATGCATTCGGGCAATAAAGCACTACTTAAGGAATCAACGCGGGAGCTTTGTGGCGACGACTAATTACCTGCATTGCAGTGCTATAAGTACTGTTGAAAAGCTTGGAAGGAGGAAAACAGCCGAGCTCGTGTGATTCATTGTTGAGATTCTATCTTTAATCGTTAATATCTTCTCCGTTCCAGTTTCATTTTTTATTACCTGCAGCATTCGTGTAACCCGAAAAATGAAAGCTTCTTTATTTTACTGTTAAAAATTGTTTAACTGTTCAGTTTTTTTTTCTTTTTCATAGTCATTTAATTATTGCAATTGGCCACTAAGTACGTACTAAAAATTTACATCGATGTAAATTTTTTATGGTGATCGCCATCACAGTCTCAATTTACATCGTATAACTTGCGAGTTTTTTACTTCACGAGCAAGTGTGTTTCACT
Source organism: Sycophila sp. Sp_5 (assembly GCA_018906775.1). Taxonomy (NCBI): domain Eukaryota; kingdom Metazoa; phylum Arthropoda; class Insecta; order Hymenoptera; family Eurytomidae; genus Sycophila; species Sycophila sp. Sp_5. Next base: position 5,992,452 of record JACCID010000004.1, read on the forward strand.
TATTTTTCATTAATGTTTTTTTTAGTTTTCTAGTCACTTTAAATTTAACTCTGTGAAAGCAAGTAATTGGGGTGATTTTTGCTAATTTTTTTTTTCGAAAGATGTAAATATACAATAACAAAAGAACATTTTAAAATTTACTAGAATATCATTTAAAGAATATGAAAATAGTTTTATCTCGATTTCGAAAAACTTGTGAATTATGCCCTTTTTTTAAATTACCACAGATACTCTGAAATGTTTTGAAAAAAAAATACTATTATTCTAGTAAAAATTACCATACTGCATTTATAAACTGTATTAGAATTCTAATAATATTTACTAAAATTGTAAAAATATTTGCTACAATTCTAGTAAAATTTATAATACAGAATAGTAATTTTTCAACTGAATGCATCCCAGACTGGATAGTAATTTTTTCAAAATATTTCTCTCAGTGTACTTAATTCAAACTGTGAATTTACAAAATTTTGCAAATGCCGTATAGTTTGCAGTAAACAATTATTTTATTCCATTTTATCGGGAAGCAAAGCAACCCGTTCGTTTCCGCCCTTTTCACCCCTTCTGCCTCGCGATGCACGCCTCGATGAACGTCGCTCGGAGCGCCGGTGACAATGGGAATTCCGAGGCCACAGGTGAATTAAGGGCGCGCGGCGGAGCCAAAAACCGTCGGTGCTCAATGAATATAATGAATTTTCGATACAGAAGACTGAGGTGCTCACGCTGATTGCTTTTTCAATGAGATCGACGCGGACTTTGACGACGGCGGCTTCTTTGTTCGCGCGGCAGAGCCGACGCGCTTTGTGCAGAGTATAACGCTTCGCTCCTCGCCGAGTGCCCATTATGCAGGAATGCACCCCGCGAGAGCCGTCGGCCGAATCTATATATACATTCGCTGAATAAAACTTTTGCATTAGACGCTGCAGCGACGACTGCGCCGCGTATCGTTCCTCTCCGTGTGAAAGTGCAATTTTTTCGGCGAATTTTGTTTCTTGCTTTGTTTCAGTATGGAATTTCGAGGGAATGGAAATTTAACGCGCTTTAAAAGGTCCCCTTTTTTTACCTGAAAATTGGAAAATTAAATTAGAAAATGCGAGCGTCGACGCGCCGCGCGCGAAAAGGCGATCGCGCGTTAACTGCATCGAAGTTACTTTTTACGAAAAATACGCGCGTCACTGCGTTTATAAAGTTTTTTTTTTAAATTAATTTCAGATTTTCGGATTTACGGAGTGGTGTATTTTATTTCGATTTTTTTCTCGTCGAGGAATTATAAAAAAAAAAATAAGTAAAATTTTTAATTTATGAGATATCACGTGTGTATATTTATTTTGCGTATTTTATTTTGCTATACGAATTTTTTTTTACGTAATATTCGCGCCCTTTTTTCACGCTGCATACCTTGGATAGCGGCTGGAAAATATGATAAAGCCCCCTGCGTCTATTCGCGTTTTATTCATAGTCAGCGAAGCGGAATGATTTTTCTTGTGGAAAAACTGCAATCGAAACCGCTGATACTGTGCTACGCTGGCATGACTGAAGATATATCAATGCATTCATTATCTCTATTATCATACTCTCCGTTCGCCCCTGCCGTTTCAACAAAAGATCTTCTATTTACCTTTACCTCCTCCCATTCAAATTTAAAAAAAAAAATCCCATAAATTTCACGGAGCATCAGCTACGTTAAAAATCCATCGGCCCAAACGGAAATTCCGTCACGTCAAATAAATCCGTAAACTAATTTCGCCGCGATATAAATTTTCACTCCAACATTATATTTTCATTTAATATCCCACACAAAAAATATAAATCCCGCGCATCAAAGGGAAAAACAACCCCCTCCCCCAAATTTTTTTCCCGTTAATCTGCAATAGAATACCGGGGCGGGCAGGGAATATTCGAAGCGAGAGGGTGAAAAAAAACACACACAGACACACAGAAATCCATCGGGACAAAATACCGAGTGGCCTGGAGATAAAATGCGACATTCGCCGAGGGAGTCGAAAAAAAAAAGATCCGCTAAAAGTGGGGGAGGGCTGTACGTACAGGAGTAAACGAAGAACGATTGGGCATCGGGGTGCCGTCAACTCCGCTGTAATGCAGAACCCGGGGCTCCGGTCGAATCCGCGCGGGTCGTTGCACTCCGAAAGAACGCCACTCATTGAATGCGATATTGGATTTTTAGCTTCTCGCGGAATTCGTTGCGATCAGGCTGCAAGTGTGCAGGCGGCAGGATCGATTTTTGGGAGGGTCAGGCCGAAGTAGCGCGACGCGCACGGTGCCCTCCGTACATACATCCTGCCGCGTGTTTACCGCGGCTTGTCACACCGGGATTGAGTTGAAATCGATACGCGACGACGGAAGCGCGCAATACGCGCGCGACACTTTCGCGATCCTGGGCGGATTTATCGATGCTTATCTGTGAGGAATGACGAAAGTGAATGCAGCTTTCAGTGAATTTCCGTTTGGCGCTTGGTTGGACCTTCGCTGAAAATACGCTCCTTTTGATGGGTTATTGATTTGGAGCTCTTTTTTTTTATTTTTTCGTGCGGTCCGATCCTTTTGGAGATTCGTATGTAGATTGAGTAATTCCTTGGAGTTATAAAGTAGCGCGGAGTAGATGTGAATTTCGATTTTTGCATAAACTTCGTATTTTTTTTTCCGTGTGAAATGAAATTTTTTTTTCAATTTTTTTGTGGCGATTAAATTGCGATCCGCTGCAATGTATTTGCTTTTTAGAACATTCATGGAGAAATAAATTTTTTCCGTGTTCTCGTTGTAAGGCAATACATTTTTTTTTGTTATTTACTTTCAAATGGATGAGACAAAGAAACGATTTACGTAAATACGGAAAAAATAGCCGTCCATAAATTTGCAGTGAGCTCTTGGTTAAACTTCATTTATCACTTCTTTTATAAATATTTGAAAAATTATACATCCCGAAAATCCTTTTGGGCAGAAATGTGGTAATCATAAATAAAGAGAATGTTTGCCTTTTTTTCAAACAGTAATTTATTAAAATAAAAAAATGACGTCGGAAAAATTTACGTGGAAATTGCTGCGCAACTGCATTTGTTTTTTCTTAAAGCTTGTATACCAGTTTGGTTAAAAATAGAAGAGAAAATTATCGAAGCTGATAAAGTTTAAATGTAAAAACTTCATCAATAATAAATTATCGAAAGAATTATAACGTGGTGAAATTCTCTAGACTATATTTAACATGATTTATCCGCCCTAATAAATTCTTTTTTTCCTGCAGTAGCTCATTCCGGCCCGACCTTACTAAAACAACGCATGCAAAGAGCATTTATTAAACTAAATGACACAACGTCAACAAACATAAATTGCGAGACGCGAAGGATCCCCGACAAATTTTTTTCGACAAATGACGGTCATTAGGAATTTTTATTGCCCCACGGGAGGATTCTTCGACGTGCGGCTTACATGTGTCGGATTCCGCTTATAGCGAAATAACTTATATTTCGCTTCGAACATCATTTACATAAATCACAACTTTATATCTGAGAACTTTATAAGCAGCGCCCATTTATCACGCGGGTTGAATCGAAGATGATGAAGTTTATGGAAAAACATAATACAATTTTTTTTTTGTAAAATTTTATTGATCCTTAATTAAAGGAAGTGTGAAGGTGGATTAATTTATGGGTGAAGCCACGTGGATTATTGATGGGTGCTTAAATGTACAATTTGTGTCGTAATTATTTGACGAATGTCCATTTACTTTCGTTGCTTAACACTAACTGCAATTTCTCATTTGTTAACGATCCTTTGGTCGAAATGTATATTTTTTTGTTTGCAAAGCCTATAAGTGAAGTTTTAATTAATTGTGTTGCGTCGGCGTAACGAAATATTATTTAATGTTCGTGTAACAAAATCTTGCCTATATGTAACAGCAATTTAAATGCAAATTAAAATTTTATAAAATAACGAATGACGCGAATTTAATTGATAGGCGTCCAATTTGTCGGTTCATTAGGTTCGAGTGCAAAGGTGTTTTATAGGCAAAGTTGACCCGAATTGATGAAAAATTAATGAGGCTAACTACCTCTTCATTGAAGTCCTCGTTCACAATGAACTGCGCTGATAAACATCGCATTTTAAACATTTACAAATAATATTTTAAAAACAAAACGATAATGTCGAAATTCGCACTCTCTTAAAAGTTCTTAGTGAAAATTTCATTCTATTCATTCCTAAAATAGTGAAAATTTTATTTTTTAAATAGTGATTATTCACTGAGTATAAAGTGAACCTCCATTTCAACTATTGAAATTTTCACTATTTCAGAAGTGAAAAACTGTTCACTTATTCCAAAATGTGAATTTTTATCTGAGAACTTTTAAGAGAGCAGTAATATGTATCTACAATTCTAGTAAAACTTATAATATAGAATGGTAATTTTTTTCACTAAATGCAGTCCTCTGGCTCCGCTGTCAGACTGGACAGTAATTTTTATCAGAATAAAACTAATTTTTCCAAAACATTTCTCTCAGCGCAGTGAATAATCACTATTTAAAAAGTGAAATTTTCTCTATTTCGGAAGTGAAAAATCGTTCGCTTATTCAAATAGTGAATTTGTCACTGACAGCTTATAAGAGAGCAAAATAATTCGTATTTAAATCTGCGAGAAAAAAAGCTTTTTCAAATTACAGGGGGAACGAAAATATATAAATTAAAGTTCGCCCCCAAATTTGTACCCCATCCGTGACATTAATTCGTAAAGCCACACTGCGGAAAGAAGCTTCCCCCAAGAATATCTAACTAAAGCCATTAAAAGCAGTGTCATCGGAGTTAAAAACAGAAATGGGTATACAACACGTGGAATGAAGTTTGCGCATTAACATTTGCTCGTCTCCCGTCCAAAGTCATTCCCGCCTTCATCTGCCTATTTCTTACGCGGTGCGCTCGGGAGGGTTTACGGCGCCATGGGATAAGGTGCAACCATACCTCGGGATCAGGCTTCGCTTTACAACCCATTCACTTTCGCTACGGAGGAGCTTCGAGGGCAAAGAGGACGAGTAACACTCGTCGGCATCGCGTAATAATCTCGATCGTATACACGCGGGCGACTTATGCCTCGGGGATATTGTCTCTGTACGATGACTTTAGACTTTAGTCCCCGGGCTTTACGGGCCACTATATACTCCGTAAACTTTGTTGTAAAAATAATTTTTTTTGCCCTGGTTCAACAGGCTACTTGGCCATTACCTTTAACCGAAGTACCGGCATTTTCATAAAATAGTCAGATTGACTGGTTTATAACGCTGAAGTAAATCTTTCATCTTCTTTGATTAGTATTCGCTAGTTTGAGGTGGGTGTTATTCATTTTTTTATTAAACAAACAGATTAATTATTTTTTATTTAAGTAATACTTTAATACAAGACACCTGCACACTGAAAAAAAGTTGTTAATTTTAAGGAAATGATTTACTTCAATAGTACTTATTAAATATTTCTTTGAATCAAGTAATGATTTCATTATAATAATAAAATAGTGTAGTTTTAATAAACTGAATGAATTTATTTTGATTTAGTTTCAAAAAAATTATTTTTGGACTCGATAAAATATTTAACAAGTACTATTGAAATAAATATTTGCTTAAAATTAACAAATTTTTCTCTCAGTGCATGAAAAATTCGAGTCGTATCATATTTTTACTTTCTGTACTGAGGAAATGTATTGTAAACTATCTGGGATAAAATCGCGACTATGGAGTGGACTCTTAGATAAAAATTAGCACATCTGATAGTAAAATTTTCTGTATGTATAGGATTATTTTCACTGCTGTCTAGTAAAATTTACTATACTTTTTTATTATTCTTATTTAACGTCCTTCTATTTTATACTCCCATTCGATGCTAATCAGTGACAAAGGTCTACGATGTATTTATATGACTTGTACATTTATGTATTTATATAATATACATTTTATGGCAAAATTTACTGTAGAGTACGGTAATTTCTGTGTTCTACTGCTGTTCCTGTACAGATAGTAATATTCATAATATTTTTTTCTTAGTGTAACGAGAAATATTTTAAAAATTTGTATTTTTTATCGAATTTGCGCAGAAAGTAAGCCGATAAATTTTGGCTCGGCTTTTTTCGTATCTGCCAAAAGAAAATATTTCAGCTTGCAACCTGTAGCCAAGTCACGCATCATCGGTTATTTGCTTCACCATGCGAGTAAGTTTATACTGACGGTGATTGATGCTACTGCATGTGTATACTTGTGTGTCGTTAAAAGTATCCTTGAATTTGGCCCAGGCCTCCAGTATTGATCTTCAGAATTCAATCGTTTATTTCTCGATATGGGATGTGTCTTCCTAAAGCTACCCAATAAGTACATAAACTCTTACGCATGAAATCTAAAATTTCCATTTTACTCAAACTTTATATGAAATATCTCATATAGTTTCATAATACGTATTCTAGATTTGTTTAAATAAATACGGACTGCTATATATATTCTTTTTGTTTAATAAAATAATAGCTGCTACATATTATTTCTTTTTGTTTAATTAAATTAGTATTAATTTTAAGTAATTTTATCTTAATTTTATTTAAAGTTCATCACAAATTTAAATTATAATTCAAACTTTTTGCAAAGCTACAATTGATTGTTTACTAAAAGCGTGTTCAATATTATTTAAAATTCTTTTCTTAGTTAACAGGACTAACAGTTTTAAAAAAATTACTTTCACTAGCTATAAAAGTTTACTGTAAAATGTAAAATCAGCGGAGTTACAGTGAGTTAACGTTCTGAATAAAACAAACCGATCAATTAACGTTAATTGCCGATTCAGACAACGTTTAGAAAAAAAGAACTAGCCATACAAAAGGAGCTTTTCAATCGCACGCTCGCAATTCTTTTGAGTCCATTGACTGGTGTTAATGTTCCGGAAAAAGGTTTCGATCGAAGAGTTTGTAGACTGGTTTCCCTTCGAATTAAAATAATGCGAGGCAACCTTAAAGGCGTAAATAAAGCTATTAATGATCTGCGCGAGAAAAAAAGCAACGTTACCAGTAAAACAATTTTTGTGTTAAAAAATGTTATATGATTTAAAATTGTAAATATGTTTGCGTAAACATACGTAATTTTTTAATAAATTCTGTATTCGGTAATAAATAATATACGTCTGACACTTGGATTATATGTACACGGCGAGAAAAGTCTAGTAAAAATTACTATACTATTTTACAACGCAGGAATAAATTAAAAATAAAAAAATTTACTAGAAAATATTATGAAATTTGCTATAAACTTACAGAAAAATTTACTATAGTTTCTAGTAAATTTTTCTGAACTTACAGTAAATTTTACTATACTTTCTAGTGAATTTTACTACAATTTTTAGTAAAACTTTTTATTTGTTGAGTCTTACACTTTAATTATTTAATTACGAAATAGTGTAATAATTTTTACTAGACTTTTCCGTCAGTGTAAATTTAAAAGAAATAAATAAATTTATAAGAATATAAATAGTCTACTCGAGGAATGAGGCAAGAATTATACGAGCGACACTTTCA